>JAIFGZ020000443.1:0-598763 GCA_019925245.2 Oryza australiensis
GCGGCCGGTGTGATGGATGCGCCTGATGCAGCGGCGGTGTTGGAAGCCATCGAAGTCGTTGGAGACGAAGCCGAGGTTCCGATTCGCGAAGGGCTACGAGATACGATGAAGGACGCCGGTGAATCGCCGAAGAAGAGAGAGGAAGCGAAAGTTGTTTGCAAAGTGTTTGAGTGGGTTTTGAAAGCATAATCGTTTCGATCGAAGCGAGGGGCTATTTAAAGGGCACTCGGGGCAGCCAAGCGGTTTAGGTCGAGAAAAGAGTAGGAATTTGAACGGGCAACAAATCCGTAACACTTTGTATCACGAGACTTGGGGGCATGTGTTGACACCTAAATTTGGTAATTGAATCCTTAAGTCCTAGCAAGGATGAAACAGAATCGGATCGGCTGGTTTGATGAAGAAACAGAGGCCACATCGGCTGAGAAGCGATCGGCTGCGAAGCCAGTTGGCTAAGGTTGGATCGAACAAGAGCGGCCGATAGCCGATTCTAGGTTCAGAGAAGATAAAACCATTTCTGGTGCAGATGTTTGAAGATAAATAGAAGATTCGGTTATTAGATTGCGTGTTAAAAAGATATTGTCATCTATGGATAGAGTCCTGTAACGTCAATTTTATCTGTAAATTAGGAGTTTGTTTAAACTATTCGTTGTAATGCGGCATGGGTCCTTCCCGGGATATCGTCGTGTTTTAAATAGTAGTTTAGGTAGAGCCTAAGGTTTGTACAGATAATGTTATCTTGGGTATAAATAGGACCCGAGACCCCCTGTAATAGACATTCAACACAATCAATCAAACAACCTTCGGCGCATCGTCAACCTTTTTCTTCAGACAAGCAATTGGCTTGGCTACGGGCTGCATCGTTTCGATCCCCAAATCCAGGTAAATGATTGTCATTAGTCGTATGTTCTACTGATTCTAGCGCTTCCATCATAATGAAACATTAGATTTAGGGGTTTATACTACGCTATTTACCATATATCGCATATAAACTAGAGCAAGGTTTAGATCTATCCTGCCATTGGCCAGTTCTATCAAGAACCCGCAGCCAATAAGGCTAGATCTAAAGGTTGGCTGATTTATATGAGGTATCCACCATCTCGAGAGGTATAAATCAGCCATGACGGATCAGGTTGTTCTTTTTATACTTAATGTTGCATCAACGTTGAACTATTAAGTCATTTTTAGAACTTCCAGTGATCTGCTCGGTTAGATTTATATGTTTAAGAGACAGTGTCGGGGTTTCAGTCGGCCTTATCTGCCCTGATATATTTTTAGTATTTCCATTACTAGATTTATGTTAGGACCGCCTCTTATATTAAGATCTCATTCTTGTCGGACATCATAAGCCAAAATCGGCCTGCCATCAACAGCCGACGGCCGATTTCCCAGGCTAAGCATCTGGTTCAAGAATGATAACTTTTCATAAGAATCATCGGAGTACTAGCCGATCCATAGATAGCTTTCTAGTATTGGCTAGGTTATCGATACATATATTTATTATCCTTTACTGTATTTGGGTTAAGCGGTTGATGTTGTCTCGGTATAGCCGATCCATTCCAATCGCTTGGCTTAAATATATTTCAGGATAGCAAATATATGCTCATGGATTCCCTCAGCCGATCCAGTGGGGATCTAACCTAACACTCAACGCATATATCTTGTTTTTTCTTGTTGGTTAACGAGATCAAACCAACCGGCATGCCACCCACCTTGCACGAGCGGCCAGAAAGGACCACATTGGAGCTAAGCGGATCTCCCATGCCGGCGTGTGAGAGAAATTTCTCGTCAACACGCTTCTTAGCACGCCGGTGGGACTTTCTCTGTTGGCTCGGCTAGGACGCATCGACTCAGCCAACAAGATGGTCGACTCCAAGAGCCCCAATGTTTCTCAGGACAACCTCGTGCCTGTGAAGATGGAGCAGTTATTGGCTAAGCAACAAGCCGATTACAAGAAGATGGTGGAAGAGCTCCGGGCCAACTACTTGCAATCATTCACCGGACCACATCAAGGATGTACATCAAAAGTACAAGTTCAGCATGGACGAACTCAACGCATCCTCCTCCAATGGGTCAAAAGGCAAACAAAAGGTGGAGGAGCCGATTCGGGAACAAGACGATTCGGCTCGCATACCTTGCAAGGCCGGATCGATTCAGCCGTCCATCACGCGTGGTCAACCGAGTAGCATCCTTGTCAACACTCTCAACAACATGATTGCTACGTGGTCGACGCCAAAATAGCCGACCAGCTGCAGCGAGAGCCGACATACTTCATCGATGGCGGTTTCACGCTACGGGATGTTGGTCACCGAGAATCGGCCGATCCACACCCAACACAGCCGAGCCGCAAGGAGGGCCCTCGTCCAGCCGAATCCATTGCCCAAGCGAGCGGATTCCGTTGCCCAAGCGATACAAGATCCCAGATTTCTCAAAGTTCTCGGGGCAAGACAACGTATCAACCTACGAGCATGTTAGCCGATTCTTGGCACGGTGCGGTGAAGCATCGGCTACGACGCCTTGAGAGTCCGGTTGTTCCCTCTGTCTCTTTCGGGATCGGCTTTTACTGGTTCTCCTCATTGCCTTACAACTCAATCAGAGTGGGCCGATCTCAAAAAGCAATTTCACGGCTATTTTTACTCCGGCAACCATGAAATGAAGTTGTCGAGACCTCACCGATATCGAGGCAAAAGCACAACGAATCGGTTCAAGAATACATCCAACGCATCGAGAGATGAGAACCGATGCTACAGCCTAGTGCTATCGGACGCCTTGATTGGCGATTTGGCCTTTCACGGTTTAATCACGCCTATCAGAGTGATTTTCTGCGCGAGACTTTGACGGCCTAGCCCACTGGCGCGAAGGTGACGGCCCACGACGGCGTTTCCGGACACCGGGAAGGCCATCAAAACATAACTCAAGTCATCGTTGAATCGGACTACGATTCCAATGACGATGACGCGAAGTGCGGCGGCGAATGGGCCAAGAACAAAAAAGCCATCGTACTGCCAATGGCTGTGAAGACGGCCAAAGAAGAAAGATATGACTTCGACATCACTAAAGCCGATAGGATTTTTGATTTCTTGCTCAAGGAGAAACAGATCCGGCTCCCCGAAAACCACGTGATCCCGTCGGCGGGAACTAAAGAAGAAGAAATATTGCAAGTGGCACAACTCCACATCCCATGCCACTAACGATTGCAAAGTCTTCGAGGCGGCGAATCCAGTCGGCAATTGAGGCGGGAAGTTGAAGTTTGCCAATTCAAATTGGCCGATGAAGGTAGACGGCAACCCTGTCCCGATCCAACACTTGTTCAAGCCGGCCCGGGCGAGCCGATCGACGAACGAGAATGGCACATGGCTTAGTCAACACATCAATCGGGGCCAAGGCGAAGCGAGCGACGGCCCGGACATCACGCCGCACCAATCAACATGGTGCGCCCGTTATCGAATCAGGTGACCGACGGCCGGTCCGTGGCGACAGGCGACGCCGTCCTCAACACCGGTCTCGGCGGGAAGAAGCTCGCGATGAAGCACCTCGTCGGCACGAGCCGGAAACCCAAAACCACCGGTACGAGGTGAGCCACAACGGTGCCGTCTGCATTGGCATTGTGATTTTTCGATGCTCTGGGAATCCGACATGAGGCTGCCGACAATAGACAAGCGCCGGCGTGCAATGATCGCCGCGACGACGAGCACGGGAGCTCATCGGTGCAAGCCAGCCTAGTTCATCCCTAGAGCCGTTCGGCTAAACCGAGGCGGCGGTCCGTCCATGATCGGCTTGGCCCGATCCATCAAGACTTCTTCGTCGACGAAGGCCGGAACGACAACAACCGCAACAACGAAGAAGCCGATGACGAGGAATCGGCCAATCCCCAATGGTGCCGTCCGATCTCTTCACAAAGATGCGAGAAAAGAAGAATTCAACGACTCATGCGTGAAGGGAGAAAAGATGAAGTTCGGCACATGATCCACGAACGGCGCCGTCGGCTGGGTAGGATCAAAGGCGATGGTCCCCAAAGAGAAAACCGCCACGGCGACGAGGAGCAAGCCCGGGAGAGTCCAGTGATCAAGCCGGGAGGGCAGCCAAAGGGAAAGGCAAAGTTTACGCATCGGTCAACATGGTGTTCATATTGCCGGCCGAGTTCGGTGCCCTGAAGCCGATGCGAGACACCATTGAGGACGACTTGGTGAAACTAGTAATCTCACGGACCAAGCCATTTTCGACAAACCCGAGGGGACCAAAAATCGGCATCTAAAGCCGTTGTACGTTAAAGGATTCGTCAACGGCAAGCCGATGTCCAAGATGCAAGGTTATTGGGGAGCTGCGGTCAACCTCATGCCCTACGCAACGTTCGAGAAAACTAGGCAAAGGAGCCAGAAGACCGATAAAGACCAATATGGTGCTCAAACACTTCGGCGGCAACCCATCGAAACCAAGGGCGCCTGACGTCGAATTGACCATCGGCAATAAGACCGTTCCCACAACATTCTTTGTCATTGACGGGAAGGGGTCTTACAGCCTGCTGCTCGAAAGGGAGTGGATACACGCTAATTGTTGTGTTCCTTCTACAATGCATCAGAGCCTGATCCAATGGGACGGTGAAAAAATTGAGATCGTACCAGCCGACAGGTCAGTTAGCGTCGTCAGTGCTGATTTGCCGCTTTGGGAAATCGAAGGCATCGATTGTTTGTCTGGGAAAATCTGGCAAGCCAATTTTCTAAATGTGCAATTCCACAATATAGCCGATTGGAGATGACGAGCCGCAGCTGCTACTTTAAACAAGACATGGTGGAGGGCTCAAGCGTCTTCGGCATGGACACCGCAGACGTAGACGATGGCAAGCTCGGGCAAGGTTTCACGTCGACCAGACGGGTGGAGGAAATTGACATCGGCTCGGTGACAAGCCGAGGCGACGTATATTAGCAAAAATCTATCTCCTCATTGTAGATCCCAGCTTATTGATTTGTTAAATGAATATAAAGATTGTTTTTCTTGGGAGTACTTCGAGATGCCCGGCCTTAGCCGATCAATAGTGGTCCATCAACTACCGATTAAGGCAGGCTATCGGCCGTTCAAACAACCTCCTAGGAGGTTTAAGGCCGATATGTACGATGCAATCAAAGCCGAAATCACTCGACTACACGATGTAGGATTCATTCGGCCTTGCCGATACGCTGAGTGGGTCTCGAACATTATCCCAGTGTTGAAGAAAAAGGGTAAACTTATGGTATGCATCGATTTTAGAGATCTAAACAAGGCAACCCCTAAGGACGAATACCCAATGCCAATAGCCGATTTGCTCGTCGATGCTGCTTCAGGCCACAAGATTATTAGTTTCATGGATGGCAATGCAGGTTATAATCAAATATTTATGGCTGACGAAGACATCCACAAGACTGCTTTTCGGTGTCCCGGCGCAATCGGCTTGTACGAATGGGAGGTAATGACATTCGGCCTGAAGAATGCTAAGGCAACATATCAATGGGCCATGAACTACATTTTTCATGACATGATCGACTCACTAGTAGAGATCTACATTGATGACGTGGTTGTCAAGTCCAGGGAGATAAGAGGGCCACATAGCCGATCTGAGACAAGTGTTAGAACGGATGAGGAAATATGGCCTGAAGATGAATCCACTTAAGTGCGCGTTCGGCGTGTCGGTCGGGCAGTTCCTAGGATTTCTTGTTCATGAAAGACGAATTGAGCTTACACCAAGAAGCATAAATGCTATCAAGACAATTCAACCTCCGAAGGACAAGAAACAGCTTCAGTTGTTGATCGGCAAGATAAATTTCATCAGGCGGTTCACAGCCAATCTCTCAGAAAAGATGGAGCCGTTCACACCACTGCTTCGGCTGAAAGCCGATCAAACATTCGGGGGCAGAGCAACAAAAGGCTTTGGACAACATCAAGAATTATCTGAGTTCCCCTCCAATTCTAATGCCTCCACAAAAATGGATACCGTTTAAGTTTGTACCTATCAGCCGATGACAAGTCAATCAGCTCTGTTTTAATCCAAGAAGTTGAGGGCAAAGAAAAAGCCATCTTCTATTTCAGTCGACGGTTACTATACGCAGAAACAAGGTATTCGCCTGTGGAGAAACTATGCCTATGCCTCTATTTTTTGTGTACAAAGTTAAGGCATTATCTGCTATCCAACGAGTGCAAAATAATTTGCAAAGCCGATGTAGTTAAGTACATGCTATCGGCTCCGGTGTTGAAAGGAAGAATTAGGAAGTGGATTTTTGCGCTAACAGAGTTTGATTTGAGGTATCAGGCACTCAGGGCAGTCAAAGGACAAGCCATAGCCGATTTTATTGCGGAGCAAAGAAATAACTCGATCGGCTCAGTGGAAATTATGCCTTGGACTTTGACGTTTGACGGCTTGGTTTGCACCAACGGCTGCGGCATCGGCTTAGTCATTATTTCACCCAGGGGGCAAGTTTCGAATTTGCTTTCGCTATCAACCCCCACGCTACAAACAACCAAGCTGAATACGAAGCCGTCCTTAAAGGATTACATCTACTCAAGAAAGTTGAAGCCGACGCCATCGAAATAATGGGAGATTCATTGTTGGTCATCAGCCAATTATCAGGAGAATACGAATGCAAAAACGATGCGTTGATGGTCTATTATCAGCAATGCCGGGAATTAATGGACGGTTTTCGGCTAGTTACTTTGAAACATATCCCCAGAGAGCATAACACAGAGGCCAATGATTTAGCTCAAGGGGCATCAGGCTACCGGCCGATGTTGAAAGAGATTGACATAGAGGTTGCTGCCATTACAGCCGATGATTGGAGGTTCGAAGTTTACAGCTATCTCAAAAATCCCCCTCAATAGGCTACAAGGAAACTACGGTACAAGGCATTAAGATCTGTACTATCGGACGATTGATGGTGTGCTGCTCAAATGTTTGGGAGCCGATCAGGCTAAAGTGGCCATCGGAGAAGTGCATGAAGGGATCTGTGGCACGCATCAATCGGCCCACAAAATAAAGTGGCTGCTTCGCCGAGCAGGATATTTCTGGCCGACAATGCTGGAGGATTGTTTCAAATATTACAAGGGTTGCCAGGACTGTCAAAAATTTGGCGCCATACAACGAGCACCAGCGTCGGCTATGAACCCAATTATTAAGCCTTGGTCGTTCAGAGGATGGGGCATCAATATGATCGGCCAGATCAATCCACCCTCAAGCAAAGGGCATAAATTTATTCTGGTGGCGACAGATTATTTCACAAAATGGGTAGAGGCGGTTCCCCTGAAGAAAGTGGATTCTAAGGACGCAATCGATTTGTCAAAGAACATAATATCTACAGATTTGACGTCCCACAAACGATAACAACAGACCAGGTATCTATCTTCGTATCGGATGAGTTTGTTCAGTTTGCCGATGGCATGGGGATCAAGCTACTTAATTCTTCGTCATACTACGCACGAGGCCAACGGGCAAGCCGAAGCTTCAAATAAAAGTTTGATTAAATTGATTAAAAGAAAGATCTCTGAGTACCCCAAACAATGGCACGGCCGATTAGCCGAATCACTTGTGGGCGTATCGGATGGCATGCCACGGATCAATTCAAGTCCATCCGTACAAGCTGGTCTACGGGCATGAGGCGGTGCTACCATGGGAAAGCGTCGTTGGCTCAAGGCGCATTCAGCTACGGGATCAACTTACAACCGACGATTATTATCACATAATGGTGGACGAATCGAAGACTTAGTTTTATCCAGGATGAGGGCCTTGGAAAAAGTTACAAGGGATAAAGAGCGAGTAGCAAGACATTATAATAAAAAAGTGGTGCCTAAATCTTTCGAGGAAGGCGAACTCGTTTGGAAATTGATACTGCCGCTCGGATCTAGAGATAACAAATTCAGCAAGTGGTCGCCAAATTGGGAAGGGCCTTTCAAGATCCACAAATGTGTCTCTAAAGGAGCTTATATGCTAGAAGGGTTGGACGGAGAAGTATTTGGAAGGGCTCTTAATGGAAAATACCTGAAGAAATACTACCCAAGTGTATGGGTCAACTCATGATTCGGCTCTGGTTGCTTAGCCGATTTATGACAGCCGATGTCTTGTTTTCAATAAGGCATCGCCTTTAGGCATTTTCATGCAACATTTTTCCCTAAGTTTTCTACGGTCGGCTAATGATTGGCCGATAGCGACGGCAATGATGCGCGAATGGCTTGGATTCACAATTTTGTCGACACCGAAGCTATCAACAAAATTTGGGGGGCATATACATACACGGCCGATTACAAAATTGGGTGTCAAGAGAAATTCTAAATTTTTTAAACTTCGTAATCGGCGGTCGTAATTCAAGTGTTAAGATCGACAGTCGTGGTGTGGTTTCGGAATCAGCAAACGCGACGTAACGCGGGCGGCTAGGGCCGATTTCGGCATAGGCAGTTTGGGGTTAACAGTTGTACTAAGACGACGCATAAGGCTGAGGCCAATTTCATTCACAATCATGGTTTCGGAATCGGGCAAACATAGTGCAGCACGTGATGCCGAGGCCAGTTTCCGCACAACTAAGTTAGAATTGGTAGTCGTATCGAGCTAGTACGTGCGGCCGGAGCCGATTTCGTTTATAAGCACAGTTGCAAAAGTCAGGATATATCAAACAAGCCAAAGGCAGAAAGCGATTACAAGAGTTGGGCAGTCGACCAAGTTCATTACAAACATTTAGTGGATATATTACATGAAGCGAGAGCCGATTTCGAGAATGCTAAAATATTACAAAGTTCATTGCTTGGGAAATCGGCTATAGGCACAGCTGCGCCGTCTGCTGATCTGGTCCACCTCCTCGATGGCCTTGACGTCGTCGGCCTCGGACCCAGCCACCGGCCGAATGCCCTTCACCAGGCCCCGGAGATGCTTCACAGCCACCTTGATACTTTGACGTTGAGCATCGATCTCGGCTGGCAGCCCGGCCATGTACTCCTTGTGGACGTCGATTTCGTTCGTGACTTGAACGAGATCGGCCATCAGCTGGTCTTGGCGTGAGAGGAGCTGCTCGAGCTTGGCTGCGGCTCGGCTTTCGGGCGGTCGAAGGCGGCCTTCGGCTCTCGATGGCTTCCTTGGTCGACTGGAGGGTGGCCGACCGCGTCTGGTTCTCGCGACGATCGGCTATTCGCTGCTGTGCCCACTCGTATTTGAGTTGGTGGGCTTCCAAGAAGGTGGTCGGCACGATGGCATCGGCTAGAGCTTCCGGCAGCTGGCCTTGGATCTCCTTGAAGCGTGCGCGGATCGACGGCTGTCGACTGGCGCGTCCGGCGTGAAGCCTCCGGCCGGTTGCCGATGTCGGCTAGGCTAGCCCTCGGGTCCTCGGCGGCATCACCGAGCGCCTCCTCGCCGATCTCGCCGGACTCCTCGAACTCCGACAAGTCGAAATTGAGGAGGTCGCCTATGTTCTGCAAAGAGAAAGATGATTAGGAAATGTTGAGTTGGCGGGCCGATCATAAAATTCAGGTTTACGTGAGGCACAGGGGTCGGGCGGCGGCTCAGCTGTTCCGCTGCGGGCGTCGAGGCCTCATCATCGGCGCTGTTGCCACCGCCCGCGGCAGTCACGACGTGCTCACTGGACACCTGGGGGCAACCGACGGAGATCGTGGGGGCTGCAAAAGAAAGGGTTAGCGGTCAAGTCGACTAAGTTCCATAAATCAATTTGCAAGGGACGGTTACTGATGGTGCGTGACGCGGAGTGCGGCCGGCCAATTTCTTGACCTGAGAAGAATTGTTTGGTCAGATGCAAGTGATATCGTCATAAGGCCAAATTTGATGAGATGAGGGCTTACCGGTCGATTTTTCGCAGGGGGACTTGGAACCGGCGGGACGTCGACTGGAGCGTTGACGGATTCGTGGCTAGAGCTCTCGGGTTCAGCCGCCGCTCCAACGGCCGCCGACATCTCCTCGCTGGCGACGGCGTCAAGGAACTACCCGACGCTCGGATCCAAGGGGGGAAGGCTATCGGCTGGCGCGGCCGGTTTCTTCTCCTTCAGCTTCTCTGGGGCAGGTGCGGCCGATGGCTGTATGAGAGGCGCGGCCCTTTTCTAGTGAGCGATCGGCTCGCGCACTTGCCCGCGCAGCAAGGACGCTAGCTTCGGCGCTCCCCAGCCGATCGCCGATGGAGCAAGGTCGTCCCCATCCAGAACACCTAGACGGTATTTGATGGGGATCCCGGAGTCGCTCATCGTTGGCCGCTCCGTCTCGGTCTCCTGCAAGTCAGAGGGCAAGTGTTAATCGGCTACATTGGCAGATGTTAAAAAAGAAAAGATCATTTGGAGTTTAAAGCTTACCGAGGGGATCTCTTCGGGCAGGAGCAGATCGACGTAATAAGATGACCGCTGGTGGAAGATGTTAGTGATATGCCCTAGAGGCAACATGGAGATGTTGGATATCATGTCAATGTTTATGTATAAATGAATAAAGTGTTATTCAGTTCCATGAAATAGACATCTTGTATTGATCAATAAGTATGTGACTTATTTATGAGACTCTTTATGTATGAATCTATTTCTAAATGATCCACTGATCATATGTCATATTGTTGGAACAAATATGATTCTAAGATCGGCATGTTTATTGATTGATGATCATGTCTCATAGATCATGGGTATGGAGATACCAAATCAATAAACATGGACACATGTGTTGGAGAACACATTGTTGGATAGACCCACCATGAGACACTACGGGAATTAATGTGCCATTAGTTGGTCTCAAGTAGTGTTGGTACAAAGTCCTTAGACCTGAGATCACCATGCATTCCAACATGTGTAGTAGCCTACTTTGGGACTACCAAACGCTATTAAAATGGCGGGTAGTTATAAAGGTAGTTTTCGGGTTTGCTATGAAACATGGAGTGGGATGTGAGTGATCAAGATGGAATTTGCCCCTCCTTTGGAGAGATATCTGGGCCCCTCGAGGTAATGGATTATGGAAATGCATGGCCATTCTAAGTTGATTGAGGAGTCAATCAACGGACGGATAATCCAATACGGTTCGAGTGAATGGTTAAGCTATTGAAGGGATGGCACACATCTTGCCTATAGCTTAAGCGGTATCGTGAGGCAAAGGGATTTGTGTACACATTACAGGTTCGAGCCGATATTATTCTTGTATACTATGGGGTCAATATGTGCTTGCTAGGCGCCGCTGTGACGGGTCGGCTGAGTTGGACTCGAGCCGACGATCGGCTAAGTTAGACTATAGCCAGAACCGAGTATACCTGAACCTACGGGTCGCACGCTTAAGGGGATAGAATAGATATTCGAGTTGGACTCGGATACGGCTCGATCGGATAGGGATCCGATCGGATAGAGTCCTATGGGCTTACGACGTGTGGGCGGCCAACTCTATGAGATACGGATGAGATCCGATTCAAAATAGAGTCCTAATCGGCCACTAGTCCCGGTCGGCCAACTCTATATAAAGGGCGAGGGTGGAGAGTTTCGGATTGCGTTGAACCGAATCAGCAAAAAAAGTCGCCGAGATCAATCTCCACGGAAACCCTCCCCACTTTCGAGCCAAACACTAGCCTTGCATCGTGTGCTAGCACACGGGTGTATGGCGTTTGTCCCCGGACGTGTGGATACCGGTAGAGGCGCTGCTACGTTGCGCGCGCTGTTGATCGGCGGATCGGCTGCGGTCGGGCGCATCGGAGCAAGGCGCAAGAACGTGACCGGACGACTCCGCGAATCGGCTGATTGGCGAATCGGGTGTCCCGGGAATCGGTGTCGGCTTACGAGAATCGACTACACGGTTCCAGATCGGATAGCCGTGATTGGCTATTTCCGTTGCATACTCCAATCGGTAACTATCTATCGGCCCTTACTTGCAAGTGTTCCAGGTTTGCGCGGTAGAAAAATTTTTGTTTTCGGCTAGCGTAGCTTCCGCGTAACCCTTCAGTGGTATCAGAGATAATCTTGCTTAGTTCGGGTTTTAGATTGGATCTGGAACAAGTTTTGCGCAGGGTTGATTAGATCAATCGGTTTTACGGGATTTGTTGAGGAGAGTTCATGGTAATTGCGTTCCTTGATAGTGTATCGGAATGGCGTAATGTGATTACGTCGAAGCAATATCCATAGAACTCGGTTTGAGTCGGCTTCGAGATAGCGTTCCTTGATAGTGTATCGAAACGGTATAATGTGATTATGCCGAAGCCATCTCCCTTGATAGTGTATCGGGACGGCATAATATGATTATGCCGACATGGTTTCCATAAGCGATTTCATAGATTAGATCTATGAATTTCGTGTGGTGTTTCGGCGCTGCCGGAAGCCGCGAGGGCGGCTTCCCCTCAACCCCGCCCGCTAACCGGCTAGCGGGACCGCCGTGTGCATACCCCTAATAGGTCGTCTCGATGCCGTTTCTCTGCGATAGGTAGAGAACGTTTCTACACCTAACTTGTTTTTGCGAGAGAATGCTTTGAGATGGTATGGCCCTATTGTATGTATGAGATGCATGTGATGCATGTAATATTCTTTCATATGTGCAATCCTGTAATATTCTTTCATACGTGCAATGCTTGTAATATTCTTTCACGACCTACGAGTCGATGTAATCTTCAATTAGAGCTTCTATAGTAGTAGCTTAGTTTGAAGAAATCAAGCATCATGCACATTGGAAGATGGTGCTAAAGATGGAGATCCTCTACAGGCATGGAGATGGAGATCACCATGTGAAGGGGCCATACTATTTCATGCTATTCTACCTGCTTTCATATATGTGATATGTTTGTTTGATAGGATAGCATCTCTCGCAAAATTAAGTAGTAATGATGCCCTTCCAAATGATGTACCCGTCACCGTTATGCTCGTCAATGGTGGGTGCATAAACGAGTGCCATTCTCTATCATAACACGAGGGGTATATGTCGGACATATACGGCGGGAGCATTTGGTTTACTTAACAAGGCTATCAAAACAGTTTTGGGCCTTGGGGCATAGGTTGGCGCCGGGGCATGGAGATGCCACACCAACAACAAGAGTCACATAGAGATGTGATTAGCAAGGAGTTGCTTACCGATGTTATTAATCTTCTAGCAGTGATGCCAAAGCTCACTAGAAATTAATTAACATGTGGATCTTGACCCAATACATAACCTAGAGGGAAGGTGGAAAATACGTAATGGGAGTCTAATGTTAAATTGCTTAACAATAGACATAGCATAAACATTGTGCTAAACTTTGCTTTTCATTTGTAGAATAAATGGCGGCTAATACGCACCCAGTACCTTTAATTTGCGATCTATTCTCGAAAAGGAAAAATTAAATGGAACAAACTTTATGGATTGGTATCGCAACTTGAGAATTGTTCTCAAGCAAGAGCGTAAGGAATACGTTCTTGAAGTACCCTATCCGAGGATTTGCCAAATAATGCCCATGCTTAACGCACGGAGAGCTTACAAGAAGCACACTAATGATGCCCTAGATATAAGGCTGTCTCATGCTTGCTACAATGTCCCCGAGCTTGAAGCAATATGAGAGCAGCGATGCTCACACTATTATTCGGGGACTGCGTGGCATGTTTGAGAACCAAGCTCGGGCCGAGAGGTTCAACACCTCAAAGTCCTTGTTTGCGTGCGGAGCTTGTTGAGGGAATCCCGTCGATCCGCATGTGATAAAGATGATTGGCTATATCGAGTACGGAAAAACTAGGTTTTCCCCTTAGCCAAGAGTTGGCTACTAATGTGATTCTCCAGTCGCTCCCTCCGAGCTTCGAGCCATTCATATTAAACTATCACATGAACAATATGGATAGAACCTTGGCTGAATTGCATGGGATGCTAAAGACGGTGAGGAGAGTATCCGAGAAAAACGGTCATTGTGGAGATTATGGCAATCGGGTATCTACATGGCAAGCTTATCCATTGGAAGTAGAGATAGATTGCGCCCTGCTATATCGTAAACCAAACATGACTTGGGTGTTACGATTGCCGATAGAGATAAGGCAATCGGCCTATAGTCACGGTTTGGTAAGATTGAGGAAACCAACTTAGAGTAAGAAAGGGTTTCCGATCTGTAAGCCCTCCTCCCAAGACTATATAAGGAGGGTAAGGGGCGTCCCTTGAGGGATATTCCGATAGGAGATCAGAGATCAGATTCTAGATCAACTTTTAGCCTTCAGCTTTAGATCATGAGATCAATAAAGACACTCGGCGGATCGAATCCACCGAAACAGGAGTAGGGTATTACCTCACGAGAGGGCTGAACTGTCTAAATCTTCTTCTTCTTCTAACCCATTGTGCTTGGCGATCTCATTGCGACCCGAAATTATATTGCCGAAACCAAGTTTCGACAGTTGGCGCGCCAGGTAGGGGCACACGTCGAGACTTCTTCAACAATCTCGCCGACAAGCGTGATGGGATCTCCTTCAAGATTCGGCGGCTTCGCCGCTAACTTCGTCGACGGTTCCTCCTTCAACTCGGATTCGGACCGGTCGGTGGGAGAAATCCACTCGACACCGTTCGGACTTCCGAACAGCGCCACGATCTACAACGACGTCTTGAAGACCAAGATGCAATCTACTTTCTTCGACGACGGACTTCACTCGGCACCATTCGGATTACCGAATACCGCCAAAATCTGCGCCAATCTTCTCGCCTCCACGACGGAAGCGATCTACTCGAGATGAAGACCTCTCGGTGTCGTTTGGGTTGCAAACGTCGCCGAGATTTTCAGCAAACTTCTCTCCTCCGAGTCGGCGGCGACCCACTCGGAGGAGCCGCACCCCAAGCTCGGCCGGACCGGAGCGATCCAGATCAGGTTGAGATCAAGGGAGGTCGCTGTCATTCTCCCATCATTCGGCTCTTGCTCATCTTCGGAGCTCAATGGATACCTCGGCTCCGCCGGGCCCGACAACCTCTACGGCATCCCTTCGACGAAGCCGACAACTCCGAGCGCCACATGGTGTGTGAGCCGAAGTGCTTTGATGTCCTCATGGCCGAGCCGGACGAGTCCGACTCAGCCATGGCGAAGGCTTGCTGAAGAAGAGCGAGCCGGGGTGGAGCTCGAGCGCAAGACAGTGAAGAGGAGAAACAACGCAAGGACGAAGGCGACAAGAGGAAGCGGGATCTACGTGCGGCGGACGATGCGCCGAGGAGGCCATACTCCAAACACGGGTTCGCAACACCAATATCTTCCGGACGCCACGGCGAAACGCTGTTGCCGCTCTCACGCTCTTGGACACCGTCATGGAGACGGCTCCGGCCAACGTGACTCCTATACTCGACAAGATCAAGACCATCGTCTGCCACGGCTAACGGCCATCCCACCACTTCGACACGAAGAGGCGAATACGTGGCGAAACGCCGGACAAGAGCCGGCTTCCACCTCTAAGCTCGGGAGACTATAAGAGGCCCGGCCGGATCGGTCGGCGACCGAGCCAAGAGGCCTACCCCGCGAGTCCACGCTGAAATACCGGGAGCGGAGCGGCCGACTCCGCGACGGGCGACATGGACGACCACCGTCCACCACCGCGCTCGCCGCAACGGCTCCGGCTATCCAACCGGCCAACCGAAGACCCGCCAGTGATCTGCGGGAGGTCCTCGATCGCCGCTACCGGGAGCGCGGCCGTGCACTCGGGAAGATCGGAGGGGATCACCCGATAGCGGCGACGACGGAGTACCGGCCTTCACTCGGGAACTCCGCCAAGTGCAGCGGCCGAGTGGCTTTAAGCCTACGGGGATTGAAAGGTACGATGGCAAGACCGACCCGAATCTTGGCTAAGTATACACCCTTGCCATCCGAGCTGCGGTGGCGACAACAAAGCCATGGCCATGCACCCCGTGGCCCTCGCAAACTCGCCGAGAAATTGGCTCACGAGCACGCCAAGAGGCTCAATCGGCTCGTGGAGCGGGCGAGGATCACTTCATCGCCAACTTCCAAGGTACCTTCGAGAGGCCCGGCACACACTTTGACCTCTACAACGTCATCCGAAGCGGACGAGCCCTGAAGGATTATATTCGTCGTTTCTCCAGAAACGCAACAAGATCCCGAATATCACCGATGACATCATCATCGCCGCCTTCCGAGAAGGGAGTCCGTGACGAGCTGCTCATCGGGAAGTTCGGGCGCAAACCACCAAAGACGATGAAGCAAATGTTCGAGACGGCGAACTCGTACGCCAAATCCAATGACGCCATTAAGGCCACCCGTCAAGACCGGCCCGATAGAAGGGAGGACAAGCAAGCGGGAGGAAGCCGTAATCCTAAGAAGGATGGCGGCAACAACGGCAACCGGGGCCGAGAGAAAGATCGCAGCGCCGATCGAGGACCTAGTCGCCGCAACCTCCAATACTCAACGCCGTCCCAGTCGCCGCCTACGACGCCATCATGAACGCCGATGCACCCATCATCCGAATCATAAGCACGCGGCGAAGGGCGCTTTATCTACAAGCGGTTCGCCCAGGCGATGCACGCGGCGCGGCTCAACAAGAAGCCGGCGCGAGGGCCCGTGCGGCGCCAAAAAGAACAATGCGGCTGAAAATGCCGAACCTTTTCAAGACCCGGTGAGGGAGCTCAACCACATCTTCGGGGTCCGCTAGCCTATGAGTCCAAGAGGAAACAAAAGCTAACCAACCGGGAGGTCAACGCGGCTCAACCCGAAGTCCCTCAATATCTGCGATGGTCGGAAGTGGCCATCACCACGGCCAAGTGGTTCACCGGGCGCTATCCACTCGTCCCTGGACCCCGTGGTCCGCAACATCAGAGCTTAAGTGAAGGGTTACGCGGAAGCTACGCTAGCCGAAAACAAAAATTTTCTACCGCGCAAACCGGGAACACTTGCAAGTAAGGGCCGATAGATCGTTACCGATTGGAGTAGAGTGCAGCGGAATAGCCAATCGGGGCAATCCGATGCGGAACAGTGTAGCCGATTCCCGGAGACAACGGCCGATCAATAGCGCGCAACGTAGCAGCGCCTCTGGTATCCACACGTCAGGGGACAGAATGCCCTACACCGTGTGCTAGCACGCGATGCAAGGCTAGGGTTTGGCTCGAAAGTAGGGAGGGTTTCCGTGGAGATTGATCTCGGCGACTTACGTTGCACGCGATACAATTGATATATGGCTGCTCTCCACCCCTCCCTCCTTTATATAGAGTTGGCCATGGGATTAGTAGCCGCTCGGGACTCTATTTTGAATTGGATCTCATCCAGTATCTCATATAGAGTTTGGCCGCTCACACGTCGTAAGCCCATAGGACTCTATTTTGAATTGGATCTCATCCGTATCTCATATAGAGTTTGGCCGCTCACACGTCGTAAGCCCATAGGACTCTATTTTGAATTGGATCTCATCCGTATCTCATATAGAGTTGGCCGCCCACACGTCGTAAGCCCATAGGACTCTATCCGATCGGATCCCTATCCGATCGAGCCGTATCCGAGTCCAACTCGAATGCCTGTTCTTATCCCCTTAAGCGTGCGACCACAGAGGTTCAGGTATACTCGGTTTCGGCTATAGTCTAACTTAGCCGATCGTCGGCTCGAGTCCAACTCGAGCACATCCACGACGGCGCCTAGCGGCACATATTGACACCATAGTATACAAGAATATAATATCGGCTCGAACTGTAATGTGTACACAAATCCCTTTGCCTCACGATACCGGTTAAGCTATAGGCAAGATGTGTGCCATCCCTTCAATAACTTAACCATTCACTCGAACCGTATTGGATTATCTGTCTATTGATTGACTCCTCAATCAACTTAGCATGGCCATGCATTTCCATAATCCATTACCTCGAGGGGCCCGAGAGATATCTCTCCAAAGGAGGGGCAAATTCCATCTTGATCACTCACATCCCACTCCATGTTTCATAGCAAACCCGAAAACTACCTTTATAACTACCCGATTACGGAATAGCGTTTGGTAGTCCCAAAGTAGGCTACTACACATGTTGGAATCTATGGTGATCTCAGGTCTAAGGACTTTGTACCAACACTACCGAGACCAACTAATGGCACATTGATTCTGTAGTGTCTCATGGTGGGTCTATCCAACAATGTGTTCTCTAACACATATGTCCATGTTTATTGATTTGGTATCTCCATACCCATGATCTATGAGACATGATCATCAATCAATAAACATGCCGATCTTAGAATCATATTTGTTCCAACAATATGACATATGATCGAGGATCGTTTAGAAATAGATTCATACATATCGAGTCTCATAAATAAGTCACGTACTTATTGATCAATACAAGATGTCTATTTCATGGAACCGAATAACACTTTATTCATAAATACATAAACATTGACGTGATATCCAACATCTCCATGTTGCCTCTAGGGCATATCACTAACAATCTCCCACTTGCACTAGAGTCAATCATGTAAGTATCTAATACCCATTGCTCTTGTGTGCGCCTCATGCTTCGGTGAGGAGAGGTTTTGTCGGCGGATCGGCTATGTTGAGATCCGTGTGCACTTTGCATATCTTGACATCACCTCTGTCCACAATCTCGCGGATGAGATGATATCGCCGAAGTATGTGCTTAGAAGCAGCAATGTACTCGGCCTCCGTCGTAGAATCAGCAACGGTATCCCGCTTGGAACTCTTCCGTGGACTGCGCCTCCGTTCGGCGAGAACACAAACCCAGATTGCGATCTATAATCATCCTTGTCTGTTTGGAAGCTAGCATCGGTGTAACCACTTACAACGAGCTCTTCTTCACCTCCATAGACTAGGAACATATCCTTAGTTCTTCTCAAGTACTTAAGGATATTCTTTCTGGCAGATCCAGTGACCTTCACACCGGATCGGCGGTATCTGCTCGTAGCACTCAAAGCGTACGAGACATGCAGGCGTGTACAAAGCATGGCATACATGATGGATCCAATTGCCGAAGCATATGGAACCATACCCATCTTATTCCGCTCATCATGTGTCCGAGGACACGATTCTTGCTAAGATTAATGCCATGTGACATGGGCAAGAAACCTTTCTTGGAATCATGCATGTTGAACCTTTTCAACACCTTGTCAATGTATGTACTTTGGCTTAATCCAATTAGCCTCTTGGATCTATCTCTATAGATCCGAATGCTAATATGTATGCTGCCTCCCTAAGTCTTTCATGGAAAAACTATTTTTCAATGAAGACTTGACGATTCAAGCATAGGGATATCATTTCCAATCAACAATATGTCATCCACATATAAGATTAGAAATACAATTGCGCTCCCACTGACCTTTTTGTAAACACAGGCCTCTTCTTCATTTTTGATGAAACCAAACCCTTTGATTACTTCATCAAAACGAATATTCCAACTCCGAGATGCTTGCTTCAATCCATAAATGGATTTCGTAGCTTGCATATCTTTCCAGCGATTCTGGATCGACAAAACCCCGAGGTTGTATCATGTATACATCCTCGCTTAGGTTTCCTTAGGATATCCCACAAAGAAGCACTTGTCGGATTTGGGTGTGAGCTTGTCGACGTAAGCGTTTTACATAAGCTTCGCATCCCCATATTTTGAGAAAAAGACAAACAAGGGGTTGCCCTGTCCATATCTCATATGGTGTCTTTTCAACCGACTTAGACGGAACTCTATTTAGTGTGAGCGCTTGTTTCAAGAGCATATCCCGGAAGGATAACGGAAGATCACTTTGGCTCATCATCGACCGAACCATGTCCAACAAGGTGCGATTTCTCCGTTCGGACACCCCATTCCATTGTGGAGTTCTGGCGGAGTCAAGCGTGGAACAATTCCACAATCTTTCGATGATGATTACCAAACTCTTGGCTCAAGTATTCCCCTCCACGATCGATCGTAGAAACTTGATTGTTTTCCTAAATGATTCTGTACTTCATTCGGAATTCTTTGAACTTTTCAAAGGATTCGGACTTATGCCTCATTAAGTAGATATAACCATATCTACTAAAGTCATCGGTAAAGGTAATGAAGTATTGATAACCTCCCTCGGCCGTTGAGCTCATTGGTCCACATACATCGGTATGTACGAGTGCCAATAAGTCACTTGCTCTCTCACTATGTCCCGTGAAAGGTGCCTTTGTCATCTTACCAAGTAAACAAGACTCACATGTCTCAAATGATTCAAAATCAAAAGAGTGAAGCAATCCATCCTTATGGAGCTTCTCCATGCGTTTCTTATTTATATGGCCTAAGCGACAATGCCAAATAAACGTGGGGTTTATATCATTAGAGAGTTGCCTTTCGTATTAATGTTATAGATGGAAGACGCTTCAAGATTCAAAACGTATAATCCATTCACCAATGGAGCATGAAAATAGAACATATCTACGAGATATATTGAACAACCATTGTTCATTGATCTAAAATCATATCCTTCCGCTTGCAAACATGAAGCGGAAATAACGTTTTGACATAGTGTTGGAACACAATAACAATTATTTAATTCCAAAACTAATCCGAAGGTAGATGAAGTAGTCTTGTGCCGACAAGCGTAGCAACGCTTGCTCCATTGCCGACGCGCGGTTCACCTCGCCCCTTCTCAATCCTCTACTTCTTCTCATTCCCTGCAACGATTTGCAAATATGAGCTACGATCCGGTATCAAATACCCAAGAGTCGGTAGGTGAAGTAGCAAGATTAATGTCTATAACATTAATACCGAACGAAGTCGTACTTTGCTTCTTTTTGAGATCCTCCATGTACTTCTTGCGGTTCCTCTTCCAGTGGCTTTGTCTCCTTGCAATAGAAGCAAACGGCATCGATGCCGCCGACCCCTTCTTGCCCTTCTTTGCATTAGAGGCACTCGCGATCTCATCGGGAGTTAACTTCCTCTTGGTGCAAAGTTTCTTGACAGTGGTTTGCGTTTAGCCTTCGCATCATCATCACATGATGACCATTCTTCTGGATACTCTCCTCGTGTCTTTAGCATCCCATGCAATTCAGCCAAGGTTCTATCCATATTGTTCATGTGATAGTTTAATATGAATGGCTCGAAGCTCGGAGGGAGCGGCGGAGAATCACATCGGTAGCCAACTCTTGGCTAAGGGGAAAACCTAGTTTTCCGGACTCTCAATGTAGCCAATCATTTTTATCACATGCGGACGACGGGATTCCCCTCAACAAGCTGCACGCAAACAAGGACTTTGAGGTGTTGAACCTCTCGGCCCGTGCTTGGTTCTCAAAGATGCCACGCAGTCCCCGAATAATAGTGTGAGCATCGTTGCTCTCATATTGCTTCGAAGCTCGGGGGACATTGTAGCAAGCATAAGACGGCTTATGTCTAGGGCATCATTAGTGTGCTTCTCGTAAGCTCTCCGTGCGGATTGCGGTGGCATTATTTGGCAAATCCTCGGGATAGGGTACTTCAAGAACATACTCCTTACGCTCTTGCTTGAGAACAATTCTCAAGTTGCGATACCAATCCATAAAGTTTGTTCCATTTAATTTTTCCTTTTCGAGAATAGATCGCAAATTAAAGGTACTGGGTGCGGTATTAACCGCCATTTATTCCACAACAGAAAAAGCAAAGTTTAGCACAATGTTTATGCTATGTCTTTTGTTAAACAATTTAACATAAGACTCCCATTACGTATTTTTCACTTTCCCTCTAGGTTACGTATTGGGTCAAGATCCACATGTTAATTAATTTTCTAGTGAGCTTTGGCATCACTGCTAGAAAATTAATAACATCGATAAGCAACTCCTTGCTAATCACATCTCTATGTGACTCTTGTTGTTGGTGTGGCATCTCCATGCCCGGCGCCAACCTATGCCCCAAGGCCCAAAACTGTTTTGATAGCCTTGTTAAGTAAACCAAATGCTCCTGCTGTATATGTCCGACATATACCCCTCGTGTTATGATAGAGAATGGCACTCGCTTTGCGGACCCACCATTGACGAGCATAACGGTGACGGGTGCAGCATTTGGAAGGGCATCATTACTACTTAATTTTGTGAGGGATGCTATCCTATCAAACAAACATATCACATATATGAAAGAGGTAGAATAGCATATAATGAAATAGTATGGCCCCCTTCACATGGTGATCTCCATCTCCATGTCGGCGCCGAGGATCTCCATCTTCGGCACCCTCTTCCAATGTGCATGATGCTTGATTTCTTCAAACTAAGCTACTACTATAGAAGCTCTAATTGAAGATTACATCGACTCGCGGTCGTGAAAGAATATTACAAGCATTGCACGTATGAAAGAATATTACAAGGATTGCACATATGAAAGAATATTACATGCATCACATGCATCTCATACATCTCATACATACAATAGGGCCATACCATCTCAAAGCATTCTCTGCAAAAACAAGTTAGGCGTAGAAACGTTTTCTACTTATCGCGAGCTACGGCATCGAGACGACCTATAAGGAGGGTACGCACACGGCGGTCCCGCTAGCCGGTTAGCGGGCGGGGGTCGAGGGGAAGCCCCCTCGCGGGCTCCGGGCAGCGCCCGAACACCACACGAAATTCATAGATCCAATCTATGAAATCGCTTACGAAACCATGTCGGCATAATCATATTATGCCGTCCCGATACACTATCAAGGAGATGGTTTGCGCGCAGCGCGAGGCAGCTAACAAGATCGGACTACGAGATAGCTTCGGCATAATCACATTATACCGTTCCGATACACTATCAAGGAACGCTATCTCGAAGCCGACTCAAACCGAGTTCTATGGATATTGCTTCGACGTAATCACATTACGCCGTTCCGATACACTATCAAGGAACGCAATTACCATGAACTCTCCTCAACAAATCCCGTAAAACCGATTGATCTAATCAACCCGTGCGCAAAACTTGTTCCAGATCAATCTAAAACCCGAACTAAGCAAGAGTAGCTCGATACCCCGAAGGGTTACGCGGAAGCTACGCTAGCCGAAAACAAAAATTTTCTACCGCGCAAACCGGGAACACTTGCAAGTAAGGGCCGATAGATCGTTACCGATTGGAGTAGAGTGCGGCGGAATAGCCAATCGGGGCAATCCGATCCGGAACAGTGTAGCCGATTCCGGAGACAACGTAGCCGATCAATAGCGCGCAACGTAGCAGCGCCTCTACCGGTATCCACACGTCCGGGGACGAATGCCCTACACCCGTGTGCTAGCACGCGATGCAAGGCTAGGGTTTGGCTCGAAAGTAGGGAGGGTTTCCGTGGAGATTGATCTCGGCGACTTCGTTGCACGCGATACAATTGATATATGGCTGCTCTCCACCCCTCCCTCCTTTATATAGAGTTGGCCGGCTGGGATTAGTAGCCGCTCGGGACTCTATTTTGAATTGGATCTCATCCGTATCTCATATAGAGTTTGGCCGCTCACACGTCGTAAGCCCATAGGACTCTATTTTGAATTGGATCTCATCCGTATCTCATATAGAGTTTGGCCGCTCACACGTCGTAAGCCCATAGGACTCTATTTTGAATTGGATCTCATCCGTATCTCATATAGAGTTGGCCGCCCACACGTCGTAAGCCCATAGGACTCTATCCGATCGGATCCCTATCCGATCGAGCCGTATCCGAGTCCAACTCGAATGCCGTTCTTATCCCCTTAAGCGTGCGACCCAGTAGGTTCGGTATACTCGGTTTCGGCTATAGTCTAACTTAGCCGATCGTCGGCTCGAGTCCAACTCAGCCGCACATCAAGCGGCGCCTAGACATATTGACACCATAGTATACAAGAATATAATATCGGCTCGAACCTGTAATGTGTACACAAATCCCTTTGCCTCACGATACCAGTTAAGCTATAGGCAAGATGTGTGCCATCCCTTCAATAACTTAACCATTCACTCGAACCGTATTGGATTATCTGTCTATTGATTGACTCCTCAATCAACTTAGCATGGCCATGCATTTCCATAATCCATTACCTCGAGGGGCCCGAAGATATCTCTCCAAAGGAGGGGCAAATTCCATCTTGATCACTCACATCCCACTCCATGTTTCATAGCAAACCCGAAAACTACCTTTATAACTACCCGATTACGGAATAGCGTTTGGTAGTCCCAAAGTAGGCTACTACACATGTTGGAATCTATGGTGATCTCGGGTCTAAGGACTTTGTACCAACACTACACGAGACCAACTAATGGCACATTGATTCCTGTAGTGTCTCATGGTGGGTCTATCCAACAATGTGTTCTCTAACACATATGTCCATGTTTATTGATTTGGTATCTCCATACCCATGATCTATGAGACATGATCATCAATCAATAAACATGCCGATCTTAGAATCATATTTGTTCCAACAATATGACATATGATCGAGGATCGTTTAGAAATAGATTCATACATATCGAGTCTCATAAATAAGTCACGTACTTATTGATCAATACAAGATGTCTATTTCATGGGGCCTGAATAACACTTTATTCATAAATACATAAACATTGACGTGATATCCAACATCTCCATGTTGCCTCTAGGGCATATCACTAACATTAAGCGCGTCCTCATCGATGGGGGCGGCGCCCTCAACATCTGTTTGCCAAGACCATGGACGAGATGCGAGATCCCGAGGCCGAACTAAAGGCAAGCTCAGCCCCCTTCCACGGGGTCATCCCTGTGGCTATCTTCTACACCACTCGGGCATATCTCCCTTCCGAGTCACCTTCGGGGCCGAGAGAACTTCCGAACGGAGAACGTCACCTTTGAGGTGGCCGACTTCGAAACACATATCACGCCATCATCGGAAGGCCCGTGCTTGCCAAGTTCATGGCGATCCCTCACTACACCTACCTCTCGCATGAAGATACCAGGGTCCCAACGGCGTCATCACTCTTCGGCGACGTGAAGCAAGCCTTCACCTGCGATAAGGAGAGCTGCGATATGGCCCAATCTCGCGAGAGATTACGTGGCCAACAAGAAGTCCGATTGGCTGCATCGACTTCGGCGAGAGGGCGAAATCCCCGTGAAGAAGATAGCCAAATCGGGATCCGGCGACGCCAAGACCAAGAAGATCTCCCTTGATCCGTCGGATCCCTCGAAAACGCGTAATCAGCGCGACCTAGATCCCAAATAGGAAAGCGCGCTCGTCACCTTCCTCCAAAATAATAAAGATGTTTTTGCTTGGAAACCATCGATATGCGGAATTCCTAGGGAGGTGATCGAGCACTCTCGAACGTCAAAGATGACGCCAAACCGATAAAACAACGATTACGCGATTCGCACGGGATCGAAAGGACGCTATCAAAGAAAAACTCGCAAAGCTCTTGGCTGCCGGCTTCATTAAAGAAGTCCTCCATCCCGACCGGTTAGCCAACCCAGCCTGGTCCGCAAGAAGACGGGGCAATGGCGCATGTGCGTTGACTATACCGACCTCAACAAAGCTCGCCCCAAAGATCCGTTCGGGCTACCTCGCATCGACCAAGTCGTCGACTCAACGGCCGGCCGCCAACTCCCGAGCTTCCTAGACTGTTACTCGGGCTATCATCAGATCAGCTTAAACGAATCTGACTGCCTGAAGACATCATTCATCACGCCGTTCGGGGCCTCTGCTACATCACCATGCCTTTTGGCACGAAGAACGCCGGAGCCACATACCAACGCATGATCCAAAGATCTTTCCGGACGCAGATCGGCAAGAACGTTGAAGCTTACGTCGACGATGTTGTCATCAAGACCAAGCGAAAGAAGACCTGATCGCCGACTTAGAAGAAACCTTTGCAAACATCCGGGCCTTGAGAATGAAGTTAAACCCGGAGAAGTGCACTTTCGGTGTTCCATCGAGGCAAGCGCTCGGCTTCATGGTGTCACATCGCGGCATTGAAGCAAATCCAGAGAAGATCAACGCCATCTTAAACATGAAACCCCGAGTAACCGAAAGACGTCCGAAGCTCACTGGCTACATGGCGGCACTAAGCCATTTCATATCCCGACTCGGCGAACGAGGCATGCCCTTCTTCGTTGCTAAAGAAGACGAGATGACTTCCAGTGGACCACGGAAGCCAACCAAGCCTTTGAAGATTTCAAAGAGTTTCTTACCACGCCACCCGTCCCGGCCTCGCCTCGGTCCCAGGGAACCTCTCGTGCTGACGTCTCGGCCACTCACCAAGTGGTCGGCACGGTCCTTGTGGTCGAACGCGAAGAGGAAGGACGGACTCGAAGATTCAAAGGCCAATCTACTTTGTTAGCGAAGTATTGGCGGGAGCCAAAATTCGCTACCCTCGGGTACAAAAGCTGCTCTATGGTGTTCTAATAACCACGAGAAAATTAGCACACTATTTTCGGGTCACTCGGTCACCATCGTCACCTCTTTCCCACTCGGCGACGTCATCCACAACCGCGAGGCAACCGGACGCATCGCCAAGTGGGCCCTAGTGCTAATGCCGCTGGACTTGACTTTTAAGGCAAGAACGTCCATAAAGTCACAAGCCTTGGCGGACTTCCGGCCGAGTGGATGAACGCAAGAGAACGTGCCTCGAGAAGACCTCCAACACTGGACCATGCACTTCAACGGATCCAAGAGGATCACCGGCCGGGAGCGGGAGTTGTGCTGATTTCCCGACCGGGAAAGGCTAAGATATGTCCTTCACCTCCACTTCTCCGCCTCACACAACGTTGCCGAGTACGAAGCTCTTCTACATGGACTGCGCCTAGCGGTCTCACTCGGGATACGACGGCTTATTGTGAAAGGCGACTCCCGCTGGTCGTCAATCAAGTGATGAAAGACGGTCTTGCCTAAACGACACTATGGAGGCCTACCGACAAGAGGTCCGCAAGCTTGAGGACAAGTTTGATGGACTCGAACTCTCTCATGTCCCGAGACATAACAACGAAGCTGCCGATGAGCCGGCACAATTTGGATCTAAGCGCGAAGCTGCGCCAACGACGTCTTTGTCGAACATCTCTACGAACCAACCATCACGGCAAAGACAACTCTCACCGAGCAAACCACGAACGAAGTCGCCATGACCGATACCGGCGGAGGACGCCGCTCATCAAATTCTTAACCCACAAGAAGCGCTGGATGACCGGGATGAAGCGAACGCGTCCGGCGTCGTTGCCAAGCATACGTCATGGTTGACTCCGATCTATACAAGAGAAGCCCCTCGGAATTCTAATGAGGTGCATCACACCCGAAGAAGGAAGGCTACTCCAAGACATCCACTCGGGCATATGCGGAAGCCACGCGGCAGACGCACTCTAGTTGGCAAAGCTTACAGGCAAGGTTTCTTCGCTCTTACTGCGGTCTCCGACGCGGATAAAGTCGTACGAACTGCGAAGGCTGCGAGTTTTCGCCCGACAAAGCCATGTCCCGGCCCAGAGCTTCAAACAATCCCACTTTCTGGCCGTTCGCGGTATGGGGCTGGACATGGTCGGCCCTTTCAAAAAGGCTCCGGAGGATTCACACACCTCTTTGTCGCAATCGACAAGTTCTCCAAGTGGATTGAAGCCAAGCCGGTCGCCACAATTACGGTGACAAGGCACGAGACTTTTCCTCAACATCGTGCACCGCTTCGGCGTCCCAAACAGAATCATAACCGACAACGGGACTCAATTCACGGGAGGCATCTTCAAGGAATTCAGCGTGAGGACTTCGGAATCAAGATCGCTACGCATCGTAGCTCACCCCAAAAGCAACGGACAAGTCGAGCGAGCCAACGGCATGGTCCTCCAAGGCATCAAGGCCCGCGTTTTCGACCGCCTAAACCCTTATCTTGGCAAGTGGGTCCAAGAAGCGCCCTCGGTTTTATGGTCGCTGCGAACCACACCCGGTCGGGCTACCGGCCAAACTCCTTTCTTTTTGGTCTATGGCGCGAAGCCATGTTGCCAAACGAGATGGAATATGAGTCCCACCGGGTTCGCGGCTTCAACGATGAACGCTACGACCCGACCGAGTGGATGACCTCACCCGATTGGAAGAGGCCGTGAGGCAGCCCTTACCCCCGTCGGCCAAATACCTTCAAGGGCTTAGAAGATACCACGGTCGCAACGTGCGAGCACGAGCTTTCATTGTTGGCGACCGGTCCTACGCAAGATCCGACCACCAAAGATCGACACAAGTTATCTCCCTTATGGGAAGGACCATACATAATCGCTGAAGTGACTCGGCCGGTGCATACCGCTAAAGCGTGAAGACGGGTCTATGGTGGAAAACTCCTGAACATCGAGCATCTTCGACGATTTTATGCTTAATTCGGCTAAGGCCTCATATTTTCCTTGACGCCAACCTCAACCAAGATGACTTCTTGAGTTAGCGATCAGTACACATGTCAATAAATCTCAAGTTTTCCTCATCAACTTTTGTGCATAATTTGGTTTATCATTGTTCAATGTCCTTCGATTCGAGCTCGGTGTCTAAGGACCGAGGGTTTTCCGATGACCTAATCGAGCCTAGGCTTGATGACAACGGACGAAAACTACTTAAGAAATTTCACGCAAAAGCTCAAATCAAGGCATTAACATAAATAAACTAAAAATATCACAAGTTCTGCTTCAGAGCGTTATGGTTATGCGACATTTACAAGACAAAGTCAGAAAGACAAATCAAATCTTGAAATTGTTTACTACATCAAGGGATATTTTCTTCGCCGCCTCCTGCGCCTCACTTAGCATGTCCAAGGCCTGCTCGTCCGTCGTTCCGTCAGCAAAGCCTTCCCCGACCGAGTGGATGTCCACTCGGGGGTAAAGGGACTTGGTCTGTGCAAGAGCCAGACCAGCCCCCATGCTGGCTGCTTCGGTGATATTGGCCAGATATCGGTCGGGAGCCAGCCGCAGCTTGTCGAATATTTCCACCGGCTCCAACGAACCGGCCCCGACTCCTTGATCGAATAAGGACAGCAAGATCGGCGTAGCGGCATTGGCGACCTCTTCCCGAATCTCGTCGCTTCGTCTGACCCGCCCAAGCAAGACGTCGTATTGGGCTCGGGTTTTTACCTTGTAAGCTGCCAAAAGTCCCGGATCATTCAAAGCACTCGGAAATAAAGCAGCATAAGAAGTTTCACTTCAAAGAAGATTACCTTCAAATTCGGCCTCCATCTCGGCCTTGTCGAGGCTGACCGCTTCTAGCTGGACTTGAAGCGAATGGACCTCCGAAGAATTTTCTACAACAAAAGAAGATCGTCAACAACCGAAATCAACATAAGAATCATGAAGAAGATGGAGAGACGGGCTCACTCCCGATTGATCCTCGAAGGTCGAGATTCGCCTCCCGAAGCTCTGCGATTTCCCTCCTTAAAGCCGCCTCCCTTGACGCGGCCTCCTCCCGAGTGGCCTTCAGCTGTCGCTGAACGTCCTCCAAGGAGTTCAGGTGGGGAACCAACTTCTCCAGCACCTCGGATTTTGCCATAGAGCGGCAATACTCCTTCTGCGTGCAATGGCAGAAGAGTGACCGATTGAAAGACAATGATGATACAATTTAAGAGAAAGACAAAGGCTTACATTGAGCAGCCGGGTCGCCTCGTTCAGGCTCTCGACAAGGGCATCCCTTTCATCTTTTTCAGCTTGCCGGTCTAGAATGATGCCCTGCCTCTCGCCTTCCGAGTCCCACCACTCGATCCGAATGGGGGGAACCCAGGTTTCAGAGGACTGCAACCTGGGGATCTCCTCCACCGTGGTCGGCAGCAAGAAGGACAAATGAAGACATGAAAGATTCAAATCGAAAAAGTAAAAGAGTACTTGAAACAAATCTCACCGGTTTCGCGGCCGCTTGCTTGGGCGGAGTGGCCCGGCTGGCCTCCTTCTTCGACTCCGCGCGAGTGGCCCTCGGTCGGGGTGCTTGAGCCGCGCCTTCAGGCTTCCCGGCCGCTGATTGGTTTCCAGTCGGGATGTCCCGGCTGGGGGCTGGGGGCTCCTTCCTCGGGGCATCCTTCTTTGGAGGCGAAGGTTGTTTCCCCGGAGCGCTCGCACTTGGTTGTTGGCTCCGGGGCTTTGGCTCTGCTGGCCTTGGCACCTCGGGAGCAGCGGCTGGACTCGGTCCTTCACCCCCTCCGGCAAGATCTATGTCCTGGGGCCTCCTACGAAAGCGAACACAGCGGGAGTAAAGATAAAGGAAAGTTTCCAACGAAAGAGTTCAGACTTCGGTTTGAGTATACCTGGATGATCGGCGGATCTTCGGCGCCGTCCGCGCGATCGTCTCAAAGGTGGGGTCTCGGCGGGAGGAGCCGGGACGTCATCATCCGAGTCCTCTATAATCAGCCTCCTCTTGCTCGCGCGCTTGTTCGAGTCTTCACTCGGCGCCGCTCGCTTCCCGACCGGGTCGCCTTGGATCTTGATACCGCCAGCCGGCTTCTTGGCGGGGCAACGCGGCGCGTCATTGTGGGACACCTTGTATGGTTTGGAGATGATAGAGGCGTTTTCCTGCAGAAGAAGAGAGTACAATGTTAAGAGACAAGATTTCAAGATAGAAAGATACTCTGAAGCAACCAATCGGCTTACCGGAGGAGGAGGTCGGTGGATGCTGCAGGGAAGAACCGGCAGAATGAGAGCCCGCTCAACTGAGATTCCAGACGAGAAGAGTTTGTACATCCGGATCTTCAGGATCTCGTACTTGAGCGGATCTGGGTCTTCCCGATTGGGGTCCGTTCCGCCTTCATACTCAAAGGCCGGCTTTGACCGTTCCTTGATCGGAGCCGCCGGCACTCGATGAAGTGCCGAGTGATTTGTTCCCCGCGAAGACCCCTTTGCTTCATCGCCAAGATCTTCGCGAGCAGCTCGTTGGCCTCATCCACATCTTGAGCTACTGGAACAGTGCTCCATGATGGACTCGGGACAGGAGGAAGGCCAACAAAAGAAGGCAGGCTGGGTTCTAGGTTGCTAATGTAGAACCAGCCCGCGTGCCATCCCTTATTGGAAGACTTCAAAGGAAGAGAAAAGTACTCCTTGCGGAGAGATCCGCGGAGTTGGAAACCTGCCCCGCCGACAACACAAGGCTGGTCCTTGTTCGGATGTGGTTTGAGATAGAACATGCGCCGGAAGAGTTGGAAGTGGGGGAGGATGCCAAGGAAGGCTTCACATACATGAATGAAGAGAGCGATGTGAAGCATCGAGTTGGGGTTCAGATGGTAGAGATAAAGCCCATAGTAATCCAGAAGCCCCCGGAAGAACTCGGAGGTGGGAAGGCTGAACCCGCAGTAGAAGAAAGAAGTAAAAACAACGAGCTCACCGGTGTTTGGGGTCGGGAAGTCCTCCCCCGCCGTCGGGCGCCATCCCACGATTTCCTTTGGGGAAGCACGCCATGCTTCACCATCTCTTTGAGAGTGGTTTCCTTCACGTCCGATGCGGCCCATTGGTCGAACGGAATCCTCTTTTCCTCCGCCATGAGAGTGGTGTTGATGGGAAGTGGATCTGGCCGGAAAAGGTTGGGTTTTTGACAAGGGAACGTGGGAGATTTGGCTGCGGAAGCTGGTTGTTACAGAAAGCGAGTTCCTTGATGGATGGATTTGGGAGCGCGCGAGTCTAGGGTTCTCCGCAATGAACTGATGAACAGTGTTGTGAAAAGGGGAATTTTTGGAAGATGAAGAGGCGGGGACGACCTCACGCCTTTATAGAAAGATTTGAGGGTTGCGCTAGGTTTTCTGGTGAGTGGGCCGAGCCCATAAGAAAATCTACGGCCCAGCTAAGGTGTGGTCCGACGCGTGTCCTTAGGGACTTAAGCGGATGAGCTTAAGCAGATTTGCCTTGGCAATATGCGCGTGTCCGAGTGCCCTATACCTTTGAAAATCCTTCCATACCGCAGTTTGCTTGACTTCATGAGAAGCTAGCACGATACAACTTGGAAGGTGACCAACGGCTAAGTTTCTATAGCTGCCTTGATGACAAGGGCTGTTTGGTTTTTTGGCATTTGGTCAGGTAACCTTACCGATGCTGTTTATTTTTCCACCTTGGTGAAGATCTTTATAGATTGAGACCAATATTATGGCATAAGCTATTTAATAACTTGGTCATATTTTTCATATGATTGAAAGAACTTGTTTTCCCATGAGGGATGACTGAAATATTTGTTCCGGGATTACTCGGGCAAATCCACTCGGGTAAGCATGAGCTTATCGAGTGTTTTTCACCCATATGGGTTGATTGAATTATTTGTTCTGAGATGACTCAGGCAAATTCACTCGGATGAGTATGAACTTGCCGAGTAATGAGATTTCAATGATTGCTTTAGCATGAGCTAGGCATCTACATGAAAATGATCTTTTATAGTCCTTGACTATATGCTTAGCCTATTTTTGACTAACCACATAGTCGGGGCTACACTAATTAGGTGCATGGAGATGCACCTAGATATTTATTTTTGAGAATTTTTAGATATTTTTCCAGCTCTTCACGTCTTTGGAGCCACTCGGGAAGATTCAGCAGAGATGATGGAATCACTCGGCGCCAAAAGCACTCGGTCAAAGAGATTTTTGGTGTGTCTTGTTTTGGTCTGAAGCCGAGTTGTCTCGTCGACCGAAAAGGACTCGGGGCTACTGTGGAGATTATGGCAATCGAGTATCTACATGGCAAGCTTATCCGACGGAAGTAGGGATAGATTGCGCCGCTATATCTCGTAAACCAAACATGACTTGGGTGTTACGATTGCCGATAGAGATAAGGCAATCGGCCTATAGTCACGGTTTGGTAAGATTGAGGAAACCAACTTAGAGTAAGAAAGGGTTTCCGATCTGTAAGCCCTCCTCCCAAGACTATATAAGGGGGGTAAGGGGCGTCCCTTGAGGGATATTCCGATAGGAGATCAGAGATCAGATTCTAGATCAACTTTTAGCCTTCAGCTTTAGATCATGAGATCAATAAAGACACTCGGCGGATCGAATCCACCGAAACAGGAGTAGGGTATTACCTCACGAGAGGGCCTGAACCTGTCTAAATCTTCTTCTTCTTCTAACCCATTGTGCCTGGCGATCTCGACTGCGACCCCAGAAATTATATTGCCGAAACAAGGTTTCGACAGTCATCATGTGATGATGATGCAGAAGGCAAAGCGCAAACCACCTGTCAAGAAACTTTGCACCAAGAGGAAGTTAACTCCCGATGAGATCGCGAGTGCCTCCAATGCAAAGAAGGGCAAGAAGGGGTCGGCGGCATCGATGCCGTTTGCTTCTATTGCAAGGAGACAGGCCATTGGAAGAGGAACTGCAAGAAGTACATGGAGGATCTCAAAAAGAAGCAAAGTACGACTTCGCTCGGTATTAATGTTATAGACATTAATCTTGCTACTTCACCCTACTCGACTCTTGGGTATTTGATACCGGATCGGTAGCTCATATTTGCAAATCGTTGCGGGGAATGAGAAGAAGTAGAGGATTGAGAAGGGGCGAGGTGAACCGCGCGCGGCAATGGAGCAAGCGTTGCTACGATTCTTTGTCGACACGAGTACCACTTCATCTACCTTCGGGATAAGTTTTGGAATTGAATAATTGTTATTGTGTTCCAACACTATGTCAAAACGTTATTTCCGCTTCATGTTTGCAAGCGGAAGGATATGATTTTAGATCAATGGACAATGGTTGTTCAATATATCTCGAGATATGTTCTATTTTCATGCTCCATTGGTGAATGGATTATACGTTTTGAATCTTGAAGCGTCTCTCATCTATAACATTAATACGAAAGGCAACTCTCTAATGATAAAAACCCCACGTTTATCCGGCATTGTCGCTTAGGCCATATAAATAAGAAACGCATGGAGAAGCTCCATAAGGATGGATTGCTTCACTCTTTTGATTTTGAATCATTTGAGACATGTGAGTCTTGTTTACTTGGTAAGATGACAAAGACACCTTTCACGGGGCACAATGAGAGAGCAAGTGACTTATTGGCACTCGTACATACGATGTATGTGGACCAATGAGCTCAACGGCCGAGGTGGTTATCAATACTTCATTACCTTTACCGATGACTTTAGTAGATATGGTTATATCTACTTAATGAGGCATAAGTCCGAATCCTTTGAAAGGTTCAAAGAATTCCGAATGAAGTACAAAATCATTTAGGGAAAACAATCAAGTTTCTACGATCGGATCGTGGAAGGGAATACTTGAGCCAAGAGTTTGGTAATCATCGAAAGATTATGGAATTGTTTCACGTTGACTCCGCCAGAACTCCACAATGGAACGAGTGTCCGAACGGAGAAATCGCACCTTGTTGGACATGGTGCGGTCGATGATGAGCCAAAGTGATCTTCCGTTATCCTTCGGGGATATGCTCTTGAAGCGATTGCGCTCACACTAAATAGAGTTCCATCTAAGTCAGTTGAAAAGACACCATATGAGATATGGACAGGGCAACCCCTAGTTTGTCTTTTCTCAAAATTTTGGGATGCGAAGCTTATGTAAAACGTTTACTGACCGACAAGCTCACACCCAAATCTTACAAGTGCTTGTTTGTGGGATATCCTAAGGAAACTAAGGGATATTACTTTTATAATCAAGAACAAGGCAAAGTGTTTGTCGCCCGACACGGTGTCTTCTTGGAGAAAGAGTTTCTTTCAAGAAGGGTTAGTGGGAGCAGGGTGCATCTTGAAGAAGTTCAAGAAACACCAAAGCGTTTCAGCGACCACGAACCACAACAGGAGGAGCAAAGTGTTGCACCACCGGTTGTAGATACACCCCCACGGAGTCGAAGATCACGTCGTGCACGACAGTACAGTGCGGAACAACGTGATATATTGTTGTTGGACAACGATGAACCTAAGACCTATGAGGAAGCGATGGTGGGACCCGATTCCAACAAGTGGCTTGGAGCCATGAAATCCGAAATAGAATCCATGTACGACAATCAAGTTTGGAACTTGGTTGATCCACCTCATGGTGTCAAAACCATTGAGTGTAAATGGGTTTTTAAGAAAAGGCCGATATGGATGGAAATGTTCACATCTATAAGGCGCGATTGGTGGCGAAAGGTTTTAAACAGATTCAAGGAGTTGATTATGATGAAACTTTCTCGCCCGTCGTAATGCTTAAATCTATTCGGATTATCCTAGCGATTGCTGCATATTTCGATTATGAGATATGGCAGATGGATGTCAAAACGGCTTTCCTAAATGGAAACCTAAGCGAGGATGTATACATGATACAACCACAGGTTTTGTCGATCCAGAATCGCCTGGAAAGATATGCAAGCTACAAAAATCCATTTATGGATTGAAGCAAGCATCTCGGAGTTGGAATATTCGTTTTGATGAAGTAATCAAAGGGTTTGGTTTCATCAAAAATGAAAAAGAGGTATGTGTTTACAAAAGGTCGGTGGGAGCGCAATTGTATTTCTAATCTAATATGTGGATGACATATTGTTGATTGGAAATGATATCCCTATGCTAGAATCCGTCAAGTCTTCATTGAAAAATAGTTTTTCCATGAAAGACTTAGGGGAGGCAGCATACATATTAGGCATTCGGATCTATAGAGATAGATCCAAGAGGCTAATTGGATTAAGCCAAAGTACATACATTGACAAGGTGTTGAAAAGGTTCAACATGCATGATTCCAAGAAAGGTTTCTTGCCCATGTCACATGGCATTAATCTTAGCAAGAATCGGTGTCCTTAGACACATGATGAGCGGAATAAGATGGGTATGGTTCCATATGCTTCGGCAATTGGATTCATCATGTATGCCATGCTTTGTACACGCCTGATGTCTCGTACGCTTTGAGTGCTACGAGCAGATACTCGAGATCCAGGTGAAGGTCACTGGATGCCATAAAGAATATCCTTAAGTACTTGAGAAGAACTAAGGATATGTTCCTAGTCTATGGAGGTGAAGAAGAGCTCGTTGTAATTGGTTACACCGATGCTAGCTTCCAAACAGACAAGGATGATTATAGATCGCAATCGGGTTCCCGTTCTGCCGAACGGAGCGCGATCACTGGAAGAGTTCCAAGCGGGATAGTTGTTGATTCTACAACGGAGGCCGAGTACATTGCTTGCTTCGAAGCTGCAAAGGAGGCCGTTTGGATCAAGAAATTCGTTTCGAGCTTGGTGTGATGACTAGTGCGGGTCCAATGTCTCTCTATTGTGACAATAGTGGAGCCATTGCGCAAGCCAAGGAGCCGAGGTCACATCGAAGTCCAAACACATACTTCGGCGATATCATCTCATCCGCGAGATTGTGGACGGAGGTGATGTCAAGATATGCAAAGTGCACACGGATCTCAACATAGCCGATCCGCCGACAAAACTCTCCCTCGGAAGCATGAGGCGCACACAATAGCAATGGGTATTAGATACTTACATGATTGACTCTAGTGCAAGTGGGAGATTGTTAGTGATATGCCCTAGAGGCAACATGGAGATGTTGGATATCACGTCAATGTTTATGTATAAATGAATAATGTGTTATTCGGTTCCATGAAATAGACATCTTGTATTGATCAATAAGTACGTGACTTATTTATGAGACTCTTTATGTATGAATCTATTTCTAAACGATCCACGATCATATGTCATATTGTTGGAACAAATATGATTCTAAGATCGGCATGTTTATTGATTGATGATCATGTCTCATAGATCATGGGTATGAAGATACCAAATCAATAAACATGGACATATGTGTTGGAGAACACATTGTTGGATAGACCCACCATGAGACACTACAGAATTAATGTGCCATTAGTTGATCTCGAGGTAGTGTTGGTACAAAGTCCTTAGACCTGAGATCACCATGGATTCCAACATGTGTAGTAGCCTACTTTGGGACTACCAAACGCTATTGTAAAATGCGGTAGTTATAAAGGTAGTTTTCGGGTTTGCTATGAAACATGGAGTGGGATATGAGTGATCAAGATGGAATTAGCCCCTCCTTTGGAGAGATATCTGGGCCCTCGAGGTAATGGATTATGGAAATGCATGGCCATGCTAAGTTGATTGAGGAGTCAATCAACGGACGATAATCCAATACGGTTCGAGTGAATGGTTAAGCTATTGAAGGGATGGCACACATCTTGCCTATAGCTTAAGCGGTATCGTGAGGCAAAGGGATTTGTGTACACATTACAGGTTCGAGCCGATATTATATTCTTGTATACTATGGTGTCAATATGTTTGCTAGGCGCCGGTGTGAGGATGTCGGCTGAGTTGGACTCGAGCCGACGGTCGGCTAAGTTAGACTATAGCCGAAACCGAGTATACCCGAACCTACTGGGTCGCACGCTTAAGGGGATAAGAACAGGCATTCGAGTTGGACTCGGATACGGCTCGATCGGATAGGGATCCGATCGGATAGAGTCCTATGGGCTTACGACGTATGGGCGGCCAACTCGTGAGATTCGGATAGGATCCGATTCAAAATAGAGTCCGATCGGCCACTAGTCCCGTCGGCCAACTCTATATAAAGGAGGGAGGGGTGGAGAGCTGCGGCACGTCAATTGCATTGCGTGCAACAGAAGTCGCCGAGATCAATCTCCACGGAAACCCTCCCCACTTTTGAGCCAAACCCTAGCCTTGCATCGCGTGCTAGCACACGGGTGTACGGCGTTTTGTCCACTGGACGTGTGGATACCGGTAGAGGCGCTGCTACGTTGCGCGCTGTTGATCGGCGGATCGGCTACGGCATCTGCGAATCGGCTGATTGGTGAATCGGCTGTCCCCGGGTATCGGTGTCGGCTTGCGAGAATCGGCTACACTTGTTCGGATCGGATAGCTCGATTGCATTTCCTGCACACTCCAATCGGTAACGATCTATCGGCCCTTACTTGCAAGTGTTCCTGGTTTGCGCGGTAGAAGTTTTTTGTTTTCGGCTAGCGTAGCTTCCGCGTAACCCTTCAGGGCTTACGACGTGTGGGCGGCCAACTCTATGAGATACGGATGAGATCCGATTCAAAATAGAGTCCTGATCGGCCACTAGTCCCAGTCGGCCAACTCTATATAAAGAGGCGAGGGGTGGAGAGTTTCTGGATTGCGTTGAACCGAATCCGCAACAAAAGTCGCCGAGATCAATCTCCACGGAAACCCTCCCCACTTTCGAGCCAAACCCTAGCCTTGCATCGCGTGCTAGCACACGGGTGTACGGCGTTTTGTCCCCAGACGTGTGGATACCGGTAGAGGCGCTGCTACGTTGCGCGCTGTTGATCGGCTTCGGATCGGCTACGGTCGGGCGTATCGGAGCAAGGCGCAAGAATGTGACCGGACGACTCCGCGAATCGGCTGATTGGCGAATCGGCTGTCCCCGGGAATCGGCTGTCGGCTTACGGGAATCGGCTACACAGTTCCAGATCGGATAGCCCTGATTGGCTATTTCCGTTGCATACTCCAATCGGTAACGATCTATCGGCCCTTACTTGCAAGTGTTCCTGGTTTGCGCGGTAGAAAAATTTTTGTTTTCGGCTAGCGTAGCTTCCGCGTAACCCTTCAGAAGATGTGTTGCTTGATTTCGGCCCACCATTGGTCGTAGGCCGCGCTTTTCTTGAGCGCCAGGGTCATCTCGCCGATGCTGCCGAGGGGAGGGCCGGCTATGTTCAGCAGCTGATGCATTATCAGTTCTTGGCTCACCACTCCCCTCGTCTCAATCTTGTCGGCATAATAGAAGCTGACGGGCAGTTGCCCAAGACCAAACTGTCTCGCAGCTGACACCGGATAGTAAAATTCATAGCTTTTGGCCACTGATCGGCCCTGGTGGATACTGGTCGGCAGGATGCAGGGGGGACAGAGCGGCGATGAACAACTCCCTGCACTTTGGGTTGTCGGCTAAGTTGATGTCTTCCCAATTAAAATCGGTCGGCAAATCGAACAGTGCCCGATCCCGGTAAAAGTACCAGGCGCGGTTCTCGCGTGACAGCCCGTCGTACAGGGCGATGAACCATTCGGCCAGCAGGTTGACCGATTGCTTTGAGCCCGCATGAGCAGTCGCTGCTTCTCCATAGCTCATGCATCTGGTGGTGGTGATCTTGTTGTCGTCTTCGTCTTTGATTGACTCCAATCTTGGGAAAGCGGCCTTAGTTAGAGGGAGCCGACCGGCTATTTTTTGGGTCGCCAGCACCAGCCAGATCTGCAAAAACCACCAGGGCCGCCGGTGTTGACAAGGGCGTTGGCGGCTATCTTCGCGGTGGCCTAATGCAGCATTTGGTACAGGTAGCCGAGGAGGTATTTTCCCATCACGAGCTTGCTCCCATCGGCCAGGAGTTCGGCTACGACCTACCAGTTGGCGGTCGGCCCGTAGCTTGAGCCACAGAACAGGAACTTCCAGAGCCACATCATAAGAAACGCGGCATGTTCCCTGTGACCGACCGATCCGTCCTTCATGTTTTGAGCAATGAAGCCGCTCCACCCGCCGATGGCTTTGGTTTTGAATTGGTGTTGCCCCTTTCGGTTCAGGTTTCCAGGGTTAGCCGACGCCAGGATGTCCAGTCCGATCGTCATGTATACGTCGGCTAAGGTGACCGTCATCAGCCGTTGCTAGAATAAGAAGGCGTTGAAGCTGTCAATCCAAAAGTACGTCGCGCCGACATAAGCGGCTCATCTTCCTCCATGCTGGCGACGGACAGGGCCAAGCACTGGGCTATCCCGGTTTCCTCCCATTGAGCGTACTTGGTTGATCGCACCCTCATATACCATTCAATCCAGGCTACGTCTGTGGTCGACCACGACTTGAAAGTCCCGTTCCAGTGGGCTAGGGATGGCTTATTGGTGTTGTAGGGGATTCTGTTGGTTTCAGCTATAATCACATCGGCTGGGTCAGTGTTGCCGATGGGGCCCAGAAAGTACCTCTTTTCTTGGGTCAAACTTGGGATGACCACTTGATGTGACAGGTGCTATAGTTTGAAAGAGGAAAAATGCTAATCAAGAACGGCTAAAGGCGTGATGAATGCAACAATGCTAGGAGGCATGGCTGGAAAAGGAAATCTGAAGAAAAAGAGTTTTGAACCGGTGGGCATACCTCGGGGAACTCGACGGCAACGACGGCGGTGCGCGGCGGCGGGTGTGGCGGCGGCGGTGTGGCGGCGGCGGCTGGTGCGGCGGCGGGTGGTGCGGCAGAGGCGCTCGATGTGGCGGCGATGTTGGAAGCCATTGGGGTCATCGGAGATGGAGATGGATCTTGAGTTGTGAGGAGCGCCGGGAGGTGATGCGGAGCGTCGGTGAGTCGTCGGAGAAGAGAGAGGAGAAGGAAGCTTGCTTGCAAAGTGTTTGAGTGGGTTTTGAAAGCGTGATCGTTTCGGTCAAAGTGAAAGGCTATTTAAAGGGCACTTGGGGCAGCCGAAGCGGTTTAGGTCAGAAAAGAGTGGGAATTTGAACAGGCAACAAATCCGTAACACTTCGTATCACGGACTTGGGGGCATGTGTTAACACCTAAATTTGGTAATTGAATCCCTAAGTCCTGGCAAGGGTGAAATAGAATCGGATCAGCTGGTTTGACGGAGAAACAGAGGCAGCATCGGCTGAGAAGCGATCGGCTACGAAGCCAGTCGGCTAAGGTTGAATCGGACAAGAGCGGTCGATAGCTGATTCTAGGTTCAGAGAAGATAAAACCATTTCTGGTGCAGATGTTTGAAGATAAATAGAAGATTCGGTTATCAGATTACGCGTTAAAAGATATTGTCGTCTATGGATAGAGTCCTGTAACGGCAATTGTATCTGTAAATTAGGACTTTGTTTAAACTGTTTATTGTAATGCGGCGTGGGTTCTTCCCGGGATATCGTCGTATTTTAAATAGTAGTTTAGATAGAGTCCAGGGTCTGTACAGATAATGTTATCTTTGGTATAAATAAGACCCGAGACCCCCTGTTCCAAGACATTACTCAATCAATCAAACAACCTTCGGCGCATCGCCAAACAGTCGGCCTTATCTGCCCTGATATATTTTTAGTATTTTCATTACTAGATTTATGTTAGGACCGCCTCTTATATTAAGATCTCATTCTTGTCGGACATCATAAGCCGAAATCGGCCTGCCATCAATAGCCGACGACCGATTTCCCAGGCTAAGCATCTGGTTCAAGAATGATATCTTTTCATAAGGATCATCGGAGACCTAGTCGATCCATAGTTAGCTTTCCAGTATGGGCTAGGTTATCGATGCATATATTTATTATCCTTTACTGTGTTTGGGTTAAGCGGTTGATGTTGTCTCGGTATTGCCGATCCATTCCAGTCGCTTGGCTTAAATATATTTTAGGATAGCAAATATATGCTCATGGATTCCCTCAGCCGATTCAGTGGGGATCTAACCTAACACTTAACTCATATCTTGTTTTTTCTTGTTGGTTAACGATCAAACCAAGCGGCATGCCTCAGATGCATTGCATAGCGGCGAGAAGGACTGCACCGGAGCTGCGGATCTCTCGAGCCGGCGCGTGAGAGAAATTTCTCGACAACAGGAGGTCACAACTTCAGGAGGCACGTCGGATCATGCTTGTCAAGAAGCTGCTTACCTGATGTTGGCCAGGATGAGGGAGCTGCATGATGCTGACCTTCGCACCTCCGCTTACCGCTACCATCCCCGTCATGGCAGTTCCTCCGATGTCAGTGCTTTCAAGTCTACAGCAGATGAGAACGACTCTACTTTCGGCCGCATGTGCACGGTGATCAGGGGTCTGGACAAGATGCACTCCGACCTGCACAAGGCAGCCAAGGAGCTGAACGACAAGAAGATGCTGAGGATTGTGCAACTGCAGGACGAAGTGGTTCATCTTAAGAAGGAAGTTGCTGAGTTGAAGGGACTCCCAGCACCATGTGGTGTCAGGATTCGTACTACGCCTCGGAAGACCACCACTGCACCTGTCCGTATCCAGCTGGCGCCCCGGATTCCTCCACCGTCTCCTCCTGCGCCTCCTCCGGCCCCTCTGCTCCACCAGCTCCGGTTCCAGCGCCTATCCCGTTCTTCTGCTTGCGAGTTACGCTCTCGCCTTTGCTCCAGCTTCGGCGTACCAAGGCGGAGGTGGCAGCAACGGTTGGATATCCATCTCCAGTGACTCAAGCTCTGAGGATTCAACTGAAGACATGGATTCAGAAGAGACTCGGAGTTCTTCGGAGGGAAGAGCCCTTCTTAGTTTTATCGTTTTGCTTAGTTTGTCTTCTTGGTAGTTGCTGTGTGTTAGGCTGATGTGTGTGGGATAGCTGGCAGTCGATATCGAGTGTGATATGGCTGACCAATTAAGGATGTTTCATGCTTTTCCTTGTTTTAATCAAGATCAGAACAATGCATTTGAATTCCAATAATAAAGTTTAGTTTCTAAGTCCGTCTGTTTTTCTTCTTTTCTCTCCTTGGTTTAGTCGTCTTCTCCAGATGGTGAACACCAAGACAGCGGAGCGAACAGCAACAATGGGCAGTCAGGTGCCAACAACAACGAGGCTCATGATGTCAACAGCAATGCTCCTCCGCCGCCACCCAAGAATCCCACCATTGCTCAAGTACTTGCTTCGCAGACACAGATGATGGCTGCGATGATGCAGCAGATGCAACAAGAACATCGCGAGATGCAACGGCGAGATGTTGCAACAAATGCAGTAGCAACGGCAGCACAGGAATAATCGGTTGCCGCTCCACCACCCCGCCTAAGTTGCCAAAGTTTCTTCGTGTCCGACCGCCGACCTTCTCCAGCACCACTAATCCTATGAAGGCCAATGACTGGCTTCATGCCATAGAGAAGAAGTTAGATCTTCTACAGTGCACGGACCAGGAGAAAGTCTCATTTGCTACTCATCAGTTGCAAGGCCCTGCTTCTGCTTGGTGGGACAACTACTTGGTCACTCGCCTAGCTGGAGCAGCGGTTACATGGGAAGAGTTTTGTCATAGTTTCAGGACCGCACATATTCCTACGGGAATAGTTGCATAGAAGAAGCGTGAGTTTCGTTCTCTTGAGCAGCGTAACAGGTCAGTTACTGAGTATCTGCACGAGTTCAACCGTCTTGCATGTTACGCCCCAGAAGATGTGCACACCGATGCAGAAAGGCAAGACAAGTTCTTGGCTGGTTTGGATGATGAACTCACGGACAAGCTGATCTCAGGAGAATATACTAACTTTGAGAAGTTGGTTGACAAGGCCATTCGGCAGGAAGATCAGCGCAACAAGATGATCAAGAAGAGAAAGGCAGTCTAGTTCAGACCTCCTCAACAGCAGGGAAATCAGCAGAGGTCGCGTTTCATGACCGGGAGTCAGGGTGGACCTACCACCATGATTGTTCGTCAGCATCGGCCTTATCACCGAGGTAATTTTCAAGATGGCAGTAGTGGCAGTGGATAGTAACAGCGCACTGCAGCCCCACGTCCTCCAACGGTGCCACCCCAGCAGCAGGCCAAGCCACCACCTCTAAGGAAGGACTCCGGAGGGAAGCCAGGAGTCTGCTTCAACTGTGGTGACCCTGGGCATTTTGCAGACAAGTGTCCAAATCCAAGACGCACTGGAACAAGGTTCATCCAGGCCCGTGCCAATCATGCGTCCGTAGAGGAAGCGCAGGCTGCTCCTAAAGTTATACTGGGTACGTTTCCTGTAAATCTCACTCCTGCTACAGTATTATTTGATTCTGGTACTACGCATTCTTTTATTTCAAAGCAGTTTGTTGGGGCACATGGGTTATCAGTAGTGGAACTTAAGATACCTATGCGGGTTCAAACCCCTGGAAACCATTTGGACACGGCTCAGTATTGTCCCTCAGTGGCAATAGAAATCCAAGGATCTAAATTTCTAGCCAACCATATCCTTCTTCAATCCAAAGACCTAGATGTCATTCTTGGGATGGATTGGTTGTCCAGACATAAGGGAGTAATTGACTGTGCTAGTCGCACAATTACTTTAATCAATGTGAAAGGAGAAGAAATTGTTTTTCGTTCTCCCATGCAAGCTGAGACTGTGGCAAGTTTGAATCATGTTTCTGCCGGTGGATCGTCTAAAGTAGCAGCAAAGATCCCTATGAAATTAGAAGATATCCCCATAGTCAGAGAATACTCTGAAGTTTTTCCCGAAGACTTAACTCAGATGCCACCAGAAAGAGAAATTGAATTCCGGATTGATTTAGTACCCGGGACCGCCCCAATTCACAAGAGGTCGTATAGAATGGGAGCCAACGAGTTGGCCGAAGTAAAGAAGCAAGTGGATGAACAGTTGCAAAAAGGGTATATCCGCCCGAGCACGTCGCCTTGGGGTGCTCCGGTGATATTCGTGGAGAAGAAAGACAAGACCAAGAGAATGTGTGTCGATTATCGCGCACTCAATGAGGTCACTATCAAGAACAAATATCCTCTACCACGAATTGATGATTTGTTTGATCAACTCAAGGGGGAAAAGGTGTTTTCAAAGATAGACCTGCGATCAGGCTATCATCAGTTGAGAATTCGGGAAGAGGACATTCCCAAGACCGCTTTTATCACCCGGTACGGTCTGTATGAGTGTATGGTCATGTCTTTTGGATTGACCAATGCATCGGCCTTCTTTATGAATCTGATGAATAAGGTGTTTATGGAGTTCTTGGACAAATTTGTCATGGTGTTCATTAATGACATTTTGATCTACTCTAAGACTGAGGAAGAACATGAGCAACATCTCCGGTTAGTGCTCGAGAAGTTGAGGGATCATCAACTCTACACCAAGTTTAGCAAGTGTGCTTTCTGGTTAAGGGAAGTACAGTTCCTCGGCCACATTGTGAATGCTCAAGGAGTAGCAGTGGATCCGTCAAATGTGGAATCAGTTACCAAGTGGACGCCGCCAAAAACGGTCACGCAGATCCGAAGTTTCCTTGGACTTGTGGGTTATTACCGTCGCTTCATTGAGAATTTCTCCAAAATCGCCAAGCCGATGACTCAATTGTTGAAGAAAGATGAGAAATTTAAGTGGTCAGTGGAATGTAACAAGAGCTTTGAAGAGCTTAAGAGGAAGTTGGTGTCTGCACCAGTATTGATACTGCCAGATCCAGCAAAAGATTTCCAAGTTTATTGTGATGCATCTCGCCAAGGGTTGGGATGTGTGTTGATGCAAGAAGGTAAAGTGGTCGCATATGCTTCTCGTCAATTGCGTCCGCATGAGAACAACTATCCAACTCATGATCTGGAATTAGCCGCAGTGGTTCATGCCCTGAAGATCTGGCGACACTACCTAATTGGCAATCGTTGTGTAGTGTATACAGATCATAAAAGTCTCAAGTATATCTTCACCCAACCGGACTTGAACCTTCGTCAGCGAAGATGGTTGGAATTGATCAAAGATTATGATTTGGGGATACATTACCATCCTAGCAAAGCTAATGTGGTAGCAGATGCTTTGAGCCGGAAGAGTTACTGCAACACCATCAACGTCGAAAGAATGTGCAACTAGTTGCAGCAAGAATTCAAGCACCTAAATCTACAGGTTGTGGATTTTGGTTTTGTGGCTGCTCTGGAAGCCCAACCCACTCTCATTGATCAAATTCGGGCTGCTCAGGCATCAGATCCCAAGATGAACTCAAGAAGAACATGAGGGTCGGAAAAGGTCGTGACTTTACAGAAGACGAGCATGGCACAATCTGGATGGGAAAGAGATTGTGTGTGCCAGAAGATACGGATTTGAAAAAGTTGATCCTTACGGAAGCTCACCAAACTCAATATTCAATTCATCCAGACAGTACAAAGATGTATCAAGATCTTAAAGAGAAGTTTTGGTGGATCAGTATGAGGAGAGAAATAGCTGAGTTTGTCGCACTTTGTGATGTTTGTCAGCGGGTTAAGGCAGAACATCAACGGCCCGCAGGACTGTTGCAACCCCTCCAAATTCCAGAGTGGAAATGGGAAGAAATTGGAATGGATTTTATCACGGGTTTACCCCGCACATCGTCAGGGTATGATTCAATTTGGGTCGTTGTGGACCGACTCACTAAGGTGGCCCACTTCATACCAGTGCATACTACCTACTCGAGAAAGAACCTAGCAGAGCTATATCTCGCTAGAATCATGTGTTTACATGGTGTGCCTAAAAAGATCGTGTCTGACCGAGGAAGTCAGTTTACTTCCAAGTTCTGGACGAAGTTGCAAGAAGAGCTTGTTACCCGTTTGAATTTCAGTACGGCCTATCATCCGCAAATAGATGGTCAAACTGAGAGAGTGAATCAAATTCTGGAAGACATGTTGAGAGCATGTGCGCTTGAATTTGGTACAGCGTGGGACAACAGCTTGCCCTATGCAGAATTCTCCTATAACAACAGTTATCAAGCGAGCATTCAAATGGCACCGTATGAGGCATTGTATGGACCGAAGTGCCGCACACCCCTTTTCTGGGATCAGACTTGTGAACGTTAGTTGTTTGGCATAGAAGTGATAAGCGAAGCAGAAGCAAAAGTCCGAGCGATTCGGGAAAGGTTGAGTATTGCACAGTCCCGGCAGAAGAGCTATGCAGACAATCGTCGAAGAGATCTCGCTTTTGAAGCAGGAGATTTTGTGTATCTTCGTGTTACACCGCTCCAGGGAGTACACCGTTTCCAAACCAAAGGCAAGTTGGCACCACGTTTTGTGGGACCATACAGAATTCGGGAACGTCGAGGAGAAGTAGCCTATCAACTTGAGCTTCCATCCAACATGGCTGGTATTCACGAAGTGTTTCATGTGTCCCAGTTAAAGAAGTGTTTAAGGGTACCAGAAGAGCAGGCGAGTCCAGACCAGATTGAAATTCAAGAGGACTTGACCTACGTGGAGAGACCAGCTCGTACTCTTGAGATCAGTGAGAGAAGGACTCAGAACAAGGTTATCAGGTTTTGCAAAGTTCAGTGGACTCATCACTCAGAGGAAGAAGCTACTTGGGAAAGAGAAGATGAGCTAAAGGCCGCGCACCCGCACCTTTTCGCCAGTGCCTCCGAATCTCGGGGTCGAGATTCCGTTTAAGGGGGGTAGGTTTGTCGCACCCCGAGTTTTGCCCCTAAATCATTTAAATAATTTACCCTGAAATAATCAAAGTTTCTGGAATTAATCTAGAGCCAACAAGTAATTTTAAAATACAATAATAAATGAAAATGGCATGGTAGGATTTTTCTTAAATTCTACATGTCAAAATGCACTAACAAGATTTTTACAGGAATTTTCAAAGCACTGGAGCTATTTTTAATCAATTAAATAAGAAATCAGCAAATTAATTAAGTCCCAAAATTCCCTTTTTCCTCTTTTCTTTTTCTTTTTCCTTTTTCCCGTACGGCCTGTACGGTTTTCCCGCCCTTTCTCCCTGTCAGGCCATCGGCCCAACTCCTTCCCGACCCAACTTTCTCCCCGTCGGCCTCCTTTCTCCCTCTGGCCTTGGGCCGAGCGGCCCAAGCGCCCGGCCACCGCGTGTGCAAGTCCGCCCGGCCTACCTCGTGCCCGCGGGCATCGACAGGTGGGCCCCACCTGTCGGGCCTCCTCCCTCGCGCCCGGCCGGCCCAGCCGCATCCTCCGCGCGCGCCCGTGCCACGTCGGACCCACACCGGGCCCGAGCGCACGTCGCTGCACTCGGCGTCGCTCTTCCCGCGCGTTGCAACGGCCGCCGCCGCCCCGAAACGGCCGCCGTTCGTTTCTCTCCCCTAATCCGAGTCTGATTGCTTCTGCGAGGAATTCGTGCTTATCCCATGTGCAATCCGGTCTCCTTGCGCCCTTATAAAATCCCCTCGCCGCCGCCGCGTGTTTCCCCTTTTTGCTCTCGTGCTTTTAGCCTCAAATCATCGTCGTCGTCGTCGTCTTCCCCATCTCCGGTGAGTGCGCCGCCGCTCTTTCCCCTTCGGTTTCCCGTGTCGTCGTTTGCCCCGCGTCATCCCGAGCCATTGCCCTGAGCCGCGACGCTCTCCGCCGTTGTTTCCCGCGCATCGCACCGCCCGTCGTCGCCGTTTCCCGTGCCACCAGAGCTTGGCCAGCCGCCACGCGGCCATGGCCGGCGAGCGAGCTCAAGCCGCCGTCGCCGCGTCCTAACCCTAGCGCCGCCTGTCCCGCGCCGTCCGATCGGCCGGATCAAGCACACCCGAGCCGTCCGATCTCGCTCGAGCGCCGCCGTTCGATTCGGCCGCCATGCCCCGGATGGCCGCCGCGTGTCCGCCGTCCCGCCCGACCGCCGCCGCCATCCAAACCCTAACCCTAGCCACTGTCTGCACCGTCCAATCCTTCGGATCGGGCGGATCTGGACCGCTCACCCGCGTGCAAGCCGCCGCCATTCGATCGCCGCCGCTTTTTGCCGATGCGCGCCGCGTGTCCCCGCCGCCTTTCGCCTCCCGCCATGGACTCGGTCCACCATGGAGCGAGCCGGCCGCACCGCTTGCGTCAGTAGACGCTGACGTCAGCCCTAGCACTGACGTCAGCCCTAGCTGACGTCGGCACTGACCGCGCCACTTCATGCTGACGTCAGCCCTTGCCACCCGCGCAGTGCTTGCATCATCCCGAGACTTAATTGCGCAATAATTAATTTAGTCTTTTCTGTTTAGTTTAAAAATCGTAATTAAACTTCTAAAATTCGTATCTTTTTAATCCGAGCTCCGTTTTAGTCCATTCAAATTTCATTAAATCTAGAAAAATATCAAGAATCCATTAAAAATACTTTTCAATGCTGTTTCAGTAGACCTTTTAGGGTGTTTTGTTGAGTGCTTTGTTTGTCATGTAGATTCCGAGCCTTCCGGCGAGTCCGTTCTCCTCGAAGTAGTCGCCGAGGTTCCTCAGTCTCCAGAGCAAGGCAAGTCATACTTTTTATTAAACATATTGTACCTATTTTATTTAAATATCTCTTTTCTCTCAAATATTGCATATGTTTTAGAATGTCATTTCATGGGATGATCATACCTACTGTACTCAACCATAGGATTGTCTACCTTATACCATTGATAACCTGGGTTCAATATGACTAGATGTTAGTTTAAGGCTTGCTTAGTTATGCTTAGCTCAACTAGCTCACTCAAGGGGACCACATTAATCAATTATTATATTAGAGACTAATTCTCAGATGATGTCAAGTTTGTGACTCTACTCTAATAACATTGAATTATGACAATGGTGGGTCGTGAGCACATGGTTGGTTTTTTGTTAGCGTGCTCATGACAATTAAGGACCGGTTCTCGGGAAATCCTAGAAGAATTACCGTGCATACCACTAGCCGGCATGGATAATGGCTGGGTCTGTAGCGTAGCTGTCTCTAGCCGACGTATCCCAGTGAGGGTAGGCGTGATGGAGTTGGGTCGGCCCTGGTTTTAAGGGTTGATCGGGTTCCGGATTCACCGTGGCACGAGAGGGGGCTGCCCATTACCCCGATGGGAGTGGGGGCGAAACCTTGGTGTGGTATAATTGGTTAGAGGGGGTTATGTGAAGGGTCTTGTCACAGTTTCTTTCTAGGGTACCGTGGTGGTGCACCGGCACACAGTAACATGTCGTGGGATTGTGTCTTGTGGGTACAGTTGTACACCTCTGATCAGAGTAAAACTATTCGAATAGTCGTCCCCACGGTTACGGGCGATCAACCAGATTCACCTTAATTAGTCTCACTTATTCACATAAATGAACTGTTGGAACTTGGTTAGTACAGATGGATGGATGGGCCTATTGCAACGGGGTTTTAACGTTGGACAGTGTTTATTTAATATTGCTTAATTACTACTACTGTTTACTGTTTTCAACTATTACTATTATTTCTGCAATGTTGTTTATACAAATTGAGCATATTATCCCTTTCCTTGATATTTATCCTGCATCATACCTTCTCTTCCAGTATGACTTGTTGAGTACGGTGGTTGTACTTAGTCTTGTTTCTTTTTCCCCCTTCAGTGCCAGAGGTTGAGGTCGAGGTCTCCGAGGAAGTGTAGGCTGGTTCGCCGTCAAGGGTTAGCTGTGGTGTTGGAGTTTCGCTTCGCTCGAGTCCAGTTTAGCTTAAGTCAGTTTTTTTCCTTTCCGCTGCATTTGTGTAACTCTTTTATCTTGTTTCTAAGACGAGGTTTCTGTATTATCAATAATGTCGATTTGTGTACCTCGGCTGATGTCTGGACGAGGATGTAATGCACAAATTAGCTGCGGAAATTCTGGTGTGAATTTCTGGGCGTGACAACCACCCCTCGAGTATCGATCTTATGGGCATAATGACAGCCAATGGGCAGTTGCCCAAGTCTAAACTGCCTAGTAGCCGAGATTGGATAGTAAAAACTCATATGTCTTCACCACGTTCTGGCCTTGATGGATCCCCGTTGGCAAGATGCATGGTGTGAGTGCTGTGGTGAAGATCTCTCAGCACTTGGGGTAATCAGCCGAATTAATTTCTTCAAAGTTCAACTTGATCGGCAGCTCAAAGAGTGCTCTGTCCTTATAGAAGTACCAGCACCGTTTGTCCTTGGCAAATCCGTCATATAAGGACATAAACCATTCGGCCAGCAGGACAGCCGATTGTTTGGATCCAATATGTGGGGACGCTACTTCGCCGTAGCACGAGCATCTTCTGGTGGTCACTTCACCCCCTTCCTCATCTTCGATTGGCTCCAGCAAGGGGAAGCGTGGCTCAGTCAATTGTGCCCAACCGGCTATTTTTTATGTCACCAGCACCAGCCACAGTTGGAGAAACCAATAGGGACCCCCAGTGTTGATGTTGGCGTTGGAGGCAATTTTTGAGACAGCCTGGTTCAGGGTTTGATACAAGTAGCCGAGCAAAAACTTGCCTAATGGGATCTTCTTCTTGTCTACCAAGGCTTCGGCTATCACTTGCCAATTTGCCATTGGCCCACAGCTAGATCCGCAAAAGAAGAACTTTTCCAGCCACATCATCAAGAAGACGGCATGCTCTCTGGCACTGATTGGCCCTTCCTTCATGTTCATGGTCACAAAGCCGTTCCAACCCCCTATGGCCTTACTTTTGAATGAAAATTGGCGTTTGCCTGCCAATCTGTTGGGGTTAGCCGATGACAGGACATCTAATCCGATTATCATAACTACATCGGCTAGGGTAATGGTCATTGGGCCCTGTTGGAAGACAAAGGCATTCCAGGTGTTGTTCCAAAAGTAGGTGGCAGCCGACATCAGGGGTTCATCTTTTGCCATATTGGCTACAGACAGAGCAACCAACTTCTTCCCAGTGGCTTTGCTTGACCGGCTGCATCCTCTTATACCATGCCGGCTAGGACTTGTCCATTGATGGCCACGACTTGAAAGTGTCTGCCCAATGACTTAAGCCTGGATTCCTCATCCTATAGGGCATCATCTTGGTTTCAGCTATTATAAACTCAGTGGGGTCCTTATTGCCGATTGGTCCTAGGAATTATCTCTCATTTTGTAGCAGGCTAGGAATTACTACTTGGTGAGCAAGATGCTACAATCGGAAGAAATGCAAATTTCAGAATTGTAAACCCTAGAATTCAGATCTACAAAGGGAAACAAGAAAAAAAAGGGTTTTAGCCGATTAGGGCATACCTCAGGGAACTCAGCGGGGGACGAAGCCGATGGAGCGGCGGAGGTCGCCATTGGGACTCCTGGGGTCGCCGGAGGAAGAAATCGCCGCCGTGAGCTTGGGGGAGCCGAAGAGGTCGCCGGAGAGCTCGAGGATGTTTGATGTTGTGGACTTGTGTTGACGGCGTGAGTTGTTCGGTGGGCGGTAGGCGTTATTTGAAGAGTTTTCATAACGGCTGAAACAGAGTCGACTTAGGATTGCGCTTGGAATTCGGATTGTACAAAATCCGCAATATTTTCATATCGTGGACTTGGGGGGCATGTGTTAACGACCAAATTTGGTAACCAAATCCCTGGGTTTGAAGCAGAGATTGAAGCGGAATCGGAGGAGATGTCCGATCTGCGGAGAAACAGAGGCTGCGTCGGCTGAGTCCGAATCGGCTGCCGAGCCCGTCGGCTAAGCCCGAATCAGACCAGGATAGTCGATAGCCGATTCCGAGTTGAGATAGAAGTGGAGCCAGTCCCGAAACGAAATCATGAAGATATCGTTGGATTCGGTCTCCAAATTGCGTGTTAAAGATATTGCCATCTATGGATAAGGTCTTTTAATGACAATTGTATATGTAAATTAGGAAGTTGTAGAGATATTCCTTTTGTAATGCGGCATGGGACTGCGTCCCGAGATATTGTCGTACTGTAAATAGTAGATAAGGTAGAAACCGTGTCCTACACGGATGTCGTTGTACCTGAGTATAAATAAGACCCGAGGGTTTGTAAAAAGAACAACACACAATCAATACACCTTCGGTGTATCGTCAACCTTCTATTTTAGTTTTCTCGACAAGTTCTTGCTTTAGCTCAGGCCGCATCGATCTCGATCTTCGGACAAGGTAATTCCTTGTCACAAGTGGCTTGTATCATCAGGGTTAGTGCTTCCATCGTAATGATACTCTGATTTCGATGTTATAAACTGCTTAGTCTATCATATGTGGCATATAATCTAGAGCAATGTCTAGATCTATCTCGCTATCGGTTGATTTCTCTCTGAAGACAGCAGCCGATAGAGTTAGATCCAGAGGTTGAATTAGATTATATGTTGTGTCTACCATCTCGAGGGGTTCTTATTAGCTTATACAAATCTAGTATTTCTTTTTATACTTAATGTTGCATCTAATCAATCTGTTGAGTCGCTTTTAGAACTATAAAGATCTATTCGGTTTAATGTTTATCATTAGAGACAGTGCCGGGGTTTCAGCCGGCCTTACCCGTTTTAGTTATCTGCTAGTATTAATTGCTATCAGATATATTAAAGCTGCCTTTTATATTAAGATCTCAATCTATTTAAATGCCCTAAGTCGGTATCAATCTGTCAAGTTACGTTGACAGCCGATTGATCTAGGTTTAGTGCATTTAGGTTAGATTAATATCTTTGTATAAAATATATCGGAGTACTAGCCGATTCACATTAGACCTGCAGCATCGGCTAGGTTATCAATGCAGATAATTATTATCCTAATGTGCCTTTAGCCTAAGTGATTTATATTGTCTCGGTATATTACCGATCTATCCCAATCACTTAGTGTAAATGTGCTTTGGGATAGCAATTATATGTTTATTGATGTCTTCAGCCGATCCAGGATCTAATATTAACTTAACGCCTATTCTATGTTTTCTTGTTGGTTACAGGATCAAACCAACTAGCACGCCTTAGATTCACCAAAGGCGACCATCTTGGACCTGCACTAGAGTAAAGCAAATCTCTCAGGCCAGTGCGTGGGAATCAAATTTCTCATCAACAGCGTGCCACGTCGCGCCGTCGTTCCTGCTATCCCCGACCACGTCCGAGCGGTCCCTTCCCCTATAAAGCACCCCCTCACCCCTAGCAACCATTTCCTTTCGCCATCAAGCCGTCCCGACCTCTCCCCGTGCCCCGCACGGTGCAACACCGAGTCGCCGTCGATGAGCTCCACTTCGGTCGTCGTTCCTGCCAAACCACCGCACACCGCACTGATTCCGTGTCACCATCACATTCGTCACCCTCGGGAACACATCCACCACCATTTTTCCCCAAAATTTAGCCACCGTATTCGCTCGTCGCCGTCGTCCCTTTCATCTCCAACCATCGGTATCACCATCCCTCTCTCCCTCTTGTTTTTTTCGCTTATTTCCTGTTTGGTTCCGTGGTCGCCGCACCTCGCTTTCGTGCGCGTGTGTGCACGCGTGTTGCCCTGTCGGCCGCTGGTGCCTTAGGGCCGAGTCATCGTTTCGTCGCCGGCCGACGCGTCGTTTTCTTTTTGTTTCGTCGCCGGCCATGCCCGGAGCCACCGCCCTTCGGGCCATGTGTGTTCCGTGTGTCGCCGCCTTTTCGTCGCTCCTCCGTTGTGCGTCCGAGCCCTCCGGGCCCCGTGCACCGCCGCTTTGCTGCCGCCGCCATGCCGCCGCCTCGTCGCCGGCACGAGCCCGCGCGCCACCTTCCCGGCCGTTGGATCCATCCGACGGATGGATCTGGGCCGTCCACCCCTTGCGCCCGTGCCGCCGTGGCCGCCACCCACGTAGCCGCGCGCGTGGCTGCCGCGTAGGCACCACGCAAGCGCCACGTGGCGCGCTCGCTCTCCGGGGCGAGTGGACTCGGTCCACCGTGCACCCGTCCCCTTTGCGTCGTTGACCCATGGGGCCCTCCTATCAGCGCCGCCGCCCCATCGGTCTGCTGACGTCAGCCCTAAGGTGCTTGCACCATAAATCGTGGTTTTTTCTTTTTCTTCAATTAGTAATAGATAGAAACTTGTAAAACTCACGAAAATTCATCCGAACTCGGTTGGAGTCTGTTCAAGTTGCAGTGGACTCATAAAAATGTCTAGAACACAATAAAAAAATAGTTTAATTAACTGTTTTGGTAGTTTAATAGCCTATTTTTGTTGTGCTTTGATTGTCGATTAAATTCTGGTTCCGCGGACGCTCCGGTTTATTTTGAAGTAGTTGCAGAGGTTCAGCAAGAGCTGTAAAATCAAAGTGTGTTTGATTCTTCATTTGATGATGAACAATTGGCAACTGGGATTATTGCTTTTTGTGTTTTGTTATTTGGAGATTTATTGACAAAGTGGTTTTGGTTTTCGGATAATGAACAGTGTTCATTCGGCTCCACAGCTGGTCTGACCAGGCTTGTACTGCCGGTCTGACCAGAAGGTGTTCGTACGGGAAGGTCTCCTAGTGGATTATGACTTCTTGTATGAGTAAGATTCGTGGCTTTTGGCTGCGGGTTTTGTGTATAAATAGTGAGGGGAGGCGCGGCCTCTCGGTATCGCTTTTATCGAGTTTGGAATTGAGTTCTAAATTAGGGTTTCGAGTTTAGCTCAAGATTTTGGTGTGGAGTGCTTTGTATGCACTTTGTAAACACAGAGAAGTTCAATAAAGATCAATATTCTTGGAGAATTTCATGTGTTATCTTCTTCCTCGGTGCGACGGCCTAACTGACGGTTGAACCGGATCTATACACTAGTCAGATCGCAAACACTACTGCGGTCAGACCGCACTGTCTTCCCGGTCAGACCGCAAGCACATCGGCGGTTAGACCGAACGTCGTCGGCTCTTCATCGGCATCGGCTACTTAGGCAAATCGGCTACGGCAGTCAGACCGGAGTTCATTGGGCAGTCAGGCCGGCCATACCGAGCGGTCAGACCGGTGAGACATCTTCGGTCAGACCAGCATCAGAACAGAGGGTAACTTTTATTTCCGCTAAAAGTTTTGTTTTTGGGGTACTCAACCTTTCACCCCCCTCTGGTTGGCTTTTCATTGGGCATTCGATCCTACAAGTGGTATCGAGCCACGTTTTTCGCTTTGGATTTTTATTGATCTAAAGATTTTTCGCCATGTCTCATATTTTTCAACTAAGCCACATGTTTTTGATGGATCCGATTTTGCTTATTGGTGTAGCAAGGTGCAATCTTATATAATGGCTCAAGATTACGATGTTTGGCAAAAAGTTTCTCAGATTCCTGAAATTATTAATAGTGAATGTTTGAAAATTGAATTTAATAATAATTGCAAAGCTCGAAATATTTTGTTGAATGGAATTTCGCGTACTGATTTTGACCGTGTTTCACATCTTCAAACCGCAAACAAGATTTGGAACGGTTTGAAAAACTTTCATCAGGGAACAACAAATATAAAAGAACTTTGTCGAGACCTTTTTAAAAAGGAATATATAAAATTTGAAATGAAACCTGCCGAAGCTTTGGATGACTATCTTGGTAGGTTTAATAAAATTTTGAGCAATCTTAGATCTGTTGATGCTTCTTATGACACTAATTATCCATAGTCTGAGATTTCTCGCCACTTTTTAAATGGTCTTGACATGTCTCTTTGGGAGAAGAAAGTAACTTCTATTCAAGAATTTGTTAACATGGCAAATTTGACTTTGGATTCGCTTTATACAAAACTCAAAATTCATGAGATGAATATTCTTTCTCAAAAAACGGATTCTAAATCAAATGCTTTGATTTCTCCTTCGACTTTTTCAGATGTTGCTTCTTCATCATCTCCAAATGCTCTTGCTTTAATTAATGCCATGTCCGATGAACAACTCGAGCAATTCGAGGAGGAGGATTTGGCTCTTGCTACTAACAAACTTTCCGAGCTATGAACGAGTTAGGTTCAGGAAAAAGGAGGACCGACGCGTTGCTTTGAGTGCGGCGCCTTGGATCACATCCGCTACAACTGCCCCAAGCTCGGGAGGAGCAAGAAGGATGACAAGAGCGCTGAAAAGACAAAAGATGACAAGCCCAAGGGTAGGCGCTCCAAGGAGATGATCAAAAAGTGTTGAGTCAAGTCTATGCCGCTTTTGAGCCACTCAGCGACATAGATTCTGACAGTGAGGAAGAGAAGGGCAAGAATATCTCCGGCGTTTGTCTCATGACGCGTGGAGATGAAGATTCTTCAGAAGAAGAAAATGAGATAAGCTCGCTTGAGGAGGCAATTCTTGTTTTAAGTGCTAAGAATAAAAAATGTGAGAAAATGTTTAAAAAACAAGAATTTGTGTTTGAATCTTTAAATGCTGAAATTGCTAGATTGAAATCTCTTATTCCCAATGATGATAATTGCAAAAATTGTGAGGTTTTAATGCTAGAAATTTCAAAGATTAGAGATGTCAATAATTCTCAAGTTTTGGTTGCTAAATCTTGTTTAACTTGTGATGCTAATGAATTGAAATTAAAAGATGCTTTAGCTCGTGTTAAGCATATGGAAGAACTAGTTAAACAAGATGAGGTAGCTTCTTGCTCTAGATGTCGCAAAGGTAAAGATGTCATGATTGGTTGTGAAAATTGTGTTAATCTTGAAAAAGAAGTTTCTTACTTGAAAAGTTCTTTGCAAAAATTTTCTGATGGTAAGAAACAACTTAACATGATTTTGGACAAATCTAAAGTGTGTTGCGACAACAAGGGAATAGGTTTTGATGCTCATGATTATTTCGCCAAAGGTGTTTTGAATTTGACTAAAAATGGTGAAATCTTAACAAACCTAATGCTTTGAAAACAGTTTTCAAATCTGCTGGAAATTTACCATCTCTTTCTGTTTGTTTAAAAGAAACTAAAACTAATATTTCAAAACCATCTGTTTCTACTTGTGCTTCTAATTATCATGAGAGATATACTTGTTCGTATTGTGGAAAAGATGGACATTTGGTTGGATTTTGTTTTAGACTTGCCCGCAAACAGAAAAAGAAAAGAGAAATTGCTTTTGCAAAGCAAAGTGGCAAAATCGGGTTTTGGTTCGAGGAGCTCAGTCAGACCGACATTGACTAGTCGGTCGACCGCCACGACCAGCGGTCAAACCGCTAGCTTGAACAGAGGTCGACCGGTAGCTGCTCTGGCCGACCACGTGCAATGCGATCGACCGGCCTCGTGGCGCTTTGTGCATAGTTCAAATCAGACTTTTGTGAAGCGACAAGGTAATGTTTTAGGTAAGTCTGGTTCTGTTGACGAGAAAAATCAACACGCCGGCCTGGGAGATCTGCTTAGCTCCAGTGCAGGTCCTAGAATCAATGAAGCGCGGGCGTGCCAGTCAGTTTGATCCTGCCACTGACAAGTTATGCAAAACAGCAGAATATAAATCGTATTGGTTGATAGACCGATACCCAAAAACTAATTGATCAGCTAATAAGCCAATGGTGCAATTCCAGCCGATGGTGTTGGGGTTTGAATCCATCGGTTGTGTGTTGAACAAATATTTATATAACGGCGATCGGCTGACAATAACATGATACATATAACATTGCATGAACCAATCACATGATGAAATAGATATTGATTTAAAGATTAAAGCACATATCGGCTGGAAGTCCGATGTCATAAAATCCAAATGATAAAATATTCAATGAAGCCTTCGCTGCGATCGGCTAGATCCAACTTGTGTGCAATCCTTGCAAGCCGATGCAATACCCAGATAACTCACCGACTGAAACCCCGATGAAACCCTTAGTAGCAGTCAACAGGCAGGCTAGAGACTACGGTTCTAATCATGACTTAGTAGATCAAACTGATGCAGCACTAAGTATGAAAATAAAACCAATATCTAGACAATCAAGCCCTTGGCTGATTTTCAGGGTCGTAGATGCCTAAACCAATCTAATCTAGTAAACAGTTTAACCGATAACGACAGAGACCCTAAAACGAGAGACAACCGATAGGGCTAAACTGAAATACTAAGATTAGATTAATAGAGACATATGATAAATAGTCAGGCAAGCATGCTAACTAAACCGGAGCAATCCAAGAGATCGAATGTACTGATGCAGCCTTGGACAACGTCGACGTAGTCAATATGATCGCCTAATCCGACAGAACGTTGGACTTATTCCTTTGCTGGAGGTCGAACCTAACCGATGCAGCCCAACGCCGGATGCCAAGTTCCGCCGGATGTTGAACAAAGATGAAGAATAAAAGAGTGGCGATGCGCCGAATTGTATTGATCGAGAGATGATATTACATGAACCCCAGGCTTACATATTTATACCCGTGGGATAACAAAGATCCTAACAGATTACAAAACAAACTTTCCTAAAGATAAAATAGGAAACTAACAACCTCTTCCTAATTAATAGATACAAGCCGTATCCTCCCTGGACTCGGTTTCTTCTGGATAAGATCTTCTCAAACCGAATCTAACAAGAACCCGACTGCTGGAAATATGGATCCTCCATCGGCTGTCCCAAACTCTCAGCCGATTCTGCTTCGAGCCGATACTAACCCTTAGCCGATAAGGACTTCGGGGCTTACCGAATTTTGGCGTTAACAGGTTCTGATTTTGTTTGCGCATATGTACCTACTAGTTCGACTAGTCGTGTGACTCAGTGTTGGGTTCCAAAATTTCTTATTTCTAACCCCAACACGGAGGCCTCGATATCTTCTTGTTTGTAGGTATTTTGATGGCATATTCCCATATGTGTGTAATATGGAGACAATGATTGCTTTTCACGATGACATCAAGGTAATTTTGGATTGACATAATTTTTTTCTACTCTCTTGATTATTAGTTTTTATATGCTAGTATTTGAGGTAGTAGTTGTGTTAGTATAAGTGAATATGTGTCATTTTATGAGAACCTTTGTGGTATCATTTGCAATTGGATGTCTTCTTCAAAGATCTTTAATTTCTTCTTTATTTTTCCTTGGGAAAATTGGAGGTTAATATGAGGGGGAGTTTATGTTTTTTTGTGCATTCGTGTTTATTCTTCTCGCTTTCCTTTTCCTCAAGGAGAGTTAGGAATCATTCATCCTTTTGGCATGTTTTGAGGTGGAGTTTTTGTGCTCTTTGTTTTATCAAGCTACATGATTAAAATAAATTGAAAAAGAGAGCTTTATCCATACATATTGTTGTTCATGTGCATGCTAGCAATATTATGAAGGTTTATTTGTCACTAGCATAGCTTGTATCTATTCTAGTATTTTTATGTGATCTAGATTTTATATTTAAGTGAGATAATGTATGACACTTTAAAATCATACTTGAATTAAAGAAATATGCAATGTTGATACTAGTGCTTGTGTTGGATTATAAATGCTTATATATATTATGTTGAATTATTATTCCTCAAATTACTTTAAAATTGCTCATTGTGTAAAGAGAATAAAATGTTATCTATGAGAGAAAAAAATGAATACCGAATCTTTGGAAACAGTCTTGACGACAAGGACGTATTCGAAGTGAGCAAAAATAATGGGTGCTGAATCCTAGGAAACAGTCTTGACGACAAGGACATACCCGGAATAATTGAGAAAAAAAATGAGCAACAAATATGGCTCAAATTACTGTGAAAAATTTTTCTCTTGAATTATATGTGCAAAAAGGTAAATTTGAGAAAGAATAACAATTGCTATAGGTATATATATTTGGGTTTATTTTCAACCTATGTGCTTGTAAAGATGTTGCATTATAAATCGTTTGAATTCATGAATCTTTATTGCATTATTGTTCTTAATTATAAAATATTAGATTCATGATTATACTCTAGTGCATATTTGCTATCTAATTGATGAGTATATCTTTTTATTATTGCAACACATGACATGACTTGCTCTATGTATGTGCTAAGCTCTTGAATATTCATAAACATAATTCCTATGCTTCATGAATTCATGGTCAAAAGGGGGAGAAAATAATGTTGTTTGGGAGAACATTTGCATGGGAGAACAAAAGTGCAAGTTGGGAGAACAAAAGTTTTTTTAAAAGAACAAAGTTTTTTTTGGGTCAAGGGATTTTCTTTTTCAAAAGGGAGAGAAATTTTATTTGATTTTTGAGCACTCAAATGTTTTTTACCATTTTTGTTTTTAATTTTCCAAACACCAAAACAATACTTTTTATTTGTTTGCCAACGTGTTCATCAAGGGGGAGATTGTAAAATCAAAATGTGTTTGATTCTTCATTTGATGATGAACAATTGGCATCTGGGATTATTGTTTTTTATGTTTTGTTATTTGGAGATTTATTGACAAAGTGGTTTTGGTTTTCGGATAATAAACAGTGTTCGCCGCCGCACACTGGTCGACGGCTGTACTTGCCTGGTCGACCGGAAGGTGTTCGTGCGGTCAGACCGGGCAGGCAACTACGGTCAGACCGGTCGAGCCAGTCCGACTGGTTGCCGATTTTGATTCAGTTTTGGTTTCGGTTTGTTTCCTTACATATACATGGGAGCTTCGTGTTCCTATGCACGTGTATGATCATTTATGCTAACAATGAGTCAAGTTTGGATAGCCTGTGCTCGGATATGGTATTCTTTGTTTAATTGTGTGCAGGTACTCTTTACGCCTCGAGAAAGTATCGCCGGTGATCAAGTTGGAGTCAACTTGGAGATAAGGTGACGTCCAAGATGGAGATCATGCGGGATGCTGAAGGGTAGAGATTAGTGCACATAATTGGTGAAGTTTCCATATGGCATACGATGGAGATATTGTGTGCGTATGGAAAGCGGAATTTCGGTTTTGGGAAGACCGAGATTGTTACGGTTGTTTTATGTAAAGTTCGTTTCTTGTACGGGAAGGTTTCCTAGTGGATTATGACTTCTTGTATGAGTAAGATTCGTGGTTTTTGGCTGCGGGTTTTGTGTATAAATAGTGAGGGGAGGCGCGGCCTCTCGGTATCGCTTTTATCAAGTTTGGAGTTGAGTTCTAAATTAGGGTTTCGAGTTTAGCTCGAGATTTTGGTGAGGAGTGCTTTGTATGCACTTTGTAAACACAGAGAAGTTCAATAAAGATCAATATTCTTGGAGAATTTCGTGTGTTATCTTCTTCCTCGGTGCGGCGGCCTAACTGACGGTTGAACCGGATCTATACACCGGTCAGACCGCAAACACTACTGCGGTCAGACCGCACTGTCTTCCTGGTCAGACCGCAAGCACATCGGCGGTTAGACCGGACGTCGTCGGCTCTTCATCGACATCGGCTACTTGGCGAATCGGCTGAAGCGATCGGCTACGGCAGTCAGACCAGAGTTCATTGGGCGGTCAGACCGGTCTTACCGAGCGGTCAGACCGGTGAGACATCTTCGGTCAGACCAGCATCAGAACAGAGGATAACTTTTATTTCCGCTAAAATTTTTGTTTTGGAGGTACTCAACCATTCACCCCCCCCCTCTGGTTGGCTTTTCATTGGGCATTCGATCCTACAGGAGCAAGACCAAGGTAAGTCATGTATCATTGATCATGTTGTACCTATGTTATAAATCATTCTCGCTTTATCTGTTAAATTGCATTGTTTTATAATGTAATCGGGATGGGACCTATAGTATGCAGCTTAGGTCGTTTACCCTATATTATTGATTGCCTGGGAATTAATATGACTAGTTTCAGGCTTAGGACATGCTTAGCCCGCTTAGTACAACTAGATCAGTAATGTGCGAATTACTTTACTAGATTTTATTCACATGAAATGACGGTCTCAGATCGGTGATGTCTTTGGTAAAGGATAATGGTTAAGTAAAATATGACTGAATGGTGGGATGTGTGTGCACAGTTTGCAAGACGCACCCATGGCAGTTAAGGACCGGTTCACGGGAAACCCTGGAAGAATTATTTAGTGCGTACCATAAGGCAGCATGGGCAACAGCTAGGCTTGTAGTGTAGTTTTTCCTGGCCGACGCATCCAGGCAAGGGTGAGCGTGATGGAGTGCGGATGGACCGGGCAAGGTCTATGCGGCTGTCGGATTTACCTAGGCATGAGAGAGGGCTGCCTACCTTGGATATAAAGGTAGAGACGAAAGCTGAGGTGTGGTGTCGCTTGGTCAGGGAGGGTTATGCGAATGGTCATGTCACAAACCCCTTTTCGATATGTCATGGTGGCATGTCGACGCACAGGAACGTGTTGTGGGGCTGTGTCTTGTGGGTACAGATGTACACCTCTGGCCAGAGATAAAAACTATTCGAATAGTCGTGCCCACGGTTATGGGTCATCGACCATGATTAGTCCAACTAATGATAATAACTTGATTCAATGGAACTGGATAGAATAGTTGGATGGATTGGGCCCGACTCAACGTGGTTTAGTGTTGAGCAGAGATAATTCATATTGTTTAATTATATTTAATCACTGTTTTACTGCTTTCAATTTAAGTTTGTGAAATGCCTGCTTTGTGCAAAAGTTAACCCCTAGCCTCCCATTGAATTACCTTGCATCATACCTTTCTTTAGTATGACTTGCTGAGTACGGTGGTTGTACTCAGTCTTGCTTCCTTTTCCCCCACCTCAAAGCTGGAGGGTGAAGCTGAAGTTGAGTTCGCCGATGAGTAGGCTTGTCGCTGCCATCAAGGGATGCCTGTGGAGTGGAGTCGTCGCGCTGCAAGCATCGAAGCTTAGTTTAAGTTTATTTTCCTTTTCCGCTGCATTGTAGGACTTCTATATATTTTTAAGATGTGGACCTGTATATACAATATGTTGTTTGTGTATCCCTGGCTGGTCCTGGACAGGGTATTTAATACACACTCAGCTTCAGAAATTTCGGTAGGAATTTCTGGGCATGACACTAGGTATCCACGACCCTCCACCGGCTAGGCCGCCGACCAGTTGTACCCACACCTATGCTATTGTCGTCTTGCAGTTACAACCGGTGTGTCTCTCTATTTAAGAGAGAACCTAGGATAGAGTTTGACTCTTACTCTATTCCTAACACCTAGTACAACTCAAGTCCTAAACTGTAACCAACTTTGTACACATATTCGACACAAACTCTAACAAACTCTACCTTAACGAATATGTCACGCCAACCTGAATTTGTTACTTGCTCGAACCTCCGTATACCAGGACTTGAGTTGGTTTTATTTTGCTTGATTGCATTGTATTGCAATCCCATGGTCCTCTGTTGCTTTTATTTGGGGAAAAACTGAGTCCAATTCCAATCCCTATTCATGCCCGAAATGGTCTCCTTCTGATCTCATATGTGCCATGTGTATTGAAACCGAACCGTGCCTGACTCATTTACCATGGTCTCCACCAAATCGAATCCTGCACGATCCCAAAACCGGGTCTGCTACCTGCGTTGCTTCTATCTTTCGTCGCCAATATGCCGTTAAATATCAATCCACCTTGCAGTACCTTGTCGACAACACCTCCAACGCAGCCTCTAGGAACCGCCCGCTCCGACTTCCGATTGAATGCCATCAATCTAATGCAAGCCGAAATCGACAAATTACCATGCCCTTTCCAACCACCAAACAACCTGAGCGCTACGTCTAGCCATCTCCCTGTCGAATGCAGCTCATTGAAAGGCCCGAACCACCCGTCCCGAGTGTTCGACTCCACCAATCGAAACGTCGATCGCCTCCAGCTTTCAATCAACCCCGAGTGTCACGTCCGATCGTCTCCCGTTAAAAGTAGTTCACCGGAAAGTTTGAACCACCTGCCTGAAATGTCCAACACCATCGATTGGATTGCCAATAGCTCCCACCACCATCAACCCGAGCTCCACATCTGGTCGTCTCCTTGTTAAAAGCAGCCCATCGAACGGTTCAGACCACCGCCTGAAGTGTACGAATCCACCGATCAGATTCCATTGATTCCCGCCGTGCTCCACCTTACACCATGTCCTATCCGGGACACTGTGTGCATCCTAGCGCGATGTGGGGCACCTCCCTCGTACCTCTATCCGTGGATCTACTCATAGGCTCTTATATCGCTTGTTATCATCCATCCTCTCAGGTTTTGTCTCACCAAGAGCCTTGGATATCCCCAGTTGAGTCAACAGATCCTTCACCATTATTTGCCAGAGAATAAAATTTTCGGTGCCATCGAACTTCACCACCTCAAATTTGGAAGCCATCGACGATAATCAACTCAATTGACTGTCGTCTCGGTCAAATTGATCTGCCGCACACCTCGCCTGACCTTGCGTGCTACTCCCGATGTACTAGACGATGCTCACGAATCAATCCTTGCACTACTATGTAGAAGCCAATGTGTATGGATCCTTTGTCCTTGTCCCAATTATATATAGACGTGACAAGACATCTGATTCCGACAAAAGCATTGGCCTTCGTGTCTGACTGCGCGCACAGTCCGCATCCATGCAGTGCGCCACAAACCCGTCCGGACTCGGTTTCCTCCATGTCACATCCATGCAGAGTCCAAGGCGAATACGAACCCAAGCCCACATAGGACTTCACCGTCCGCATCCGATACTTCTCCATGTTGCAGTGTAACTCGATTTATTTGGTCCATTGATCCTCTCTCAGCTTTTCCCTTGGACCACGGCACAAAACAAGCACATGTTGTTATAAAACTGGCCCCGATAACAAATCGAGAATCAAAAACGGAAGAAATATGATAGGAAATCCAAGCACAATGACAACATCAAGACACGATATTTGTTAACGAGATTCAGCCAAAGCTACATCTCTGAAACACTGATTACGGGCGCTCCTCCTAAGATAGAGTTTAACTTTTACTCTATTCCTAACACCTAGTACAACTCAAGTTCTAAACTGTAACCGACTTTGTATATTTGACATAAACTCAAACAGTTTTTACAGAGGTTCACCCAGGCATGAGTCATTTTAGAGGTTCACCCAGGCATGCGTCATTTTGGATCAAGAACTCAGGATGCCAGCCCATCTTTCTGTGTACCACGTCTAGACTGTTCATGTTCTGGCACAACCCAGGAAGAGATCAAGATACAAAAGCGGCCATGATGGAGGAGCTTGGTTATCACCGGAGCGGAAATTTTTAGATTTTGAGTGCTCCAAAGAGGAGAAATACTAATGTAAATTAGCGATCACTGAACAATTGTCTACCCGAAAGATGGTAAGCCATAAGCTCGACAGCGCATCATGTTTACATGAAAAACTGGAGCGACGCACAACGCCATGAGTGGCATACCCACTGCTTGAGCGCCACCATCCAAGAGAGCAAAAATTCTGGCCTGACGTTCGATGTTTTGGATGCAGACATGCACACAGCAAAGGTGATAAAAGTACAGAAGACGTAATAGACCATTTGCACCCTCAGCAAACCAGAGGTTCATTTCCAGCCGGCAGCTATAAGTTTTTGAGAAACTGCCATTCCTTTTGCAAGGAATACATTAACAAGTACATAAGACAAAACTAACCTGTAAATGTGTAAGATGCTACATAAACTCTTATGTTCCAGTAATATGATAGAACTTTAGAACTACACAAACTCAAGTTCTACTGAGATACTACAAGCAAGCTGCTAGCTACTAAATAATAAACAGAAATGAGACAAACATTAACTACGAAAAGGGAAGATTATTCACAGGAATGCAAAATTCATTTTGATCACCAACAGAATGAGACAGATGACAAAGCATTTCCATAATACAAAGCAGTCAAACATCCTTCTACCAAAACGGTAGGATCTCAGAGTAATCGTTTCCAAAAAATGGTTCAAGCTGCCAAGCATCTCACACATTTATAGATTCTTTTGTTTGTATCTCTCCCAGACACTTCAAAATAAATCAAGAAACAACTATCATCCAGGTAAGGCGATCTTCATGTAACAGAACAGATTCAAAGTCTCCAGCCGCTTATAGCTGCAAATGAAACAGGATAAATGGACATTAAAAAGCAATGCAAGGATACAATCAGTCAATGTGGTATCAGTTGTAATTAGTGAAGTGCTTGTCTTAAAGCACAAGTAGTAGCAACGAAGCATCATGTGCAAAGGTTATATTATGTCAAAAGTTATGACAGCGAGCATAATGTTGCATGACATGCAAGTAGCCAAAAATAAGTTCATGAATCATGATGCAAAATCACTCATTCAATCAAGTACTCTCCAAACCCTACCAAAAACAATACATTGACAAGCAAAAACTGGCATTGTCCCCTTCGGCATGAACCATAAATTTTAGTGTATATCCCTCATAAATGTCACTGTGTCAGGGTTACAATGCATGAGATTTTACAACACATACTGGCACAAATTAGACATCACATGTATGATTTAAACATATATTAATATACTGAAGTATATCACCCTAACCAATTCGTAAGCATGTATGGAACAGGGAGAAAAGAATTTTGGCTTGTGGGTGTACCTGATATTCTCCAACGGTGGATTATATATAAGAAATATAACACTTTTCACAATTCTCAGTTTGATTATGCAGAAGCCAAGTCAATTAATCAAGATTTGTGGGTAAAGGAATATGTCTTTTACTTATGGTTGCACTTGTTCAGAAAACAGAATAAAATTTGAGAAATAAAATTATGGCGTTGCACCAACCAAATATAGCAAGTTACCAAAAATGCATAAAGATAAAAATTCACCAAACATTTTCTTATGCAGCCAAACCAGCTTCCTGAAAATGTTATGCTAGGCTTCACTCCTATAATCCATTTATGTTGTGGAACACACATCTTAATAAGGTCGTCTGTCACATATTTCCATAATCCTATTTATATGATACTTCAGAATGCTAGTGCGTGTCCTTAAAGGTTCTTGAACTATTCCTATACATGGGTCATGACATAATACGCATACTATTAAGAAAAATAGTGTTCCAACAAGATTAAATACAGAATGTCACAATGTAAGCAAGCATATATTGGTTTCTTTATCATGGAATTGAATGAAATCATTAATTTCTCATAGCATCCACTCCATGAGTGAACGAGTGAACAGATAATAGAAGTACTGTCACCCTTACATCCATTAACAAAGGATAGATGGTGTTCATTACAAAGAACTGGTATTACAGCCTTTACAAACTCCCTTTTCCTGCATAAAAAATGGCAGGGAACCTGATTACAAGAAGGGGGCCTAATTGCTACAATAGTCAGTTACATTCGATGGTGATAGACAATGGTGCTATGATGCAGTTCTTGGCTTAAAAATGCCATACTGCATGTAGCTACCAAAAGAATAAACCAGACTAAAAAAAATATTCTAGTGTACAGGATGTTACATGACTAAAATCAGTACAAAGAAGATGAGTTACATGCCATAGAATGCCACCATACTACCTAGCAAGTACAAGAAATATGAAGAGTTACAATTGAAAACAAGCAAGGGATCAGAATCAGCATAACTTACATCTTAAATAATGCTACAACAGATCGCCGGAGACACAAGCAGTTAGAACCACCACAGCTACAGGCAGTAAAGTGTTGGTAGTTGTCCATGCTCATAAGCAAAAAAGAAGACGCTGCCCTGGATTGGTATTGCCTCTATATGAGAAGTAGTGAATCGAGCTACGCTACTCAGGTGTCATCCGCCTACGCTTAGAATGATCAACCTCCCTAGACCTGCTGCGCACACCAGATGATCTTCCTCTGTCCCAATCTTCATTACGCTCTGAATCACGGTCCCTGTGCCGATGATAGTCGCCATAGCGGTCTCTGTCATCCCTGTGCCTATCCCTCTCCCTTTCCCTGTCCCTCTCTCTATCCCTCTCCCTTTCACGGTCTCTTTCTCTCTCCCTATCACGATCTCTCTCCCTCTCTCTGTCATAGTCACGATCTCTCTCTCGGCCCATGTCTCGTTCATCCCGGTGCCTCCTATCTGGCCACTCTTGTGCTGGGGGTATATCCTTCTCCCTCTCCCGCCTCCTCTCTGATGCACCAGACCACTCCCTCTCAGGTGGCCTCTCGGCCCTCTCCTTACCATGGCTTCCCCCTTCCCCGTACTGCTGATCAGATGCTGCATCATCCCCATAACTTGATTGTTCCTCCCCACCCCATCCCCCCATGTTGGGGTCAGGCCACATACCAACTCCGCCAGCACCCATCCCACCCCTTCCAAAGAAAGCAGGATTAACATGTGGTGCAACCACAGGTGGGAATGGCTGCATCAACCCAGGGAATGGCCCTGCCCCTGGTGCACCAGGGAATCCACCAAACCCAGCACCCATCCTTCCCATTGTGCCATAACCAGTAGGATCAAAACCCTGCCCCATCATTCCGGCTGGAGGCAGCATTGGAGGTGGTGGCGCGACCATGCCACCATTGCCCATGATCCCTCGGCCGCCTGCTGGCCCTCCCATCCGATTCCTCATATTCCCAGCAGGTCCTCTCCCCATCCCTCCACCACCTCTCCCCCAATTTCCGCCACCTCCGCCTGCACCACCACCAGGCCCACCTCCACGGCCACCACCATAATTACCACCAACCTGAGGGCTTCCAGCACCGCCGCCTCTCCCACCCTTGGGCTGCATAGATGATGTCTGTGCTGCCATGGACTGTTGGTTCTTAACCTGCGCTTCACCCATGCGACGGACGGAATTTGGCGAAGCAAATGCGACAATGCATGGACGACCATTGAACAGGTGACCGTTCATTGCCTCCTTGCAGGCAGTGGCAACAATAGGGTCATAGAAATCAACCTGGCAGTACCCCTTGGACTTGCCGCTTGCCTTCTCATCGAAGAATCTCACTTCCTTCACCGGCCCATACTTGATGAGCTCCGCCTCAAGATCGGCATCAGTCGTCCACCAGTGGAGCTCCCCGACAAACAGCGTCGTGCCGCCAGGCCCATCACCCCCAACAGCTGGCCCGCCGTTTCCGACCACGATGGGACCACCGCCATAATTGCTTCCTGGGCGGTGGAATCCGTCGCCGCCTTGCTGGATCTGGTGGTGCTGAGGCGGCAGCGGCGCCAGGGCGGCAGGCGGCTGAGGTGGCGGCGGAAGATTGGGCTGAGCCGGAGGGTGATTCGGAGTTGGTGCGGCCACGCCAGGGATGTGCACCTTCTGCTGCTGCGGAGGCGGGGCCTGCGGGAGAGGCGGCGGTGGCGGCGGCGGCAGCGAGTGCTGGGGCCGTGGCTGCTGCTGCTGTGGTGGTGGCGGCAGCGGCGGCGGTGGGAGTTGCTGGGAAGGGGGCGGCTGTGAGGAGGAGCTGTGGAGGAAGCCGTCGCCGACGTTGACGTCGTTGTAGAGGTCGTCGAAGTCGTCGTCGTCGCCGTAGTACTGGTCCACGTCCTGTACGGCGGAGATGGCCTCGTTCCGGTGGAACGCGGCGTCGCCGTCGGGCTCCATGGTTGGCTGGTCGGCGAGGCTCTAGGGTTAGGGTTTTTTCCGGGCTAGGGTTTGCGGCGGGAGGGAAGGCGGGGAGTGGAATTCGAGCCCGAGAAGGGGATTTGGATCAGGATTTGGGAGGAGCCACCTGGGCCCCGCAATATGGTCAGCACTTGTATCTGGGTTTGTGTGGTGGGACCCAGATATCAGTCATGCAGGTATGGTCCGTGTCCAAATCTGAGTACGATTTCGTTTCGTGGGCCGGCCTAAACCCCTGCTTTTCAGAAAGCTTAAAGAGCCGGCCCATCTGATGTATAGCCCAGTATTTTCTTCTTTTTAAAAAAATGGTTTGAAGCAGGAAGATTTAGTTTTCTTTTGATGATTTATTTGAAGGAAGAAATTGCTTTCAAGATAGGCGAGAGAAAATCTGAAAATTGATGTAAGAAAATCAACCAACAGTTTGGTGAAAATTGAACTGCAAGAAATGGGAAGCATCCGGCTTTAAACTATAGTACGTTTCCGAAGATAAATCATTTGTTGAGAACAAGTTTAACGGAGCTGGAGCAAGCGAATACTGAAGCTGAAAAATACAGTCAAGAAACATAGGAAGTGAACAGTACAGTATTAGATGCTAATCATGCTACTATGCTAGGGAGTCATAGGGCCTGATAGGACTTCAACTAACTCCAGGAGTTGGATCTGGAGTAAAGTAGAGTTGCCTAAACCCAGCTATAACTATCTAGTTCAATTGGTTGGGCTCTAACTTTAGAATAGGTGGAGTTGGAGCTAGAGCTGTGCCAAACAGGCTCATACTGTCAGCATAGAATATATGCTTTAGGTTTAATCATGAGGTCAGGTTTATTTAACCTCTGCATCTTTTTATACACTTGCAAGTTACTATGATTTTCTTGTTTGATTTTTTAGATGACAACTGTTTTTATCCTGGGATGATGAAAAAAAAGAAAGATTTGGAGGAAGAGACATCCCTCCAAACATTTTTTTTAAAAGAACACAATGACCTTAGATTTAAACCACACATATTTTGTTATTGTACTATCAAATACATCTTTTTAATGGAAGAGTTTGATCGTTTAAATTTATCATCATAAGTCTATGGACAAACCAACTACATAACATTTTTATCTCACGGACTCATTTCTGAATCTTCTTAGGCTCCCTTTAGAAAATTGTTTAGCTTTTATAACTCCCTCATTTATCGTTTATTCGTTTTCCAAACTGCTAAACGATGTGTTTTTTAAAAACTTATATATATTTTTCAAAAAAAATAAATAATTTTTTTAATTTATTTTAATTAATATTTACTTAATCATAAACATATACATTTCTCATTTCGCATGCCAAAAAATGCAAAAGCTAAATGGGATTTCATCAAACAGAACCTTAATTCTAACACAGACTCATTTATGAAACTAGACAATGCGTCATCATAGCAACTCAAATTAACTCGGTTTAAAAAATAACTAAATAACTAAAGCAACTCAAATTCAGGGGCGGGTATTAATATTACTGCGTGGCATGGATTTGCCATCTGTGCGTGCGAGACTGTTGATCCGGTTTGTGTGCTGAAATCGTCTATGGTATGACAGCATTTGCTTATCAGAACACTAATGAAATTAATCTGACTGTGGTTTTAAAGCCATCTGCCCGAGCAACCAATGAAGGTTGAGTTCCCTGAACCGAAAGTCCAGACTTGAGACATGTATGCCTTGTGCTGAAGCTTGGTGGTAGTACTGGAATTTATCGATCAACCTTCTGTTACAAGTATTTTAAACAGTGCAGCAGTTTTGTTTCCTCCATGATTTTATAAACGGAAGGTGAACTCGGAAGCAATAAAGCAATTAGGACTCTATAAACTCGGCATTTGAAAATCCTGGTCCTTAGATGTTAGACAATGGGTCAACCCTAGTTCAACTGTGCCAAGATACATCCACATCCAGCCACACAAGCGTCGGAGGGGGCAGATCCAACGGCGGCAATCAAACAACCAAAATACCCGCGCCCCTACGCTCGATGCCGGCGCGAGGCCGCTTGGCGCGCGCGCGCGCGCGGCGTCACCACTATCCCCGCAAAGGCAGAGAACCCCATGCAACGCCATGCCATGGCGGGGCGCCGACAAGAATAGCCACCGTCTCCTCCGTGCTTGTCTCGCCGCCGGCCACACCCTCTCCTCCCCGGCCACCTATATAGCTCCGGGGTGCCATGGCGAAACCTCTACACGGAAACCCAGGCCATAGCCGGACGAGGTCGGTCGACGCACCATGGCCCGCGCTCTCGCTCTCGTCGCCGTCCTTCTCGCCGCGTGCGCCGCCGTGGCGCTCGCCGCGGAGGCGCAGACTCCGGCGGCCTCGCCAAAGTCGTCCTCCTCCAACTCCTCCTCCGGTTCACATACCTCGCCGTCTAAGGCTCCCACCAAGGCTCCCGAGAAGTCCGAGAAGGCTCCCGCGGCGGCGCCGCCCAAGGCCACCGCCGCCAAGGCCCCTTCCGGCAAGTCAGAGACGCCCAGCGAGGCGCCCGACGCGGAGTCCAGCGCCGAGTCGCCAGAGGCCGGCGAGGAGTCAAGGAAGGCCCCGGCGAGCGCCCCCAAGGACTCCTCGTCGAGCTCTTCGGAGGAGGCCTCATCGCCGGACAGCGGTGACATGGAGGAGGACCCGACCGAGACGTCCGCCGAGGCCCCGACTGCGGAGGAAGCATCCGGCCCTGCGGCGGACAGCCCGCCCGAGCCGGAAGCGGACTCGCCAGCAGCATCGCCTGGCCCCGGCGCAGCTGACGAGGCGAGCAGCGTGGGCGCCATGAGCTCCGGCGTCGCGGCGGCCGTGGTGGCCGCCGCCACCGCCGTGCTCTCGTTTTAGATGGCGTTGGTGTTTCGATGGTTTATATATTAGGGAGGAGTTTGGTGGGAATTTGTACGCAGGGTCGGTGATTCTTGAGGAGTACGGCGATTAATTAGGCCGCTGCTCAATTTTCTCCTCAGACAAAATTAGGCACCTTAGGGTATGGTTAATTTCTCCCTTACTCTCTGTTGATCGTTTGGCCGTTTGTAATTTGAACGTCGGTGTATTAATACGCAGTTGTTTCTCTGAATACCTATTGCAGATATCTGAATTCACTGGATAGTGCTTTACCAGCTGATTTGGCAGTTTGCAGGCACGATCCCTAGTTGATACACCAAATTTTCATTCGGTTCTTCTAGCAAAGAAGCAATCAGGAATTTTTGGAGGCACGGGCTTGCTATTGCCTCTCGTAGGGTTAGCCTTGGAATTTTGGGTACTTGGTTTGGTAACATTTCAAAGTACTAGCTAAATTTATGTGTTTTCATACGGATAGAAATGAATTATACATATTGTTTGCAACAAGTTAATTACGAGTTTTTTGAAACATTTTTAACCCTGTAGATGTCTTTGCATGATAAACTTGTATTCTAGAGTTGAAATAAGATATTAAACAAGGTGTAGAAGGACTATTTTGTAACATAAAAGCATATGTATTAGTTGGTAAAGAATATTACAAATTTCGTCGGGAGTTAGCGGTGACTGATTCATTTGTCATCATCATTGTCTTCTTTTAAAGAATATAGATGATATAGGCTCTCTCTTGTATAGCGGTTCTGATGTGGATCGTAGCTATAGTGGTGGAAATAACAGCTCTACACGTTGCTCGAGGTCGATGGAAATGGTGGTCAATGGTGACGATGGCAAATCTTGGCCAGCTTGGTGGTGACGACTCAGAGCAAAACCAACCGGGTGATGCTGGAGGTTCATATCAGTGGGGAGCACAAAGAGCTAGAGGCAATGGCAGGAGCAGAATAGGTGACAATAGTAACAAAGGTGCGAGGAGGGGGAGCGTGAAACACTTCAGTGTTTAAGCCCAACTTCTCTCAAGAATAATTGCAGCCTTGAAGGTTCACATCTCTTTAATGATGGAATAGGATGAATATCGTTGTTAATATGATCTCAGCACAAAAAAGTTTACATGCCTACAATTTATACAAATATTTGGTTAACTATAGGGCTTTCAAGTAAGTCCTTAGCAATGATTTTGGAGAGAAAAGTGGCTTTCTAGGACAGTTTCTCGTAGTGGGAATGTACATGGGTTGGATCAATTGTGTTCACGCATTTGGGCCACATACCAAAACTCATCCATTAGACCTACCCTGATTGGACTGGTTTTACAACTCATTGTTCAACCCTATCTTTATAGCTTTATTATAGAAAGAATAATATATATATATATATATACACACTAACAATTGATACCCACATTTTTGTCTTTATTGGTCTTTGTAAATTGGGATTGTTTATATGGCATTTGACTGAAACACAATCCTAAAAAAATATTGCAAAAAATATTGCTAAAAATATTGCCTAAAATATTGCATATTTTGGATCAGAATCGCTTTGAGATTTATGCAGCATTCCTAACCCTAATACCCCTGTTCTCCTCCCTCCACGTCACCCTCGAACAAGATGTGCTTCCCCTTACCCCCTACGCCACAGTCGCTCGGTCTCGCCAACTAGCCAAGCTCAGTGTTGTCCCCGCCATCAACGTTGGCCCACTGCCCTCCTCCATCCGTGCGGCTCTGGTGCCTTTTGCCGCCTTCCCTTGTCCAGCTCCCACACCCTCATCGCTGCCTCACATGACCATCCCTCTAAGCTCAGCGATTCTCTTAACCCGGGACTCTAAAACCCTATACCCATTGCTGTTCGTCCTAGTCATCGAAGCTAGAGGAGAACGGGTCGCCAAAAATGGAGAAGGAACTGTGTGTGTCGAAGCATGGATCGTGAAGCAAATCCTAGCTATGGTTGATTAGGTTAGTGTGTCCTTGCCTGGGTGCTCCTAGTCCCAGTAATCTCGATCCAGTTTTAGGCTCTGTTAATTTGGACCAGTTAGAAGAAGATTTGTAACGCATGCGAAACGAGAAATCTCATTAACACATGATTAATTAATTATTAATTATTATATACCTTAAAATAGATTTGTTTGAATTTTTAAACAACTTGTACATATAATTTTAAAAAAATATACCAGTTAGCAGTTTGAAAATCATGCTAACGGTAAATGAGAAAGTTGAAGTTTGGAGTCAAGGAAAAGGACAGACCTTAGGCCTGTTTGTCACAGCTTTAGCTCCTTCAACTTACATAGAGCTAAAGCTCGTGCCAAACGATATAGATTCTTTATTTTTTTAGCATAGTTAGCAGAGCTGCTCCACAACATTGTACTACAGGGATGGAGCTGGATTTCTGCCGCTTCACTCCATCCCAAAAGACCCACTACCCTTTTTTATGTATTTACTAGATATGCCACTAAGCTACCGCTTCACACCCCTTCTCCTCCCATTCTTCCTCCCGATCGAATGGCTAGGTGGCCACGGGGATCGGGACGGCGGCGACGGTTGGGTGGGGTGCATGGGCAGCGATCGGTCGTAGGACCCGACGACGGCGTGCGAGGACAACAGGGCGACGGGTGGCGACGGCAGGACAACGCGTGGGCAACAGGGTTCAGGATGAGTGGCAGTGGTGGCAGGATGACGCACAAGCGGCAGGGCGCGGGATGAGCGGTGGAGGCGACGAAAGGGTGGCTCGTGGGCGGACGGCTTGGCGACGCACGAGGACAGTAAGGCGGCGGCATGCATGTGGAGCGTCGACGGCCGCAGCAGTGCGACGCATGGGTGACGGGGTGCCAGATGAGCGGCGGCGTCAATGATGCGTGGGCGAGTGACGTCGCACAACGACGACGTCAGCACGACTGCGGAACGCCAATCAGATGTTCGATGAAATGACAACACGGGACGTGTTGACGTGGAGCTAACCAATCTAGACAAACACTTCATACCTACCTCTAGCTCTTATAAAAGTTAGCTCTCGCTGAAGTTGGAATTTATAGTTTGGGAGTTAAAGTTTGAAGCCCTTATTACAAGGCCCAGCTTCATCTAAAAAGCCTCGTGGCCCATCGCGCCCGGTGCTATCACACGTGTGACTCCCACCGATCGCTTCGGCACCTCGATCCAAAATTTTTGGCATTTATAATTTTAATTTTTTAAATATTTATAAAAATAATTTTGGATTCAAAATTTCACAAAACTAGTCCCTTCCGCCCTCTGGGAGGCGGGATTCAACGCCCTCCCGAGAGGGCGTTTTATCCGGCGTGCGACGGTCGTTGGGTGTCGTCTGCTAGCGCGCGTGTAATTTTGCATTTTGCCCCTTTCCGCCCTTACGAAGGGCGTTTTTTCACTGTTTATTTTACTGTTCACCACTGTTTACTGTAGTGAGTACTGTTCACTACATTGTTCACTATTCACTGTTTATTACTATTCACTGCACAGTAAAAAAACGTCCTTTATAAGGGCGGGAAAGGGGCAAAATACAAAATTACACGGCGCGCGACGCACCAACGACCGCTCCACGCGATAAAACGCTCCTCGGAGGGCGTAAAATCCCGCCCTTTCGGAGAGGCGGGAAAGACTAGTTTTACAAATTTTGAATCCGAAAATTATTTTTGTAAATCTTTAAAAAAATTAAAATTATAAATGTTAAAAATTCCCTCGGTCCAGGTATGGCCAGTTTCTCTCCTTTGGCCCGCGCGTCCGCATCGCGTGGTGAAATCCAATGCGGCGTCTTGGCCGGGATGCCTGTGCCTGTGCCTGCCCTTCCATCCGCTGTCGGTGGCTGCACCCGTCGCCGTCGCCGTCGCCGTCCTGAACAAAAATTCGCCTCACAGCCCACGCTTCTCGTCGCGTGGACGGGTTGCGAGCAACGGCAACGTGCTATTACTGCTGCTAACACAACGGCCATGGAAGCTGGCAGATTGGACATGGACAATGACGCTGCATTACAATATTTTTACAATTGCATAGTAATGCAGGGAGAGGAGGAACTATAGTATTGTATAGTTAAGAAACAAAATAGCAGGGAGCTGACGAGGCAATGTACAATTGTCGTGAATGCGTGTCTTGGTCTCTTAGGACCATCAGTGTGTGTTTTGCCCATTGTCCCACGTCAATTATTTGGCCGAATAGGTACAAACGTTGGCGATCCGTAGCATAATTAGACTCACTATTCATTACGTCCTGCAAGTTGCCGTGCAGGGGGCCTCCGGTTCTTCGTCCATAATCCATTCCACTGTCGGCCATTGATTGATTCTTTGCGTTACTCGTTGGCAAGCTAGCGCTATTTCTTTTGCGGTTTAATTGCGATGATTAACAAGTTAAGAATCGTTATGAAGGAGTAGAATGTATGTTTAAGAGATCACTTGGCGCCTTGGCGGTGGTTTTGAGCTATTTTTGCTCTATTAAATTTTTTACTTCTTCTATTGTAGCAAATGAATGTTTGTTTTGTTACCCTTTTTTGTCCATAGTAGTCCAATATTTATACTATCAGATTAGATAGCACTAAAGTTAATAGCACTATCAAAAAATTTTGGTTGGGTAAATATTGACTTCAAACCAAACCCCTGTAATCCAAAGTTGTTTGGGTAGCTAGTTGTTGAAAAAAAACTTTCTGAAATAGTATATGCTCTAATTAAACGAGGGTAAGTTTGCCATATATAATTTCTACTCCAATATTTCTCCAAGTCAACTGTTACGAGATACCGAGATGGGGAATGGTCTTTGATCATTGGTTCAAGCAGAGAGGTCTTTAATTTGTGCAAACTTTTTTAAACCCAAAATAATAAGCTGTTTATATCACAGTAATTGCGCTAGGAATTTATAGGATAGGATGTCATACAAGCGGGGAATAAACATCTAGAAGTTTAAAACTCATGTGGCAACCTCCTCCATTTTAAAAACACAAAATACCAAAGAACATCACCACACTGTTCCCCCTCCACTCTCAGTATCCTCCGCAAACACCATCTATTCCTCCAAAATGAGCAATTACAATATAACAAAAGGACATCAATTGTCTGCAAAGAAGTATTAAGAAAAGGACACGAAGACCTAAATTAAAAAACAAAAGAAGCAACCACCAAATCTTAAATTTTTAACCCAACAGAATCTATAGTACAGAAAAGAGAAAAAATGGAAGGGCAATCCACGATATTCTGGCTTAACCCCAAGGGTACCTCCATTACAAAGCCAGCTCACCTCCCACTCATCAGTCATCACTACACGGCTCCCGCTTCCCTCGCTCCCACGCAGACACATCCCGCACACTAGGCACAATGCGCCACCTCCACCTCGCCGCGGCGCTCCTCGTCTTCCTCCCCTTCGCCGTCTCCGCCGCCGAAGGCAAGGCGGCGAAGGCGCCCGCGGCGCCGCCACCCCCGCCGAACATCACGGCGTCGATGGCGAAGGGCGGCTGCAAGGCGTTCGCGGCGCTGGTGGCGGCCTCGCCCGACGCGCTGTCCACGTTCCAGTCGGCCGTGGACGGCGGCGTGACGGCGTTCTGCCCCACCGACGACGCCATGAAGTCGTTCATGCCCAGGTACAAGAACCTCACCGCTGACGGCAAGGCGTCGCTGCTGCTCTTCCACGCCGTGCCCGTCTACTACTCGCTGCGGAGCCTCAAGTCCAACAACGGCGTCATGAACACCCTCGCCACCGACGGCTCCGCCAAGAACTTCAACTTCACGGTGCAGAACGAGGGCGACAAGGTGACCATCAAGACGGACGCCTCCGACGGCGTTGCGCGGATCAAGGACACGGTGTACGACAAGGACCCCATCGCCATCTACGCCCTGGACACGGTGCTCGAGCCGGTGGAGCTCTTCGAGCCCGTCGAGGCCCCGGCACCGGCGCCCGCCCCGGTCGCCGACGCGCCCAAGGCCTCCAAGTCCAAGAAGGCGTCCCACCGGCACGTGGCGGACGCGCCCGGGCCAGCCGGCGACGACGCGCCGCCCGCCGACCAGAGGAAGAGCTCCAAGAAGAACGCCGCCGCCGGCGCCCCGTGCCTGCGGTGGCTCGCCGCCCTGCCCGTCGCCGTCGCCGTAACCGCCGCCTTAGCTTAGCGGCGCTCACATTTCGAGGTAGATCTGCAGGAGAGGTGGCGGCGGTGGAGTGTCGGTGGGCGGTGTCAGCGCGTGTGCTAGTGGCGTGAGACTTGTGTTTTTTCCTGGATGGAAACTGCATAAATTTGTTTATTTTTCTTCTATGTTCTTTCTTACTCCTCCATTGATGTTGTTAGCATGAAAAAAAATCAAATATTGATGTGGCATGAGATATTCAAACATTTTCGATCAGAATTTGGGAAACTCAAATTTCCCAATGTTCCCGTACATTTTCGAAGCTATTACTCGGTAATTTACTTGTTGCACACTTGATTTTAATGAGAGCGAGCTGGCAGGTTGCAGCAACGTAGGAAGCGCGGCTGTGTTGGTGGCGCTCGCCTAAATTTGTCCGCGGTTTAAAATGGGTTTGTTGAGCTGAGGCTGATGCTGGCTGGAGCGTTCTTTAGCTGCAGATGCCATGAAACAAGGCGTGAAAAAGCCGAACGGGTGTCGCGTGATTAAATAAATCGGAATTACTAGTAAATGACACTTGCCGCTCTAGGAACGTACTACCACTACTGCTAAGCTGCTGCCTGACTGAGTTGTCGGTGGGTGTAAAGCTCCATTGCTGCATCCTGGACTGGACCGCTGGTTGCTCTTGAGACCACTGGATGATCTATGAGGGAAAAAATGTCTACTGTTATGTAAACATCTCTGTGTACTATACTAACTATAAATTTTAGCGCAGAATGCCGTTTTAAAGAAAGTTTCGGAAGAGAATTCACTGAACAATTCAGAAGGAGAACAACACAACACACCCGAATCCAAGGCTTCCCTAGTTGTATTACTACTTGTATGTATATGCAGTTAACCCAGTAATGTTCGGAATGGCAGGACCACCAGGTGAGAGAAACAAATCCAGAATTCCATAGTCGTGAGTCGTGACGGCCCTGACGGGCCTCCCCTCCCCAAGATTTAACCCAACACCTCACAATCTCTTTCCCCTGCAGCGTCGTCCGTACCACATCGGCGCGGGACGATACGCATCGCTTCGCAACCGTGCACGCGACCGACCGGCCGCACCGGACGCTCCTCGTTTCCGGGCCCGTCCAGGTCGCCATCCACGAGAAAATCCACCAGGCGCACGCGCACGCGCACACGCACACGCACACGTCGATCGTTCGAACCGGCCGTCCTGCGCCACCACCTCCCGGCTCGCGTCGCGTTACGTACGTTACCTACTCCTCCTACCACCAACGTTGCATGCATCAAGCAACACCGAAGCGAGCGCAAACGCCAAGAATAGCCGCGGCGTCAGCGCACCGCGAAAGTGATGCCGCCGATTTCTCCGCCTCTCTCGTCTTCTCCATATCGCCGGACTATTTATGACAAACAATGGGACAATCCACGGATCGCGTCTCTCCAGACCAACGGACAAGAACAATGGCTCGCGGCCTCGCCGTTGCCACGCTCCTGATGGTCGCCCTCGCCACGGTGGCGCAGCCACTCGCCCACGCAGTGAAGGATTACCCGGGGCAATCCCCAGCTGGTAAGGCCGACACGCCCGCCGTGGCTAAGGAATCCCCCGCTGGCAAGACCGACGAGGCCGCGGTGGCTACGGAATCCTCCGACGGCAAGGCCGATACGACGGCCTCGTCCAAGGAATCCATAGCCGGCAATGCCGACGCGACAGCCGCTACCAAGGAATCCTCAGCCAGCAAGTCCGACACGACGGCCGTGGCCAAGGAAAACTCCATTGGCAAGGCCGACGTGCCCACGGCGGCTACGGAATCCGCAGCCGACAAGGCCGACACGACGACCGCGGCCAAAGAATCCGCAGCCGGCAAGACCGGCGCGACGGCCGCGACTGAGGAATCCCCAGCTGATAAGGCCGTCGAGCCCGCCGCGGATAAGGAATCCGCAGCCGGCAAGGCCGACGTGTCGGCGGCGGGCCCTAGTGGCGGAGGCTACGAGTACGTCGAGTTTGTGATAAAGAATCCGGTCAAAGCCAAGGAGGAGAGCGACCGTGCCGACGGCCTCCCGATCGATCCTACGCCCGACGGCCAGATGCTATGACAACCGGAATGGACGATTGATCTGACGTGTACCGCGTTTGTAATTGATTCTGTACGTTTGCTGCATTTCAGTTTTGTGCAGTCCAACTTGGGTTGATCAAGTGCTCAGCTTTCCAAGAAGATCGACAGAAATGTTTGTAAAGAGCAAGCTCAAGAGGGTTGTGCTTCTCCGCAAAAAGAGGGGATTATGCTTGGAGAAAGTATTTTTAACCGTACTCATATCATATGCTCATATGCATCTATACTACTGTTGAGTAAATTTTCTATATACCTTTGAAAACTCAATCAATCTCTTTCGTACCCCTAAAATTTACCTGATCCATTCTATATCTCTGAAATTTTAACTTGATCCATTTCATGTCTTTGCCATTTTTTCCTTTATTTCACTGTTAAGTTTGGTTGCAAATGTCTTTCATGCCTTGACGATGTAGGTTTGAATACAAGCTTGAAAAATGATTGAATTTTTTGTTTGAATGCACAATATGTGCCTTTAATGAAACTAATGAGACTAAATAATTAGTGCAGAAAATTTTAATATAAATTTTGAAAATAAAACAAACATAATAAATTAAAATTTTTATTTGAAATTTTAATAGAACAATGGATTATTTTTCTTGTGATCGGGAACATTCATACAAAAATAAAATGAGGAGCATCGATCAAAAATCATCGTGAGCATCAGTAGCCCCATCTTTATATGAGTACTCCTCATTTCTATATGATTTTTTAACAAATAAAATAAATACCTATTGTTTTCCTTTTATATCTAAAAATAAATTTGTCATAAATAATGTGACGCACCGTAAACTCATAATTGTAATAGTCTAATTCATAAATTTCTATGTAGTAAAGATAAAATGGTCATTTTTATAGAATTAAACGGTCAACTGACGAGACGGGCATTGAAGGGATCAAAATCAAGGGCATTGATTTTGGAGGTATAAAAGAAATAAGCAAAACTCAAAGGACATATAAAGGATTAGCTATAACTTCAGGGGCATACAAAATTTTTTTTTTGGTTATTCTGGTTAATTGCATATGCCCATTGTCGGGCCAAAATCGGAGCTCCTTCCAGACGAGGCACAAGATGAGTAGAGCAATTTGCCCCCAGATCCTCTCTGGCACAATCACAAAGATTTGTTCTTCTTTTATTATGAGTTGTTCTTGTTCTTGGACGAGGAGAGAGGAGGCTGTCCGGTGTCCCTCGTCGTTGTTGATCTGTTGCCTCGGTGGTCATCAGAACGTTGGAAATAGACTAAGGGGTGTTTGGATTTAAGAACTAAAATTAAATTTTAACTCCGTGTCACATTTGATGTTTGGATATAAATTTAAAGGACTAAATATGAACTAATTATAAAAACAATTGCAGACTCGGAGGATAATTCGCGAGATGAATAATTAATCTACAATTAGCAAATGTTTACTGTAGCATCACATCGTTAAATCATGACGTAATTAGGCTCATTAGATTCGTCTCGCGAATTATCCTTCGATTATGAATGAGTTTTATAAATAGTCTACATTTAATACTCCAAAATAACATCTAAACATTCGATGTAATAGGGACTAAAATTCAGGTGATCCAAACAGCCCCTAAGGTTGCAGCCATTGAACTAACATTGCCTGAGGACGGAGACCCTATAACCGGAGTGCGTTGCCGCTGCCGCTAACACCCACATGTGTTGCCGTAGCCACTAATAGTCGTGTGTGTTGCTACCTTCCCTGTTGTCTTTACTGCACCCCAAGGACACGTGTGTTGCTCGATTTGGCAAGGGATTTGATTGTTGATGTAGATTGGCAACGACAAATCGAGAGATTGATGGGTGGCAATGGCACCAAGCTAAGGGGCCAATCATTGGCTGATGGTCGGTGAAGTGACGGTGACAAGGTTGACCTGCAGATCTGCGTGGATGAAGGAAATGGCGGAGCTTGTGATTGGTTAGCGGTGGTGTTTGTCGAGTAAGCAGAAAGCCAGAAACTCAATATCGACTTTGTGGCAGGGGAAAAGGAAGAACATGGTAAAATAGACATTTAATCTGTTATCTCTCTTCTCAACAAAGGAAATAATATTTTTAATGGTTGTGGTGTTTGGTAGCAAATTACCATGATTTTTCGGTGTCATCTAGCAAAGCCAAAGATTTAGAGTGTCCATCAGCAAAGACCATAATTTTCAAGTGTCCTACATCAAATTTTGACTATACAAATTCATGAAATACTTTCATCCACTCTTCTTAAGTCCCTAATCCCGATATAATTCTTTGACAAACTGTTGGGTCCTACCACCATCCATTTTGCAAATTTGCCCAAAACAAAACCAACGATCAAACTCCCGCCACACGAAATCCTCTTTTCCCATCGCACACAGCCTCCCAAACAAGCCACATCATCGATCTGGGTCAAACCCTCATCCTCCTGCTCATTCCCTCGCCATGTCACCAATCCGCGCCCAACCACATCCATCTCGTTGCTTCTGAACCCAACCGACTCTCGCGATGCATCCCATGTCATCGATCCACGACACCTCGACTCCCACCAATTGTGACCCACCTCTCCACCTCTATAAAATTGCCACCCCTCCGTTTTCTCCCCACAATGCAATCCAATCCCCAAATCAAATACACAAACTCGTCACCTCCTTTCACGGCTTCGCCCGTTTCGCCAAGACACCACCACCATCACCGATTTTGATGGCACCCAAGGCCGAGAAGAAGTCCGCATAGAAGAAGTCAATGGAGGAGAAGGCCGGCGAGAAAGCGAAGAAGGCACCCACGGATGAGAAGAAGCCCAAGGCCGAGAAGCGGCTGCCGACGTCCAAGGGTGAGAAGGGCGTTGAGGGCAAGAAGGAGCGCGACAAGAAGAAGGCCTAAGAAGAGCGTCGAGACCTACAAAGTCTATATCTTCAATGTGCTCAAGCAAATCCCGGACATCGGGATCTCCTCCAAGGCCATGTCCATCATGAACTTCTACATCAATGACATCTTTGAGAAGCTCGCCGGTGAGGCCAGCAAGCTCGCCAGGTACAAAAAGAAGCCCACCATCACCTCCAGGGAGATCCAGACCTCCGTCTGCCTCGTCCTCCTCGGCAAGCTCGCTAAGCATGCTATCTCCGAGGGCACCAAGGCCGTCACCAAGTTCACTAGCTCCTAGGCACTTAGGCTGCATTCGAATCTGATTAAAATTCAAATTAAATGTGGGCACACAAAACGAGAAAACTATTAGTGTATGATTAATTAGGTTTTAATTATCACATTAAGGCAAAAAATTCAACCTGCCTTACACTACTTGCATCCTACAGGTTTGCACCCGTAAGGACGTTCAACAACTTCCCAAGTACCATTAGACATAATAGAATCTATCTCACTCCTTACTGCTTCCTTTCAATAGTTAGTATCAGGAGATGAATATGCCTCTTCAATGGTTCTAGGAGTGTCATCCATGAGGTATACAATGAAATCATCATCAAAAGACTTTGCAGTCCTTTGTCTCTTGCTCTTTCTGGGAGCTTCATTGTTATCCTCCTCAGGATTTTCCACAAGTGTAGGTTCATTGTGTTCTATCAGCTCGGTAGGGATATCCTTCTCGATAAACTCTTGCCTAGATGAACTTGTTTCATCTCTCATGGGGAAAATGTTCTAAAAAAGATAAAACACCTCTGGACTCCATTATTATATTAACACACAAGTCAGATACTTTAGATTTTACTACCAAAAATCTATAATCAACGCTGTGAATAACATAACCTAGAAAGACATAATCCACAGTTTTAGGTTCAAGCTTACGTTTCTTTATGATTGGCACACTAACTTTTGCCAAACAACCCCAAATATGTAAGTAAGAAAGTGTTGGCCTCTTCTTCTCCCATTTCTCGAATGGTGTTATTTCTTTATTCTTTGTAGGTACACTGTTCCTTATCGTGTTAATAGGCTTTCGGTAACTAGCTTGTGGTTGACGGACCATGAACGTTATGTACGTCGTAGACGAAAAGCATGAAGGCACTACTCCAGAGGAGGGGAGTGCCTTCGATCATGTTGATAGTTTTTTCCGAGACGCCATCACAAGTGTTCTAGGTGAAAACATTATAGACACGTACCTCTCACTGCCAAATGGAAAAATGATGTAGGATACTCTTGAGGCTCGGTATGGAGTTTCTGATGTTGGCAGTGAGTTGTGTGCCATGGAGTAGCTCCTTGACTATAAGATGGTAGAAGACCATCCTATAGTAGAACAAGCTCATGAGATTCAGGTGCTAGCAAAAGATCTCAAAGACTGTAGCAAAAAGACCCTTTGTGTGTTGCCCGACAAGTTTATGGCAGGAGCTATTATCTCAAAGCTGTCACCTTCTTGGAGAGATTTTGCCATTTCTCTGAAACACAAAAGGCAAGAGTTCAGCATCACTGATCTCATTGGGACTCTTGATGTTGAAGAGAAGACGAGAGCAAACGACACACGGGGAAAAAGAATTGTTGGAGCTTCTAGCACCAACTTTGTTCAGAAGAACAATTCTAACTCCCAAAAGAAGAGGAAGAAGTCACCTCAAAACCAAGCAAAGACTAAACAGACAACCACCCCACCCAAGAAGAAGAAGAAGAGAGTTTGCTTTATGTGTGAGAGTCCAGATCACTTTGCTTCGCAGTGTTCGAATCACAAAGACAAGAAGTCTGCCAACATGGTCATTTGCGAGGCTGGAGCCTGGAGGAACATTAGGGTACGGTAATTTATTACCTACAGTTCTTTCAATATGTCACTCACCCGAGTGGTGGATTGACACCGGGGCTAATATCCATGTGTGCGTTGATATCTCCTTATTTTTCTTCTTACCAGGTCGGAGGGACTAGCTCCTTGTTAATGGGAAATAACGTGTGTTCTTGGTGCTAGTACGGTCAATCTGAAACTTACTTTGGGAAAGATCATGCAATTGAAGAACGTGCAGCATGTCCCCATTATCAAGAAGAATCTAGTCAGCAGATCTCTACTATGTAGAGATGGTTTCTGTAGAGTCATGTGATGATTTAATCTATGTGATGAACAATTGTCAAAGGTAAGTGTTTTATGAAAATAAGGTGAATAGTGTTTTCAGTTGATTTGTAATACAGGTCGGCATGTGTGGCCGGTCAAACCGGTTGGGTGTCGCCGGTCGGGCCAGGAAGTGTCAGGCGGTCGGCCGGAGTTATCCGACGGTCGAGACCCGGTGACTCCGAGTAGGAGTCGGTTTTGGGTTGTTTTCGTTGGATTCTAGATTTCTTTATGGATATGACTTATAGATGGTTTATATTCGTATGTGATACTATTGTGTGCTGATGTGAGTCAAGTTGGTGTGAACTTGTCCTCGGATATGAAGTTTCTTTGTTGTTCATGTGCAGGTATCGCTTGAGGCCTTGGGATAGTGTTGCCGGTGATGGATAGGAGTCGACTTGGGAGAAGTGAACGTCCAGAGATCAAGAGATCACGCGGGATACTAAAAGTCTAGACGATAATGCACATAGAAGATGGAGAATCCATATGGTATACAAGAGGAATCGTATGTGTATGGGAATAGGAGTTCTTGAGTCCTATTGGGAACAGGAGTGGAAGAGAGTGATTGAGTCCTATTGGGAATAGGAGTCCTATTGGGAATAGGAGTTCTACTTCTACTTTGAGTAGGAGGTTTTTGTGGTATAAATAGAGAGGGAGGGTGTGGCCTCCTGGTATTTGTTTTACAGAGACACAAGTTGAGAGAAAGTTAGGATTTCGAGTTTAGTTCGAGATTTTGGTGAGGAGTGCTGTTGTTGCACTATGTAAACACTAGTTGATGCAATAAAGTCAAAAGTTCTAATCTACATCTTCAAGTTTGTCATCTACCGATGTTTCTGGATCTCGACGGTCTAACCGCAGGCTAAGCGACGGTCTGATCGGCGGGTTGCGGCAGAGGTCCAACCGGAGGCAAGGCAGCGATTTGACCAAGCACAGGTACGACGGTCTGACCGGCACAGGTACGACGGTCTGACCGGCGGCGTGAGGGCGGTTTGACCGGCAACGACATCTCCATTGATTCGAGGGTAACTTTTATTTCCGCTAAAAGTTTTTTTTGGGTTTTGGTTTTTCCCTACCATTCACCTCCCTGGTAGGTTTGTTTGGTCTTGTTCGATCCTACAGTTTCAAACTAGTCTTTGAGTCCAATAAATGTATTTTGTCCAAGTTTGGTACTTTTATTGAAAAAGGTTATGACAACAGAGGCTTGTTCCTCTTTTATTTGTCTGATGATTGTAATAAAGTTGTGAACAATATTATTAATGTTGATGAATCAAATGTTTTGCATTCGACCACATTAATTTTTGTTGTATGATGCGCTTAGCTAATTTGAGTTTAATTCCAAAATTTACCTGTGTCAAAAATTCTAAGTGTAAGTTTGTGTTGAATCAAAACAAACTCGCAAGCCTCACTAGGCCGTGGAGGCGAGGAACTTGGCACCTTTAGAATTAATTCATTTTGATTTGAGCGAAATGGATGGTGTGTTGACAAAAGGTGGTAAAAAATATTTCATGACTTTGATAGATGACTGCACTAGATTTTGTTACATCTATTTCTTGAAATCAAAAGACGAAGCATTGTATTATTTTAAAATCTATAAAGGTGAAGTATAAAACCAACTTAAGAGAAAGATCAAACGAATTAGGTCGGATTGTGGTGGCGAGTACTTCTCAAATATTTTTACTTCATTCTGTGAGGAACATGGTATTATTTATGAGAGGACGCCTCCCTATTCACCTCAGTCAAATGGGATTGCCAAAAGAAAGAACCACATTTTAATTGATTTGGTTAATGCCATGTTAGATACAGCGGGACTTTCCAAGGAATGGTGGGATGAGGCTATATTGACTGCTTGTCATGTACCATCTGGATTAGACATGCTAATCGGATGGCCTCAGTCGATAGCCGTATGTAAAGATGGCAACGGGTAAAATCCGTGCGGATACTTGTATCTTAAACCCGTACCCGCGAGATTAATTTTGTGCCCGCGCCCGCGCTCGCTACCCGCCACGGGTAGTAACATCCGCCCACGCCCGCTATCTGTGGGCAAAACATGCCCCTGGACATACCCGCATACTCTAAACCATTTGCACGGCTATAATAAAGGCACATAGTAGGTCCATTATGTAAAGTGCGTGCCATTCTATAATTCTATTGTTGCAAATACCATGCACTTTACTACTTTGCTCTTGAAAAATAAATGAAGAAAGAAACTTAAATCCATGCACGAGAGGGCACTTTAGTACTTTGGCCTCTTTCATTATCATCGAATTTTCATAAGAACCTACCCTTGTTCTGGGCTAATACTATTCGGAACTACACTTCCCCTCAAAGACATATTCTAGTTATCGATCCATCGTACTAGTATGTAGTATAGTCTATTCTCCCATCAGACAAGATAATACCATTGCAAGTTGCAACGAGATTGTAAGTCCATTAACGCACATGCATTTCCTTATTGGATCAACATTTCCATATGAATCGAAAAGATCAGCACGGTTAAGTTAAGGAAACGGACCTAGAGTCAGTGAGAGGAATCCAGCGCCAATAGTTCGGTGTATCGCCCCAGATAATCACCAGCGCTCTGGCCGAGAGCATATGGCACTTGGCCCGAGTCTCCCTATCCAACCACATGCTCTGCACCCAAAAACACAAGTATTAGATCGCCAACAAATCGAGAGAACTGAGATCAAGCAGGATTTGATTAACACGTCAACCAATTTTGTTGGATTGGGGATTTTCGTATATAGAACGCACCATGAGCCTGTCTGGCAGCAGGAGGGGGCCATCGGAGCCGGAGAGGCGGAGGAAGAGCTCCTTCTTGCAAGGCAGCGTGGGGGAGAGCTTCCCGTCGACGAGATCGGGGACATCACGCGGCAGGAAAGGCGCGCCCAAACGGGGCGCTGCGGGGCCCGGGGTAGGCGGCGGCGGCGGGGAGTTGCGGCCGGCGGGGTCGCCTACGGGGGCCGGGCGGCCGGCGACCGGCGGGAGGCTGCGGCCGGCGGGGCGCTGTAGGGGCCGGGGCATGCTGACGGCCGAAGGCTGCGCCGAATCGGGAGGATAGGGGTGGGCCGGCGGTTGCACCAAATTGGGAAGATAGGGATGGGGAATGGCCAAATGGGAACCCTAGATTGAGCACTTATATACCTCTTTTTTCATGGTCCCACATGTCAATGTGGGTATGCGGATTTGCGGGTACGGGTGTACTCAAATTTTACCCGTATACAAATACCCATTGGGCACAACCCTATGCCCGCGGGCACAAGTTCGCGCCCGTATCCACGCTCGCCGGGTCGGGTGCCCGCGGGTACACGGGTTTTTTCTGCCCGTTGCCATCTTTAGCCGTATGAATTCGATGTAGTGATGAGTTGACGTAGTGTAGTCCCTCGAACGACCTTCGTGAAGTAGACGACGTAGACGTACAGAGGACGACCACCAGGACGTAGACGATCAGGGAACGAGCAGTCATGTTCAACGCTCCCCAAAAACCTTATCGCCTGCCTGTCCCGAGCAGGATCTCCAGCGACAGACGAGGTTCCAGAGGCTCTACTCTTGACAACAGTGTGCGAACAGTGCTAGCGATGGGGTTGTTGGAAGCAGTAGAGAGAACAGATGGAGAAGAGGGAGATTATTTGGTGCACCTTGAGGAGGAGGAGGCTCCTTATATAGCTGAGTAGGTAAGCAGGGGGATGAACCTGGACGCCATGCAACACATCAATGACTATTAATCCCGCCGTTATCGTTGGGAATATTTCAGGGGATTATACGTCCATTGATGACTGTATTCAATGGCAAAAATTCATCGCACCCGCACTACTTCGCATTCGTATTCGTAGACGCGACGCGACCACGCCATGGGCCTCGGCCTCGCGCGTGCGCATGTGGCACGCCAATCTCCTATATCACTTTACCTTTTAAGTTGATTGAGATCCTTCTCAAATTCCCATGTGAGAGTCCCACATAATTCCCTAGCAATTACTAATGGGCTAGTTAAATAGATGGGCCAAGCCCATATATTCCAAAAGTTGAAACTTGAAAACTGAGGTTTCACGAAACCTCAGTTTATTGAGGTCCTAAAATGATGGTCTAAAAGTGAAACATCGATAAAAGAATAGACCCAAAGTGAAATTTACTTTTTAAATTTTAAAAGTTAATTTTAAAGTTTAATTTTATGTTTTTTCGTCATAGTTTATTTTACATCATTTGCTTTTTTAATCAATAAGTACACATATATAAAAGATCTCTATAAATTATTTTTAATTGCTAATAAGCTTTAAAATAAGTGAAACAATGAGGCTGAAAAAAGTTTATGATGCCACTATCATCTCACAAATGAAATTCATTTGTGTTATAAACCTGTATTACTTTTCTTTTTGAGATGGCAAAATGATCTTACTATTTTAAGGTTAAAGTGAGTCCAAAGAAATTTAAAGAGTTTAGGGCTCCTTTGGAACGCAATAATCTAAAAACACAGGAATAGAGAAAACCTAGGACTAGAATTTCACAATATGTTGAATCCTAAAGGATGCAAAAACACAGAAATTACTCAAAGCATAAGTTTGGATGATTCACAAGACAAAAATAGGAATTTTGATATTATATGTATTACTTAGATCGAGAGAGAGTAGAGACTGAAGAGAAAGAGAGAGATTGCATTGGAATTCTCAAAGAAAATGAGGTTGGACCTCTTATTCAGGAGTGCATTTTCCTTTGCAACTTCAAATCCTAAAAAGCAAATAACCTCAAAGAAAAAAAGTCATAAGGATTTAAATCCTCTATTTTTCACTTTGAAAATCCTCCAATCCGAAGGAGCCTTATAGTCTGCAGTCTGCCGGCGAAGTAGTTTGGGGAGTAAACTTGACTTCTAATTTGGGCCTCAATTTCACAATTTCCGGCCCAGACTTTCATCAAAAGCATGGGCCTAGGCCCACTATCTCACTGCCCACCGCTTATCAGCCCAAGTATCTCCTCGCCAACCTCTTGCATCTCCGGTCCTCCCCTTTGCTGATTGAACTAACAATTTCAAACAACTCCGTTCGCATTTGGGGAAAAACTCCTTCCCGTTCACCGCTCCGCCTCCGAGCCCCCGCGGGAAGGAGCATCCATGACCAAACCCTAGCCCTCCGAATGTCCGATCACCCCAACCCTTCGCCCGCGACCGAGATGGAGGAGCTCTTCATGCAGGTCTTCGAGCGCCGGGACTGGGTGAAGGCGCAGATGCAGGACCAGGTGGCGTCCTACTCCGAGTCCCTCGCCTGCGACATCCTCGCCGCCGGCCGCCGGCCGCCGCCGTGGCTACTCCCGACACTCGATGCCGTCCCTGCGCGCGGTAAGCCAATTTCCTTTTGCCGCGGGTGGCCGCCTGTTAGGTCGCTGTTTTTTTTTTGCGTCGATTCCGTAGCGGCACCCGTATCCTCGGAGTTTGTACGAGTTCCATTTCGATTTAGGGCGGAGTGTCTGTTGGTCCCATTTCGATTTATGTGTTGATATGCTCTGCGGGTATTCGTCTTAAGGCGAGTCGATAGAACTTCGCATCTGCCATGGATTCACTAACAAGGGAAATGACACAGAGTTGTAGTACTAACACTCTGAATTGCGTGTAGACGTGTAGTTACTTGCATGATTTTGAGCGGTTTGGGAGCTCAAATTGTAGTTCTATTAGCTTATTTGACTTGGGTATGGTTCACCTGCTTCAGTTTACTGAATATCATGAGAAATTGTGAAGGATCGTATTTACATGATATTGTAAAAGAAAAATGGTTAGGATGAACTGGAATTTAAACCGCGAGTTGAATGAATTTTTGTAAACATGGTAATGTGCTATGATTTTCTTTCTCTTATCAGTGCCTCTATTCTAGTCCTCCCCATTATAGGCCTTTGTCCATTTGTGGCTTTAGAAACAAAAAAATAACAGTGCAGGGATTTTTTTTCTGCAGGAAATACTATAAAATTGTCATCTCTAGATCTTGCTAATCTGAAAAATGAAAACATTCTGCATCATGCTCAGTCTCAAACCTATCAACCGGTCAGGCCAAAAACACATGAATTTGGTGGTTGCAAACCAGGTGGCTTGCATATTGTAAATTGTGCCAGAGAAATTGATCAGTCACAGATATGTGTGTCTGAATCTGTTGTCCAGGAGTTTAATATCACACATTCACTAAATGAAGGACCTCCTTTTACCAGTCCTGTTGAAGTTCCACACTCTGTCATGAGTTCGCTGCTTCAAAAGGATATGTTGCAACCTGTTGAATCTAATTTACAAGGAATACCTCATTCTGTCACCAGTGCATTGCCTGAACAGGAAACGATGGGTGTTTCCGAAACTGACTCTCTTACAGGGATGACTTGTATGGCCAGCCAACTTCCTGAAAATGTTTCCTTGCCGTCTCTTAAATCTATTGCTCTTGAAGGACCTGATTCTGTGTTCACTCCAGAGTCTCAAAAGGAAACAGCCAATGCTGGTGAGACTGTTTCTCTTATGGAGCCAATTGCTAAAACAGATTCTGTTTCAGGGCTGATTTCTATGGCCAGCCCACAGTTTGACAATGATCCATTGCAAACTAATTTGCTCGAAGGACCTGATTCTGTGCCAACTTCACTGTCTCAAACAGATGCAAGTCATACTGCTGAAACTGATTCTGTTGAAGGCCTGCACCAAGAAGAACATACTGATAAACCAAGAGAAAGCAGTTTTTCTGATAAGAGAGTCGATGAAAACTTGAAGCTTCTTGAACAGCAGAGCTCAGAGTGTCATGTGCTGTCTCCTCCATGTAATGGATCTTCTCTGCAACCTGATTATCTGGCCAATACTATTTGTGAAGCTCCAAAAATGTTGTCAAAGCCACAGGAGAATATGCTGGGCGATGAACGGCAGAGCTCAGAATGTCATATGCTGTCTCCTCCATGTGATGAATCTTCTCTGCAACCTGATTATCTGGCCAATACTATTTGTGAAGCTCCAAAAATGTTGTCAACGCCACAGGAAAAATGTTGTGAAGCTCAGAGTGAAGCAAGTGATGTTTATGTTAGAAATGAAATGAATGCATCTGTGGTGCTAGAAAGGATTAGTACAGAATCAGCAGAGAAATTCTTAAGAAACAATGACGGTAATGTTTACTCATGTTTTGGATTAAACACCTCATCCTCATTGAATGGCATGTTTCTTGTTTTCTTACCAAACTTTTAATTCGGCAGGGACAGAATGTAACATATTTTCTTTTGATATTGCCATGGAAATAGATTCCGATTCATGTGAAACAGTGAGTGATAAGCAAGCCCTGGCTACGCGACCTGCTCAGCACCTTTTACATGGTTCTAGATATGGGGAGATTACATCGAAGAAGTCAGATGCTCAAAGCAACAATAGTCACCAGGGAAGATCAGTTGCAGGTGTAATCCAAGTACAAGGGAATTCATCTTTTGAAAGCATAGAGATGAACTGCCAATCAGATCATGCCCTGTACAGCTTGTGTAGCACAATGAGTACATCATCTATGGATTGTCAACCTGACATTCTTGACAAGATGGAAAATGGAGCAGATATGTCAGGGAAGCCACAACATTCAGTTTGCCACTTAGATCGTCTGGGATCTAGAAGTGAGTGCATTTCACTTGATTTAGAGCGAAAGATCGATACATGTAACTGGAAGAATTCCGTGTCATATAAAGTTCATACCAGTGTAGATTCTTCCCCTCAAAGAACTATGTCTAGCCTATCAGATATCATCCACTGTAATTCACTGAGGATGAAATCTTTGTCCAGTAGCAGCAGTAGTCTAAGTGGTAATGTAGCAATTGTACCCCAAGATTCTTCGTCTAGCTGCTCCTATATCTTATCAGGTGGTGACGGACAGTACACAAAGAAGGTATATTTGTATATAAAAAGTACCTTTTGTTAAAAATCCCTTTCCATTGGGAAAAAAAGTTCATACACCTATTCAGAGTTATATTCTAGAACATTCAATACTTAACATGAATACTTTAAACTGTTTTCAGTTATTAAATTCTGTTTTGAAGAATTCATCTGTTTTGGTCGTGTTTGTTTGTTTCTTTTCCTGTGTTATGTAGGGCTGTGCACTGTTATTTTTATTGACAAGAACTCTAAACAACTTACGTTCTTTGTTTACAGACATACAACTGCTCTGTACATCCTGGTGCAGATGTAAAATATGTGACAGTAGACGACCAGATATTGAATCAGACGGATTATGTTTCATCTGGAAGTGCAACGTTGAATACAAAAAATCATCCCAGCACCACTCCGCCAAGTACATTTCCAAGCTATGCTTCTTCAGATCAGCAAAGTCAGCAAGCCTGTGCTTCAAACTGTTCCAACAAAGAACTTGGCGAGAAAGGTATTCATGATGATCCAGAAGGACAGCTTGTCTCAGATGGTGACATTCCATTGCAAAACGGTGATAGTAGTGCTGACTTCGATGGAACTGTTGAAGTGCACCAAAGCTGTGGCATTCCTATTCCAGCTAAAAGTCCAACCATCAAAGAAAGGGTACTTGAGGCATATCGCGATTCCACAAAGTGGGTCAACATGAGCTCCAATCTCTCCTCAAAGTGTAAGATTAACAGTAAGATAACATCCCCGCTGAGGAGTAAGTATGAATCATTGACAGCTAGGTTTGAGAAACTTTTGGGCCCAGCCTCCCTCATGGAGGTGGAACCTAAATGGCATTATTCAAGTTATGACACCAAAAATATGGGGGTTTCTGGTAATCAAGAGGATTGTGAAATTCCTTTGACACCATCATTTGGAAAGTATAGCCTGGAGAAGCCATCAGGAGTCCGTTATACTTCCAAGTGTACAGGTTCCATACCAGATCATGCTTGCTTCCAAATTGATGAAGACAGCAGTACTTTAGAAGCTTCCAGAAAACATATGGATGTAGGGAGGCTAGATTTGCCAACCAATAAAGCTTCCAGTTGGGAGCCTGATCATCAAGCACGCCTTATAATTGATCAAGCCATGAAAAAACCAAAGGAGAACCGTGCTCCTTCAATTAGGAAAGAAGTTAAAGTGACACAGTCCCTCCATGACAGAGAAAGCAAGGGAAGAATTCTGGGTAATCAAACTGAAAGGCAGAAAAGTGAAGCAAGTCTTGACAAAGGATGGAAACCTAGTAATATTGTCACTAGCATGACATCATTTATACCACTTGTAAAACAAAAGCAACGGCCTACAACAATATGTGGTAAGTCTTATGTGTGTGAAATCATTTTTGTTCAAAATGTATGTTGAATCAATATGCTAATGCAATCTTGCGATAAGCTAGGATTATAATAAGCTCAATGACCTACAGCATCACTACATTTCCTCTGTTCACATATTTTGAACGTCGCACAAGATATCTCAAAACATTTAGCTTGTTGTAGTGAAAAGAGATGTTAGAGTAAAGGCGCTTGAGGTGGCTGAAGCTGTAAAGCGTCGTGAACAGAAGAAACAAAATGAGCGTGAGATGCACAAAGCAGCTGCTGAACTAGAGCGCGAGAGAGTAAAGCAAGAGAGGAAGCAAAAACAGAAACAGATGGGGCAGAAGAAGAAAATGGATGCATACATTATTAGTAGGAAGAGGCAGTGGGAAGATGATGGAAGGAAGGAAAAGGAGAAGAAAAAGAAAGGCATTCAAGAGCCACGTAAACAGCAAAAACAGCTGGGAGAAAGAATGCATGCTGGGAACAGTGGGAAATATGCTAATGCTAGTCAGAAGGATCATGTGAGTAAACACTATAATTCATATTGTCTTTTTACAATACCTTGAAATCTATGTTTGTTATTCAATTGGCTTAATCATTGCAGGATGACACAGAAATCAAGAAGAATACTGTCGGAGTAGTGATAAACCAATTATCTGATGAAAGGACAGAATCTTTTCCTATATTAGTAACATCTGGAAGCAACAATGTGAAAGCTGTGGTTGCAGATGGGAAGTCTGGAAGTTCTGGTCATCAGATTCATGGAAGTTTATCTGATGATGCTGATAAGGTACATGCTTACATTAAGTTTTGTTAGTTAATGGCAGGGACCTATCTTGTGGTTGCATATAGTAATGCTGATCATTAATATTGAATTGATCACTTGGTACTATACACTTCTGAACTTTGAGCAGTTGTTGCACCAGTTCGATGCTGAATATTTCGTAAACTTTGAACTATCAAACATTCGAAGCTTTGAAGAATAATATGTTTATTTTTTAAAAGTTGGATATTCAAAATCATTGTCAGTAAAAGTGTTTTTGTGCTGTAGCATCTTATATCGTTACTAGTGATGTAGAGTTACGAGAAGTAATGGTCAAAATCACATCTTGGAGACCATAAACCTCAGAAAACCTATAAAAGTAAAAAAAAAACAAAGCAAGTACTGATTACTGAATCTGGATGTTGTCCCCTACTCCCCTGTAGTCTGTCTTTTGGTTACTTGGAGTAATGTTTGGGTACATCCATCAGTTTCTTAACAACTGTTGGCCAAAACCACACACAACTGCAATATGGGCTGCTTTAATTGCTTTCAAATACCATATTTTGTCAGAGATAACATTTTGAAAACTGTACTTCACGTTTGTTGTGCACATCTGTTGCAGTCCTATGAAATGTCTCCTTATAAAGATTCTGATGAAGAGGATGGTGGTGACTTGGAGCATAAAGAGGAAGTAAGGCGTAGACAGAAAACAATTTCACCATGGACTCGGTCAGTATTCTAGATTTGTAGTCGATGCAATCCTCTCTCTAAACTAGAAGTACTTTTTATGGACACCACACACTGTGTCAAACTTGTCATGGGCAGGATTTACCTTACTGGATAGGAGGGGTTACTTCACCCTGGTAGTAAGTCCCGTAACCAAGGTAACCGTGCGGTTATCATGGTCAACAGTGGGAAAACCTGACCATATTTGTCAAAAGTTCAAAATTTTGTTTAAATTTCTTTTGAACTTGGTAGGGTTACCGGGCACTTATCGTTACTATGCCCCCGCGGTGAGACAGGTTACCGCGGTAATTGGCGGTAAGGGAAATCCTGGTCATGGGTCAGTAGTTCTCTAGTCCTAGTTGCATCTGTTTTGCCTTTGCATTTCAATGTTATACATGTTTAAATCTTTTAACCTTCTTGAAAAAATATGCTCCCTCTTTTTATTCATTGAAAGGAACTTAGGTCTCTGAATGTTATGTTGCTGATGATTTCCTGCTGAGGACACAATAGATTTCCAAACCCGCGATTTATGTTGCTGATGAAACGGAGAATATTATGTCGTGCTAATTTAGAAAGAAGTGTCCACTAATGTTCGCTCCCTGATTTTTCCCCTTATTTTCAGGAAAGAGATCTTGGATGAAATACTTTTATCCAGTCGGACCTTAGACCCCAGAGAAATCTTTGAACGCAAGTGCTCTTTCCGTTTATCTAACGGTAAGCTTTGGCATGATGTTTATTAGTATGTGAACATATTTATTTTAGGTATTGCTGTGATTAAATCTGTAGGTTCCTACCTTCTCTGCAGTTCTTGCACCCCTCATTCCTCAACGGCGATTAAATTAGTTGGTTATTTCACAACCTTGTGAAAGTGATAATCTACAACATCGCTGAGCTCCTTGTTTAGTAACAAAATGTACAGGCAGATCTCGTCTCTTAACATTCCTACTGGTAGTGATACATGAAACTCATGTGGCTTTTACCTTTTGTGGTCTGTGTGTATCTTAGCTATGTAGAGGCTAGAAGTGATTTCAAGATGACTGTATCATCTTATGTAACTGTCTTGATCTCAATAAAAAGCTTTCTTTATAAAAAAAAATGTAAGTCAAGTGGCAATTGTGCTGAAGATCCTCGGAATGATCATTTCTGTACATAAGTTTCTTTCACAATAAAGGACCGACCTTCTTTGATGCTCGTGCAAGCAAAGCATCCATATGGTATGTCAAAATGGCGCCATGCTGCTATACAGTAGTAAGATTTCACGCCTATTACTGTTGAAACGATAGTGGATTCATTATGTTTGCAGGATTCTTCATCACGATATATCTGGTTATCTGCACATTGCACTCCCTATATGTCTGGACTAAGCTCAACCAGGAGAAACAATTGTTGAGTATAAGTTTCTGCCTATGCAGCTCGCTTGGATCTGGGGCTTGTGACATCCAAAAACTTCTGTAAGGCTTGGTGAAGTGTTTTATTTCCTTTTTCTGTTAATCAACAAATCATGCTGTTCTCACTGATGCCCAGTGGGCATACCATCTTTCCGATCTGGGGTTGCAAGTTGCAACCTTGTCAGCACCATGTGATGTGTATGAAGATTTAAAAGGAGAAAAGGAAAGGGACATATCTGAAGAACAAAGCTGCTGGCAGAATATCTTGTTTACTACATATCCCGATCCCAACCCTGTTTTCGGGTCAACTATAATCTTCTTGCCTTCTATACCTAATTGCTGTTTATATTTGCAGTTGCCTAACATAGCGCGTCACATTCTGGTGGGCTCCAGATTGTTAGTATCAGTCCGAGTTGTAAGTTGTTAATCACGTTTTCTAATTACATTGCATCTTTGTGACCTGTGATTCTGCATCTACTGTTGGTGTGTACTGTTCCTGCAAGTCCTTTATACTAATGAAATCTTTTTCACTTTGCAGGTGACTGATAAAAAAGGCTGCCGGTTTTGTCCCTCAGCTTGTTTTGCATCTAATTCGAGGAGTACTCACCTGCCACTGTCAATTTCAGGTAACGTCTAGTAAAACCGTTATACCATTCTGATTCTTTTGTTTAGGAGAAATCATTCAGAGAACAAGCCAAACTTGTTTCATTGGACCCATCCTACTCAATACCAATTTGACTGGTTTAGCAGGCACGTTTTGCACTTAGGATTCTGCTATATCTCATTATCCCCTGACACAGCACATGTAGCCTCCAAAGATTAGACCAAGTACTTGGAAGGCATCTCCAATAGATGCCTTTGCACATTGAGGGGCTCCATGTGCTGGAGCTCATGGCTCCAAACCTAGATAGGCTTTGTTGTATCAAGCCCAAACTAACCCCCATCTGTTTTTGCCTGCTCTAGATAAACCATCCTTTTTGGCCATTAATTATAACTCATTTGTACATAATGGCTATTAGCTCTTGTATATATGCCTACCTGCTGCGGCTAAATGGCTAAGTTTGAATGGTCAGCCAAGCATGCTGCAAAAACCTAGCATGGACCTGAGTGACCTAACAACCCTTGAAAGATTCCTTTCGAGTTGCACTTGCTCAGCTCGCCTTGATGTAGATCCATGGACCACGTAGAGTAGATTAGCCATTTTCTCTCTGATGATAGCGATACCAGACCAGGAAAAGGTGACATAACAGTGTAGCCTAGCATTGAGCCTTTTACTCGTTGAGTGGGTCTGTGTGTGACTGTGTGCGCGCCTGCCAATTGGTGCCTTAGAAACCAACAGAAACAACTAGCCGTTTTACTTGCTCGCTTCAGAAAATCAGGACTTAAAATGGCTCCTTTGGAACAAATGATTTTGAATAAATTTTAGAGGAATTTAATTCTATGAAAAATGTTCGTCATTTGGATCATAGGAAAATAGCTATTAAAAAATCCTATGAATTTCTTTGGATTGGCTCAAAACATAAAAATTTTAGAGGAATTCTAACATAAGCTTTAATCTCTTGGAAAAAAAAATGTTTGTCTATCTCTCTTCTGATTTTTGCATTTTTTTCAACGCTTTGTTCAAACGACTATTTCTAATTTTTTTAATTCATAGGATTTGAGGTGTCAGGGCACTTTAATCTTGTATTTTTATGTTCTTGTATTTTGAGAATCCTACGCTAGCCCCTGGCTTCCCCATTTCTGCCTCTTACAAACTCCCCGTTTTGGTTCTGCAAAACTGTTGTGAGTGATGAGCATTATGAACAGACCTTTGGTAGTAGTGGTGGTGGTAGTATAGTACGCATGAATAGGAGCTTTCGGAGATATGGATGGTGATGGGATGAGCAGGGATGCTCTGTGCTGTTTGCCGATGAGGCAACATGGCAGCTACAAAGATTCTGCAACCCTGGCCCCCCATAGATCTGGCTGTCGCAACTGTTATTGGCTCAGTACATACGTTGATATACATATATGAATTTTAATTACCAAGATTTTATTTGGCTAAAAGCTGGCCCATTGCAAGGTGTTGAAATATGGAAGGAGCACCCAAGAAGCATCAAACAGCCAACAAAATTATGATACTGCGTAATAACTGCTCCGCATACAGTACAAAATACAGTGATCGACCAGTAGCACTGAATTTTAAGGCCATCTTTGGAGATTTTGGTAGATGTAATTTTTTCTCTAAAATCCTTAGTGCATTTAAACACTTTAGATTTTCACTTAGATTTTAATCTATAGCTAGAATTTAGAAAATAAACTAACAAGAAGCTGATTCTCACCAGTTGACCATTTAAGTAATTGTTTCTCGTAATCTTGCTTCCAGACATGGGTGGTAAGTTCTTGGCACAAGGCTGTTTACTTTCACCGAAAGCCGTTTCCATTGCATGAAAGCGGCTTTCTAGTACAGTCAAATGCTGCTAGGGTGAAGTGAAGTCCCATATCTCGGACGAAGCGGCAGGCTGTTTCAAACTTCTCGGTCCTCGGGGTTTTGATTTCATTTTAACCGCGCTTCAAGATTGGTGCGCCCAGCTCGAGATCAACCCACCACCAACCGTCCGTCTCACACATGGAGCTGGCCCGAAATCCGATGCCCTCGCCGTGGTGCTTTGCGCGCCTCGAGATTAGCGGCGGAATTATCCGAGCCAAAGCTGCATCGGGGGCGCGGGCCGGGGGACAGGGAGTGATTGAAGGCTGCGAAGGTTGTTTCCTGCCTCTCTTCTCTCTCACTCAGACACTCACTCATAACGTGGATTCCCCAATCTGCCCTTTGCGAAATCAACGGCATGCAAACATCCATATCTTCTTTCTGTATCTGCCCTATTTATTACAGGATTTTTGTTGGAATTGGTTAAATCCTGAATTTTTTTTGCTTCCACCGTTTCAGATTAATCGTTATTCTAGCATTTATTTTTTTACAAAAATATTTGTCAACTTTACAACCCAAAAGTATTTGTTCCATGTGAAATTTAGAGAAATAATCCGAAGCGAAGAGAGTAAATTCGTTTTTCTCGAAACTGTAAAGAAAATCTTAATACGTTTGCAATGACGGTAATAATATTTCCTTCGTTTCATATTGATTTTTCATTAAGACCAAAAAGCCTTAACTTTTTTATATTTTATTTAATGTGAGCATGTGGTGAAGAAAACTCAAGAAAACATGTAGAAATATGAAACGGAGAGAGAAGTACTAGTGAACAGTGAAGTAATTAGTGCTACTAACAAAGCTACAAAGATGGGCTCAGCTCTTTTAATTGGGGTCACATGAGGAGTGAAGGAGAGGAACAGAGGGACCCTAGGGTGCTGCAGCAGCTCACAAAAGTGACATGGGTGGGTCAAAACTGGGATTAAATTGTGAGGGTGGTGGCCTTGATGGAAGTGAACAAGTGAAGAGAAAAAAACAAGAAACTATCTTAGGGCTAGGGCTGGGAGACCACCACACCACTCCAGTACCACTCTCTGAGCTCACTTGCTTACTTGTTTATGCACTTCTCTTCTTTACAGGAGCTTGTTTGTTTTGCAGCTACCACCACCACCACCCTCCAACTGTCCAACCCCACACAGGTCAGCACAAGGCATGGGGGAGCTGAGCTAGCTTTGCCTTTTGCCATCTCCATGGCTCCATCCTGTGAGCACATATACTACTAATCCATCCCTAATCCGTTGCAGACAGAGGCAAGCTACATACATACCCTTGCTCCCTTCTTGCTTTCTTCCGTCGTGCGTCAAGCCAGCAGCTGGAGCAGAGCAGCCATGACCTCCTAGGCCTAGCTAGACGAAGGTACTTACCTTGGTTTTCCATGCTCTGGTGATGGTTTGACTGACTGACTGATTGGTGCCACTGCCTCCTCGGATGCTGGCTTTTCTTTCTTGATCTGCTTATGCAATGTCGCCGCCCGTCACTTTCTAGACCTGGTCTGTTTTGTTTTCCTCACCTTTGGCTCCTCCAGTTGCTGCGGGAGTTAGTGCTCATATGATTTTTGTGCGCTTTATCATGCGCACCGTTTCCTTTTTCTTCAATGGAGTCGGAAAGATGGGGCTTGTGATGTTGCCGCTAGCTTTTTCCAGGTTTGCACCATTTTCCCTCGGTATTTTTCTTGTTTTTGTGGGTATTTAGAAGATCCCCTTTTGTTTTCAATCCCTGGTTTTGGCCCTCATCCCCTCTCCTTTTTCCTCCCTGGGAAGAGGTTGTTTCGCCGTTTGAGGTTTTCTATGATCATGTTAATTTCTTCTCGATTGCATTTGTTGGCTAATTCTTTGTACTACTTTTGCTTTCATGTCTGGAAGACATAATTTGGGGGTGAATAGGAGCGCACAACATACATTCATTTGATATGCTAATGCATCTCTCTTTGTGATGGATTTCAGATGTGGAGTTAGGCACGGGCTCTTTTGACCAGCCTGAATGTTAAACCAGTGAACTTTCTTGGATGCTTAAAGAAAGGGGAGTGAGCTTTCGGTTGATTTGCAGCTGTACAACTCATATTGACCATCATGTCTGTTGAGGCGGTGAAGCAGATTGTGCCTGCACACCAGGCTAAACCAGCTGTTGATCCTATTCCTGCAAGGGCGAGCAAGGCCGGTAAAGATGGCAGGTCAGACCTTATTGCTAAGGAGATTTTAGAGGAGCAAAAGCCGTCTCATCGGCGGCAAGAGTCTTCTGAATCTATATTGGACAAGGGTCCTTCTAACGTTGGTTCAGACTCTGGTGTCCTGGATGTGCCACTAACCCCCAAAGGAGACTCTGGGGAGCTGAAAGAGATCCAAGGCTTGGATTGCAACGGGAATCAGGAGAAGAAGACGTCGCAAAAGAGCAGCACTAGCGAGAGCTTTGCTTCTGCTAAAGTTAGCGACGGGACGAATAGTCTGAGGAAGACGTGTGGAAGTGGCAAGGTCAGTGAGACAGCTGATTCTACTGAGAGTGGGAAGAGCAGCATGTGCCGTCCGAGCACGAGTAGCAACGTCAGTGATGAGAGCTCGTGCAGCAGTCTGAGCAGCAGCACCACGAAGCCGCACAAAGGAAGTGACTCAAGGTGGGAAGCAATCCGGATGATCAGGTCTAAGGATGGTATTCTTGGTTTGAGCCATTTTAGATTGCTTAAGAAATTAGGCTGTGGTGATATTGGTAGTGTGTACCTCTCTGAATTGAGCGGTACAAGGAGTTACTTTGCAATGAAGGTCATGGACAAGGGGTCTCTAGCAAGTCGGAAGAAGCTGCTTCGAGCGCAGACGGAGCGGGAGATCCTGCAATCCCTGGATCATCCATTTCTGCCAACACTGTATACCCACTTCGAGACAGATAAGTTCTCATGCTTGGTTATGGAGTTCTGCCCAGGAGGGGACCTGCACACTCTTCGACAACGGCAGCCTGGAAAGCATTTCTCAGAGCAAGCAGCAAAGTATGTAACAACTACTCAAAGTTCATTCATTATCAGATACAACACATATGCCATTTTGTCTTTGAGGTTACAAGTATCATATAGTAGTATATAGTTTATATTCCGCTCTCCGTTTCCATTTTGTGGTATCACTGCATTTTTACATTCTTTTGTATGAATCCCCTTTATATACCAGCCACAGCTTCTATTGTACTATATGACTATAGAATCCTGTAATCTATAACCACGGCTTTAATATAGTTCAGAACTTCATAAGTGCTCATGATCATTTGTTGTTTGCTTAATGACTCTTTAATTCTTTTTGGTGTCAGAAAGGCATGGATGTCTCTTCTCATTGAAACTTTTGCTGATTTCTTGGTATTTCAGGTTCTATGTGGCAGAGGTTCTTCTTGCATTAGAATACCTGCATATGCTTGGGATTATATACCGTGATCTGAAACCAGAAAACGTCCTTGTCCGGGAGGATGGCCACATAATGCTGTCCGATTTTGATCTCTCCCTTCGTTGTGCTGTAAGCCCCACCGTTGTCAAGTCCGCCAATCCTGGACCAGACGCGTTGCAGAGGAACAATCAAGCTTACTGTGTTCAGCCTGCTTGTATTCAGCCATCCTGCATCCAGCCATCATGTGTAGCTCCAACAACCTGCTTTGGTCCCCGTTTTTTCTCCTCCAAGTCTAAGTCCAAGTCCAAGAAGGAGAAGAAATCAAAGCCTGAGGTTGTCAACCAAATTAGCCCACTGCCGGAGCTCATAGCTGAGCCGACCGATGCTCGCTCCATGTCCTTTGTTGGCACCCATGAATACTTGGCACCAGAAATCATCAAGGGAGAGGGTCATGGCAGTGCTGTGGATTGGTGGACCTTTGGTATATTCCTGTATGAACTCTTGTTCGGTAAGACCCCTTTCAAAGGATCAGGAAACCGGGCTACACTCTTCAATGTTGTGGGCCAGCCCCTGCGGTTCCCGGAATCCCCAATGGTGAGCTTCTCAGCAAGGGACCTGATAAGAGGATTGCTGGTCAAGGACCCGCAGCACCGTCTCGCCTACAAGCGTGGGGCGACGGAGATAAAACAGCATCCATTCTTTGAGGGTGTGAATTGGGCGCTCATACGATGCGCAAGCCCTCCTGAGATACCCAAGCCAGTCGAGCTTGAGCGCCCACCAAAGCCAGCACCAGCTACTGAGAAGGTTGCCCCAGCTGCCAACCAGAAGGGCTCGGACAATTATCTAGAGTTTGAGTTCTTCTAGGTTTGCTTTCCTTTGTGTTTCTGAACAGGGTTGGTGCATGCAAGCTGATGTATGGAAGGATGGCTTAGAAATATTATGTTTAGGTTATTAGATGTATTCCGAGTAACCTTTATTTTTCATTGAACTGCTTATGATATAATCCGTCCTTTGCATGTTGTAATTTTTAATCAAATCTAGTGATGATGCTTGAAAGGATGTGGTACCCTGTTTCACCTGGCACTATTAATTCCAGTTTTGCTTCAGAATGAATTGCATGTTTGCAACTGAAGCTTCTTTGCTGTATCATGTGTGGTACAGGCTACTGCCGTAGAACTACACAATTGTGAGCAAAATGGTTATTTTTACCCATGTGAATAGAATTTGTGAATGAAAAACCTGTAACTATGTACTAAGTGTTTTTATGAGTGGATTGCATGCACTAGCAGGTTGGCTCGTTGCAGATTTTAACTGAAACTGGTACAATGTTGGGACACTCTCCTTAGCACAGTTTCATTGCAAATGATGAAAGGTATGTAGAGGTGACTAAGTGAGTATATCAAAGACCATGAAAGGTTGGTTACCTCAAGCCAGGCATGAAAATTCAACCGATGTACAATGATAATACGTGCCATGTCGCAAAATTCAAACTCCAGACTTGATAATACACAACACAAGAGAAGAAAAAGAAAGAACTTCCAATGCACGGATCATGCACTGATAATAGAAGTGCATATTCAGTATTATTATGCGTGCTAGCTTCAAATGAACAGGGAATTTAAGGGGTAATTCAGAACAGAGAATTTTTCTGGTTCCTGGAGGAACTGAACTACTTTATTACATGAGATTTCTACTGAATTCCAAACGTTTCCAAAGGAGCCCGAATCAAGTACCAACTTCAAATTTTGCAGCAAAACGAAAGAGATTAGTAAAATTGATCTAAAATCCGCGGTTCCGTGGTGCAACTTGCTAGGGAGCTTCCGCGTGACGCCGACCAAGAACTCCATGAAGCAGACGGTGTGCATAGTCGCTTTCTCCTTTCCGCTTGTGCACCTCGTTCACGGGCTTCACGGCGGCGAGCACATCCGCCGCCAGGTGATGCGTGAGGCGGCGCGTTCAGTCGGAACACCTCCTCCGTCGCGTCGTCGTATAGAACGATGGAGCTCTCGCCGTGGGACTGCAGGGCCACTGAGCAGCATGCCGACGCAGTCCAAGACGCCGGCGACCTTCGCCGGCCAGTACCAGTCGTTGCGGAACGCGCACCGCCGCTCCCACCGGCAATCAGCAGTGAACAACGATACGGCGTTGATTTCCTTGTCGCCGTCGTCGACCGTCGCCACGCACACGCGTCCGGACATTTGCATGAGATGCGATTTGACGTGCGACCGCGGGTTGCCACCAGCGACGCGCTCGCCGGCCAAAGCGATGGAGGTGATGGTTTGTCACGTCCGAAAATTTATAATTCATACAATTCTCTCGTTCAAGGAGATACACAAATCGATAATTTAATATTTAAGTTTATCAAACAAACTAATATGATAAATAAAAACATTTAATCCTCATCATGAGAAAAATTAAAACGGAAAAGAAAATCTAACGAAGCTTAACTGAGCTATAAATCAAAATGTCTTCTTCTTCATTGGTTAGTGCAAAAGTGAGTATATGAAATACTCAACAAGCCACACAACAAGTATACAAGTGCACATGGATATAAAAGATGACAGTTTCATTTTGCAAAAGCAGCATTTATCAAATATTTAAGAATTTGTAAAACAATACAATAATTAATCATTAATATTAATCAACACTGGACAGCATCCCAATGTTGCACAGGCCCAACCAACTCTACACAACCAATCCCAGTTGCACAGATCTAAACTCCATTACTAACAAATTATCATCATTAATTTATCATCATTATTAAGTCATATGAGACTAATCACAAAAAACATTGCTAGACTCACCCATAACGGCTATTCGAATAGTTTTAACTCTGATCAGAGATGTACAAATTTATCCATAAGACACAATCTCAACATCATGTCAACCATGCGTTGTAATACCAAAAAGTACCCGAATAGAGATTGTGACAAGACCCTTTGCATAACACATCCAACCAAATGACACCCACTAAACACCCAATCTCCGGCAGAAAATGGCCAGTTACCCAACGGGAGACCACTTAGTGTCCAAAAATATATATGTGGACTTAATTGTCTGCCATCGGTGGACTTAGTTGTCTGCCATGATGAAAAAGTGAAAACAAACCACCCATGGTATCTCCTATTGAACATGATATACTACAGATCCAGCCATTGCCCATTCTGGCTTGTGGGTAGTACGGTTAATGCTTCACAACAGTAGCTCGTGAACCAGTCCTTAATTGTCATGATCACTCCCAGAAAAATACCAAACCATGTGCTCACAACCCACCATTAATTCAATTTTAGTTTACCATTAATTCATTAATTAATCAATCATGATCATTTATCATGAGCTACCATTAATTATCCATTAAGGGGGTATAAGTGAATCATTAACTTTTCCATATGAAATGATACTAAAGTTTTTAAGCATGGCTAAGCAATTATTCCTAATATCTAATTAAACCATTATATTGATATTAGACCATTATATAAAGTTTAACTAGCTAAATTATAACTCATAGGATAATCAAGTCATATTGGGCATAATATTGGGAAGTAGCCTCAAACCACCCACCCAATGATATTAAAAAATAAATGAACTTTTGAAATAAATAGAGAATGTAAATATAAGATTAACATGCTCAAAGGGATTGTTTAAATTAGTCTTCAATTCGTCTTCTGGAACTTCTCCGATAAACGAACGATCCTCCGAAATTACGAAAAACTAAATCTAGAACGTAAAACAAAAAACACTAACAAAAATCAAATAAAAGTACAATTAAAGTTCATAAATTGATATAGCATAATTTTTAATTTTAGATGAATTATGATATTTGAGCGACCTCATTCCGAGTTCGTACGAATTAGTTAGGAATTTTTGAAGTTTTAATTGATTAAACCTAAAAAGAAAACAACTAAAAGATTTATTGTGTCATATTGATTTATTTTTGAACTAGAAAAGAAGGATTATGACGTTAGCCCTGATTGGTCCACGGTAGACTAGGTTCACCGAGATGGTCCATGGGTTTACAAGGAATTGGACAGCTAGGATTGAACTGGATCACATGTGAGGCATATTAAACCAATCTGATCTATAAAGATGGACGACTGAGATTTAACTGATCAGATCCAACGGACAAGATTGAATCTGGAGGAATTGAGGATGGATACACGTCAGGAGACGCGTGGCACAGAGGGGCAGACACGGTGCTGAGGTGGCGATGACATGGCTCTGACTCGGTATCCACGTAGACACGACGGCCGGCAACTCGGGACTGTGGTGGCGATGGTGAACGACGGCGTGATGATGAGAACCGAGGACACCAAAAGAGAGAGGGGAACGCGACGACACTTACCAACGCGAAAACGACGACGATCAGTGAATGGAGATGACCGGCGACAAGCTCCAAGAGGTGGCGCCGTTCGGGACAACGACATGGATGACTTTTCGGCGCTCTTGTGAGGAAAAGGAGGAGTGCACGGGCTTCTTTGGGGTGCTGCGATGCTGACAAAGGACTCGGGAAGATTTGTTGACAACGAGGTCGGCGGTGAGGCACGGCCGGAGACGAACAGAAGCAGTGACTCTCGGGCTTCACGGCGACGAGGTACTTCTCGGGGTTTTCAGCGAAGGAGAGATGGCTGTCGGGCTTCCTTGCGCTATTCGATGCCAGAGGTGGCGACGAACTGACGGGGGTGGCCGAGACGATGGGAAAAGATGGCCGAACATGGCAGGCACGGTGGAGAGAGAAGCCGACCACGGGAATGATGGTTAGAGCACGGGAAAACTTGGGAAAAAAGAGGGGAAACGAGAGAGAAGAGCTCAGGGGTTTTATATATAGGCTTGGGAGCGAGAAACCGAGTCTAACACGGTGCAATTTCACCAGTAAAGGAAATAGGGTTCGTTAAAAGAAAGTCCAAGTTGCAAAGGAAAATTGGGAGGAATTTCCTTGCGATTTCGGTTGATTTTTGGGGGAATGGAAAGAGGAGATAAAGAGAGATTATCCCTCAACCGATTTTAGATTTGGGAAAGGGAATCAACCGGAATATGAAGGAAAAAACATCAGCTTGGGATGAACAGTGGCTGGGCGGAGGAAGACGACCACACTCGTAGAAGAGGAGGTAAGCGACGTTTTCCTTCCTAACGTTCTAGGCTGATTTGAACAGAAGGAAAACCGGACTTTCTCCACAAAGGCAGGCCAAGCTGGATTGGACTCGAGGGAGAGGAAAATTTGTCCCAAACTTTGTAAAGAGAATTTTAATTACTTTTATATTTAAATTAATCGTTTAAATTATCTTTAAATTTTCATAAATATTTTCAATGCTCAAATAGTTCCAAGAAAAATCTTGAAAATAGTTGGACACTCGAAGTATTTAATAAAAATATAACCAGCTCTTTTAATGATTAATTTATTTAAATAATTAATAAAATGCTCTTTGTATAATTAAAATTAATATTTAAGCTCCAAAAACCCGAGAAAATTCCAGAGAGTATATTTAATCATGGAGAATTTAATAAAAATTAAATTCACCTATGTTCCAATTAATAAAATTTATTTCTCATGTTTACTTCACGTGCAAATTAATGAAATTTATTATAGATACTTTTGATGCCTCTATTTGATGTTCAAATTTTCATAGATTTTATTCAAACACTTTTTAAATTATTAAATAATTTTTAAAAATTCCTTTTTCATAAGGATTTATATTTTAGCGATTTTTGGGTGTGACGTGGTTTCGTGCTTGACGTTTCTCCTTGTCGGCGTTGAGAAGGTACACCGTGCCGTCAATGTAAGGCGAGCGGCGGTGGATCATGTCGTTATCCAGCCCGACAAGCACCGTTCGTGGCTGGTCCGCCGCGTCGCCACCGAGTGAGTAAACAAGCAGCTCGTCAGCATACCACAGATAGAGAGGTGCACCGGGAATGCGTCTCGTGTAGCCATTCGGGAATGTTTTGAAGTTGGCAACGCGCTTGTGCTTGCAAAGTACTCACTTGTATGTTCTGGTCATCGGACCATAGCCGAATCCCGATACGTGGTAGTAGTCTGACGAGGGAGGGATGAGGGAGACCTCTCTCTCGCCGTCCCCGACGGCGAGGTTCAGGAGGAGGCCGGCAGAGGCTCCTCATCCTTGTTGCCCTGCCCTCTGCCAGCGAGGAGAATGACGCCGTTGCACGTGCCAACGTACTTCTGGTTGTTGACTCGTTGTACTTCTTCTCGGCGAGCACGCACATCGGGTTGGTGTCAAACAAATGATGTAATCTGCACGTATATATACTACCCATGCGAGTTGTTAGATGGATTAGTTTAGATTAGATGAGGTTGTTATAGTCTTAGCTTCTATCCATCTGATCCATCTATCTGTGCCGCATGAGATAAAAAGGTTGTAAGCCGCGGCGATGGCTGTTATTGCCATTTAATCTATCAACATGCATCTGTCGCGCACAACATAGGTTCGCCGATGTTCTACCCATCTGTTCCCGTGTTTCTTTCATGGTATCAGAGCCAGAACACTAGATTCAATCTACACATGGCGAGTTCTTCCAAAGCTACGCCCGGCAACTCGCTCGGTGGGAGTTTAATCTCCAAAAAACTATCCAAGAACAATCATGCACTATGGAAAGCGCAGGTGATGGTGGCGGTTCGAGGAGCTCATCTTGAGGGGTATCTCACCGGTGCCACCAAAGCACCCGACGTCATGATCACAGAATATCAAGACATCAAGGTAGAAAAGGAGGTTTCGGTGCCTAATCCTGCATACGATGAATGGATGGCAACCGATCAACAAGTGCTAGGATTTCTTCTCTCCACTTTGGCGAGAGACATACTAGCGTAGGTGGCCACATGTTCCACGGCTGCTGCTGCATGGAAGATGATTGAGGAGATGTACTCCTCAGTCTCAAGATCGCGCTTCATCAACACAAGAATTGCTCTCTCCAACACCAAGAAAGGTGATCTCTCCATTGCCGAGTACATCACAAAGATGAAGGCCCTTGGAGATGAGCTAATGCCGCTGGTAAGGTGGTGGATGACGAAGATATGATCTCTTACATCATCACCGGTCTTGATGATACATATGAACCGGTGATTTCCTCCATCGTCGGAAAGACCGAATCAATGACACTTGGCGAGGCATATTCCCAACTGCTCAGTTTTGAGCAGTGTTTAGCGTTTAGCACTTTGCAAACAGAGGAAGAGAGAGTGGTCGGCTGCAGCAACAGCATGGGCCGGTGGCTATTTCTCTCATGGTCGCAGAAACAGTAGCAGCTTTGGTTCCAATCGTGGCGGCGGCAATGGTGCCTATGGCGCTCCTCGTGGTAGGGGGCGCAACAATGGAGGTGGCAACACACGACAAGGAGGAGCTGACACTAGATCCAAGTGTCAACTTTGCTACAAAAAAGGATACACGGTAATTAATTGTTGGCATTGATATGATGAAGATTTTATTCCCGATGAAAAATATGCAGGTTCAGCTATGTCCTATGGAGTTGACACAAATTGGTATGTTGACACTGGAGCAACTGATCATGTAACCGGAGAACTAGAGAAGCTCACAATGCGTGATCAATACAAAGGCCAAGATCAAGTGCACACCGCCAGTGGTGCAAGTATGGAAATTAGTCACATTGGTCACTCTACTGTTAAAACCCTTAGTCGTGATGTCCACCTTCGTAATATTCTTTATGTTCCTATAGATAGCAAAAATCTTGTTTCTGCTCATAGACTTATTTCTGATAATTCTGCTTTCATGGAGCTTTACTGTAAATATTTTAATCTTAAGGATCTGGCTACGAAGAAACTTCTTCTTAGAGGACCATGTCGAGGGCGTTTATATGCCTTTCCTCCTTCATCGCCACATGCACATCCAATAAAAGAAGCCTTTGGAGTCACTAAGCCATCCTTTGAGCGGTGGCACAGTCGTCTTGGTCATCCTGCCTCTCCAATTGTGAACAAAGTCATTATCAAAAATTCTACCTTGTCTAGATAAGTCAAATAATCAGTCTGATGCCTGTCAAATGGCAAAGAGTCATCAGTTACCATATTCTAGATCCTCCAGTATGTCTAAAGTTCCTTTAGAACTCATTTATTCTGATGTTTGGGGTCCTGCCACTACTTCTGTTGGTGGTAAACAATATTATGTAAGCTTTATTGATGATTATAGCAAGTTCACATGGATTTATTTACTCAAGCACAAACCTGAAGTCTTTCAAAGATTTCATGAGTTTCAGGCTCTTGTTGAACGTTTGTTCAATAGAAAAATAATTGCTATACATAGTGATTGAGGAGGTGAATATGAAAAAATCAATTCCTTTTTTACCAAAATTGGTATTACTCATCATGTATCTTGTCCTCATACATATCAGCAAAATGGATCAGTTGAAAGAAAACATAGGCATATAGTTGAAGTGGGTCTTTCTCTCCTTGCTTTTGCCTCTATGCCATTAAAATTTTGGGATGAGGCTTTTACTTATGCCGTGTATCTTATTAACAGAACACCGAGCAGCTTGCTGCAATATGCAACCCCTCTTGAGCGCCTATTTAATCAAACTCCTGATTATAAGTTCTTTCGAATTGTTGTATGTGCATGTTGGCCTCATCTGCGTCCTTACAATTCCCACGAACTACAATTTCGATCCAAACAGTGCATCTTTCTAGGATATAACACTCTTCACAAAGGATTCAAATGTTTAGATCATACTTCTGGTTGTGTTTACATTTCCCGAGATGTTATCTTTGATGAAACAAATTTTCCCTTTTCAAAGCTCCATCCAAATGCCGGTGCTAGACTCAAATCAGAAATACTTTTACTCCCATCACATTTACTTGATCCTACCAGTCCCAGGGTACAACAATTGAGTGACCATGTTACTAATTTTTCTCAAAATCAGTCTAATTAAATTTTTGGAGACATATTTTCTGCGTCACAAAATTCTGCAGCCATAGAAGATCCGGATGATGCCATTTGCACTGATTCCAACGACAATGATGTTGGCGATGAGACGCGGGAACCAGTTGTCGACACGTCTGTCCTCCACCAACCAGCTACCAACGCGTCACCAGACACTGTGCGCCTTCCCGCCGAGCCGACCGCGGAGATAGGTGATGTGACGCCATCATCAGCTTTCCCTGGTACTAATCCATCGCCTGTTTTGTCTATAGGACTCCCATCGAATCACTCTGTGCCAGCATCTGCTGTGACGGGACCAGGCGCCGGGGAGGAAATTCCTCAAGTTGCCTCTCGTCCAACTACACGTTTGCAAAGAGGTATCCACAAAGAGAAGGTCTATACCGATGGTACAATTAGATACATAACTAGTTTTCTTACTGTTATTGGTGAGCTTAATAATTTACAAGATGCCTTGAGTGATGTAAATTGGAAAAAGGCAATGGATCTAGAGTACATGGCCCTTCAATGAAATAAGATATGACACTTAGTTCCACCACAACAGGGACAGAATATTATTGACTGTAAATGAGTTTTTAAAATTAAAAAGAAACAGGATGGAAGTCTAGACAGATATAAAGCTCGTCTAGTTGCAAAAGGGTTCAAGCAAAGGTATGATATAGACTATGAAGACACATTTAGTCCTGTTGTTAAAGACAGCTACTATCAGAATTGTTCTTTCCATTGTTGTTTCTAGGGGATGGTATGAGACAATTGGATGTACATAATGCTTTTCTTCATGGCTTCGTGGAGGAAGAGGTGTACATGAAGCAACCACCAGGTTATGAAGATGCTAAGTTGCCAGGATAAAGCGTTGTATGGTCTAAAACAAGCTCCTCGAGCTTGGTTTTCAAGACTTAGTAGCAAACTATTTGATCTTGGTTTTCAGGGGTCAAAGGTTGATACATCTTTATTTTTCTATAATAAGGATGACCTGACCATATTTGTTCTTATTTATGTGGATGACATAATTTTCACAAGCTCAAAACAAGAAGCAGTGTCAGGTTTACTCCGAGAATTACAGAAGGAGTTTGCTCTGAAGGATCTTGGAGAACTACATTATTTCCTTGGCATAGAAGTAAGCAAAATACCTGGTGGAGTGATTCTTACACAAGATAAGTATGCCTGTGATTTATTGAAGAAGGTAAATATGCATGACTGCAAACCAGTGAGTACACCTCTCTCCACCAGTGAAAAATTATCTAAGCATGAAGGTGATCTTTTAGGACCCAATGATGCAACTAAATGTAGGAGTGTAGTTGGAACTTTACAGTATTTAACTTTGACTAGATGAGACATTGCTTTTTCAGTTAAGAAAGTCTGTCAATTCTTACATGCACCAACTACAGTTCATTGGGTAACTGTTAAAAGAATACTAAGATATCTGAACCAATGCACTAAACTTGGACTTAAGATACAAAAATCTAAGTCAATGCTTGTTAGTGCTTTTTCAGATGCAGATTGGGCATGCTCTCTTGATGATACAAGGTCTACAGGTGGATTTGCAGTGTTTTTGGGTGACAATCTTGTCTCTTGGTGTGCACGCAAGCAAGCTACAGTTTCAAGATCAAGCACATAGTCTGAATATAAAGCTTTGACTAATGCAACAACAGAAATCATGTGGGTACAAACTCTGTTACAAGAATTATAGGTTCAAAGTCCATCAATGACAAGGTTATGATGTGATAAATTGGGAACTAAGTATCTTTCTGCTAATCCTATCTTCCATGCCAGAACCAAACATATAGAGGTTGATTATCATTTGCTCATGAACGAGTATCTCGGAAACTATTAGAAATAAGTTTTCAAAAGATCAGAAATAAGTTTTCAGAAGATCAGAAATAAGTTTTGTTCCTACAAAAGATCAACTTACAGATAGTTTTACTAAAGCATTGTCGGCAATTAAAGAATTTTAAGTACAATCTCAATCGAGGGGGGCTGTCACAAATTATGTAATCTGTACGTATACTATCCATACGGGTTGTTAGATGGATTGGTTTAGATTAGATGAGGTTGTTATAGTCTTGCTTCTATCCATCCGATCCATCTATCTATGCCGCATGAGATAAAAAGGTTGTAAGCCGCGGCGATGGCTGTTATCGCCATTTAATCTATCAACACGCATCCGTCGCGCACAGCACAGGCTGGCCGACGTTCTACCCATCTGTTCCCGTGTTTCTTTCAGTTGTTACCGTGGCGACGACAGGCGGCGCCGGCGACGTCGAACCCATGGTACCTCGACGACGAAAGGCGGTCCCGCTCTGGGTCGTAACTTTCTCGTTGTCTGGCACATTCTTCGAGCGACTTGACGCGGCCTAACATGTCGCGGTGGGTGACGAAGGCCGCCGTGGCGACGTAGGCGATGTGTGGGCGCGGCAGGGGCGTGCGTGGCGGCAGTGGAGGCGGCCGAACTCCGGGCTGGTGATCAGGCGGCGGTGCTGCCTCGACAGCGCCGTAGACGCGACGGCGTCGCGGGCCGGCAGGCGGGCGAAGATGTTGCGGACGACGTCGTCGCAGATGGCGGCGCCTCTGGACGACGACGACGAAGCCCGCGCGCGACACGGCGGCCGTGATCTCTGCATACGCGGCGGCGTCCTCTCTTTTCCTCTTCATCGTTGCCCACGCGCCGGCCTAAGCGGCGCTGATCGATTGTGATATTATATATCACCGACTCGCCGTGTGATCATGCGTGTGTACGAGTACGACTAGTTTCACTAAATTAACTTAAAAACATAAGCACTAGGGAGTATAAATTAACGCATGCCCTGACCGAGATAGGTAGATGGATAAGGTTAGCGAGATTCCTTGAAAAAGGTGGGCCGTAATGTGTTAGCCCGGGACTGGATCATCTCTAACGTGTTGGGCCCGAACGCTATCGATCACGGTCAACGTGTTGGGCCGTGATGCATCTGGCAGAAAAGGGCTTCCCACTATTTCTTGGGCCGGAATGGCAATTCGCGCGAACGTATTAGGCCGTGAGCGAGCCCTGGAAGATTTTGATCTCCTCGTCTGAATAACGCAAGGCTGTTGGTGGTGACAGTGACAATGCCATCTTCAGAAAATGGCGACAAAGATCCTATCACATCAAATATAATATTAATTTGAAGTATTAAATATATATTATTTATAAAATCTATTAATATTCGATGGTTAATTAGTAAGATAAATCTAATAAGTCTAATTCCACCGTGATTTGACGATAATTTCATCATTGATGATGTGATACTACAGTAAACATTTGTTAATCGTAAATTAATTAAATTTAATAGATTTATCTTGTAAATTAGTTAACGATTTTGTAATTATTTTTTAATTAGTTTACACTTAATCTTTTAAATTGATTTTCAAACATTTGACACTAATAAAATTTATTTCGTGATCCAAACACCACCCAAATCCACAACTCCACTATCGATGATGCTATCGATGCCTGCAGATCTAATCTCTTCCTGTTCTTAGGCAGAAGCTAGGTTTTCCTAGTATCGAGGGTGTGCGTTGGTTGGCGTCGCCACATTTAAGTTGCTCTCTATATATATTTTTAGGGAGCCATTCTTTTGAAATTACACGCACTCTGATAGTCTGAACATTTCGATGCCGTGAGCACTGTGGTCGCACCGAATCTGCAGTGAAGTACGGGCACTTCACAACAGATCATGTGCTTGGCTAGAGATTCTGGTTTTCTTTAAGACCAGTTGCCTGTTAAAATCTTTGTTCGGTTCCTGATGGATAGTACTTGTCCTGTTGGAGATCTGAATTTGGTTACACGTCCAGTACAAATGTTGGCATGCGAGTTGCAGTGAATTTTTTTGTCACTTGGTTATATACTATTATGCTCAGTCCTACTCCTGCTGGTTCTCTGGTCTGAAAAAGCACTAAACATTTCATCATCCAATGCCATCAAGGCATCAACTTATGGTACTCCCGACACATAATGTACTTCAAAAAATATGGTTATCTAGCTGTCCACTGCTGCACTTGCATAAATTGCCAAGTCATGCTTTTTCCGTGATAAAGTGGGCTGAATCAGTGCATTTGATATACACACAGCTGATGCACATTGATGTATGCTTGCAACTGCAAGGGCCCTTCTGGTTCCAGAAAAATTTAGTACGTACTACTATTCCTGCGAGTAATTGTTGGGTTTCATCGCCAGAAATTGATTTTTTAGGCGGACGTAGAAAAATTTGAACAAAGAGGAGTGGATTATAAACTTTCAACTTGTTGTTTGCATATAATTCAAATGATTATGAAAAAAATAAAAAAGTCACTCAATAAGCATATAAATTAAAATTTAACTTTTACAAGTTGTAACGAAAAAACCAAATTAAACTATGATCAGTTAAATTTGATCTTGTCGTAACTTATAGAGATTAACTTTGACCTTATATATATCATATATTAATTTATTTTGCTGATTTTTAAAAGAAAATTATAATTATTTAGATAACATGCAAATAAAAAGAAGATTGAGACGGTTCGTCTTGAATTCTGAAAAGATATATTCAGCTCGTCACATGCTACTACACGGGTAGGACATAGCAGCATGCATCATGCACCTTGCTGCTGGAAGGATATCAAATGCTGCTGTCCCTCTTGTCCTTGAAGTTATGTGCTGCCGTGATAACAGTACACTGCTGTTTTGCAATGCTTGCACATATTGTTCTATACTAGCAATTATTGATGTTTCTTCATAAGTGTTATACAGTTCATGTGACTTCTCTCAACTTGCCAACCCAAAACTATCTTTTCCGTTATTTCGGATCCGGTGCACAGTGCCGTGGTGTCGCTAACAAAAAGATGCCCTTGCAGCTGACATTGCTGTAGCTGACAGCGAGCTAAGAAGGGCCAAACCAATAGAGAAAAACCCATCCGATTCAGTATGGATTCAGTGACACTGTCCATCTTGAGGCTGGCTTGACTGTGGACTTGGCGTGTCATTTGGACTGGTAGCTGTCATAGCGTTATGGCATCATGCAGATTATTCAACCACAAAATGTCATGCAAAAATGGGAGAAAATTTGGTAATCTCTTCATAAAATGGTGCTAGCTGTCATATGATAGTGCCATGGCATCTTGCAAATTATATCTAGCTTGTTAGTGTCCTTCAATAAAATCAGGAATCTGTTCATAGTTGCATCAAGCAACAAATTACAATATCTAGTACAATGCAGATGCATCATGCTAGTATGCTAGTATTAGGCTACTAAGCTAAGCTTGAGTTCAGAGTAGAAAGCATCACCTGTAATCGTATATCCATTGCACATAGCATGTGATCCTGAAGTGTTGAGTACTACATTACAGTGAGCACTGGACCACACACGCTAGATACCCAGAATTTAATGGTTCGGTGCCAAGTATGCTTGGCTTGGCTAGTTGACCTGTATTTTTGCATATCTCTATCCATGACGTACATATATACAGTGATCTTGCGAGTCACGCACTCCCGGTGGGTGTAATTAATGATACTGTCAAGCGCTATATATGCATTTCATACTACTATATTACTAGTATGTGGTAATATTTTCTGACCCAGATTCTGAATTTCTCCAGAATTCTGTGCTTCAAGAATCAAGACCAGCTCACTGTTGATAAGATTCCAATTGGGTTCGACTAGAAGTGTTTCGAATCGACTTTTGTTTGGGGTTTATAGGTCACAAAAGTTGTCTCTTTTTCATCTTGTCTTCCTTAATTACCCCCATAGGTTTCGTGTGCAAATGACAAATCTACTGCAAATCCTTTCCTACCTGATGTTAACCACCACATCAACGAACAGTGATCGATAGTCTCCAACAGAAGAAACGACGCTGAAATCCAAAATCTTGGTCAGAGAAAGACGCGAGAAGTCTCCTCCCGGCCGTCCGATGCCGGATAAATTCCCATCAAAACACAAAAAGAGTTTAGAATCATTTGGATGACATGTGTATAACGAGAGAATATTTTCTTGAGATTTTAAAATAGTTTAAAAAACATGCAAAGAAATCCAATATTCCATCCTGGAAGAGTGGCCGTGGAAAATGCAGCATCCGTCGATGATGGATTCATTGATCAGACGACGACGACGACGAACCAGCCATTACCACGCAACGCAAGTATGCAACAATGTCGCTGTATTGGGGACGGTCGCTGTATTGGGGATGGCACGAGCGAGCTCATCATGAGGCGATCTGTAGTGCCAATCGTTCTCGTGAAATATACATACATACGAGGATTGTTGATAAGACGATAACCTTGAAGTATAACTGTATAAATGAGAAGGACGGGCAATTCACCACAAACATGGACGAAGCCAGAAACAGACCATGTCTTCATTTTTACGGTGATCATTACTCATAGTAGAAATGTCGAAACTTGGTTTCGGCAATAGAAAATAGGGGTCGCAGTCAAGATCGCCAAGCACAATGGGTTAGGAGGAAAAGAAGATTTAGACAGGTTCAGACCCTCTCGTGAGGTAATACCCTACTCCTGTTTCGGTGGATTCGATCCGCCGAGTGTCTTTATTGATCTCGTGTGTCTAAAGCTCTTGCTTATGAAATCATATATCTCAGATCTAGTGTTGGATATCCTCGGGACGCCCTTACCCCCTTATATAGTCTTGGAAGGAAGGGTTTACAAGTCGGAAACCCTATCTTATTCTAAGTCGGTTTCCTCAATCTTACCAAACCGTGATTATAGGCCGATTGCCTTATCTCTATCGGCAACCGTAACACCCAAGTCAAGTTCGACTTACGAGATATGGCGGGCGCAATCTATCCCTACCTCCAGTCGGATAAGCTTGCCATGTAGATACCCGATTGCCACAATCTCCACAGTAGCCCGAGTCCTTTTCGGTCGACGAGACAACTCGGCAGACCAAAGCAAGACTCAACCAAAAATCTCTTTGACCGAGTGCTTTTGGCGCCGAGTGATTCCTTCATCTCTGCTGAATCTTCCCGAGTGGCTCCAAAGACGTGAAGGGCTGGAAAAATATATAAAAATTTCTCAAAAATAAATATCTAGGTGCATCTCTGATGCACCTAATTAGGTGTAGCCCCGACTATGTGGTTAGTCAAAAATAGGCTAAGCATATAGTCAAGAACCATAAAAAATCATTCTCATGTAAATGTCTAGCTCATGCTAAAGCAATCATAGAAACCTCATTACTCAGCAAGTTCACACTTATCCGAGTGAATTTGCCCGAGTCATCTCAGAACAAATAATTCAATCAACCTTTATAGGTAAAAAGCACTCGGTAGGCTCAAGCTTATCCGAGTGGATTTGCCCGAGTAATCCCGGATCAAATATTTCATTCATCCCTCATGGGAATCAAATTCTTTCATTCATATGAAAAATATGACCAAGTTGTTAAATAGCTTATGCCATAATATTGGTCTCAATCTTATAAAGATCTTCACCAAGGTGGAAAACAAACAGCATCGGTAAGATTATCCGACCAAATGCCAAAAAACCAAACAGCCCTTGTTCGCCAAGGTAGCTATAAAAACTCAGCTGTTGGTCACCTTCCAAATTGCATCGTGCCAGCTTCTCATGAAGTCAAGCAAACCGTGGTATAGAAGGATCTTTTAAAGGTATAGGGCACTCGGACACGCGCATATTGCCAGGGCAAATCTGCTTAAGCTCATCCGCTTAAGTCCCTAAGGACACGTATCAGACCACACCTTAGTTGGGCCGTAGATTTTCTTATGGGCTCGGCCCACTCACGAGAAAACCTAGCGCAACCCTCAAATCTTTCTTATAAAGACGCGAGGTCGTCCCCGCCTCTTTATCTTCCAAAAATTCCCCTTCTTGCAATACTGCTCATCAGTTCATTGCGGAGAACCCTAGGCTTGCGCGCTCCTCAGTCCATCCGTCAAGAAGCTCGCTTGCTGCGACAACTAGCTTCCGCAGCCAAATCTCCCACATCCCATCGCCCAAGATCTAACCTTTCTCGGCGGATCCGCTCCCCAACAACCTCGCTCTCATGGCGAGAGGAGAAGAGGATTCCGTTCGACCAATGGGCCACCTCGGATGTGAGGGAATACACCCTCAAGGAGATGGTAAAGCACGGCGTGCTTCCGCCGAAGGAACTTGTGGGATGGCGCCCGGCGGCGGGGAGGACTTCCGACCCCAAACACCGGTGAGCTCGTTGTCTTTACTTTCTTTTTCTATTGCGGGTTCGGCCTTCCCACCTCCGAGTTCTTTCGGGGCTCTTGGACTACTATGGTCTTCACATCTACCATCGAACCCCAACTCGATGCTCCACATAGCCCTCTTTATTCATGTGTGTGAAGCTTTTCTCGGCATTCTTCCTCACTTCAATCTCTTCCGTCGTATGTTCTATCTGAAACCCCATCCAAACAAAGACCAACCTTGTGTTGTTGGCGGGGCAGGCTTCCAACTTCGCGGATCTCTCCGCAAAGACTACTTTTCTCTTCCTTTGAAATCTTCCAACAAAGGCTGGCACGCGGGCTGGTTCTACATCAATAATCTTGAACCCAGCCTGCCCGCTTTTGTTGGTCTTCCTCCTGTCCCCAAGCCATCTTGGAGTACCGTCCCGGTAGCCCAAGATTGGGACGAAGCCAATGATCTGCTCGCGAAGATCCTGGCGATGAAGAAGAGGAATCTTCGCGGGGAACAAATCACTCGGCACTTCATCAGGTGCCGACTGGCACCGATCAAGGAGCGGTCGAAGCCGGCCTTCGAGTATGAAGGCGGGATGGACCCCAATCGGGAAGACCCGGATCCACTCACATACGAGATCTTGAAGATTCGGATGTACAAACTCTTCTCATCCGGGATTTCAGTCGAGCGGGCCCTCATCCTGCCAGTCCTTCCCTTCAAGCATCCACCGACCTCCTCCTCCTGTAGTCGACCGGTTGCTTCATAGCATATTTCAATCTTGACATCTTGTCTCTTAATGTTGCATTTTCTCTCTTCGCGGAAAACGCCTCTATCACCTCCAAACCATATAAGGTGGCTCATGACGACGCGCGCGTCGCCCGCCAAGAAGCCGCGGCGGGATCAAAATCCAAGGCGATCCGGTCGGGAAGCGAGCGCGCGCGAGTGGAGACTCGAACAAGCGCGCGAGCAAAAGGAGGTTGATCATCGAGGATTCGGATGACGACGTCCCGGCTCCTCCGGTCGAGAACCCGCCTCTAAGGCGATCGCCGCGGACGGCACCAAAGATCCGCCGGTCATCCGGGTAAGCTTTGAAACCGAAGTTCGAACTCTTTTCTGGAAACTTTTCTTTATCTTTGCTATATTCACTTTCGCGAGGCCCCGGGATATATATCTGTCGGAGGGATGAAAGGCCAACCCCGCTTGCTCCCGAAGTGCCAAGGCCATTAGAGCCAAAACCGGAGCCGCAACCGAGTGCGGCGTTCGGAGAAACATCCTTCACCTCGAAGAAGAGCGCCCTAGGGAGGAGCCCCCGATGCGCCGGTCGGGATATCCCGACCGGAAACCAGCTGCTGGGAACCCATGGCTACGGCCCAAGCGCCCGCGGGGGTCACTCGGTGCGAGCCGAAGAAGAGGAAGAGCACGGCGGCCCCACCTAGGCGGCGCCACCGAAGCCGTGAGACTTGCTTGAAGCGTTCCTTCGTTCTTTCAATTTTGAATCCCTCATGTCTTCATTGGTCTTTCTTGTTTGCCGCCACGGTAGAAGAGATCCCAGGTTGCGTCTTCGAGACCTAGGTTTCTCCGATCGAGAATCGAGTGGCGGGACTCGGAAGGCGAGAGACGGGGCATCATCCTAGACCGACAAGCCGAAAAGATGAAAGGGATGCCCTTGTCGAGAGCCTAAATGAGGCGACTCGACTGCTCAACGTAAGCCTTCGTCTTTCTTTTTGATTATATCTTCGTTATCCTTCAGTCGATCATTCTTCGCTTTCGCATGCGAAAGAATATTGCCGCTCAATGGCAAAATCCGAAGTCTTGGAGAAGTGGTCCCCCACTTAAACTCCTTGGAGGACGTTCGCGACAGTGAAGGCCACTCGGGAGGAGGCCGCATCAAGGGAGGCCGCTTTAAGGAGGGAGATCTCGGAGCTTCGGGAAGCGAACCTCGACCTCCGCGGATCAATCGGAAGTAAGCCCGCCTCTCCCAGCTTCATTATGATTCTTATGTTGATCTTGGCTATTGTCGATCTTCTTTCGTCGTAGAAAATTCTTCGGAAGTCCACTCGCTTCAAGTCCAGTGGAAGCGGTCAACCTTGACAAGGCCGAGATGGAGGCCGAATTTGAAGGTAACCTTCTTTGAAGTTGAATTTTATGTCTGCTTCATTTCCGAGTGCTTTGAATGATGGGACTCCTTGCGGCTTATAAGATGGAAGACCCGAGCCCAATATGACGTCTTACTTGGGCGGATCAAGTCCAGCGACGAGATACGGGAAGAGGTCGCCAACGCCGCCACGCCGATCTTGGCATCCTTGTTTGATCAAGGAGTTGGGGCCAGCTCGCTGGAGCCAATCGAGATCTTCGACAAGCTTCGGGTGGCTCCCGACAGATATCGAAGAACATCACCAAAGCGGCCAACATGGGGGTGTGTCGGCTCTTGCCTGAGACCAAGTCTCTCTACCCCGAGTGGATATCCATTCAGTCGGGGAGGGCTTCGCTGAGGGAACAACGGACGAGCAGGCCTTAGATATGCTAAGCGAGGCGCAAGAGGCGGCGAAGAAGATATCTTTGGATGTAGTGAACAATTTCAAGCTCTGATCTGTATTCTGACTTTGCTTTGTAGATATCATGTAACGCAACACTTTGACGTGGAACTTTGTGACTATTTTTAGTTTATTTATGCCAATGCCTTGATTCGAGCTTTTGTGTGAAATTTCTTAAGTAGTTTTCGTCTGGCTGTCATCAAGCCTAGGCTCGATTAGGTCATCGGAAAACTCTCAGTCCTTAGACACTGAGCTCGAGTCGAAAGACATTAAACAATGATAAACCAAATTGTGCACAAAAATTTGATGAGGAAAATTTGAGCTTTATTGATATGTGTATCGGCCCCATTGCTAGCTCAAGAAGTCATCTTGCTTGAGGTTGGCGATAAGGAAAACATGAGGCCTTAGCCAAATTAGGCGTAAAATCGTCGAAGGTGCTCGATGTTCCGGGAGTTCTCCACTATGGACCCGTCTTCGTGCTTTAGCCGGTAAGCAGGCCGAGTTACTTCGGCGATTATGTACGGTCCTTCCCATAAGGGAGATAGCTTGTGTCGGTCTTTGGTGGTGCGGATCTTGCGTAGGACCGGTCGCCAACAATGAAAGCTCGTGCTCGCACGTTGCGACCGTGGTATCTTCGAGCCCTTGAAGGTATTTGGCCGATGGATGAGGGCGCCTCGCGGGCCTCTTCCAATCGGGTGAGGTCATCCACTCGGTCGATGTCGTAGCGTTCATCGTTGAAGGCTGCGGACCGGAGGGACTCATACTCCATCTCGTTTGGCAACATGGCTTCGCGCCATAGACCAAAAAGAAAGGAGTTTGGCCGGTGGCCCGGGTGTGGTTCGCGGCGACCATAGGACCGAGGAAGTTCTTGGACCCACTTGCCGACGTAAGGGCTTAGCCGGTCAAAACGCGAGCCTTGATGCCTTGAAGGACCATGACGTTTGCTCGCTCGACTTGCCCGTTGCTTCTAGGGTGGGCTACGATGCGTAGCGATCTTGATCCCGAAGTCTTCACGAAATCCTTGAAGATGCCTCCCGTGAATTGAGTCCCGTTATCGTTATGATTCTGTTTGGGACGCCGAAGCGGTGCACGATGTTGAGGAAAAGTCTCGTGCTTTGTCGGCGGTGATTGTGGCGACCGGTTTGGCTTCAATCCAACTTGGAGAACTTGTCGATTGCGACGAAGAGGTGTGTGAAACCTCCCTGGAGCTTTCTTGAAAGGGCCAACCATGTCCGGCCCATACCGCGAACGGCCGGGAAAGTGGGATTGTTTGAAGCTCTGGGCGGGACATGGCTTTGTCGGGCGAAAGCGCGGCCTTCGCGAGGTTCTTACGACTTTATCCGCGTCGGAGACCGCGGTGAGCCGAAGAATCCTTGCCCGTAAGCTTTGCCGACTAGAGTGTGTGCCGCCGCGTGGCTTCGCAGATGCCCGAGTGGATATCTTGGAGTAATTGTTTCCCTTCTTCGGGTGTGATGCACCTCATTAGAATTCCGGAGAGGGCTTCTCTTGTATAGATCGAGTCGACCATGACGTACGCTTGGCAACGACGCCGGAGGCGTTCGCTTCATCCGGTCATCGCGGCTCTTCTTGGGTCAAGAATTTGATAAGCGGCGTCCTCGTCGGTATCGATCATGGTGACTTCGTTCGTGGTTTGCTCGTTGGGAGCTGTCTTTGCCATGACGGTTGGCTCGTAAAGATGTTCGACAAAGACATCTGTTGGAGCGGCTTCGCGCTTAGATCCGAACCGCGCTAGCTCATCGCGGCTTCGTTGTTATGTCTCGGGACATGTGAGAGTTCTAGCCCATCAAACTTGTCCTCAAGCTTGCGGACCTCTTGTCGGTAGGCCTCCATAGTGTCGTTTAAGCGGGACCCGTCTTTCATCACTTGATTGACGACCAGTGGGAGTCGCCTTTCACAATAAGCCGACGAATCCCGAGTGAGGCTGCGAGGCGCGATCCATGTAAAAGAGCTTCGTATTCGGCGACGTTGTGTGATGCGGAGAAGTGGAGGTGAAGGGCATATCTTAGCCTTTCCCGTCGGGGAGATCGGCACGACTCCTGCTCCCAAGCCGGTGATCCTCTTGGATCCGTCGAAGTGCATGGTCCAGTGTTGGAGGTCTTCCCGAGGCACGTGTTCTTGCTATTCGATCCACTCGGCCGGAAGTCCGCTAAGGCTTGTGACTTAATGGACGTCCGGCTTGAAAGTTAAATCCGGCATCGGTTCAGGGGCCCACTTGGCGATACGCCGGTTGCCTCGCGGTTGTGGATGACGTCGCCGAGTGGGAAAGAGGTGATGACGGTGACCGAGTGACACCGAAAGTAGTGTGCCAATTTTCTCGCGGTTATTAGAACACCATAAAGCAATTTTTGTACACAGGGGTATCGGGTTTTGGCTCCCGCCAATACTTCGTGACAAAGTAAATTGGCCTTTGAATCTTAGGGCCCGTCCTTCTTCTTCTCGTTCAACCACAAGGACCGTACTAACCACTTGGTGAGTGGCTGAAACGTCTGACAAGAGGGTTCTGGGGTTGAGGCGAAGCCGGGACGGTGGCGTGGTAAGGAATTCTTTGAAATCTTCAAAGGCCTTGTCGGCTTACGTAGTCCACTTGGAAATCGTCTGTCTTCTTTAGCGTTTGAAGAAGGGCATGCCTCGTTCGCCGAGTCGGGATATGAAACGGCTTAGCGCCGCCATGCAGCCAGTGAGCTTTTGGACGTCCTTACGGTTACTCGGGGTTTCATGTTTAAGATTGCGTTGATCTTCTCCGGATTTGCTTCAATGCCGCGGTGTGATACCATGAAGCCGAGCGGTTGCACGATGGGACGCCGAAGGTGCACTTCTTCGGGTTCAACTTCATTACGAAGGTCCGGATGTTTGCAAAGGTTTCTTCTAAGTCGGCGATCAGGTCTTCTTTCGCTTGGTCTTGATGACAACATCGTCGACATAAGCTTCAACGTTTTTGCCGATCTGCGTCCGGAAGCATCTTTGGATCATGCGTTGGTATGTAGCTCCGGCGTTCTTCAGCCGAAAGGCATGGTGATGTAGATAGGCCCCGAACGGCGTGATGAAAGATGTCTTCAAGCGATCGGATTCTTTCAAGCGATCCGTGATAGCCCGAGTAACAATCCAAGAAACTTAGGAGTTCGCCTGCCGTGGAGTCGACGACTTGGTCGATGCGAGGCGGCCGAATGGATCTTTGGGGAGGCTTTATATAGGTCGGTGTAATCGACACACATGCGCCATTGCCCCGTTTTCTTGCGGACCAGGGGGGGTTGGCTAACCGGTCGGGATGGAGGACTTCTTTAATGAAGCCGGCAGCCAAGAGCTTTGCAAGTTCTTCTTTGATCGCGTCTTTTCGATCTGTGCGAACTGCGTAATCGTTGTTTTATTGGTTTGGCGTCATCTTTGACGTTCAAAGAGTGCTCGATCACCTCCCTAGGAATTCCGGGCATATCGGATGGTTTCCAAGCGAAAACATCTTTATTATTTTGGAGGAAGGTGACGAGCGCGCTTTCCTATTTAGGATCTAGGTCGGCGCCGATTACAGCAGTTTTGGAGGGATCGGACGAATCAAGGGAGATCTTCTTGGTCTTGGCGTCGCCGGATCCCGATTTGGCTATCTTCTTCGCGGGACTTCGCCTTCTGCAGAAGTTAATGCAGCCAATCGGACTTCTTGTTGGCCACGTAATCTCTCGCGAGATTGGGCCATGTCGCGGCTCTCTTTGTCGCAGTGAAGGCTTGCTTCACGTCGTTGCGAAGAGTGATGACGCCGTTGGGACCCGGCATCTTCATGCGAGAGGTAAGTGTAGTGAGGGATCGCCATGAACTTGGCAAGCGCGGGCCTTCCGATGATGGCATGATATCTTTGTTTCGAAGTCGGCCACCTCGAAGGTGACGTTCTCCGTTCGGAAGTTCTCTCGGGCTCCGAAGGTGTGAGGAGGAGATGTGCCCGAGTGGTGTTGAAGATAGCCCGGGATAACTCCGTGGAAGGGGCTGAGCTTGCTTGCTTTGAGTTCGGCCCTCGGGATCTGCATTTCATCCATGGTCTTGGCAAACGGGATGTTGAGGCGCGCCCCATCGATGAGGACGCGCTTAAGCGATGTTGCGGACCACGGGGTCCGGGACGAGTGGATAGCGTCCGGGTGGACCACTCGGTCGGGATGATCCGAGCGGTCAAAGGTGATGGCCACTTCCGACCATCGCGAATCGAGGACTTCGGGTTGAGCCGCATTGACCTCCCGGTCGGTTAGCTTTTGCTTCCTCTTGGACTCATAGGCTAGCGGACCCCCGAAGATGTGGTTGAGCTCCCCTTTGGGTCTTGAAAGGGTTCGGCGTTTTCAGCCGCGTTGCTCTTCTTGGCGCGGACGGGCCGGCCTCGTCGATCGGCTTCTTGTTGAGTTGCGCCGCGTCTTTTGTGCCGCTTGTAGATAAAGATCCTTCGCCGCGTGCTTGTGATTCGGATGGTGGGTGCACCGGGCGTTCATGATGGCGTCGTAGGCGGCGACTCGGGACGGCGTTGAGTATTGGAGGTCGCGGCCACTAGGTCTTGGATCGGCGCTTGCGATCTTTCGGCCCCGGTTGCCGCTGTTGCCGCCATCCTTCTTAGGATTTCGGCTTCCTCCCGCTTGCTTGTCCTCCCTTGTCGGGCCGGTCTTGACGGGCGGCCTTAATGGCGTCGTTCGATTTGGCGTATGAGTTCGCCGTCTCAAACATACGCTTCACCGTCTTCGGTGGCTTGCGCCGAACTTGCCGATAAGCGGCTCATCACGGACTCCCTTCCGGAAGGCGGCGGCGATGATGTCATCGGTGATGTTCGGGATCTTGTTGCGCTTCTCGAGAAGCGACGAATGTAATCCTTCAGAGGCTCGTCCGGCTTCTGGATGACGTTGTAAAGGTCGAAGTGCGTGTCGGGCCTCTCGAAGGTGCCTTGGAAGTTGGCGATGAAGTGGTCCCTCAGCTCGCTCCACGAGCCGATTGAGCCTCTTGGCAGGCTCGTGAGCCAATTTCTGGCTGAGTTTGCGAGGGCCACGGGCAAGTAGTTGGCCATGGCTTTGGTGTCGCCACCTGCAGCTCGGATGGCAAGAGTATATACAGTTAACCAAGATTCAGGGTCGGCTTTGCCATCGTACCTTTCAATCCTGTTGGCTTAAAGTCACTCGGCCAATGCACTCGGCGGAGCTCCCAGTGAAAGGTGGTACTCCATCGCCGCCGCTATCGGGTGATCCCCTCCGATCTTCCTGAGTGCGACGGTCACGCTCTTGGTAGCGGCGGTCGAGGACTTCCCGCAGATCACTCGGCGAGGTCTTCTGTTGGCTGGTTGGGTAGCTGGAACTGTTTCGGCGGACTCGGTGGTGGACGGGTGGACGTCCATGTCGTTTGTCGCGGGAGTCGGCCGTCTGCTCTTGGTGCCTCGGCGTGGACTCGCGAGGTGGGCCTCTGGTTGTCGGCCGAGCGGCTCGGGCCTCCTGTAGTCTCCGACTTTAGAGGTGGGAGCCGGCTCTTGTCGCGTTTCGGCCACGGATTCGGATCGGCCTTCGCGCCGAAGTGGTGGGAGGGCCGTTAGCCATGGCGGCGACGATGGTCTTGATCTTATCAAGTATAGGAGTCACGTTGGCGGAGCCGTCTCCATGACGGTGTCCAAGAGCGTGAGTGCGGCGACGGCGTTACAGCTGCGGCGTCGGAAGACGTTGGTGTTGCGAACCCGTGTTTGGAGGATGGCCTCCGGCGGATCGTCCATTGCACGTAGATCCCTGCTTCCTTTTGTCGGCCTCGTCTTTGCGTTGTTTGTCCTCCTCGGCTGTCTTGCGCTCAAGCTCCACTCTAGCTCGCTCCTCTTGGCAAGCCTTCGGCCATGGTGAGTCGGACTCATCCGGCTCGGCCATGAGGACGTCAGCACTTCGGCTCGATCCATATGGCGGTCGGAGTTGTCGGCTTCGTCGGAAGGGATGCCGTAGAGATTGTCGAGCGGCGGAGCTGAGGTATCCGTTGAGCTCGAAGATGAGCAGGAGCCGAAGGACGGGAGGATGACAGCGACCTCCCTTGATCTGGGAAATTCGGATCTGGATCGCCCGGTCGAGTCGGAGCTTGGGGATTAGGCTCCTCCGAGTGGATCATCGCCAACTCGGGAGAGCGAGTTTTGTAGATCTTGGCGACGTTTGGTAACCCAAACGGCACGAGAGGTCTTGTGAGTAGATTGCTTCCGTCGGGAGGCGAGAAGATTGGCGCGAGATCTCGTCGGCATCCGATAATCCGAATGGCGTCGAGTGAAGTCCGTCGTCGGAGAAGGTGGATCGCATCTTGGTCTTCAAGATGTTGTCGAAGATCTCGGCACTGTTGGGGAGCCCGAACGGCGCCGAGTAGGTTTTCCCTTCGACGGTTTGAATCCGAGTCGAAGGAGGAGTCGCCGGCGAAGTTGGCGGCAAAGTCGCCGAGTCTTGAAGGAGATCCCATCACGCTTGTCGGCGAGATTGTTGAAGAAGTCTCGACGCGCGGCCCCTACTGGCGCGCCAACCGCGAAACTTGGTTTCGGCAATAGAAAATTGGGGTCGCAGATCAAGATCGCCAAGCACAATGGGTTAGGAGGAAAAGAAGATTTAGACGGTTCGAGCCCTTTCGTGAGGTAATACCCTACTCTGTTTCGGTGGATTCGATCCGCCGAGTGTCTTTATTGATCTCGTGTGTCTAAAGCTCTTGCTTATGAAATCGTATATCTCGGATCTAGTGTTGGATATCCTCAGGGCGACCCTTACCCCCCTTATATAGTCTTGGGAGGAAGGGTTTACAAGTCGGAAACCCTATCTTATTCTAAGTCGGTTTCCTCAATCTTACCAAACCGTGACTATAGGCCGATTGCCTTATCTCTATCGGCAACCGTAACACCCAAGTCAAGTTCGGCTTACAGATATGGCAGGCGCAATCTATCCCTACCTCCAGTCGGATAAGCTTGCCATGTAGATACCCGATTGCCACAATCTCCACAGGAAATAAGGGAGAATACCTAATCAAGGAAGTGAAGGTCTTTTTGTTTCGAAGGAATAGTAGTGCGTATAAAGCCATTCTAAATACAATATTTTATCTTTCAGTTTTTAAGACCATGAAATATACAATGAAACAAGTCTTTTTTTATTGTACAGTTTTATCACATAGTTTATATGTGTTATTTTAGTTTTTTATCTCACATTTTCATGAAACAATGAATAAAAAACAGTCCATAAAATTAATAAAGTCTCCCAGTACGAGTTTCATCCGGTTTCCAACATTTTGAAAACAAAGCTTTTCATCATCATGAAATGTTTCTCCTCTCTCTTCTCATGTCATGAAAAAATTTATAAATATGCTGATTTAATGTGTATAAATAATTTATAAAATTTTATTAAGGTTGGTCTAAGTTAGCATAAATTAGCCGTCGTGATTTCTCTTCCAGTACGTGGTTTTCTGTACCCCTCGTTCACTGAGGAGAGTCTGATGCTAGGCTGTGGTTCTAGTTAATGAAAGTTTACAACTGTTTAAAGAAATACTCGACATACTGCTCTGCTCAACTATTACTATAAAATAGTTCAACTACTTATTTTTCATTGGTATGAAAGCGCATGCCAAGGTTTCTAGTGTATGGAATCTATTGAATTCGATACTGACACCCACTTTGTGGGCAGCTTAAAGCATCTGTAGTATGAAGGGGTATTAGATGTGGGCCCTATATCAAACATAGCAATGGATGGGAGTGGCTGCAGTGTACAAATCAACAATAGGTACTATCGTGGCCTCACGTATATATATAAAAAAAGTCATCAGCTCTCTCTCAACATACAGAACAAAGACACACTGGATCTGACACATGGGCCCTGATACTTTCTCTCTTCGCTACAACCAGAACTCTATGGCTAGTACTTGCTTTTGGGTTAAGGGCATGTTTGGATCGTCTGAATATTTAGATATTATTGTGAAATATTAAATATAGATTATTTACAAAACTAATACGTGAGATGAATTTAATGAGCCTAATTATATCTTGATTTGATGGTATGATGCTACAGTAAATATTTGCTAATCTTAAATTAAGTTTAATGTATCCGTCTCACGAATTAACTATCGATTTTATAATTATTTTTATAATTAATTCATGTTTAGTCCTTCATATTAATATTTAAACATTTAATATGACATCCTTAAACCAAACACCCGCTAAAAACTCTAGAAAAACAAAAATAGTTGCATTGTATAGGTGCGACACCATCTTCTCTCTCCTCTAGTGTCTCACACTGTAAATGCTCTTTATATTTTGTAGCGAAAATGCAAAATCTTGCTTGAGGTATATACGTTCACGTTGGAATAAGACGGTAGACTGACACGAGCACGATGGAAGTGGCTACACGTCTAGGGACCATACGTGTGTATCAGCGTGCTAAGAGGGCAATTTCCTTTTGTCAGACCACCACTGGATATTGCACGGGTGATATGAAATTCAATCTTGGCTTTTTGTGTGTGGAGATATTTCTCTTTCTCAATCCTTGGTTATCTTGATAAAAGTTCCACCTGATTAATTCAGTCAAAAGGTGTTTCTTACACAAAGAAAGTTACAGGAAAAAATTGGTGCCTTTTTTTTGAAAAGGAAAATGTAATGCTCCATGATATTATTAATATTATCCTCGTTCATTTTCACACTCTTCTAAAAGTGACCTCTTGATAGATTTGCTAAGAGCATAATTTTGCAGCAGAGGCATGTTTACCTTAGTGGGGGTAAATACATGGTGAAAACCACTATTCAGGTGAAAATCATGGAAACATCGAAAACCAGTCACCATCTTCAAGCATTTGGTACAGTAAGTAGCTAGTTGTTTTATGTATTCACCTTCACCATAAATCAACAGATAAGTTGTTTTTACAGAGAAAAAATAAAGATTTTGCAGATGCCCCACCAGCTATATTTGCCAATCTCCCCATCATAAATGACTGGCCAGTCATTCACAACTTTGAACTGGAAATGTAAAAAAGAACACAGAAAATTAAAGATTTTGCAGATGCCCCACAAGCTATATTTGCCAATCTTTATCCCCCCATCATAAATGGCTGGCCTATCATTCATAACAGTGAACTGGAAATGTAAAAAGATGCAGTGAAAGGGGACCAAAAGAACTGGAGAAGAAGCTTTGTTTTAGGTGAGAACTGAGAACTCTGAAGTGCACCGAGCACATTTATTTGCAGCACAGGAGGGTGAGAAAACAACCCCTAACCTTTCTCCTTGTCATTTGGCAGGAACTACCAGCTACCAACTGGGCCTCTACCTCTAATTCCATAGCACACTCTGCAAAGAACCCCCCATCCACTGAAATCTTATAACCAAACTTTTTTTTTGGAGATATATAAACTTCCAAACTTAGGTGAAAGGTTGGAGAAGACCAGTACCAATGGAGCAACTACAGCTTGAGCTCAGCAGCCTGGAAGGTCGCCGGAGTAGCGAAAATCCAGAGAGCAGAGATGAGAAAACCGGTGAGTTCGTTCAGTTCTCCAGCCAAGATTCTTTGATTTTGCTGAAAATATGACATTGTTTGATGCTCAGAAATCTTTTTTAGCTGAAGATATGAGAGCGTTTGATGTTCTTGTGGTGCAGAGGAGGTAGACGACTGCCCGATCGAGGAGGTGCGGCTGACGGTGCCGATCACCGACGACCCGGCATTGCCGGCGCTGACGTTCAGGACATGGCTGCTGGGGCTCGTCTCGTGCGCGATGCTGGCCTTCTCCAACCAGTTCTTCGGCTACCGGCAGAACCCGCTCTACATCTCGTCGCTGTCCGTGCAGATCGTCGTATTGCCGCTGGGAAAGCTGATGGCCGCCTGTCTCCCCAAGAAGGTGTTCAGGGTGAAGGGCACGCCATGGTCGTTCTCCCTCAACCCGGGGCCCTTCAACCTCAAGGAGCACGTCCTCATCACCATCTTCGCCAACACCGGCTCCAACTCCGTCTACGCCGTTGGCATTATCACCATTGTCAAGGCCTTCTACCGCCGGGAGATCCATCCTCTTGCTGCCATGCTGCTCACCCAGACCACCCAGGTACATGTGACTTGACTGAAACCTGACAAATTGTGTCCTAAAAATTGTTTCCAAGTTCCAACTGGTCGCTGATTTTTCGGATTTTCAGTTCAGAATCTTTCTGTGTTGCTGACTTGCTGGCTTGTGTTGGTGTGTTTATGGCCAGCTGATGGGATATGGTTGGGCTGGCCTCTTCAGAAAGTTTCTTGTGGACTCGCCCTACATGTGGTGGCCTTCAAACTTGGTACAAGTTTCACTCTTCAGGTCTGTAATTCTGTAGTAACATTTTCATTTCTCTGAAAAGTAACCTGTTCTTAAGCTGTAATTCTGTAATTAAAGTAGTAATATCTGTGACAAAATGCAGAGCTCTGCATGAGAAGGAGAAGAGGCCCAAGGGAGGGACGACGAGGCTGCAGTTCTTCCTGACCGTGCTCATCACCAGCTTCGCCTACTACATTGTGCCAAACTACCTGTTCCCGACCATCTCCACCATCTCGGTGGTGTGCTTGGTGTGGAAGAAGTCAGTGACGGCGCAGCAGATCGGCTCCGGCGTGTACGGCCTCGGCGTCGGCTCGTTCGGCCTGGACTGGGCCACGGTGGCCGGATTCCTCGGCACGCCGCTGTCGACGCCGGCGTTCGCCATCGTCAACATCATGGCGGGCTTCTTCCTCATCGTCTACGTGATTGTGCCGGCGGCGTACTGGACCGACGCGTACGGCGCCAAGCGGTTCCCGATCATCTCCTCCCACGTGTTCACCGCCAACGGCAGCCGGTACGACGTGAACCAGGTGCTCGACCCGGCGACGTTCAAGTTCAGCCAGGCAGGGTACGACGCCGCCGGCAAGATCAACCTGAGCATCTTCTTCGCCTTCACCTACGGGCTCAGCTTCGCCACGCTCGCCGCCACGCTGTCCCACGTCGCGCTCTTCCACGGCTGGTCGATATGGCGGCAGACCAAGGCGACGGTGGGCGGGCAGGCCGGCGACGTGCACACCAGGCTGATGAAGCGGAACTACGCCGTGGTGCCGCAGTGGTGGTTCCAGGTGATGCTCGTCGCCGTGCTCGGCCTCTCCGTGTTCGCCTGCGAGGGCTTCGGCCAGCAGCTGCAGCTCCCGTACTGGGGCGTCCTCCTCGCCGCCGGCCTCGCCTTCTTCTTCACCCTCCCCATCGGCATCATCACCGCCACCACCAATCAGGTGATCATTAGTAATCCTAACATACACTGTGACAATGACGAATTCGTGATCAATTTATGATTCATTGATTGATTTCTTGGACAGCAACCTGGGCTGAACGTGATCACCGAGCTGATCATCGGATACCTGTACCCGGGGAGGCCGCTCGCCAACGTCGCCTTCAAGACGTACGGCTACATCAGCATGTCCCAGGCGATCATGTTCTTGCAGGATTTCAAGCTGGGACACTACATGAAGATCCCGCCGCGCTCCATGTTCATCGTCCAGGTGATTAATTAGAATGTCAGATGATCAGAATGTGAGTGAATTTTTTTCGTGAATTTTCGTTGTGACGGCGGCGGCGTTGGGGCCGCAGCTTGTAGGGACGGTGCTGGCGTCGTCGGTGTACTTCGGGACGTCGTGGTGGCTGCTGGAGAGCGTGAGCAACATCTGCGATCCGGCGAAGCTGCCGGAGGGGAGCCCGTGGACGTGCCCCGGCGACGACGTCTTCTTCAACGCGTCCATCATCTGGGGGGTGGTCGGCCCGCTGCGGATGTTCGGCCGCCTCGGCCTCTACGCCAAGATGAACTACTTCTTCCTCGCCGGCGCGCTGGCGCCGGTGCCGGTGTGGGCGCTGTCGCGGGCGTTCCCGGACAAGGCGTGGATCAAGCTCGTCAACATGCCGGTGCTCCTCGGCGCCACGGGGATGATGCCGCCGGCGAGGTCGGTGAACTACCTCATGTGGGGCGCTGTCGGGCTCGCCTTCAACTACGTCGTGTACCGCCGGTACAAGGGGTGGTGGGCGCGGCACAACTACGTGCTGTCCGCCGGACTGGACGCCGGCGTGGCATTCATGGGGATCCTGTCGTATGCCGTGCTGCAGTCGAGGGGCGTCAATGGCGTCAACTGGTGGGGGCTGGAGGTGGACGACCACTGCGCCCTGGCTCGTTGCCCCACGGCGCCTGGGGTCAGCGCCCCCGGCTGCCCGGTACAGTGAGCAGACAACGGCGTCAGCTGAGTACCCTAGGATAGTTAGGATTAGATTATAGGCTTTATAGTTATAGCTCCTGAAGTTCATAAATGATCATGACCAAAAATGAAATTGGAAACGATCAGCATTGTGTGCGTACACAAAAACGCCGTATGTATGCAGCAGTGATCCATAACCTGGATATATATGTCAGACGCATGTACTTGTGAATTTTTTTATTTTTTGAACCTTTTTATTTTTTTAATATATATGTCAGACCCATGTACTTGTGATTTTTTTATTTTTTGAACTTTTTTATTTTTAAATTTTAAAAATAAACCATTCCAAAACCTATTTCCAGAAAATCAACTGGCCACGCCAGCCCACCTAGCGTGATAAAATAACACTGACATAGCCACCCACAACAAGTATCATGCCATGCTAACCAGACGGTTGTGACCAAATAATCTCCGTCATGAGCAAATAATGTTGTCGCATCTTGCCACACCAGTCACATTGACGTGACCTAAAGATCCAGATCCTGGAAATAAATTTTGAAAGGGTTTACTTTTAAAATTAAACAAAAGTTGAAAAAAATAAAAAAAAATCTGTACGTGTTCTGCAGGAATTCACACAGGCACACAACACAGGTTCATGACAGTTTGCATAGAACAGATGTATGTAATGACGAGACAAGGAAAAATGACAGCCAGAAGTACACTGGTGTGTTCCAACTATAGAACAGAAGTATGCAAGGACAAAAGACAAGGAAAAATCCCAGAACCAGAAGTTATGGTGTGAACTGGGAATAGTGAGGCCATGAACTCCAGGATGGACTGAGGGTTGAGGCACAACTATGGAGTCCTAAAGTATAAGCTCGATTTCCAACATTCTCCCACACAGAGAAGAGCAGAACAATACCAGAGCAGTTTAAAGTTACTTCGTAGATGATATAAAACTAACAATACCAGAATTCAGTTCATCCCAAATAAAACCACCATTACAGCATCTAATCTGATCACTACATGGTACTGATGAAAGCTTTAAGCTCAGGAGAACTAGCAAACATGTACAGAATAATTGATGATGATTTGGGCACAAGCTCAATCTAATAAGGGTACTAGCATTGCTAAGATGCCCTCCTTATAACAAGCTAAAATAAGGCAATGAGGAAGAAAGATTGCTGAGAATATAATCATGGGTCCAATCCTTCAAGGGCATCTCTATCGACCATATGGATTATACCGGCCTGAACCACCAGACAAATTTCCCCTGCTTCTTTCAGGTGTGCTACCAGATCCATAACCACCTAGTGCAGTATCATATGCTGTGCCGCCATACATAGTGCCACCAAAGCTAGAACTATTGAGGCCACCAAAGCTCTCATCACCACCACGCCTGTATCCACTTAAGTTCCCGCCAGCGTAAGGTCCCTCGAAACCTCCTCCATATGGCCCAACACGACTAGCATAACCAAAATAAGGCATGCCTCCAGATCCTCCTAATCCTGGATAGTAACGGCCATACTGAACGCCATATTCACCTATCCCACCATAACCACTGAGACTACCACCACCATAAACTCCATGGTTCCTATAAGGCCCAAATCCACCACTGCTGTAGTTGCTATAAGCATTGGCCAGTCCACCATAGTCATTGCCAGAAGAATGACCCCTAGAATCCCTACCATATGCTGATCTAGAGGCACTACCATGTGATGGCGGTGGTGGATTTGAGGATTTCTTTGGTTCTGCTTTCTTGATCTCCACCTACAAAGCAAATGACCAAAGTTCTATCAATAAAAACCTACACGTCCTTGCTACCAATTACCCGTTGAGCATCACATTCTACAACAACAGCACAGCTGTCAATTTCAACAGAAAAATGCAACTTCTTTTGACAGACAGTTGACAATGGTTTACACCTGTTGCATTGCACCATAAAAGTACAGACAACAGTTGTGTAATGAAGTGCATAAGACTCACCTTTGTACCAGCAAGATCAATCATATTTCCATTTGCTAATAAATCATCTACAACCTGATCAGAACTAAAAACTATAAATCCAAAGCCTCGTGAACGTTTGGTTTGATGATCACGCATAATCTGATGGTCCACCACAGTGCCATATTTCTGGAAGAAATGCTTGAAATCATCTGATACATCATACATGTAGAAGTGCCGTCAGATAAAAGAAATATGTCAGGAAAAAATTATATTCCATATTGACAAATACCTTCTGTCAGTGTTTGAGGAAGCCCACCAACAAATATCTTTTTAGTTTTGAAATCCTTAGATTGCATAGAATCTTTTGGAATGGTTCTCTTGATTTCAACCTGGAAAAAACAAAAGGAAAAGCAAACCCGCTTAGTTTTAAGCTGTGAACATGTGGGAACACCGAAATAAGGAACTTGTAACACTTATAGGGGAACCAATTCAAAGGCTGGTGCTTAAGCACCAACACAGAAAGAACAAGACAAAGCAAACAAGGAAAATTAGCTCCTGTGAAACCCAACTCAAATGCCAATAAAGAACCCAACTGGTTACAAGGCTTCTTGATGCTTATGTAACTCAACTCAAATGCAAGAACATAACTTACTTGTTTTCCATTAAATTCATGGTTATCATCCATCACTCTATCCACAACAGCAGGGTTAGAATATGTAATAAAGCCAAAACCCCTTGGCTGAGATGTGTGCTTATCCCTCATTATCACTGAATCAACTATTTCTCCATACTGGCCAAAATGCTTTACAAAATCAGCTGTTATTGAAAATAGCACAAACTAAATTAGTATTACTAAAGTAGAGCTACCGTGAGCATCTACTAATCACTCAATTGTCAATTATAAATATTGCAACTACAGGAATCAGATTAATTAATGGGAAATAATAGTAGTTTTAGTGCAAGCACAAGCTAATCCATCATGCCTCATTGCAGGAATTATTCTCTATTGCACAATTCCCTTAACCTAATTAAGTACAAGCAACATCTCTTAAATTAAATCACATAATCGGAGTTATCCATACTTCTGCACTCCTTTAAAAAGACTCCAATGGTGGAGACAGTAAATCTGCCACCCCACGTACTATGTTTATATTTTTTTAACATATCACCCCTTGAACTTCTTAATATTCCATAACTAAATATAAATGAATAGCTACATATAAAATTAAATTAAGGTGAGTATTTCTTATAGCAAAAAGGTACAGTTAACATATTTCATGAAAAACATGCTTTTATTTATTTTAGGCAATATTATGTTTTTTCTTTTATTCATAGCAAAGGACGGGCATTTAGCTAGTCTCTTATGAATCAACTAGCATTTTGGTAGGATATTACCTATGACATATAGTAGAGGAGTTCATATCGATGACAAAGGCTAAAGCGGATAAAAAAAATCTTCATTAAGTCAAGGATATCAAAATAATCTGCGACCACATAATAACATCATAACAATTGTTCCCGCACATCTCAGCATCCCACATTCATCATGTTCACGACACACTTAAACTCTCAATTCTCATACATCTACAGAAATACATAGTAGTTAATAATAACCTACAAACCAATACCCCGGTAGGTCTTGTTCGGTTAATCCCTCTCCATTTGGTTAATCCCTCTCCCTCCCCTAATAGATTGAGGGTTCGGTTAATCCCTCTCCCTCCCTAATATATTGAGGAGAGGTGTGGAATAAATCCCCACCAAATCCCTCAATCTCTTCACCGTGGGGATTAACCGAACAAGCCCTAAGCGTGATCATACCACCAGATCCAGCACGGGACACTAAAATCACCGCATCCCAGAGCAGAAGTAGAGGAGGAGATCAATCAAGTTACCTTCCGTGGTGTCGCGGGGTAGTCCTCCGACGAAGATCTTCCTGTAAACCCAAACCAAACCGCGCGAAATCAGAACGCCATAAGAAAGTCGAGGGGAGAAAGTGCAGGAGGGCTAAGTAGGAATTCTCTTACCCGGCGCTGCCGCTGCCTCCTCCGCCCCCGCCATGCTCCCTGGACCTCGCCTCCGTCTTGCCCATGGCCGCCGCGATAGCTAGGGTTCCGTCGCCTCGTGCGTCCTCGCTCGCTCGATTGGGTTTGACAATTGGGGACTTTTCAGAGGCCGCGAGCGGAAAACCGCGTGAGCTCTTGGGCCCACTTGTTGCCTAAAACATTTCGGCCGACGTGGCCTCTTAACTGTATGCGTAGGACATTTGAACAAAAATTACTCCTAGATGACCAAATGGGTCATGTCAAAGTGAGTCGGTACGGGCATGATGATTTCTGTAGACAATACGACACGGTATGACACGCAAGCGAAACAGGCCGGATCGGCACGGCACGATTGGTCGTGCCATGTTTGGACTGTCGGTCGAGCCCGTAGTAGGATAAAAGCAGCCCGTGGGTCTTTAACAGGGCAAAATAGTATTTCAAACATTGTAAAAAGTGTTACCAGGTCAACCTCGACCTATGGGCCTTTAACGGACCCATGCCGGCACAACCCGATCGTCCTGTGGGCCGTGCTTGGGCCAGGAGCTCGGCACGTGGGCCAACACGGCATGACCCACTACAGGAGTCGTGTCTAACGGGTCGAGTCGTAGCGGGCTATACCACAAACGTGCCTGAGCTGTGCCGTGCCGAGCGGTCCGTTTGATCATCTATATCTTAATCCTATAATAGACAAGTATAGTAGAATACGTGATGTAATCTAAGTATCATATCTAAGTATTATGGGTTATTCATATATATAATATTATAATATAGTTTAGACAAAAATTATTCAGATCGTAGTATCATATTGTATTAGTTTTAGTTTTATATTTTATGTGATAATAAACTGGCCAGATTCGTAATGATAAGATGTATTTAAATATAAGGTTGTCTAAAATTTGTAATATCGTGCTGTATTAGTTTTGTTTTTTAACGGAAAAGAGGGTACAGCTCATACGCATGGTGCGTGGACAGATCATTAATTGGACTTAATCTGAACGTGGCTTTGGCGGATGAACCAAATTAAAGCAACTTCTCTACCGCTTCGATATGCACCGTCAGCGAATCTTTTACTTTTTTGTTTTTTTAAAAGATTTTTACAAATATGTTTATGATAGTTTTAATTCGAAAAATAAATCTCAAACTCGACGCCATCGCTATTGACGCTAAGCTTACACGTCTCGGCGCTAAATTGATTGGCACGCCACGTCCGTACCGAGGCTGACATGGTGTTGATGTGGCGGAGCTCGGCGTCGTGGATGTTGACACCGACCTCGGCTCCACTTGCCTTGGCGCCAAGGTCGACGCCACTGATCTTGGCGCCGATCACGGCTTACAGGTAGGTCTGTCTTCTTTCTCTTTCTGTTTCGTTCTATTCTTATTCTTCTTTTCTCTCTCCCCGATGCCGCCGCCCACGCGCACCGCCGTCCCTAACGCTGTCGCCCGCCACCGTCCCCGACGCTGTCGCCCGCGCCCACTCTGGTTCCCAATGCCGACGTCGACGCCCGCGGCCACCCCTTCTCCCACGGCGGCCTCAGCCGTCCCCGCCGCCCGAGGCCGCGGGACGTCGCGCCACCGTCCGAGGCCACGCCCGCCCCGGCTGGCCCCTTCTCGGGTATGGTTCAATTTTAGAGTTATTTTTGGCCATTAAGATTGAAGTAATGATAAAATTTTAAATTTTGGCACTGTTAGGATAGTGATATTCTTGCTGTTGAACGCGAACGATAAAGGTTGGCATGATAGAATTGTGCCAAGTTAAGGTGGCCTGTCCATTGATTTCTGTATTGCTAGGTGCCGTATGCAACTGATGTACATATATTCCTGATTACTGCGCATTCCGATAAACAAATTTCGGTGCTGCTTCTTCCGTTGCACTTGAGCATTGTTCAGTGAGATGCATGATTGTGAAACATGGAACATGTGGCTGTTAGTCGCCCGATTGTGTGTGATGGCATATGGGCACCAGACAGACATGCGCTTCGTGCCTGACTCTTCACTTGTCCTATTAAATTGAATCTGCAGTTTTAAAACATAAGCATCTAGCACCTCTCTTATCCTAATGTGACGTCCAAGACAGTTATTCGTTGGTAAGTACTAAGTAGGAGTCTTACTTTATGCACATGATTTTGTCCTATTAAATTGAAACCAATTTGTTGTACACATAAAACATAAATAAATGATTCGTGAGAAAGGACGAAGGGAAAAGAAAACAAACACAGGAGAGATCCTTAGACTTCCCTATAATAACTGCAAGATGTTTTTTATCTTGTGAATTTCTACTTTGTTTATCTTGTGAATTTCTATTTTGTTTGAAGTATATTACTTTGCTTATATATATCTATAGATTATCTAAATCTAAATTTTCTGAAATAGAGTTCTTTATTTCCATATAGTTACTTCTCATTAGGATGCATATATTAGTAATCCTATCTTAATAGGCTCTAATTCATAGTATTTTCGTTTTTCTTCCTTTTTTCAATTGTAGGGAAAAGAATGAGGATGATGCTTGGCGCCACTGTATTTGGCATCAAGCTTGGCGCCACTATTACTGGCGTCGATCTTGGCACCGAAGAGACTAGCGTCGAGGCTCGACGTCAAGATCCACGGCGTCGAGCTTTGCCACGTCAGTCTTGACGCCGACGTGGCGCGCCGAGCTCGGCGTCAATAGTGGTGACGCCGAGATGTGTAAGCTCGGCATCAATAGTGACGGCGTTAAGATTGAGATCCATTTTTCGAATTAAAACTACGAGGGGTCTATTTGTGAGAACCTCTAAAAAGACAAAAAGCAAAAAAGTCGGGCACCACCATGCTACTTATGTTTCTCCGATTGAACATAAATTTTTCTTTAGCTACAAAGATGATACACATATACAACATGCTCATATATCTATGAGTTTTTAACACATGTTTAAAAAGATAAAGATCAATGATATATTTATTGAAAGCCATGAATTTATGATAAATCATAGTTGATGCAGTCGTGTAACCCTTATTTTTATATACTCCATATTACTGCCCTTGGCGTTGTTAGTGGTTCTTTCTTTGGTTCAGAAAAAAAATACGATTCTCTGTTTTAGAGTTCCCTTGTTTTTATACTCGATGTCACATCTTCAACAAAATAACCAATGCATTACTAGAGCAAATGGCATTTTCCTTGTGAAAAATGGGCCAATGCTTGTCATTTCAATTAAAAAAACGTGCATTTTACATGAAGCACCAGGTAAATATTGTTTTGGGGTAAATATGCAGTTCATATAGAAATCCACCAACACATAATTACCAAATTGTTTAATTTAATTCAAATTAAGATACTTGCTAGGGATCAATATGTCGGCTAGAGAGGAAATGAATAGGCGATATAAAATAAATTACACCTGATAAAAACTTTACAAACTACTTGGTTCAAGGATCAAAAGTGTCGATGGGCTATACTCGAAGATAATATTTATACAATATGGGGATCATTGGAATCATGGTATACACGAGATTAAGGTAAAACAGACGAGAGACATATATTTTTATACAGGTTCGGGTCTGTTAACCCTACTCTTCTTGACCGAAGCCGGTGTCGATGCTGCCTTAATATATTGGAATCACACGAGTACAATATTTGGGATGACCTAATTCAGTCTTTGTCGGCTTGGCGGCATAGAGCTTTCACACGTAGTCAATGACTATTGTAGTCTTTTTTTCTCAAATATAAACTCGACGAGATTGCAGGTAGCTCTAGATCCCTCACGTCGGCCTCTGTGGCTCTTACATTGCATTTGTCTACATCTATATTGGCTTGTATTCCGTGTTGGCATGTCCCTTCTCCTCCTGGGGGTCTTGTATTTATAGCGAAAATCATACTCCTCTTCAAATAGAACTGTGAGACATAGAATAGGATACGGGCTCCTGGACTAGGACTCTAACACCTTCTATTCCGGGAAGATAATTTTCTTATTTATCCATAGTATTTCCTTAATAAAAGGATATCTTCTCATATACTATTAGGTTATAGTATTTCCTTAATTAAAGGATACATTCCCATATATGTTTAGGTATATGGTATTTTCATATACCACAAACCCAAGTATATGAGGTATGCCTTATTCTTGATACTAACAGTAGCCCCGACTTTAATGCAAATGAGTTGGACAATGTTTTCGACTAAAGACCTTAGAACAATATTTGTCGAACTCACCTACCCATTCACGGACGGCTGAGAAGATGTGAAGTATGCGACTAAGTTCCCTGCCCAACCTTGACCAAGAACATAAACATCGGTTGAATTTAGATTGAAGTCAAAAACTCAAACTGCCATAAACAAATCCACAAAAAATTCGTCAGTGATTTCTCTTTCTCTTTATGTATGTTCTCAGATCATACAAAATATGCGACCATGTTATAGCATTGCCGTTCTGAGTTTCTTGTAGTTGGCACAAAGTGCGACCACCAAACAACTTTTCGACTCTGCTCTGTCATTATACCTATTCTTATATGTACCAAGACTTGAAGTCACTAATCCAGTGTCCATCTAGTCGGAAATAAATTCCAACTACCATGTGCCTTGGGACCAACATACTTTTTTGGTTGAGTACAAGAATTATCGGGTTAAGTTTTATTTAGTCTAGATAAGATACCAACTACTATAAAGCCTCCAACTAGTCTCTTTTACTCAAAAAAGCCAATTGCTCTAATATCATATTTTTCTGAAACCAATTCTCAAAACAAATTGCTTAGGAGTAATATGATATAAATTAAAAATATTAAAAATAAATTATATATGTGTGACAATAAACGAGTACTCTCATCAAAGCTGCCCTTAGCTTAACGGAGTTATGTACCCTTCCTAGCCCCCAGCTATTTTTATGGAAGAGATTTCCACGAAAGCAGCTTAAATCTTATAACAGGACTATGAAGTTGTGAATTCCTAGCCCCCAGCGTGAAGTTGGAAAAACCAATTCCCGATTACTTGGCCAATTAATATGTTACAGTGGGTACTCTGACATAACCATATTGACATGGTTGCTGACCCTTAGAACCTGACTAATCCAAGAGTACCAGGTGTCCACGACCAAGATTTTTGAGACCTGGTGATTTGTCAGATTTAACGTAAAAGGGTGATAAGAAACGACTTCAAGACATAGTGATATAAGAATAGAGGATCAACGGACAAATACTGCACATTTGATATGTACAAACACTTATAGAGATTAATGCATCGGGATGGTGAGATCGCTACCACGCTGGTCGAGGACCAAGTGTGTAGTCGTACCTCGACCACTCTTAGAGGTGGTGGAAGGATCACTACCATGCTGGTCGAGAATCAGGTGTAGTTATACCTCGACCACCCATAGAGGTGGTGAGAGGATTGCTACAACCGCTGGTTGAAGACCAGGTATAGTCATACCTCGACCACTCGTAGAGATGGTGAGATCGCTATCATACCTCGACCGCTTGTATAGGTGATGAGAGGATCGCTACAACCGCTGGTTAAGGATCAGGTGTAGTCGTACCTCGACAACTTGTAGAGGTGGTGAGAGGATCGCTACCACGTTGGTCGAGGACTAGGTGTGTATTCGAACCTCAACCACTTGTAGAGGTGATGAGAGGATCACTACAACCGCTGATCGAGAACCAGGTATAGTCATATCTCGACCACTTATAGAGGTGGTGAGAGGATCACTACAACCGCTAGTCGATGACCAGGTGTAGTTGAGGTGGTGAGAGGATCCCTACCACGCTAGTCGAGGACTAGGTATAGTCGTACCTCGACCACACGTAGATGGTGAGAGGATTGATACAATCGTTGGTCAAGAACCAGGTGTAGTCATACCGCGACAACTCGTAGGGGTAGTGAGAGGATCACTACCACGTTGATTGAGGACCAGGTATGTAGTCGTACCTCGACCACTAGTAGAGGTGGTAAGATGATCACTACAACCAATGGTCGAGGACCAGGTATAGTCATATCTCGACCACTCGTAGAGGTGGTGAGAGGACTGCTAACCCAGCTGGTCAAGGACCAGATGTAGTTATAACTCGACCACTCATAGAAGTGGTGAGAGGATCGCTACAACTGCTAGTCAAGAATCAGGTGTAGTCATACCTTGACCACTCGTACAGGTGGTGAGAGGATTGCTACAATCGCTTGTCAAAGACCAGGTGTAGTCATACCTCGTCCATTCGTAGAGGTGGTGAGATCGCTACCACGGTAGTTGACGATTAGGTGTAGTCATACCTCGGCCACTCGTAGAGGTGGTGAGATCGCTACCACGCTGGTCGAGGACCAAGTGTGTACTCGTACCTAAACTGCTCTTAGAGGTGGTGGGAGGATCCCTACCACGTTAGTCAAGAACAAGGTGTGCAGTCGTACCTCGACTAGTTGCAAAGGTGGTGAGTGGATTGTTACAACCGCTGGTCGAGGACTAGGTGTAGTCATACCTCGACCACTCGTAAAGGTGGTGAAAGGATCACTACAACCGTTGATCGAAGACCAGATGTAGTCATACCTTGACGACTCGAAGAGGTGGTGAGAGGATCGCTACAACCACTATCGAAGACCTTGTGTAGTCATACCTCGATCACTTGTAGAGGTGTTGAGATCGCTAGCACGTTGGTCAAGGACCAGGTGTAACCATACCTTGACCACTCGTAGAGGTGATGAGATCGCTACCACTAGGGTTGAAAACAGACAAAATTTTTCTCGCCCCGACCCGTCCGTTTTTCTACATTTGATCCAACCGTTTTCGTATTTTTGGAAAAATCTAGAAACGGAACGGAAGTAGAAATGACATTTTTCCGTCTGTTTTTGCGGAATTCCGTATTTAATCCGAATATTTCCAGATTGTATCCGGATTTAACCCGAATTTTAGGCCCATCAATATTTGTGTCTCGAAGGCCCAGCCGTCTAGGCCCATCTAAACAAAACCTACCCTATCCTCCATCCGTCAGGATCCTTTTGATTTGAAGTGAATGATTGTATGTCATCACAAACCGTTCATATCAATTATCTTATAATTCCGACTGATTGGCAGAATTATCTTAATTATCTCGTTAATTATCAAAAGAACGAACAAGACGTAGTTAGAAGATATGTAAATTCCGACTTAAGTTTTGGGTTCCGACCGTTTTCGTGCACCCGTATATCCCGATTCTGTTTCTGAACCTACATATTTCGAACTGGATCCCGTTTCTGCTAAATAATATAGAAAAGGAAGTAGAAATAGGGTTTTTCCGTCCGTTTTCATCCCTAGCTACCACGCTGGTCGAGTACTACGTGTGTAGTTGTACCTCGACCACTCTTAGAGGTGGTGGAAGGATCACTACCATGCTGGTCGAGAATCAGGTGTAGTCATACCTCGACCACCCGTAGAGGTGGTGAGAGGATCACTACAACCGCTGGTTGAAGACCAAGTATAGTCATACCTCGACCACTCGTAGAGGTGGTGAGATCGCTACCGTGCTGGTCGAGGACCAGGTATGTAGTTGTAACTCAACCACTCTTAGAGGTGGTGGGAGGATTGCTACCATGCTGGTTGAGAACCAGGTGTGTAGTCGTACCTCAACCACTCATAGAGGTGGTGAGAGGATCACTACAACTGCTAGTCGAGGGTCAGCTGTGTAGTCGTACCTCGACCATTCGTAGAGGTTGTGAGAGGATCGCTACAACCGTTGGTCGAGGACCAGGTGTAATCGTACCTCGACCACTTGGAGAGGTGGTGGGAGGATCACTATGACACTAGTCGAGGACCAGGTGTAGTCATATGTCAACCACTCGTAGAGGTAGTAGGAGGATCGCTACCACGCTGGTCAAGGACCATGTATAGTCATACCTCAACCACTAGTAAAGGTAGTGGGAGGATCGCTACCATGCTGGTCGAGGACCAGATGTAGTCATATGTCGACAACTCGTAGAGGTGGTGAGAGGCTCTCTACAATTGTTGATCAAGGACCAGGTATAATCATACCTTGATCACTCATAGAAGATTTGTATAGGTGGTGAGATCGCTACAATGTTGGTCGAGGACCAATTGTGTAGTCGTACTCGACCACTCGCAAAAAGTTCGTAGAGGTGGTGAGATCGCTACAACGTTGGTCGAGGACCAATTGTGTAGACGTACCTGACCACTCGCAGAAGGTTCGTAGAGGTGGTAAGATCGCGACAACGTTGGTCAAGTACCAATTGTCTAGTCGTACTCGACCACTCGTAGAAGGTTTGTAGAGGTGGTGAGATCACTACAACGTTGGTCGAGGACCAATTGTGTAGACGTACCTGACCACTCGCAGAAGGTTCGTAGAGGTGGTAAGATCGCGACAACGTTGGTCAAGTACCAATTGTCTAGTCGTACTCGACCACTCGTAGAAGGTTTGTAGAGGTGGTGAGATCGCTACAACGTTGGTCGAGGACCAATTGTATTGTTGTACTTGATCACTTTCAGAAGGTTCGTAGAGGTGGTGAGATCACTATAATGTTGGTCGATGACCATTGTATAGTCGTACTCGACCACTTGTAGAAGATTCGTAGAGGTGGTGAGATCGCTACAACGTTAGTCAAGGACCAATTGTGTAGTCGTACTCGACCACTCATAGAGGCGCTTGAGTTGGTTATTACATGTGCATATCATGTGGCCAGCATGACTCACATACCCAACTTATAAGCATATCGGACATCCATTCGCAATCTTGCTGGGTGATTAAGCCAATAACGTTCGCAAGGAGATTGTACATAGCAACCTTTTCACAAATAGACCGGGCGTGTCTGGTACTAGATATGATATAGACAATCTGTCTTTGCTGGTAGGTTTGGTTTGACACTCCTCGTTTGTCGGAGAACGTTCTCGACAATGGGGTGTAGTCGACTGTTGCGTACTAAAGTGCTCAATTATTTCTGAAAATCATTTGCTTTGTAGATACATGTCGAATGTATCTATGAAATTAGTAGATTGATTAAAAATCAATATAGTAATTACTTTGATTAGCGATGCTAATCGACTTGGAAGTAGTCAACCTCGTGGTCAACGATATTGAATTGTTGTTTTTCGCGACGACAATGTCTGCTTTGAAGTAGGCTGCTCAGACCGAGGTCTCATGGCCGACAATATTGAACTAGTGTTCTCTGCAGCGGCGACATCTTGAAGCTTGGTCAATCTTGATAGATCTAATTGTTGGCGGTGACATACTCTGGTCAAGTCATATATCCCAGTGCCAAAACCGCTGAAGTATCCCTCGTTGAAAAATCCAGAGTGACAATGTATTGACAAAGATTGAGATGATGAGGGTCCTGCTCCATATGAGAATGCACTCTGGTCAGGTCGTATCTCTCAAAGCCGAAGTCGTCGAAGAGTTTTTGTGGATTGGGCACCATATGTTGAAGTCCTTTTCGGTGAATTTCCTTATGGGCGTCTAGTTCTCAGCAGGAGCCAAGAGATTAGCCATTTTAGGAAACTCGCTGGTAGATTTGGTTATCGTCACCATGTTCTCGGCATTCGCGAGAGAGATGCCCATTGCGGGAATCATGTTTGCATGTTTCGTCGTGGTGGCCTCATTCTCGACGTAAGCCAAGGGGGGCGAGATTAGGACGACAACGAACACTAGGAAGACTATGGTTCTAACTTGGACATAAGTGAACGCCGGCTATGTTGGATCTCCTAGGCTTGGATGGTCGTAGAAGCCCTTGTCGAAAAATCCATCTCTTGAACTCATCTCATCGAAATCTTGAAGCACCAAGTCCCCTACCTGGCGCGCCACTGTCGACGGGCTATACCCGAAGACGATATTGTAGAGTATGAAGATTGTTGGAACCAGGGTATACGCGAGATTGAGGTAAAAGAGACAGGAGAGATATTTTTATATAGGTACGAGCCCCTTAACTAACAGGTAATAGCCCTACTCCTATTAACCGAAGTCGGTGTTGCCTTTATGTATTGGAATCACACGAGTACAATATTTGGGATGACATAATCTAGTTTCTATCGGCTTGGCGGCATGGAGCTTTCACACGTACTCGATTATTAGTGTAGTCTTCTTCCTCAAATATGAACTCGACGAGATTGAAGGTATATTTAGATCCCTCACATCAGCCTCTTTGACTCCTACATTGGGTTTGTCTAAATCTGTATTGGCTTGTATTCTGCATTGGCCTGTCCTCTCTCCTCCTGGGGGTCTTGTATTTATAGTGAAAATTATCTTCCTCTTCAAGTAGAACTCGAAGACATAGAACATGATACGAACTAATGAGACCTTATTTTCCCCGACTAGGACTCTAACACCTTTTATTCTAGAAAGTAATTTCCTTCTTTATCCGTAGCATTTCCTTAATCAAAGGATATCTTCCCGTATACTATTAGGTATATAGTATTTCCTTAATTAAAGGATATCTTCTCGTATATTTTTAGGTATATGATATTTTTGTATACCATGAACCCAAGTATAGAAAGTATGTCTTATCCTTGACATCGACAAAAAGCTAACTAAGCTAAGTCTTCTAAGCCTAGGGTTACAAGGGCTCAAATAGCCTCTAGTAAATGAAATTGCTCAAAGTAATGTTAGTGATAAGCCCTAGAGGCAACATGGAGATGTTGGATATCACGTCAATGTTTATGTATAAATGAATAAAGTGTTATTCAGTTCCATGAAATAGACATCTTGTATTGATCAATAAGTACGTGACTTATTTATGAGACTCTTTATGTATGAATCTATTTCTAAACGATCACGATCATATGTCATATTGTTGGAACAAATATGATTCTAAGATCGGCATGTTTATTGATTGATGATCATGTCTCATAGATCATGGGTATGGAGATACCAAATCAATAAACATGGACACATGCGTCGAAGAACACATTGTTGGATAGACCCACCATGAGACACTACAGGAATTAATGTGTCATTAGTTGGTCTCAGATAGTGTTGGTACAAAGTCCTTAGACCTGAGATCACCATGGATTCCAACATGTGTAGTAGCCTACTTTGGGACTACCAAACGCTATTCCGTAACTTGGTAGTTATAAAGGTAGTTTTCGGGTTTGCTATGAAACATGGAGTGGGATGTGAGTGATCAAGATGGAATTTGCCCCTCCTTTGGAGAGATATCTCTGGGCCTCTCGAGGTAATGGATTATGGAAATGCATGGCCATGCTAAGTTGATTGAGGAGTCAATCAACAGACAGATAATCCAATACGGTTCGAGTGAATGGTTAAGCTATTGAAGGGATGGCACACATCTTGCCTATAGCTTAATTGGTATCGTGAGGCAAAGGGATTTGTGTACACATTACGGAGTTCGAGCCGATATTATTCTTGTATACTATGGTGTCAATATGTGCTGCTAGGCGCCGCTGTTGACGGGTCGGCTTAGTTGGACTCGAGCCGATGATCGGCTAAGTTAGACTATAGCCGAAACCGAGTATACCTGAACCTACAGGGTCGCACGCTTAAGGGGATAAGAATAGGCATTCGAGTTGGACTCGAATACGGCTCGATCGGATAGGGATCCGATCGGATAGAGTCCTATGGGCTTACGACGTATGGGCGGCCAACTCTATGAGATTCGGATGGGATCCAATTCAAAATAGAGTCTGATCGGCCACGAGTCCCGGTCGGCCAACTCTATATAAAGGAGGGAGGGTGGAGAGCTGCCACGAGTCAATCAAGTCAAATGATTTGCAAGTCGCCGAGATCAAACTCTACGGAAACCCTCCCACCTTCGAGCCAAAACCCTAGCTTTTCATCGCGTGCTAGCACACGGGTGTATGGCGTTCGTCCCGGACGTGTGGATACCGGTAGAGCGCTGCTACGTTGCGCGCGTGTTGATCGGCCGGATCGGCTGCAATCGGAGCGATCGGCGATTGGCGAATCAGTGTCCCCGGGTATCGGTGTCGGCTTGCGGGAATCGGCAACGGTTCGGATCGGATAGCCACGATTGGTATTTCATGCACACTCCAATCGGTAACGATCTATCGGCCCTTACTTGCAAGTGTTCTGGTTTGCGTAGTTAAAAGTTTTTGTTTTCGGCTAGCGTAGCCTCCGCGTAACCCTTCGGTGGTATCGAGCAATCTTGCTTAGTTCGGGTTTTAGATTGGATCGGAACAAGTTTTGCGCACGGGTTGATTAGATCAATCGGTTTTACGGGATACGTTGAGGAGAGTTAATGGTAATTGCGTTCCTTGATAGTGTATCGGAACGGCGTAATGTGATTACGTCGAAGCAATTTCCATATAACTCGGTTTGAGTCGGCTTCGAGATAGCGTTCCTTGATAGTGTATCGGAACGGTATAATGTGATTATGCCGAAGCTATCTCGTAGTCCGATCTTGTTTCTTTGCCTCGCGCCTACGCAAACCATCTCCCTTGATAGTGTATCGGGACGACATAATATGATTATGCCGACATGGTTTTAAAGCGATTTCATAGATTGGATCTATGAATTTCGTGTGGTGTTCGGGCGCTGCCCGAAGCCCGCGAGGGCGGCTTCCCTCCCCCGTGTGCGTACCCTTATAGGCGTCTCGATGCCGTTTCTCTGCGATAGGTAGAAACGTTTCTACGCCTAACATGTTTTTGCAGAGAATGCTTTGAGATGGTATGGCCCTATTGTATGTATGAGATGCATGTGATGCATGTAATGTTCTTTCATATGTGCAATCCCTGTAATATTCTTTCATACGTGCAATGCTTGTAATATTCTTTCACGACCTGCGTGTCGATGTAATCTTCAATTAGAGCTTCTATAGTAGTAGCTTAGTTTTAAGATATCAAGCATTCGGCACTCGGAAGAATGGTGATGAAGATGGAGATCCTCTACAGGCATGGAGATAGAGATCACCATGTGAAGGGGGCCATACTATTTCATGCTATTCTACTTGCTTTCATATGTGATATGTTTGTTTGATAGGATAGCATCCCTCACAATATTAAGTAGTAATGATGCCCTTCCAAATGTTGCACCCGTACCGTTATGCTCGTCAATGGTGGGTCGGCAAAGCAGAGTGTAATTCTCTATCATAACACGAGGGGGTATATGTCGGACATATACATGCGGGAGCATTTGGTTTACTTAACAAGGTTATCAAAACAGTTTTGGGCCTTGGGGCATAGGTTGGCTCGGGGCATGGAGATGCCACACCAACAACAAGAGTCACATAGAGATGTGATTAGCAAGGAGTTGCTTACCGATGTTATTAATTTTCTATCGGTGATGCCAAAGCTCACTAGAAAATTAATTAACATGTGGATCTTGACCCAATACGTAACCTAGAGGAAGGTGGAAAATACGTAATGGGAGTCTAATGTTAAATTGTTTAACAATAGACATAGCATAAACATTGTGCTAAACTTTGCTTTTTCATGTTGTAGAATAAATGGCGGCTAATACTACACCCGTACCTTTAATTTGCGATCTATTCTCGAAAAGAAAAATTAAATGGAACAAACTTTATGAATTGGTATCGCAACTTGAGAATTGTTCTCAAGCAAGAGCGTAAGGAGTACGTTCTTGAAGTACCCTATCCGAGGATTTGCCAAATAATGCCACCGCAAGCGCACGGAGGGCTTATGAGAAGCACACTAACGATGCCCTAGGTATAAGCTGTCTCATGCTTGCTACAATGTCCCCCGAGCTTCGAAGCAATATGAGAGCGCGATGCTCACACTATTATTCGGGGACTGCGTGGCATGTTTGAGAACCAAGCTCGGGCCGAGAGGTTCAACACCTCGAAGTCCTTGTTTGCGTGCGAGCTTGTTGAGGGAATCCCGTCGGTCCACATGTGATAAAAATGATTGGCTACATTGAGAGTCCGGAAAAACTAGGTTTTTCCCTTAGCCAAGAGTTGGCTGCGATGTGATTCTCCGGTCGCTCCTCCGAGCTTCGAGCCATTCATATTAAATTATCACATGAACAATATGGATAGGACCTTGGCTGAATTGCATGGGATGCTAAAGACAAGCGAGGAGAGTATCCGAAAAACGGTCATCATGTGATGATGATGCGAAGGCTAAGCGCAAACCACTGTCAAGAAGCTTTGCACCAAGAGGAAGTTAACTCCCGATGAGATCGCGAGTGCCTCCAATGCAAAGAAGGGCAAGAAGGGGTCGGCGGCATCGGATGCCGTTTGCTTCTCTTGCAAGAAGTACATGGAGGATCTCAAAAAGAAGCAAAGTACGACTTAGCTTCAGTATTAATGTTATATACATTAATCTTGCTACTTCACCTCTGACTCTTGGGTATTTGATACCGGATCGGTAGCTCATATTTGGAAATCGTTGCGGGGAATGAGAAAAAGTAGAGGATTGAGAAGGGCGAGGTGAACTGCGCGTCGGCAATGGAGCAAGCGTTGCTACGTTCTTTGTCGACACGAGTACCACTTCATCTACCTTGAGGATTAGTTTTGGAATTGAATAATTGTTATTGTATTCCAACACTATGTCAAAACGTTATTTCAGCTTCATGTTTGCAAGCGGAAGGATATGATTTTAGATCAATGAACAATGGTTGTTCAATATATCTCGAGAGATATGTTCTATTTTCATGCTCCATTGGTGAATGAATTATACGTTTTGAATCTTGAAGCGTCTCCCATCTATAACATTAATACGAAAGGCAACTCTCTAATGATATAAACCCCACGTTTATCCGGCATTGTCGCTTAGGCCATATAAATAAGAAACGCATGGAGAAGCTCCACAAGGATGGATTGCTTCACTCTTTTGATTTTGAATCATTTGAGACATGTGAGTCTTGTTTACTTGGTAAGATGACAAAGGCACCTTTCACGGGACATAGTGAGAGAGCAAGTGACTTATTGGCACTCGTACATGCGATGTATGTGGACCAATGAGCTCAACGGCCGAGAGGTGGTTATCGTACTTCATTACCTTTACGATGACTTTAGTAGATATGGTTATATCTACTTAATGAGGCATAAGTCCGAATCCTTTGAAAAGTTCAAAGAATTCCGAATGAAGTACAAAATCATTTAGGGAAAACAATCAAGTTTCTATGATCGGATCGTGGAGGAGAATACTTGAGCCAAGAGTTTGGTAATCATCGAAAGATTGTGGAATTGTTCCACGTTGACTCCGCCGGAACTCCACAATGGAATGGGGTGTCCGAACGGAGAAACCGCACCTTGTTGGACATGGTGCGGTCGATGATGAGCCAAAGTGATCTTCCATTATCCTTCGGGGATATGCTCTTGAAACGACTACGCTCACACTAAATAGAGTTCCATCTAAGTCGGTTGAAAAGACACCATATGAGATATGGACAGGGCAACCCCTAGTTTGTCTTTTCTCAAAATTTGGGGATGCGAAGCTTATGTAAAACGTTTACATCGACAAGCTCACACCCAAATCGACAAGTGCTTCTTTGTGGGATATCCTAAGGAAACTAAGGGATATTACTTTTATAATCGGGAACAAGGCAAAGTGTTTGTCGCCCGACACGGTGTCTTCTTGGAGAAAGAGTTTCTTTCAAGAAGGGTTAGTGGGAGCAGGGTGCATCTTGAAGAAGTTCAAGAAACACCGAAAAATGTTTCGGCGACCACGAACCACAACGGGAGGAGCAAAGTGTTGCACCACCAGTTGTAGATACACCGCCCACGGAGTCGAAAGATCACGTCGTGCGCCGACAGTACACAGTGCGGAACAACGTGATATATTGTTGTTGGACAACGATGAGCCTAAGACCTATGAGGAAGCGATGGTGGGACCCGATTCCAACAAGTGGCTTGGAGCCATGAAATCCGAAATAGAATCCATGTACGACAATCAAGTTTGGAACTTGGTTGATCCACTGATGGTGTCAAAACCATTGAGTGCAAATGGGTTTTTAAGAAAAGGCCGATATGGATGGAAATGTTCACATCTATAAGGCGCGATTGGTGGCGAAAGGTTTTAAACAGATTCAAGGAGTTGATTATGATGAAACCTTCTCGCCCGTCGCAATGCTTAAATCTATTCGGATTATCCTAGCGATTGCTGCATATTTCGATTATGAGATATGGCGAGATGGATGTCAAAACGGCTTTCCTAAATGGAAACCTAAGCGAGGATGTATACATGATACAACCTCGGGGTTTTGTCGATCCAGAATCGCTGGAAAGATATGCAAGCTACGAAATCCATTTATGGATTGAAGCAAGCATCTCGGAGTTGGAATATTTGTTTTGATGAAGTAATCAAAGGGTTTGGTTTCATCAAAAATGAAGAAGAGGCCTGTGTTTACAAAAAGGTCGGTGGGAGCGCAATTGTATTTCTAATCTTATATGTGGATGACATATTGTTGATTGGAAATGATATCCCTATGCTAGAATCGTCAAGTCTTCATTGAAAAATAGTTTTTCCATGAAAGACTTAGGGAGGCAGCATACATATTAGGCATTCGGATCTATAGAGATAGATCCAAGAGGCTAATTGGATTAAGCCAAAGTACATACATTGACAAGGTGTTGAAAAGGTTCAACATGCATGATTCCAAGAAAGGTTTCTTGCCCATGTCACATGGCATTAATCTTAGCAAGAATCGGTGTCCTCGGACACATGATGAGCGGAATAAGATGGGTATGGTTCCATATGCTTCGGCAATTGGATCCATCATGTATGCCATGCTTTGTACACGCCCGAGATATCTCGTATGCTTTGGGTGCTACGAGCAGATACCGTCGAGATCCAGGTGAAGGTCACTGGATGCAGTAAAGAATATCCTTAAGTACTTGAGAAGAACTAAGGATATGTTCCTAGTCTATGGAGGTGAAGAAGAGCTCGTTGTAAGTGGTTACACCGATGCTAGCTTCCAAACAGACAAGGATGATTATAGATCGCAATGCGGGTTCGTGTTAATCCGAACGAGGCGCGATCATGGAAGAGTTCCAAGAAGGATCTGTTGCTGATTCTACAACGGAGGCCGAGTACATTCTTGCCTTGAAGCGCAAAGGAGGCTGTTTGGATCAAGAAATTCGTTTCGAGCTTGGTGTGATGACTAGTGCGGCGGTCCAATGTCTCTCTATTGTGACAATAGTGGAGCCATTGCGCAAGCTAAGGAGCCGAGGTCACATCGAAGTCCAAACACATACTTCGGCGATATCATCTCATCCGCGAGATAGTGGACGAGAGGTGATGTCAAGATATGCAAAGTGCACACGGATCTCAACATAGCCGATCCGCCGACAAAACCTCTCCTCGTCGAAGCATGAGACGCACACAAGAGCAATGGGTATTAGATACTTACATGATTGACTCTAGTGCAAGTGGGATTGCCCTAGAGGCAACATGGAGATGTTGGATATCATGTCAATGTTTATGTATAAATGAATAAAGTGTTATTCAGTTCCATGAAATAGACATCTTGTATTGATCAATAAGTACGTGACTTATTTATGAGACTCTTTATGTATGAATCTATTTCTAAACGATCCCGATCATATGTCATATTGTTGGAACAAATATGATTCTAAGATCGGCATGTTTATTGATTGATGATCATGTCTCATAGATCATGGGTATGGAGATACCAAATCAATAAACATGGACACATGTGTTGGAGAACACATTGTTGGATAGACCCACCATGAGACACTACGGGAATTAATGTGTCATTAGTTGGTCTCAGATAGTGTTGGTACAAAGTCCTTAGACCTGAGATCACCATGGATCCCAACGTGTAGTAGCCTACTTTGGGACTACCGAACGCTATTCCGTAACTTGGTAGTTATAAAGGTAGTTTTCGGGTTTGCTATGAAACATGGAGTGGGATGTGAGTGATCAAGATGGAATTTGCCCCTCCTTTGGAGAGATATCTCTGGGCCCCTCGAGGTAATGGATTATGGAAATGCATGGCCATGCTAAGTTGATTGAGGAGTCAATCAACGGACGGATAATCCAATACGGTTCGAGTGAATGGTTAAGCTATTGAAGGGATGGCACACATCTTGCCTATAGCTTAATTGGTATCGTGAGGCAAAGGGATTTGTGTACACATTACAGGTTGAGCCGATATTATTCTTGTATACTATGGTGTCAATATGTGCTGCTAGGCGCCGCTGTTGACGGGTCGGCTTAGTTGGACTCGAGCCGACGATCGGCTAAGTTAGACTATAGCCGAAACCGAGTATACCGAACCTACGGGTCGCACGCTTAAGGGGATAAGAATAGGCATTCGAGTTGGACTCGAATACGGCTCGATCGGATAGGGATCCGATCGGATAGAGTCCTATGGGCTTACGACGTATGGGCGGCCAACTCTATGAGATTCGGATGGGATCCAATTCAAAATAGAGTCCGATCGGCCACGAGTCCCGGTCGGCCAACTCTATATAAAGGAGGGAGGGTGGAGAGGCTGCCACAGTCAATCAAGTCAATTGATTTGCAAGTCGCCGAGATCAAACTCTACGGAAACCCTCCCACCTTCGAGCCAAAACCCTAGCTTTTCATCGCGTGCTAGCACACGGGTGTACGGCGTTCGTCCCCGGACGTGTGGATACCGGTAGAGGCGCTGCTACGTTACGCGGCGTTGATCGGCTTCGGATCGGCGCAATCGGAGCGATCGGCTGATTGGCGAATCGGCGACCCGGGTATCGGCTGTCGGCTTGCGGGAATCGGCAACACGGTTCCAGATCGGATAGCCACGATTGGCATTTCGTGCACACTCCAATCGGTAACGATCTATCGGCCCTTACTTACAAGTGTTCTGGTTTGCGCGGTTAAAAGTTTTTGTTTTCGGCTAGCGTAGCCTCCGCGTAACCCTTCAAGTAAATGCAGCCATATGTAAAATAGACACGGGACAAGAAAATTTTCGCTCAAGTTTTGGAAACTTGTAAGTTTACTACATCCCTGTTGAGGTGAGCCTCTCTTGAGAGCTCCTCACTGATCATTCAAGAAAATATAACGGAGTGCCATGAGAGCCTTATTGTTGCACAAGGGGTCGTATTTATGCACACACAAGCCAAACTAGTCGTTAGAGGCTAGAAACCCCTTTCCCACAATACAGATTGCCATATGCTCCAAAGGCTAGAAAACTAGATGTTTGGGTACTACTGTGAAGCACTCAGGCGGTGTCAATTAGATCAGCCAGACCACTAGTTAGACGACAGATGGTGTTTTGCCTTCGGTGTTTCTCTCAGCTAAGAGGGCCAAAGGTAAAAAAACTTCCCGGACTAACCGCACCCTTACTGGTTTGGCCGCCTCCGCAACTCAGTCAAACCGGCCACTTGCCCAATTAGTCTAGTGATGCTCTTTGGTCTTGGCCAAGGAGGCCAAGGCTACAGACCATGGCTCTGCCATTCATACCAACTCGTAGGCCTAGTTAGACCGAAGTTCTAGTAACTCCTAGGTCTACAAGCTTGGCCTCGGTGCGGTCATACACTTGTAAGTCAGACCGGTACATAGCCCTAGTTAGACCGACCATACACCTATGGTTTGATCGGACTCTTAGGCTGAACACCTGGTTGCAAACCAAATGCAAGTGCAACATGATCTAGATGCTAAAATGGCATAATCATCCTCAGCACACTTCATAGACCCCACTTAATAGTATAACAAATCTAGAAACGAACCCTGGCCAATTAGATCACTTCACATAATATTGTGATCAGTAAAAAAACCTAGAAAATGGCCTTAACCTTTGCTTTACATTGCCTTGAGGGGAACTAGCCTTAACCTTTGCTTTACATTGCCTTGAGGGGAAGTACCCTTGAGGCGGTCAAATTAATTCACATGTGCCACAAGCTTCCATCTAAGGACTAATCACCTTTTACGTCAAATTAAATTGTTAGTCCGTATGATAATTTTCATTTATATGGAATCACATTAATTGTTGTTAATTAACCAAACACAAGTTGAAGGAGAGGGAATATATGTTTTAGCATGCAAGAAAACCAGATAGGAAAGAAGGTATGGTGGGAGGTTGGAAAGAAGAGGAGATAATCCATAATGTGTCATGCACACGAGGGCCAAGGTGGGGAAAAGACTGCTTATGGTTCCAAAAACACAAAGGTGGTATGTTAGACGAACACACAAAGGAGTAAAGATAAGAGAGAGTATAGATAGATATAGCAAAACTATAAATCATTGTTGTTGTAAGCTTTTGTCATACTAGCTAAATACCCATGCGTTGCAACGAAAATTAAGAGAACAAATCGTACATTTTAAAGCTTCAAAATTTAAAATAAAATTATTTCCATTGTAATATTTTATTTATCATCTTCGCCTCACTTTAAAAATAAATTTTTATTGTTTGATAGTTTGGGGCTTATGGATTGTTTGGAGGACCCACATGGGTAGTGGTGGTGGTGGTGACAGAGTCACCACTCGCCACCACCATTAGGATCTTTTAAAGAGTATAGATTAGTGTGTTTTTACCTCAAAAGTTTTCTTATTTACCATTACATGCTATATTCTCATTTATCATATGGTTTACCAACCTTACCAAAATTTCATAGAGTTTAACAACAATTTGTTCCTTTGGTGCAATGCATGGTCAAATCCAGATTTGTCCTCACTTTCTTCCATTTTTTCATCTTCTTGTTGTCTCCTTACTTTATTTTCATCTTCAATAATGATAGCGTTTGTTTTGGCCACTAACACTTGCACCCAAGCGCTGCCAATCATAATATACATTATTTATGATTTTTTGATGCAATAGTTTATCTATTTGTTAAAAAGAAATTACTATACACATCAATAGTACTGAATACATCCATGATGTATTCATGTATACCTAATTTTCTCAAAAGTTTGGAATGATATTTTTCTAAAAATACTATAAAGTAATAATATATGGAGATACTACTCAATAATAAATAGATAAATAGATAGTTCTACAAATTGTAATATGCATTATTTATTATTTTCTATGCATGATTTTGGCATTGGGAGAAATAGAGAGTGTCATTTGTTATGGATCGGTCATGATTCGTAATAAATACTAAGTTGATGCTCTGCCTCGCTGCGGAAGGAATTAATGAATGAATACATGGTAAATATTATACTAAAGATGAATAGACATATGTTAAAATATCGTCAAAATGATATGGGATGATGATGTGTCATAATTGCATGCCTGTTAAGTTTTAAAATATAATATGATATAAATAACGTATCATGCTTGCATAACTTTAAAATACTATAAAAAAATTATTGCTAGTGATTGATGATTAATTGCTTGCTAAATCTCTATCTCTATCTTTATCTCTATTTCACTTATAATGCACCTTAGCAACGGTTCAGATCTAACCTTTTTCTTTTACTCACTCCTAATCCAACAGACGAAAATCAGACTTCACTTCTTTGATTCATATTATTTTTTATTTTTATTATGTGATGCATGCATAGATTTAATTGTGAGAGGTTATCCAAGATTTGTTTTTTCTGGCTTCATGCATGTATGTTATCCGAGATTTGTTTTTTTCTTACATGCATGCTTAGATTTAAAAAGGAGTGATCGATTATATTACTGTAGTGTTAACATGGGTATGTTACTAGTTATTATAGCGTTAGCATGGATATGTTACTAATGAAACAAAATTTTCACTAAAATTAGGTAAATGAGAGACAATTTATATCAAATGTACAATTCATAACATACATGTCTACTCCCGGTTACATTATTTAAATTAATTGCATTAAGTACTGAAGTAATTATCTTAGCTGCCTTGGAAGATTCAGTTAATTGTTCAAATAAAATTTTCAGGACATCTCTTTTCTTGAATGAAGTAGATAATTTATTTGGAGATGTCTTCAAAATGCTTAACAGCTTTTTGAGTGAAATCTTCAAATGGACTTCATTTCTAAAATATAGATTTTCACTTACATGCATTAAAAACAGAAAATAAGAAAGAATTAGAATTTTCAGGTATAAACAATTAGATTGTAGTGAACTGAGGCTCTCGTCACTATAATTATTTAATCACAAGACATATTTTCCAAAGCAGAAGCAATTATTTTCAGCCTAGTCGAGGATCTTGTCGACGAGCTATACCCGAAAATGATTTTGAAGGGTATGGAGAACGCTAAAATTAGGATATATGCGAGATCATAACAAGAAGATATGGAACAAAGATTTATACTGGTACATGCTCTCTAAAAAGAATAACAACCATAATCCTATTTATATGAATATATGGAAGAATATCACACGGATTACAATGAGGAAGTAAGATGGCGACACTAACCCGCTGACTAGTACCTGACGAGATCTACTCAACGAATATGGATCTAGTTTTCTCTAGATTCTCTCGATGTGGCTTTGGCTATAACTTGTAAGTCGATACTCCTCTCTCAACAAGATGGCCTTGTATTTATAGCGTAGATTACTTTCTTCTTCAAGTAGAACTTGAAAAACTAGAGCCTTATATGAGCTAAGTAGACCTTGTCTTTCTCGAATAGGACTCCAACATCTTCTATCCTAAGAAGACAATTTCTTTATAGGTTCGTCATATTTTTTTAATTAAAGGATACATTCCCGTATATCTTTAGATATATGGTACTGTCACATTTCACGAACCCAAGTATAAGAGGTATGTCATATCCACAAAGTAAAAATGTCACTCTATCAATGGATTTTTTTCTAAGTAACAAGGAGTAAACATGTCAGAAATAAAGTATCAAAACTTTAAAAAACATTTATTTTTAAAGCTACATTTTATAGTTAAAATATTCAAATTCTATCACCAAAGTTAGTAAAAACATTGAAAAGTGAAGATATGTTTGGTTTAAGAGATATTTCTTTTAAAAAAAGATCACATGCCATACAAAACTTAGTACATATTAGTAGAATATATGGATATGTAATACTAAGCTATTGAAAATTGAAAGAGATCAACATATAACACTAAGCTATTGGAAATAAAGGAGAGAAATAGTGAGAATGTTTAGAGTTGAACTTTTCACCTTCTACACAATCGCTAACCATTGGGGCCGAACAATAATCTTAGTGTATGTTTTTTGTTACTTGAACATCTTGATGTTATGTTTTTTAAAATATTTTGGGAATCATGGGAGGAATGATGCTTATTAGATGACATTTTCTTCATCCGAATATGAGGTGGAAACTTTACTACAGTGATAGGTACAGCAAAACAAATATCCATGGGAATAAGCTTCATATGTCTTATTTTATTAATTTCAAGTTCAATTAGCTTCTTAATAAATGACTAAATTGAGCCCGATTAACAAACCTGGCACACACAATGAAGGGCTTGATTGCTGGTTAATGAATGCGAAATGCAACCAAATAACAAGAGCATAAAAGCAAACTCTACTTGTGAAAAAAAATATAAAAGAAGGGGAAACAACAAACTTATCGATTGATAATCTCCTCTTTCAACCCCACAACAAGTTCATGTTTTCAATGTTAAAGAATAACATGTGGAGCAACAATCATAACCTTTTTACCAGGCCTACATTGAGCAATCCAGCAATGAATATTGCTATCTAGAATAAGAGTGACAGGTCAGATTAGACAAAAATTTAAAATACAAGGGAAAACATTATTAAACTATATAAATATCCAAATGAAGTGCAATGGAAATTTCCTATCGAACATGTGTCGTTTTCCCTAACCCTGTATCATCAGCCAATATAACTTCATCAGCCTTAGCACAATTCAACTTCCAAAGTCATTCAAGGAATGGCTAATTTTTTGATGAGACATCAATGCAGAATGCATTTCCTTTGGGATAACAAATCGCCTTGTGACCATGGTTCCTGTGGGTTTCAAGGAGAATGTACACAGACCAGATGTTCATCCAATCCACCATTGCCCAAAGAACGATCCCCAGATTCCATAGAAATATTTGGAATGGTTCGCTAGTTTAAACCTGGAAATACAAGGCAAAGAATGGTTGGCCCGAACAATGGTCTCTATTTTTCTTCTGTTTGGATCTATTTTTTTCTGTTTCTAGTCCCCACGTCTGGCTTTCGATCTGATTTTTCTGTTCTAGTAGGGGGATGAGTCGGGTCGGGTCGGGTTTGAGTGGAGCAAGAACGTGCCCGACCCAAGTCATAAAACTTCTCGCTACCCATGCCCTGTATTCTCATTAGACGTAAAATAAAACTCATGCCCATATGCCCATCGAGTATTGGGTATCCACTAGGTACCTATAGATTTTTAACAACATGATGTAATATATCAACTGATAATCATTACAATTAGACATCTATATCCAGTAAGTATAAAACCAAAAACAATCGATACTTCAATACTACAATTTATATTATATACAAGCCAAAATCCATAAATTCTACAATTGAAATTATTTCATCATTGAGAAAAAAAGGAAATGACTAAGCTATTAGTAGTATATGACTTTGTTGCACTTATGTATTCAATGTTTTAGTTAGTGTTGACACACAATCTTCTGGAATATCACGTATGAACATAAATATTTGGGTACTCATGGGTTACCCACGAGCATATAATAAAGAGAAAATCCAAAACATGCCATTGACAAGCGTTTAATTTCAAAAAATGTTATTGAGAAGTACGAGTTTCATGAAATGCTATCACACAAGTGAATTTGTCCCAAAAATATCATCGTCGTTAGAGTTTCATTAGCAACCCTTCGTATGTGCTACATGATGAACAGTGCCTTTAACGGGCGGGATGGACGGAACCCTAATGGCGATGATATTTTTGGGACAAAGTCTCTCGTATGATGATATTTTATAAAACTCACACTCGTCAATGATATTTCTTAGACTTGGGTGTTTGTCAATGATATTTTTTTGATTTTTCTAAAATAAAACCCATGACATGACTGTTAATACCTTGGGTTGGTAAGGCATATCCATGGACACAAAATCTAAGAATTTTTGGCATTTTTAATTTTATTTTTTAAAGATTTACAAAAATAACTTCGAATTTCGAAATTTACACATCTAATCTCCTCCCGCCCTCTTGGAGGCGTGATAAAAACGCCCTCCCAGAGGGCGTATTATCCGACGTGGCAGACGGCCGTTGGGTGCCGTCTGCCGCGCGGAAGAATTTTGCAGCGGCCCCTTCCCGCCCTTGGTAAGGGCGTTTTTCACCGTGCACGGGGCCGCTGCAAAGGCCGGCCGCCCCGGCATTTTTGCGGCGGCCCCCTTCCCATCCTTACCAAGGGCGTTTTTTCACCGTGCTTACGGGGGCCGCCTGCAAAATTGCCACGGCCGCCGTGGCAATTTTGCGCGGCCCCTTCCCGCCCTCCGGAAGGGCGTTTTTACCCAACCCAGTACATAAGCCGACACTCAATGATTTTGACCGCATTTACACCTTCCCAAATCCAGAAAAAGAACAGAGAGAGGTGAGGAAGAGGAGGAGCGCGGCGAAGCCTTTTGGATTGCGTACTTCATCCAGAGGTAAATGCAATATCCCGTCGTTATTTTGTTTGTTAGTTAGTATGTAAATGAAATATTAGGAAAAATATAAATTTGTAATATTTGAATAGGTATTGAATATTTTGTTATAGATTTGTAAAACAGATGGTTTAATTTAGATCAATTTAGATAATTTAATCGACAGTAACATAGGTAGAATAGATAGATCAACAAGGATAATTTAATGGACATTAACATAGGTAGAATAGATAGATGAACTTAGGTAGAATGTGTTTGGATCTAAGTATAAATTATGTGAGTAGATGGTAAGCACTATAGAAAATCGTACGTATAATTTTGTTGATAATCAAAATATGTTTAGATATAAACTACGATTTAATTGAATTTGGTTTATAAATTTTGGCAAATTGAAATGAACGAGGTACGATTGGCGGTAGATGAAACGAACAAATCGATTTGAGAAAATTTAAGATGTAGACCAGAGAACATATTGTTAAAGAAATTAAGTTAGGCACAGAATCATCTAGGCAATATATTCGTAGTATGGAATAAACTTAGTTTCAATTTGTTTGTCAGGCACTATGGCAAGTAAGATCATATTTCAGATAGTTCACGGTGAAGGCAACGTTAGATACGGTCCAGAAGGTGTAGATTTGTTAGAATTTAGGATGAAATCAAAGGGCATCGATAGGCCAGGCGAGAAAATATTTGAGTCAGTGTATAGTTGGTTGCTACGTGGATTTAAAGTGGATACAAGAGTGAACACATGTCTCTATCCGTTGTAGTAAGTCGTGCAACAGAAGGATATTATTGGAAACTTATGCCTATTGATAACACTGAGTCGTGGAGACGTTATGTGGACATGGCACTTGAAAGGTCCTGGCCCCTTGTTATTTTTGTGGCACTGCACGAAATCGATAGCATTAATACAATGCAAACAGAGTATGGTGAAGGTCCAAGCAATGAAGCAAGCTTGGAGGAGGCGATTGGCGTGGCGGACGAGGGGGAGAGAATCGAAGCAATTGTTGACGAAATGGAGAGGGAGGATTCTAAAAATGAGCAGGCGGAGGGCGATGAATCATCGAACGAGGAAGAAGATGTCATGCCCGTCGATTGGGAAAAAGCTGATTTCTCTCAGCTTGTTATCTCGGAAGGACAACATGTTTTATTTGAATACAAGGATAACGAGGTCATCCAGGGTGCTAGGTATGCTCATAAGGAAGACATGAAAGAGGCAGTGAAGCATTGGGCGGTGTCTTTGCATAGAGAGTTTAGGGTGGTGAAGTCTACGAACTATGTGTATGATGTGAAGTGTATGAAGGATGATTGTCCGTGGCGCGTTCATGCATACAAGGGAAAATGGAGTGACTATTGGAAAGTCGGCATTGTTGGTGAGCACACATGTATGTTGCCGGGGTAGATAAGTACCACCGCAACATCACGTCGGCGTTTGTTGCCGGTGAGATGTACGACCATGTTGTTAAAAACACGATTTTGAACTGGCTCCATTATTAGGCACATTGAGAACAAATTCAAGTATACTATTAGCTATGCGAAGGCTTGGAGGGCGAAACAAAAGATAGTGGAGATGAAGTATGGCACATTTGAAGCATCGTATGATAATTTACCTCGTCTATTAGCCACCATTGCTCAGAGAAACCCCAATACCTACTACGACATTCAAACATTTCCATCATCTACGATTCGAGCAAGAGCGTGCTGCAAAGAGCATTTTTCTCGATTGGTGCTTGCATCAACGCATTTGTGCACTGTCGCCCGTGCTGTGCATAGATGGAACCTTTCGACGAGGCAAATACGAGGTCAAATGCGCGGCGATTGGAGCGGATGGGAACAACCAGGTGTTACCTATGGCGTTTGCATTTGTCGAGAGTGAGAACACCGAAAGCTGGTATTGGTTCTTGGAGAGAGTTCGATGCCAAGTCGTTCGTATGAGGCCCAATGTTTGTCTCATACATGATCGTCATGCCGGCATGCCGAGGGCAATCAACTATCTTCGAATGGTTGGCCGGAGAGGGGACTTCCAGCTAGGTGGCATGATGTTCGAAGTAGGTGGTGCATGCATCATATGGGAGCCAATTTCTACAAACAATTCAAGAACAAACACCGATGGATCTATTCAAGAGGCTATGTGGTCAAAATCAAGAGAAAAAATTCAATGAGATGTGGAAAGGTTGGATGAGCGACAACGAAGCAAACCGACGAGCAATCTCGTTTGCCACGGGTTGACGAGCTGTAGTACCTCTTGGTCCATTGCATAATGACCCGCCAACAATGAGAAGGAGGTCTGCACCATCAATACGTAATTTCTCCCTTGGATAGAGAATGAACCGAAAGAAAAATGGTCTCTGTTGTATGACACCGACGGAGCTCGATATGGTATAATGACAATGAACTGGCCGAGGTGTACAACTGGGTGATGCGAGGAGTTAGGGGCTTCCATTGGTGGGTATTGTGGAATTTATCCTTCATGGCACTCGGGCATATTTTAGGGGATAGATTTAAGAAAATACCCCTTTAATGGTCGATAACAACATTGTATTTGGCAACGTGGTGACGAAATATATGCAAGGCAAAATTTCGAAGGCTATGAAGCACGAGTAATCCCCAAGGAACCCAAGTTCTTGATGCGAGATCATGTGTGTCGACGGGAGAAGGCGCGGCATCAACCGTGTTCAAGCTGTGCAGGAATGTGTGCTTCATGCGGAAGGTGGTTGTAGCTGCAGCTGTATGAAGCCGAAGCTTAGACATCTGCCTTGCTCGCACGTCCTTGCCGTAGCTGGGGACTGCGGCATAGTTCCAGATATTTATGTGTCACCGTACTACAGGAAAGAATCAATTTTTCATACGTGGAAGGAGGAGAGATATGTTTTTGGGATATCTGGATCGTACACAACACTGCGGCCACAAGTGTTCTACATTCCAGATCCATCGAAGTTAAGGATGAAAAAGGGACGTCGTCAGTCGAGACGCATCAGAAACGACATGGACGAGTCCGAGGCCGGGGGAAGGACCCTACGTTGCAGCAAATGCGATGAGCGTGGACATACATACAAAAAATGTCCGAAGAATTCAGAAACTTCAACCGTCGAAGGTTCAGGACTTTCCGGACAGTCCTCTGATGGTAGCCGTCCATCTGGAGAAGGAACAACAACAAGGCGACCACGTCCTAGACGTGCTCGTGCGGCGACTACGTCGTCCGCTGGCGATGCAATGGCTTGATTATTTTGTTTGCTCCTTTTCAATCTAGTGGTGATTCGATATTTGTAATATTTGTTATGTTGTTGCTATATGTCGTGCGTGTAATATTTATCATTGTGAGACGTAAACTGTTTTATTGTTGTTGTGATACTTATATGTTGTGTTTCGTAGTTTGAATTATGACGTGCACTTTTTTGTAATGTTGAGATATAATGGACCATTTATGTCATGTATTCATGTTGTTTTGTTTTTTTCTTATAAATTGCTTATTAATTTATTCATGTATTCATGCAGTATGGCGGACGATACACCGGCGCTTTTCGGCGGAGACGGGTCGACGGGGTGCACGGAGTCGTACTTGTCGGCGGTGCGGGTGCTCGGTGACTACCTTTCGTCCACGGCCGTCGCGCGAGTTGTTGCGTGTCGATCCGCGACACATCCAGCGGTACGATCAAACTCTTTTCACTTATTGCAAGAATACTATGCTTGATACTAATATTACACTGTGTATGATATGCAGGTTACGTGAGTCTGGCCTGATCGCTCTTTGCAGACTTGTTGAGGCGCGTGCCCACGAGCACGACCAGGCCAGACGGTGGGATGCGGACCGGTCCCTGATAGCTGCTTTGGTGGATCGGTAGCGTCCTGAGACGCACACCTTCCATCTTCCTTGTGGGGAGATGGCACGACGCCGGGACGTCTCGTACTGCTAGGGCTACCACTAGCCGAGAGGCGTCGGGCTGTGGATGCTATTGGTGGATGGAGGAGGACATCACCGCACGATTTGCTCGGTGATGAGGCTACGGGGCTCCCACTTGGGCGATCTACCCTTACGCGACCACCGGGCCTACGAAGACTTGGATTATGCATTTCACGGAAGTTAACTTGAAGACTTCGGTATTTTTCATTATATCTTATGTTTGTAAACATGGTTTTCTCCTTTGTAGGCCGACAAGCTCCACCCCGACGCCGACGAGTACTCCGTGCGACGCTCGTTGGAGGCGTACCTTCTTTGGTTGTTCGGCTGGGTGATGTTCACCAACACGTCGGGAACACTGTAGAGAGGGCTGATCCACTACGCCGGTCGATAGCGGACGCGGAGATAGGCTTCGTGCCTCGGTGGAGTTGGGGTTCGGCGGTCCTCGCAGCCACCTACCGTGGGCGTGCGACGCGTACACGAAGACAGATCCGGGAGCGATCTTCACAGGCTGTCCCCTTCTCTTATAGCTTTGGGCTACGGAGCGGTTCGTGATCGGCCGACCGGTCGTCGACACCTCTCCTTACGACGCAGCACCCGTGTTCGAGAACCCGGCCGACGGGCCTACGATGGGTTCGTACTGGTTTCGACGCAACGTAAGTACAAAGTCATATTTCTTTCAAATATTTAAATTGTGTTGAACAAAACTTGTAACCACTTGATTATTTTATTTTTGCAGCGTCGTTACGCCCACGCTCAGGTGAGACGGAGCTACCCGGACTTCATGTTCGAGTTGGACTGTCTCTAGCCGTACGACGTTGTCTGGGAGCCATACACGCAGCAGGCGGTCGCAGCTCGGGCGCCTCTAGGCCTCTCGACGTTGTGCACGCGCGACTCGGCCTACTGAATGACGTTGATCCCGATGGTGTACGACATCACCGTCGAGCCTCACTGCCCAGGCCGAGTGATGAGGCAGTTCGGACTGCGACAGGGATTCCCGGTAGACGTACCGGTTGTCGTTCCCCACCAGGACCACCAGTGAGTATTTCTATTTCAAATGTACTACTATTGTGTCAAATTAAATGGAACTATAGTCGACCTTTGCTGTGTACGCAGGTTGTCTCGACGGGGACAGCGGGGAGGCTCCTCGGGAACCACATATGCAGCAATACGTGGCGGATCGGGCGATAGCCACCGAGGAGGTGATCGGCGAGATCTACGGCCACTCGAGGAGAACTACACCGCCTACCTTCGGTGGTACCTACCGCGGACGCGTCCGCGAGTTACCTTCACGCCGGCCACGCAGCAGCAACACCAGACAGCAGTCACCGACACCTACCCCAGGCACCGAGGCCAGGACTACTTCGTTGGGGTACGTCATGATTTCTCGGCATTAAAGCCTTTGTACGTCATTATGTTTTTTTATTGGAGCGAAAAACCTAACTTGTTTCGATTTTTGTAGGCCGACGCCGCACGGGCATTGAATGCCGAAATCGACTCGGTGATGCCGAGGCCGACGCGAGCATTCACCGAACGACGTGGAACAGAGGATGACCTTCCGGCGGATGCGACGACGGCACGTTCGATCTTGCGAATCTTCTCTTGTCGTTCAGCCGTCGACGCGGTTCCTCCACAGGGTGTTACAGGTCCACGTCCACGCGGTCCAGTACCCGGATGGTCACCACACGGCGCTAGTGCTTTCACAGGTTAGTTCCACTCATTTTCATTGTGTCAACCCTACAACGTGAACTAACAAACCGAATGTCGCGTAGGTCCGACGCTACCGAGAGGGGATACGGCAGGCGCGAGTGGATCTTCGATTCCTCGGCCTTTCGCTACTCGGCAAAGCACTGCGAGCTTTGCTGGAGCGAGTGGATCCTCCGTTCCTCGTCCCCTCACTCAGCCGGGAGGTGAGCAAGCGTCGTCCGATGATTAGTTCACACTTGTTAGTTTAAGTTACTGATGCTTCGCATTGCTTACATACAGGAGGATTCTACTCGGCGGGGATTTTCCGCTCGGGGGCTTCATCGTCGCAGGTGGGCGGGTCCGGGGGAGGCGACGAGGGGGGGTCAGGTACGGGCCACGACTTCGACGACCTGGAGGACCCAAATCGGGACGTTCTCGCCTCCTCGCAGCTCGGTGGAGCACCTCTACCACAGAGCCAGGACCCGCCACAGGAGACGCCCGCGCCGGATGTCGGTGCTAGTCGTGGCGTGCCCTCAGACAGGCTGACGTACTCTCAGGGGCACGTCAGAGCACAACCTAGGAGGGATAGGGGTAAGAGGCCTCGTCAGTAGCTTCTGTGTGCAACAGTTTGTACAAATTGTAATTATTTATTTTGTGTTTGATGTTTGTATATATCTATGTCTGTTCGTCGCACTCACATGTCACGAGATCCTTCCGTATCGTTCGCTGCATGATACTCTTACTAACGACAAAAAACTTTCGGCCCATTAGACACCGCACGAGACATCGCTATCGGCTTTTGCCCGTGATAGTCCCGCACGATACGTCGCTATCAACTTTTGCCCCGTGACAATCCTACACGATAGCGTCTCGTTCATGTTGCCCGTGAGACATAAACGATACATAGATGTGAACCTTCACCTCCCTGCACTATATATTGCCTAGATCCGAATACGAGCTCTTCAAATCTGCATTCTCTTTTCTACATTTACTCCTGCAATGAGATCTTCATATCATCCATTCCTTGAGCGTCTCCACTAGCGACTCCATCCTTTGAGCGGTTTTATTCCACCATGGTGTGACCGTCCGTTATGTCATTGTGGAGATGGCTGCATAATTACGTCGTCCCTCCTCGCTGAAACCAGGGGGAGACGATTTTTCCAATGCGCCAACATTGATCAGGTATGGCTTAACTGCAATGCATTCATCTACAAAATCTTCACACAGAAAACGCTAACTTGATTGTACATCGTGTTAACACCTCATGCAGGCATATCGTCGGGTGTGCAACTTCGTTGAGTGGATAGATACGGAGAACCCACGAACCGACGGAACACGTTACTACCCACTTAGCGAAACAAGGTCAGACTACCTTCAACGGAAGGCTGAGTACCAACGTCGAGTTCGTGCTGAAGCTTTGGACTGGCCTATGGATCAGCTGGCACTACCCCACATGGCGGGAACGTCCAGAATGCCACTGTGGTCTACGTTGCCAGGTGGTAAGATCCATAAGACAAGCAACTAGAGGACAAAGATGCTTCGTGTGTCCCGAGATTGCGGATGACGATTTTGTCGTGAGTATAATTTTTCTTTCTTTAACCTTTTCGCTTGTTCCATTTTTTAACCCCGACCATAAAAAATGTGCAACCAGGAGGATGTACGTCGGTGTCCATACAAAGATTGGATCGATACGGTTAAACCCGCTTCGATTGGTCGACGGTAACACAACCTGAGTCGACTGAACAATTCATTCAGGCTTGGATGGAGTATGAACGTCGCGTCGAAATCGCAAGCTTAGCTTGGAGGAACAACCCACTGGGTTTTTCTAAATGGTCGGAGCGTCCTATGTGCGGTTGTAGGAATCGTTGCAAGATGGCTACCTCCTTTGAACCACGAACATATGGTCGGAGATATTTCATTTGCCCCAATTTAGACAACGACTTCGTTGTACGTCTTTCATTTTATCAATTCTGCAAACGTCTTCGCTCTAGTGGCTCTCTAACTGATTACATGTGTTTCTTTACCAGGGCATTCAAAGAAGGTGTGGATTCACTAGGTGGATCGACAATGTCATTCCCCAATATAACGGCCTAAAAGTAACTGAATGTGAAACTCAAAAGGAGTACAATGCCGAGAAGGAAAGAGAAAATTGATGACAAGCTTATCGCCCTTGAACGGTTCCGTAGGTAGCCGAGCCTTGACTCGTCGGGGATGAGTTAGTTGTATTGTATCATCCGTACCTAATGGGTTATGTAACACTGTGACAAACAACTGCTTAACCATTGCAACTAAGTTAACTTGGTTAAAACAATATGTTCACAGGTAATGCAAACAACATATGTACGATACCTCGAACATTTACACTTGCAACAATATTTACATTTGCAACAATACGACGATAACATTTACATTTCAAACAATACGACAAATCACGAAGACATTTGCAACAATACCACAAATCAAATGAATTGGTTATATTAGCAAAAAATACAACGATAACATTTTACATCTCAAACAACACGAGAGAGGGTGGGTCGATGTCGATTAGGGCAATTAGGGTTTAGGCAAAAAACGCCCTCCGGAAGGGCGGGAAGGGGGCCGCCGCAAAAGAGCGAAAAAATGCCCTTGGTAAGGGCGGGAAGGGGACCGCTTGCAAAATGCCGGGCGGCCGGCCTTTTTACGAGCGGCCCCGTGCACAGTGAAAAACGCCCTTACCAAGGGCGGGAAGGGGGCCGCCTGCAAAATTCCTTCCGCGCGGCAGACGGCACCCAACGGCCGTCTGCCACGTCGGATAATACGCCCTCTGGAGGGCGTTTTTTCCAATCACGCTCTCCCAGAGGGCGGAAGGAGATTAGATGTGTAAATTTCGGAATTCGGAAATTAGTTTTGTAAATCTTTAAAAAAATAAAATTAAAAATGTCAAAAATTCCAAAATCTAACGTACCCACTGACAGATCTAAAGGGTGGCCCCTGGAGCACCCAAAATATTTCCGGCCCAAGGCCCAAGTAAGTAGGTATGGTAATAAAAAGAAAAAAAGACGAAGATAGAAGTTGAAACGACGCAGTTTGTTTTCGCTACATCTCCATGTCTCCGCGACTTCGTCCTGCACTCCTCCTCGCCTCGTGCGATCCACAGGGGACCGATCGTAGCAGTGCATGTGTAGCGGCTAGGGTTAGGGCTCCTCTCGTTTTCCGATGGCAAGGCAGGCATCAAGGGCGGCCTTGGGGTGTGGCGGCCGCCAGGGAGGGTTGGGGAGGGTGCACCGATCTGCACTGGCATGCTGATGCGGTGGACAGCGGCGCCGTGGTGACGTGTGGGCAGCCGGGCAAGCTGTAAGGAAGCAAAGGGCAAGTGATTATTGATTAGCCAATTATGTCTTCACTTGATTTTTTTTCTTTTCAGTTTCAGTTAAAAAAAAAGATAGATGAGTTTTTTTGGACGATTATCTATATAATGGATATTTTGATGGCCAGTAGAAAGCATAGAGCTGACGGAAAGTAGTATGGTAATCTTCAAACTTTTCTAATCAAATATGCTTCATTTAAGTCAAATTTCATATTAATTTTAAAAGATGTTTCTAATATATTTTAGTAATATATCACAATGCACTTTTGGCTAATTATGCTATATATCTATACTTATAATATATATAGCAACTGTGTCCGTGCGTTACAACGGGTAAAGTCGAGACGTGATGCGGATGGGGACGAGAGGGAGGGGCACGACGCGGGGCGTGGCGCTGGAGCTCCGAGCAGCGACGGGAGGGAGGGGCGCAGGCGTGGTGGGGACGCGGCGTGGATGGGGATAGGAGGGAGGGGCGCAGGTCTTTTTTTTATCAAAGCTTTCCTTTTTTTTAAGTATTGAGACTGTGGGTTAATTTTATAATACTTAAGGGTTTTTTTTGCAAAATATACAGACGGACGAAAATTTTGGATAGAAACACTACTTGCTTTATAGATTAGTGTTGCTACATTTGTGGTGTTTAAAAGAATTTATAAGTCGGACTACCCATGTGAGCGGAAGAATAGCTCCAGCTAAACTAATTCTGTTGTTTGGTTTTCTGTTATAGCCGATCGCTTTCACCGCTGATCCTCATCTCATGCACATCAATTATCGCATGCTATTCATGCGGCTGCCGTTGCTATCAGATGTGCCATGCGCTTGTAAATTCTCTCTGTAAACTCTATTTAACACTATTTAACACGACGCTTTGGCCAGTGAATGAATCATGTAATACACTTGCAATCTTACAACCCATACCATAAATCTTAGATATGCCACTGAACATACCCATACCCATTGGATGTGATACCCACGGGTAAAATTGACATCCCTAGTTCCTAGTGACATAGGGCTAAGTGACTGGAGTTCTCCATGAAAATCCAAATCCATTGCATGCAAGAAGTGCATATTGTCATCGCCATCCTGCCACTGGAGGAACGGGACGTTGTTGAAGGTGATCGGCCGGTCCTCATCGTAGATCACCATGTCCAGCTTGTGCGGGGTGATCAGACAAGATGGTTGCCGCTTGTGTTTGGAGGAAGAGTGCTGGAGGTGGCTATGGAGAAAGAGCGGGTCAGAGATGGTGGCACGCCACGCCTTGCAGACCGACTTTAAGCGTGAAAGTATTCGCCGGTAGCCGGAGGAGGATCTTGACGACGAGGTTGCCGGACAAGTCAGGGCCTGCTCACCCTCTTGTACGTCTTGACTGCCTCTCGTGTTGCTGGGCTGCTGTTCCTGTCCGGCGTCTTGTTCTTCCTGGCACCCAATTCCATGGCGTGCAGGAATGCAGGATATCACGTTAAATCACAACCAGGTGCCGTGCCACTGGCCACTGAGCCAGGTGCTCACTGCTGAGGAGCAGAGAAAGATTTGTTTTTCTTCTCACGTAGTAGGGGTAACTGGTAAGCTACTACTGTTTATGGGCATGGGTGTCCAGGGACACGAAGCCCAATTCCGAATCGTATTCCGCCTCATGTGACGGCCCGTGATGTCGGCACAATTTTGGGCCCGTGATTGTCTGTCTGCTTTTGAATTTTTTTAATGCAAATGTCTGTTTTTTGGATTAGCAGCGTGATTAATCACGAGGAGTGGAGTGGAGTGGTTGCGATTCGGGGTTCGCAGTCAAACACGCTGAGGCTGGGTTCTTTTTAGATGGGTTGGAAGCTAATAATCTAATTAAGTATTAATTTTTTAAAAAATAATATAATTTTTAAAACATTTTTTTATATTTTTTTAAAAATATCGTTTAGTAGTTTGAGAACGTGCACGAAAAATGAAAAAGATGAGTTAAGAAAAATCAAACACGTTAAGGATGGGTTCTTTTTAGATGGGTTGGAAGCTAATATCGTAAAACAAAACAAATTTATCAACTTATGATTAATTAAGTATTATTTTTAAAAAAATTAATATAGTTTTTAAAGCAATTTTTTATATATTTTTTAAAAAATATTGTTTAGTAGTTTGGGAGTGTAAAAAAATGAAAAAGATGAGTTGAGAAAATCAAAAGAAGAACACAGCCTGAATCATGTTTACAGTTCAGTTTTGCTTTTGTGCTGATCGGATGAAACTTCCTTTGGTTGACGCCATGATTAGCTGCATAAAATTATAGAATGTGACATGACTACACGAGAGTAATAAAATTATATGCTGTCGTAGGCTATTGTGCAGGTCAAAGTGCGCGTACTTTTTGTACGGTGCCAAACGGTGACAGAAATGTATATTCGGAGCATCTCCAAACCAACTACCAAAATACTTTTCAAACATGCATATAATCAGTTATCCAATTAATTTGATAAGTTCACTTAAAACGGCCTCTTTATCTACACTCAAGTTTATAATACCAAGATACATAAATCAGCCTCTATTATACCTTCTTTTTTCTCTTGTTCTTCGCTCTTTCTCTTATCCTGAAGAAGCCATCCTCAAGCTCCCGACGACGACGACAATCCATGCACATGAGAAACGACGGCAACGGTGATGACGACAGCGGCGAGAGGGGAGAAGCCGATGGCGACGGATCCATACGCGTGCGAGGCGGGCTCATGCGAACCGCTCCTAGGCAGTGGTCCGACAGGCGACAAGAGCAAAGCCTCATCTTCGCCAAATTCAGTCTCGAGCTCGATGCCCCTCCTACCACGTGTGGATTGGTGAATTTTGGTTCGAGAGGAACAAAGAGCAAGCTCGACGAAAAGGTGGTAGCAGTCAACGTGGAGGACCTCGACAACGCCGGAGAGTGGACATAACAGTCGGCACGAAGGACCTCGACGGCGTGGACGAGCTCGACGACGTCAAAGAGGAGGCACAACAGTCGACGAAAGACGAGCTCGATGCTGCCGAAGAAGAGGCGGCAGTCGACGCTGAGAAGGGGCTGCTCGGGGATCGGCGACGTGGCTGTTGGCCTGCTACTCCTTTGCGTCGGACGGGAAGAAAGAGACAAGAGCGACATAGGGTCCGCCATTTGACAAGTTGAGCATGGTTGGCCAGATTTTGCCAGACAGTGGGATGTTTGACCAGCCGGATGACTTGATCATCCGGTTGATAAGTTGGTTGAAGCATGTCTTTTAAATTAAAAGAATTGTTAAAATTTTGTTTGGAGAGGTCATAGGAGATGTTTAAAAAATGACGTCTTTGTCATTGTAGATTTGTTTATACGGTTTTGCCTATTATCAATCACCGGTTGCTTGAAAAAAATAACACACTCATTTTTCAACAGTCAACAAAGCCGTGGTTCATCCGACTACTGTTTCTCTTGCTCTTGACAAATATTACTCGTACATGCTAATATCCTCCGACTCTTCGCTCGCTATCCTTCAATATGCAAAAAGGCATGACGTGCAGACTGCACATCGTTTCGCCACCTTCTTGCTAACAACTTTCACACGAGTAAATTAACTGTCAAAGTTGTCGTCACATGTGCTGCTCTCATTTTACATGTCAATCTCTGTGACACCTCATTTATCTTTTTTTGTGAGGTGTCCTAACAGTACTGACCTCCCTCGTCTCCTACTAGACAATAGTGAGCTCTAAACGATTCCATTCCTATATGATCAACAAGATACGTGTAAGACACAAGCAGAGTTTATCAATGCTAGAAATTAAAGGAAGAATAAGCCCTTGTTCAGTTAATTCTATAGAGAGTGATTGGATGGGATATGTGTGAAACTAATTCCCTCCGATCTAACTTAATTCTCTATCGAGATTAATCGAACAAGTTCTAAGAAAATATAACGAAACAACTAGCTGATGGATGGGCTTCACATATGCCAGTAGAGTCATTAATAGGAGGGTTGATGGTAGGACATTAAACCTATTAGTAATAAATATGTAATCCAAGTATTATATTTGTACATTATTCCACATCATACTTTTCGTCATAGTGTATTGTTGTTATAAGATAGTGGTTAAAGAGTGTACTAAGCATCAGGGGCGGACTTTCGCCCCGGGCTGCAGGCCGCGCGAGGCCACAGCTACAGAGTCCGGCAAGTAGCAGCCAAAATGAGACTGTTCATGCATGGTCCATGTTTTAATTAATGATTAGCTTTTGTAATTAAGTTAGTAGCACCAAATAGGTGGTGATGAGAAATTTGATTCCTATCATTGACCTGAGAGGTTTGCTTTACTTTAGTGCATGTCCAAATTGGTCGTCTCTGGTGTCGTCAAGGGCGTGCCAGTTGGTTTGATCCTGTAACCAACAAGAAAACATAGAATAGGTGTTAAGTTGAGATTAGATCCCACCGGATCGGCTGAAGATATCAATAAACATACAATTGCTATCCCAAATCATGTTTAAGCTAAGTGATTGGGATAGATCAGTAGTATACCGAGACAATATAAATTACTTAGGCCCAAAAGATGATTAGGATAATAATTATATGTATTTATAACCTAGCCGATGCTGCATGTCTAATGTGAATCGGCTAGTACTCCTATACATTTTATAAAAAGATACCAATATGAGTTGAATGCGGTAACCCTAGATCAATCGGTTGTTGATATGACTCAACAGATTGATACCGGCTTAAGGCATTTAAATACAGTGAGATCTTAATATAAAAGGTAGTTTTAATACATCTAACAGTATTAATACTAAAAGACGATTAAAACAGGTAAGGCTGACTGAAACTTAAGCGCTGTCTCTAATAGAAAACATTATGTCGAACATATTTATATACCCCTAAAAGCGACTTAACTGGCCGATTAGACGCAACACTAAATACAAAAAGAGATATTAGATTTGTATAGACTAATGAAATCATGTCAAGACGGTGGACACGCCATATAATCTAAATCAACATCTAGATCTAGCTCTATTGGTTGTTGTCTCCAGAGAGAAATTAGCTGACTGCGAGATAGATTTAGACATTGTTCTAGATTATATGTCGCGTATGATAACTTAAGCAGTTTATAACATCGAAATCAGAGTATCATTATGATGGAAGCACTAACCTCGACGATACAAGCCACTTGTAACAAGAAATTACCTTGTCTGAAGATCGAATCCGATGCAGCCCGAGCAAAAGCAAGAACTTGTCGAGAAAAAGTAAAACAAAAGGTTGGTGATGCGTCGAAGATGTATTGATTATGATTTTTGTTTTTTTACAAGCCCTTGGGTCTTATTTATACCCGGATACATAACAAGTCCGTGATGGACATGATTCCTATTACAGATTAGATTACAAAACAAACCGACATTATCACGGAAGGAAATTAAACAAAATATCCTAATTTAAAGATACAATTGCCGTTATAGGACATTATCCACAGATGGCAATATCTTTAACGCACTTTAGAAACCGAATCCAATACCTTATCTTCAATCTTTAATTTTGGAATTGGCTTCACTTCTATCTTCAATCGGAATCGGCTATCAGCTATCCTAGTCCGATTCGGACACAGCCGACTGACTCCGCAGTCGATTCAAACTTAGACGACACAGCCTCTGCTTCCCCGCTGACCGCACTTTGCTTCTGATTCCACTTCAATCGTGGCCTCGAACCCGGGGATTTGATTACCAAATTTGGTCGTTAACACATGCCCCCAAGTCCGTGATATGAAAGTATTGCGGATTTTGTGCAATCCGAATTCCAGGCGCAACCCTAGGTCGATTCTTTTTCAACCGTTATGAAAACTCTTTAAACAACACCTGCCACCCGCCAAACAACTCACGCCGTCTACACAAGTCCACAACATCAAACGTCCTCGAGCTCTCCGGCGACCTCTCCGGCTTCCCCAAGCTCACGGCGGCGATTTCTTCCTCCGGCGACCCCAGGCGTCCCAATGGCGACCTCCGCCGCTCCATCGGCTTCGTCCCCCGCCGAGTTCCCTGAGGTATGCCTTAATCGGCTAAAACCCTTCTTTTTGCTTGTTCCCCTTTTGTAGATTTGAATTCTAGGGTTTACAATTCTGAAATTTGCATTTTTCCGATTGTAGCATCTTACTCACCAAGTAGTAATCCCTAGTCTGCTGCAAAATGAGAGATACTTTCTAGGACCAATCGGCAATAAGGACCCCACTGAGTTTATAATAGCCGAAACTAATAGGATGCCCTATAGGATGAGAAATCCAAGCTTAAGTCATTGGGCAGGCACTTTCAAGTCGTGGCCATCAATGGACAAGTCTTGGTCGGTGTTGACGAGAAATCTCTCTCACGCGCTGGCCTGGGAGATCTGCTTGACTCCAGTGCAGGTCCTTCTTAGCTGCCTACAATGTGTAGAGCGTGCCAGTTGATTTGATCTGCCAATCAACAAGAGAAAAGACAAGAAAGTGTTCGTTAAGCGTTAGGTCAAGTCCCCGCGGGATCGGCCGAGGAAATCCATGAACGTATATATGCTATTCCAGACCATATTTGGGCCAAACGACCAAAGCGCATCGGCTATACCAAGACGATCATCAGTCAACCGATCCAAATATAACGAAGAATAATAAATATATGGATCAACAGACCAACCGATGCTGGGAAACTAACATCAAATTGACTAATATTCCAATGAATCTCGTGCAGACGCAACATTCCTAGATCAAAGATGTAAGCGAGCACAATCTAGACATGAAATACAGCCCTATTACAGATCTAATAACAATTATGTTAAAAGAAATACATTAGGATAAGTAAGGTCGGCTGAAACCCCGACGCTATCCCTAGATAATGTAAGTCCAAAAGAATAGATTACCAACGATTCTAAAAACGACTCAATAGTTCAGTCTTGATGCAGCATTAAGTATCAAAAGAAGCATCCAATCTATTACTTCCGACTTGCACTCCGTAAGATGGTAGATATTACATACGAACCAACCAACCCTTAAACCTAGCCTTGTTAACCACATACCCCCAAAAAGATGAGTCAACTACAAGATAGATCTAAGCACCGAATTGGTTCATATGCACTATATGATATATATCGTAGTGAAACTATTGAATCCAATGTGTCATTGCGATGGAAGCATTAGAAACAAGTAATCTCACCACTAACGACAAACATTTACCTGAGTTTGGGGATCGAGACGATGCAGCCCAAAGCCAAACAGGGTGTTCGTCTAAAAAGGAAAAGGATGGCGATGCGCCGAAGATTAGATTGATTGAATCGTTTTCATACAGAGGGTCTCGGGTCCTATTTATACCCAAGATACAAATATTGGTAACAACTTCGGATTCTATCTAAACTACTTTTTAAAACATCATATCATCCCTAGCGAGATCCATAATGCATTACAACTAACAATTTAACAAACTCCTAAATTACAGATACAACTGCCATTACAGGACTCTATCCATAAGTGGCAATGTCTTTAAACGCGCAATTAACATCCGAATCTCCACTTATCCTCAAGTTTCTGCATTGGACACGGTTTTATTTCTTCTGAACTCGGAATCGGCTGTCGGCTGTTCCATTCAACCCATCCTCAGCCGACCAGCCCTGCAGCCGATCACTCTTTTAGCCGATACAACTTTTGCCCTCAGCCGATCCAATTCCACCTTGCTTTCTTAGGACTTAGGAACCCCATTACCAAATTCCAGTGTTAACAGTCGGCATGGTATAAGAGAATGCAGCCGGCCAAGCAAAGCCATTGGGAAGAAGTTGGGATAGCTCAATGCCTTGCTCTGTTTGTAGTCGATATGGCAAAAGACGAACCCCTGATGTCGGTTGCCATCTACTTTTGGAACAACACCTGGAATTCCTTCGTCTTCCAACAGGACCCAATGACCATTACCCTAGCCGATGTAGTTATGATAACTAGATTAGATGTCCTGTCATCGGCTAACCCTAACAGATTGGCAGACAAAGGCCAATTTTCATTCAAAACTAAGGCCATAGGGGGTTGGAACGGTTTCGTGGCCATGAACATGAAGGAAGGACCGATCAGTGCCAGAGAGCATGCCGCGTTCTTGATGATGTGGCTGGAAAAGTTCTTCTTTTGCCGATCTAGCTGTGGGCTGACGACAAATTTGCAAGTGATAGCCGAAGCCTTAGTGGACAAGAAGAAGATCCCATTAGGCAAGTTTTTGCTCGGTTACTTGTATCAAACCCTGAACCAGGTTGTCTCAAAAATCGCCTTCAATGCCAACATCAACACTAGGGGTCCCTGGTGGTTTCTCCAACTATGGCTAGTGCTGATGACACAGAAGATAGCTGGTCGGCCACAATTGACTGGGGCACGCTTCCCCCTGCTGAAGCCGATCGAAGATGAGGAAGGGGGTGAAGCTAGTGACCATCGGAAGATGCTCGTGCTACGGTGAAGCAGCGGCCATGCATACCGGATCTAAGCAATCGGCCGAGCTGCTAGCCAAATGGTTTCTGTCCTTGTATGATGGATTTTCTAAGGACAACCGATGCTGGTACTTCTATAGGGACAGAGCATTCTTCGAGCTGCCGATCGAGTTGAACTTTGAAGAAGTCAATTCGGCTGATTACCCCAAGTGCCGAGAGATCTTCACCACAACACTCACACCATGCATCTTGCCGACGAGGATCCATCAAGGCCGGAACATGGTGAAGACGTACGAGTTTTACTACCCAGTTTTGGCTGCTAGGCAGTTTGGACTTGGGCAACTGTCCATCGGCTGTTATTATGTCGATAAGATCGAAACCCGAGGGGTGGTGGATGAAAAGCTGATTATGAACAAGCTGATGGAGCTAGGAGGCCCACCTCTCGGTAGCATCGACGTCATGGGGCTGTCCTACAAGAAGAGCACAACATATGACAAGTGATGGGTAGAAATCAAGAGGCATCTGTTTCATCAATTGTCTTCCTCCTACATCACCACCTTGCTGCTGGACGAGATCTGTAACATCCTGAAAATCGAAGAAATTGAAATCGGAACGTAAAAATCAGAACTTACAAAAACTTTTGCTTGTTGCCTTTCTCTCGTATTTGTTGCTTCTTATTTGCCAGCTCAGTTGCATAAGTTTAGTTGTGAACAATTTCTCTCGGTGTTCGTGAATGGCTTGGATTTTGTTGGGAAGAAAATTTCAAAATACAGGATTAGAAATTTTAAAATAAAATCGGAAAAGGGATGCGGATTTATGAAAATACGAATTTGAGAAATAGAATATTAATTGGTGATTATGGAAGATTAATTAGGGAGTAAAATAGACAATAAAATATTTTAGGGGATTTACATGAAATCTAGGAAAATTTTTGGACTTAAAAATAGTGAATATGAAATTAGAAAAAGGAATTAAATAAATATGAAAAATATATTAGGAAAAATAAAAAGTGGGGAAAAAGTTGGAAATATAATATTAAAAATTATTCGGGAATATTAAAATTTACTTTGAATTTTTAGAGTGGAAGAAAATAGAAATGGGAAGTTAGGAATTAAAAATCGGGAAATTATAAAACGACACTGTTCATTGCTCACCAAGTGTTCGACGCCGACCCGGCCTTGGATGCGCGCCGCCGCGCGTCGCCTAGCCGTACCGCACCGCGCCGCGCGCACCACGCGCCACGCGCCCTCGCGTGCCCGTTCCCGCGCCGGACCCCGCCCGCGCCCGCGCCCGTGCCGGACCCCACCCGCGCCGCACCTTCGCCACCACGCGCCCGCCGCCATATCCGGACCCCACCCGCGCCGCGCCGCGCCACGCGCCCGCCGCCGTATCGGACCCCGCCACTCGCGCCTTCGCCGCCATGCACCCGCCGCCGTATCCGGATCCCGTCGCGCCCTGCGCTCCTCCCGCCGCGTCGTGCCCGCGCGCGCCCGGCCTCGGCCTCCCGCGCCGCCGCGTGGCGTCCGCCGTACCGACGCCGCGCTGACCCCTTTTTCTCCCGTTCCCCTCTCGGCCGCAGCTATAAAAGGGGGCAAAACCCCCACCTTTTCCCACACACCACCGCCTCTCCTTCCCTCTCCCGAGCGCCGCCGTCGCCGCAAAAACCAAGAGTCGCCGCCGTCGCCACCGTGCGCCGAAGCCGCCGCGAGCCGTCGCGCTGCCCACCGATGCGCCGCCGCCGCTGGTAAGTCCCCAAGCCACCGCCCCTTTCCTCGCGCTGGCGCCGGCCACCGGCCGAAGCAGAGGAGGGAGAGGGTTCGGTCGAACGCCTTGAGGCCCAATGAACAGTGTGCTCAGAGAAAAGGAAAAGAAAAAGAAAAATAAAAAAAGGGGGAAAGAAAAATAGAGAAAATTAGGAAAAATTATGGAAAATTTGGAAAATATTTTGAGAAGACTTGAGTAAAATTTTGGGCAAAAATAAATTTTTTTCTTGCATGTTTTCTCAGTGCAAAGTTTGAAAATCAAAATCGAACTTTTTCCGAAATTTCGTTTCGCGTCGTTTTCAAATTCGGATTTCGTTTAATTCTTCCTCGCCATTTAAATATGCTTCTCTTTTGTGCTCAAACCTTCAAAACCTCGAGCACAAATTCCTCCCTAGTATTTCCAAATCTATTTTCTCAAATAATTACGATCGTCGTCTTTGCGAAAACCCTAGGGCATCGACTCGATTCTAAAACTCGGATTTTTCCCTAGCAACCCTTGTCCTAACTCAAGTAGAATTTTAGGCTAAATATTTGGAATCGTTTTCGTGGCTTTTATGGTTCTTATCGATTTTTTGATGCTTTATTGAATTCTAATTGAATTCAATTGATCTTTCGCACGTACGGATAGCACCTGAAGAAGCAGGCATCGACTCCGTTGAAGACCCCACTCAACAAGCGTGCGAGCAAGGCAAGTCGTCACACTCTTTGAACATATTGATCCCAATTGCGAAATGATGTTATTTTAAACTTCAAACATGCATGCTATACATAGAGAATTACCTATACTTGTTATGTCATGCCTTGTTATTGATTACCTTTAGAATTATTCCTTGTAACCCTCGATGTGATACAAACGATCGGAGAATATCTTTGGTAAACTGCTTAGCCATGCTATACTTAGATTCATGCATACTCATGATTTTATGAAAAGCTTTATGCTTGGGCATCTACCTTAGGAAGGTAGATGAGATATGGCATGTGGAGACATGAGCGCCACATTGCCATGAGAATGACGAAACGAGATTTGATGAAAATTGAAAGTACTGAACAAATGTTTTAGACTGGGGCGGCTGGATGATTTGGGTGGATTCCGGAAAAGGCAAGTGCCGACCTTGGTCAATTAAGGACCGAGCCATGAGATAGCCGGGAAACGAGCCAGTACAACCGTACTTCTCGAATGGGTATGGACCTAGTGGAGTAGATAGCCGAGCGGAGGCGGTACCCTTGCATAGTGGTTCTTATGGATGAGATGAGGTTTGAAAGGGATGATGGTAAATTGAAATTTATTATAACTTGATGAATGAAATCTCCCCTTACCCCGGGTGCGCCAGAACTCCTCTCACTGCTAGAAAATGACGGCTAGAGTGAATGAGGGCTTAAGTTCATGGAGCGGGTACTGCCAAAGTAAGATTATCGAAAGGCTTTGCCGTGACCGTCTCATGTGTTGGGACGTAGGCTCATTTGTTGGGCTGTCACGAAGTACGGGTAAAGTGTACATCCACTGCAGTGTGAATGAATCAATCTATTCGAATAGCCATGCTCGCGGATATTGAGCATCGTGACAAGACTTTCGCTTGGCTAGACTTTAAACTTTAAAATGATGGGATGGGTTTGCATGATAATTTTTAATCACTGGTGGATCAACTTCTCAAGATGCGAGAAGGGGTGGACTCCCCAGAAAATCATGACGAACCGGAGGCGGGAAGCCATCCTTGGAATCACGATGGATGATAGATAGAACCGTCTCCGAATTAATGAACTGTGGAACTAAAACTTGACTTGGCTAGTTGTTAGGCTTGAGAAAAGAGTTGTGAAAATTGGCTTTATGCAAAAGAACTCCAGCCATTCTTTGAATGACCCTATCATATGCATCACTTCCGTGTTGGCTTGTTGAGTACGGTTGGTACTCACCCTTGCTATACGCACAAACCTTCAGATGGTGGTAATGAGGACTTGGAGGATCCATATGCCTATTACCAGGAGGGCGAAGAAGCTGACGGCGCTTGCTAGGTCTTAGTCTCCGGTCGTTGCCTGTGGCAATTGACAAGCCGCTGCCTTTATTCCGCTGCCTTATCTAATTTCTACTTTTGGGTTGTATCTGGACCATGAGGTCCTATGTGTTGGACATTGCCTTCGGATCTACTATTGTAATAATTTCGGTGTAAGACTATTCGTGCATTTGGACCTGATTATTCAGTACTGTATTTCGTGGGTACCAAACTACTCGATCCAGGGAAATGGTACTATGAACACGGAAGATTCCCGTTCCAAAAACGGGGATCCACAGAGCTGGTATCAGAGCAATGCGACTGTAGGATAAGACCAACTGGCGCCCTACCCCTGACTAGTCGGCTAAAGGGAAGTATCCCTACGTAGGATCATCTTGGCAAACTATTATTTTTGAAAAGACAAACATACTTTTTCCTATACCTTTATCTCCATTTCTTCTACCCAAATGGTTTTGATTTTATCTATCTTTTCCTGACCCTAAGTTGCTTTCAAAAGCAGATGTCGGACCATGTCGGAGTTTGGGAAATCACCGTTCCACGGGATGAGGGATTCGTGGCGCAACTCCAGTCATTGCTGTGGTGTCTAAGGTACCCAGAGGCACCCACTTACCAGATCAGGAGGCATGGCACCGAAGGATATCCGGTATGGAAAGCGGCAGTTTCAGTTGAGGCCCGCATGAGGAGTGAGACACCTTATTGCTTCCACACCCGTTACCACCGAGATCTAGTAGAAGCAGCTATTCAAGACGCGGCCCGTGAAGCGTTTCTCCGCCTCAATGCTATTCACCGTGCTGAGCTCACCGTGACTGAGTTTGTGCACCACCCCTATCGCGAGGAAGGCAATCCGGTCTGCACCGTGGAAGCCACCCCCTGCTGTTATAATCCTATGGTCACCCGTCTATCCCGCTGGGCAGAAACAGCGGATGACTGCTATGAATAAGCTTTGCTCGAGATCAACGACCAGCAGCGACGCCTCAATGATCTGGTCGAGGAACACCAAAGCTGTGGGGATCAGATCAACTTGCTGCAGACCCAGCTACAGGCCAACGGTGCCCAGTACGAGCAAACAACAGGTCAACCAGCTGGAAGAACAACTTCGCTCCCATCCTGTCCCTGCTGCAGGTACTTCCACCGAAGTTGTACCAACACCTCCTGCCCCGGTGCCCGACCACTACTACCTCATGACTCCAGCATGTCTGAACACTTTTCAAGCCATGATGGAGCAGGCCTTTATGTTGAGCACAGAGTCGGCACCATACCTGATAGACCCCACTGCTGCTACCTCGATGGAACCTACCTCGAACTCCATGGCTGCATTATCTGAGCCTGGTTCGGGAGAAGAGAACCCCATCCAGATCAGTACCGACTCCGAGTCCGAGATAGAGCCTATGGAAATCAAGTGGGAGTCCAGTGATACTGATCCAGCAGAGGAGGCAGCTCCTACTCGTCGTCTGACTCACACCGGAGGTCCCCTCAACCGCAAGACTGTCCGGAAGAGTACCCGACCACCAAGCAGGAAGATCAAGCATGACTCCGAGGCCACTACCTCTGAGCCTTGGGAGCTTCGATTTGCTTCAGCTAAGGATCACCCTCTTCCTGCACCTGGTTCCTGCGGTTGGTTGGATGACTAGGCGAGAGGACCGCCTCAACTTGACCTTGCTTGGATGGTTCTTTTGGCAGCAAGGATCACACCCTTCCCTAGTAGCCAATGGCAGTAGTACGATGTAGCTTTCGCATTATGTCATGTGGGACTGTGTATGTGCAGTCCATTGTATCCCCATTAATGTAATCGCTATGGACCGATGTTTTATGATATGTTGTTAATGAGTTTATTCCACCATGCTTACTCTGTTCAAAGATCAACTAAAAACAACTTGAAGAGAAATCACCTAGAAACCATGATCTTAGCGGGTCCAACCTCTTAACTCATCTACCTTCTTCAGATGGCGCATCGTCGTAGAGCTGCAACATCCAACGAGAACCCACAGGAGCCTAATCCCTCCACCCTGGCGGAGGTTATGGCTTTGCAAACCCAGTTGCTGCAAGCTATCGCCAACAACCAAGGGAATCACGGAGGATCAAGCTTGGGAGAATTTATGCGAGCTATGCCGCCTACATTTTCCACGGCCGACGAACCAATGGATGCCGAAGACTGGTTGAGAGTAATAGAAAAGAAGTTGACCCTCGTTAGGGTACGAGAAACCGACAGAGTCATTTTTGCCACCAATCAATTGGAAGGCCCCGCAAGTGATTGGTGGGACACTTACAAAGAGACACGGGCAGAAGACGCCGAAGAACCAACCTGGGAGGAGTTCACAGCCGCCTTTCGTGAAAATTTCGTACCAGCCGCGTTATGAGAATGAAGAAGAACGAATTCGAAGGTTGCGCCAAGGCAACACCACAGTGCGGGAATACCGAACAAGTTCACGCAACTCGCTCGATATGCCACCGGTGACCTGGCAAACGAAGAGGAGAAAATCGATAAATTTATCGAAGGATTGAGCGATGAGCTGAGAGGGCCAATGATCGGCCAAGATCACGTCGCTTCCAAAGCCTTATCAACAAGGTGGTACGGTTGGAACATGACCGGAAGATGGTGGAAAACAACCGCAAGAGGAGGCTTGCTATGGCCCGCCCACTTCAGGGAGCGCCTCAGCGTCCAAGGGAGCCACCCCGTCCGGATGGAAGCCAACCGTCATGGCAACCAGTCGTTCCCCTGCACCCGACCACGTCAACAGGCCGACTGCACCCCAGTTCCATACCCCGACACCCACTCTAGCCACTCCGGGAAGAAGAAATGTGAATTGTTTCAACTGTGGAGAGTTTGGGCACTACTCCAACAGCTGCCCCAAGCCACGCAACACTCCCGTGCGTACCGGCGCCAATGCAACGGCCTCGAGGAACCACTGCTCCGCTGCGGGACGCGGTCTCATTTAGGACTCCGCAACCCAATGAGGCGCCACCGGATTCGGCGCGGACAAGTGAATCATGTGCGTGCTGAAGAAGCGCAGGAGGATCAGAACGTGCTGATAGGTATGTTCTCTATCAACTCTACCCCAGTTAAAGTCTTATTTGATTCCGGAGCATCGCATTCATTCATATCTTCACAAGTAAGCAAACAACACCACCTACACCAGGTAGAACTTAAGAGACCCATGTTGGTGCACTCGCCTGGGGGAAACATAACCGTACCCCATGCTTGCATCAATGTGCCCATACGGATTAGAGACGTGGTATTTCTTTCAAATCTCATGGTACTATCACCTCAAACTATTGATGTCATACTTGGAATGGATTGGTTGACCAAGAACAATAGAGTCATAGACTGTAGCCGGAGGAAAGTCACAGTATCCACCCCATGGGGATCATCAATGAACATAACCATGGACCAAAACCCGATGCTATGCGAGCAAGCTGCGACCATGCTACCTTTGAGCGGGATGCCAGTAGTGCAAGAATACCCGGACGTATTCTCTGAGGAATTGCCCGGAATGCCCCCTGATCGTGACATAGAATTTATCATCGACCTAATGCCTGGTACTGCCCCCATATCCAAGAGACCTTACCGGATGCCGGCTAACGAACTGGAAGAACTCAAGAAGCAAATCAGAGAACTACAGGAAAAAGGATTTGTACGCCCTAGTTATTCTCCCTGGGGAGCCCCAGTACTCTTCGTCAAAAAGAAGGATGGAAGTATGAGAACGTGTGTAGATTACCGATCGTTGAATGAAGTGACCATCAAAAACAAGTACCCACTACCTCGAATCGATGACTTATTTGATCAACTTAAGGGTGCACAAGTGTTCTCAAAGATTGATCTTCGGTCAGGATACCATCAGTTAAATATTAGAGCCGGAGATATTCCCAAAACAGCATTCTCTACGCGTTATGGCTTGTACGAGTTCACCGTAATGTCTTTTGGATTGACCAATGCCCCCGCGTATTTCATGAATCTAATGAACAAAGTATTCATGGAGTATCTGGATAAATTCGTGGTGGTGTTTATCGACAATATACTTATCTACTCCAAAGACGATGAGGAACATGCGGAGCACCTACGACTGGTACTGGAGAAGCTACGGGAGCACCAGTTGTATGCAAAATTTAGTAAATGCGAGTTCTGGCTTAAGGAAGTCGCTTTTCTTGGCCATGTAGTCTCAGCCGGAGGAGTAGCAGTAGACCCTGCCAAGGTCGAAGCTGTTACAGAATGGAAGGCACCCAAGTCAGTGACAGAGGTTCGGAGTTTCTTGGGATTGGCCGGATATTACCGGAGATTCATCGAAGGGTTTTCCACAATAGCCCGATCCATGACTCAACTTCTGAAGAAGGAGAAGAAATTCGTATGGAACGAGAAGTGTCAGGAAGCCTTTGACCAACTAAAAGAAAAGTTAACCACTGCCTCAATCTTAACCCTACCTGACAATCGAAAGGACCTCGTGATGTACTGTGATGCGTCTCGACAAGGACTAGGAGGCGTATTAATGCAGGATGGAAAGGTCGTAGCATATGCCTCGAGACAGTTATGACCCCACGAGGAAAACTACCCCACCCACGACTTCGAATTAGCAGTAGTTGTTCATGCATTAAAAATTTGGAGGCACTATCTGATCGGGAACCACTGTGATGTATATACTGATCACAAGAGTCTAAAGTACTTCTTTACTCAATCCGATCTCAATTTGCGTCAGAGACGGTGGTTGGAATTGATCAAGGACTACGATCTAGGAATCCATTACCACCCCGGTAAGGCGAACGTTGTGGCTGATGCGCTAGGCCGTAAAGCCCAATGCAACCACATGAGACTGGAAGGCATGGCCAGTGAGCTCAAAGAAGAGATGGCTCGACTTAACCTGCACCTGATTCCTCACGTAGAAGTGAACTCACTGGAAATCCAACCCCTTCTAAGGACTCAAATAGAAGAAGCTCAAAAGGGTAATGAAGAAACACAAGCAATCAAAGAGCGCATGGCCGCTGGGCGCGCTAAGGAATTTTCGGTAGATGACAAGGGAACCCTGTGGTATAAGAAAAGAATCTGCGTGCCTGAACAAGGTGGTTTGAGAGGGTTGATCCTAAAAGAAGCACACGAATCAGCCTATTCGTTACATCCGGGAAGCATGAAAATGTACCAGGATTTGAAGGAAGAATACTGGTGGCCCAATATGAAGAGAGACGTAGCCGAATACGTAGCCGTATGCGATGTATGCCAAAGGGTAAAAGCTGAGCATCAACGACCGACAGGCTTGTTGCAGCCACTTAAGATTCCCGAGTGGAAATGGGATGACATAGGCATGGATTTCATCGTTGGACTACCCAAAACGGCAGCCAGATATGATTCCATTTGGGTAATAGTAGATCGGCTCACCAAGACCGCCAGATTTATCCCCGTGAAGACTAACTACAATAGCGCCAAGCTAGCAGAGCTATACATGAGTAGGATTGTGTGTCTTCACGGTGTACCAAAAAGAATTATATCGGATTGCGGTACCCAATTCACGTCCCATTTCTGGAACAAAGTTCATGAGGCACTCGGAAGTCACCTTGCCTTCAGTACCGCTTACCACCCACAGACCGACGGGCAGACCGAAAGGACAAATCAAGTGCTTGAGGATATGTTGAGAGCCTGTGCGTTGGATTTCACAAAGGATTGGGAGAAATGTTTACCATACGCCAAATTCTCCTACAACAACAGCTACCAAGCAAGTCTGAAGATGTCACCGAATGAAGCCCTATTTGGTCGGCGATGCCGAACCCCATTGATGTGGTCAGAAACCGGTGAACGAGCCGTGTTTGGGCCTGACATAATCAAAGAGGCCGAGGAAAAGGTCCGTTTGATCCGGGACCGATTACAAGCTGCCCAATCTCGACAGAAGAGCTACGCGGATACTCGTCGGAGGGACTTAGAGTTCAATATAGGCGACTATGTGTATCTAAAAGTCTCACCACTACGAGGGACTCAGAGGTTCAAGGTCAAAGGGAAACTTGCGCCAAGATATGTAGGCCCATTCCTGATAAGCGCAAAAAGAGGTGAAGTGGCCTACCAGCTAGAGTTACCCGAGAACATCTCCGATGTCCACCCAGTGTTCCATGTGTCACAGTTGAAGAAATGCCTGCGGGTGCCAGAAGAGCAAACTCCTTTGGAAACCATCCATATCAACAGTGATCTCACATATCCGGAACATCCAATAAAGATACTGGACGAGGCGGAAAAGAACACACGGACCAAGTCATGGCGTATGAACAAAGTACAATGGAGCAATCACACTGAAGAAGAGGCCACCTGGGAAAGCGAGGATTTTCTGAAGACTGATTGCCCACACCTACTCAACAACCGGTAAGAAATCTCGAGGACGAGATTTATTGTTAGGGGGTAGGTTTGTAACATCCTGAAAATCGAAGAAATTAAAATCGGAACGTAAAAATCGGAACTTACAAAAACTTTTGCTTGTTGCCTTTCTCTCGTATTTGTTGCTTCTTATTTGCCAGCTCACTTGCATAAGTTTAGTTGTGAACAATTCCTCTCGGTGTTCGTGAATGGCTTGGATTTTGTTGGGAAGAAAATTTCGAAATACAGGATTAGAAATTTTAAAATAAAATCAGAAAAGGGATGCGGATTTATGAAAATACGAATTTGAGAAATAGAATATTAATTGGTGAGTAAGGAAGATTAATTAGGGAGTAAAATAGACAATAAAATATTTTAGGGATTTACATGAAATCTAGGAAAATTTTTGGACTTAAAAATAGTGAATTATGAAATTAGGAAAAAGAGAATTAAATAAATATGAAAAATATATTTGGAAAAATAAAAAGTAGGGAAAAAAGTTGGAAATATAATATTAAAAATTATTCGGGAATGTTAGAATTTATTTTGAATTTTTAGAGTGGAAGAAAATAGAAATGGGAAGTTAGGAATTAAAAATCGGGAGATTATAAAACGACACTGTTCATTGCTCGGCAAGTGTTCGACGCCGTACCCGGCCCGGATGCGCGCCGCCGCGCGTCGCCCGGCCGTAGCCGCGCGCGCGCGCGCGCCTCGCGCGCCGCGCCGCGCCGGACCCCCGCCCGCGCCGCCCGCGCGACCGCGCCGCGCCGGACCCGCCGCGCTCGCGCCGCCGTATCCGGACCCCGCCGCGCTCGCGCTTGCCGCCACGCGCCCGCCGCCGTATCCAGACCCGTCCGCGCCCGCGCTCCTCCCGCCGTGTCGCGCCCGCGCGCGCCCGGCCTCCGCGCCGCCGCGTGGCGTCCGCCGTACCGACGCCGCGCCGCCCCTTTTTCTCCCATTCCCCTCTCGCGTAGCTATAAAAGGGGAAAAACCCCACACCTTTTCCAACACCACACCGCCTCTCCCTTCCTCTCCCGAGCGCCGTCGTCGCCACAAAAACCGAGAGCCGCCGCCGTCGTCGTCGTGCCGCGCCGGCCGCCGCGAGCCGTCGCGCGTCCACGTGCACCGCCGCCTCTCCTAGCCGTCGCCGCCGCGCCGGTAAGTCCCCGAGCTGCCGTCCCTTTCCTCGCGCTGGCGCCGGCCACCGGCCGAAGCAGAGGAGGGAGAGGGTTCGGTCGAACGCCTTGAGGCCCAATGAACAAGTGCGTAGAGAAAAGGAAAAGAAAAAGAAAAAGAAAAAGAAAAAGGGGAAAAAAGAAAAAAATAGAGAAAAATTAGGAAAAATTATGGAAAATTTGGAAAATATTTTGAGAAGACTTGAGTAAAATTTTGGGCAAAAATAAATTATTTTTTTGTATGTTTTCTCAGTGCAAAGTTTGAAAATCAAAATCGGACTTTTTCCGAAATTTCGTTTCGCGTCGTTGTCAAATCCGGATTTCGTTTAATTCTTCCTCGCCATTTAAATATGCTTCTCTTTTGTGCTCAAACCTTCAAAACCTCGAGCACAAATTCCTTCGCTGGTATTTCCAAATCTATTTTCTCAAATAATTACGATCGTCGTCTTTGCGAAAAACCTAGGGCATCGACTCGATTCTAAAACTCAAATTTTTCCCTAGCAACCCTTGTCCTAACTCAAGTAGAATTTTAGGCTAAACATTTGGAATCGTTGTCGTGGCTTTTATGGTTCTTATCGTTCTTTCGGTGCTTTATTGAATTCTAATTGAATTCAATTGATCTTTCGCACGTACGGATAGCACCTGAAGAAGCAGGCATCGACTCCGTTGAAGACCCCACTCAACAAGCGTGCGAGTAAGGCAAGTCATCACACTCTTTGAACATATTGATCCCAATTACGAAATGATGTTATTTTAAACTTCAAACATGCATGCTATACATAGAGAATTACCTATACTTGTTATGCCATGCCTTGTGATTGATTACCTTTAGAATTATTCCTTGTAACCCTCGATGTGATACAAACGATCGAAGAATATCTTTGGTAAACTGCTTAGCCATGTTATACTTAGATTCATGCATACTCATGATTTTATGAAAAGCTTTATGCTTGGGCATCTACCTTAGGGAAGGTAGATGAGATATGGCATGTGGAGACATGAGCGCCACATTGCCATGAGAATGATGAAACGAGATTTGATGAAAATTGAAAGTACTGAACAAATGTTTTAGACTGGGGCGGCTGGATGATTTGGGTGGATTCCGGAAAAGGCAAGTGCCGACCTTGTTCAATTAAGGACTGAGCCATGAGATAACCGGGAAACGAGCCAGTACAACCGTACTTCTCGAATGGATATAGACCTAGCGGAGTAGATAGCCGAGCGGAGGCGGTACCCTTGCATAGTGGTTCTTATGGATGAGATGAGGTTTGAAAGGGATGATGGTAAATTGAAATTTATTATAACTTGATGAATGAAATCTCCCCTTACCCCGGGTGCACCAGAACTCCTCTCACTGCTAGAAAATGACGGCTAGAGTGCATGAGGGCTTAAGTTCATGGAGCGGGTACTGCCAAAGTAAGATTATCGAAAGGCTTTACCGTGACCGTCTCATGTGTTGGGACGTAGGCTCATTTGTTGGGCTGTCGCGAAGTACGGGTAAAGTGTACATCCACTGCAGTGTGAATGAATCAATCTATTCGAATAGCCATGCTCGCGGATATTGAGCATCGTGACAAGACTTTCGCTTGGCTAGACTTTAAACTTTAAAATGATGGGATGGGTTTGCATGATAATTTTTAATCACTGGTGGATCAACTTCTTGAGATGCGAGAAGGGGTGGACTCCCGAAAACCATGACGAACCGGAGGCGGGAAGTCATCCTTGGAATCACGATGGATGGTAGACAGAACCGTCTCCGAATTAATGAACGTGGAACTAAAACTTGACTTGGCTAGTTGTTAGGCTTGTGAAAAGAGTTGTGAAAATTGGCTTTATGCAAAGAACTCCACCATTCTTTGAATGACCCTATCATATGCATCACTTCCGTGTTGGCTTGCTGAGTACGGTTGGTACTCACCCTTGCTATACGCACAAACCTTCAGATGGTGGTAATGAGGACTTGGAGGATCCATATGCCTACTACCAGGAGGGCGAAGAAGCTGACGACGCTTGCTAGGTCTTAGTCTCCGGTCGTTGCCTGTGGCAATTGACAAGCCGCTGCCTTTATTCCGCTGCCTTATTTAATTTCTACTTTTGGGTTGTATCTGGACCATGAGGTCCTATGTGTTGGACATTGCCTTCGGGCCTACTATTGTAATAATTTCGGTGTAAGACTATTCGTGCATTTGCACCTGATTATTCAGTACTGTATTTCGTGGGTACCAAACTACTCGATCCAGGAAAATGGTTATGAACACGAAATATTCCCGTTCCAAAACTGATAGCCTCCCATCCAAGAAGCAGAAGAAGAAGAAGAAGTCGACTGCACCGGCTGATAGCCTCCCATCCATTGACCCAAGCGTCGACGAACTCCTCAACAAAGAGGTCATGGATGAGGAGATGTCCCAAGCCGTCGAGAAGGCGACCGAATCGAATGATTCGAGCCACAATTTAGTAAGCCCCCCGGCCGACGGCTCGTCTCCTCCAAGCCCTCCTGCCAAGAAACGACCGGTAAGTTCTTTTCTTGTCAAATTTGGCTCACAAACCTTGATCACCTCAATTCTTAACCAAATTTTCCTCTGTAGTTCAGAAGGTTAGCCGGTCGCACTCCCCGTCCTGCTTCACCAGTAGACCTCTGACCTGTCTTTTCTTTGTTCATTTTTCTTAGCCGATCGGAAAACAACTGACACTTGTCTTCTATGCAGCCTCCTCGGTCTCCATCAGCTGCCCTCCCATGTCTCGAGCGAGCGCACTCAGTCAGCTGTGGGCAGCCACGACGCCGAAGAAGTTGCTAGGCCAACCAGCCAGCATACTGAGGAGGTGATGTTAACGACCAAATTTGGTAACCAAATCCCTAAGTCCAAGCCGAGATTAAAGCAGAATCGGATTGAGAAAGTGGTCTGCGTGGGAGCTGAGGCCATGTCGGCTACGACTCAATCGGCTGGGAAGCCAGTCGGCTAAGGTCGAATCAGACATGGACAACCGATTCCGATTCAGAGAAGATGGAACCATTTCCGATAAAGAAGCTTGAAGATAAAAAGAAGATTTGGTTCCCAAATATTCGTTAAGATATTGCCATCTATGGATAAAATCTTATAACGGCAATTGTATCTGTAAAATAGGGTTTTATTTAGTATTTCCTTTTGTAATGCGACATGTCACTGTATCCCGAGATATTGTCGTATTTTGAATAGTAGATTAGATAAAAACCGTGTTGTACACGGACTTTGTTGGACTTGGGTATAAATAGGACCCGAGACCCCCTGTAAAATAGATCAAACACATCAATACAACTTCGGCGCATCGCCTCCTATTTTATTTTAGACGAGTTCTTGATCCAGCTTTGGGCTGCATCAATTCAAACCCCGAATAAGGTAAATTCTCGTCATTAGTGGTTCATTCCGTCAAATCTAGTGCTAACATCGTCATGATACTCTAGGTTTGATGCTGTAGACCACGTAAGTTATCATATACGGCATATAATCTAGAACAATGTCTAGATCTATCTCGCCGTCGGTTCGTTTCTCTCGGGAGACAGCAACCGATAGAGCTAGATCTAGAAGTTGGACTAGGTTATATGTTGTATCTACCGTCTGTACTTAATGTTGCATCTTTCTGTGATCTGTTAAGTCGCTTTTAAAAGTATTTAGAACTGTTCGATTAGATGCCTACTTGTAGAGACAGTGCTGGGGTTTCAGCCAGCCTTACCTGTTTTAATAATCTTTTATCATTATTTACTATTAGATATATTAAAGCTGCCTCTTATATTAAGATCTGAATCTGGTTAAATGCCTTAAGCCAGTATCAATCTATTGGCATCAACCGATAGCCGATTGATCTAGGTTTAACGTATTTAGGTTAGATTGATATCTTTTCATAAGATACATCGGAGTAATAGCCGATACACATTAGATTTGTAACATCGGCTAGGTTATAAATACATATATTTGTTGCCTTGATGTATATTTAGATTAAGTGATTTATACTGTCTCGGCATAGCCGATCTATCCCAGTCACTTGGTTTAAATATGCCTTGGGATGGCCAATATATGTAAATTGATTCCCTGGGCCGATTCGGTAGAATCTAACTTTAACCTTAACGCATGTATCTGTCTATTATTTCTTATTGGTTAGTAGATCAAACCAGTTGGCATGCCTAGTTCATCACAGGTAGCCAAGGACGGACCTGCACTGGAGCTAAGCAGATCTCCCAGGCCAGCGCGTGAGAGAAATTTCTCATCAACACACTTCTTGGCACGCCCGATGGGACCATCAACTCGGGTAGAAAGCAGCAACAAAGTCGACGTGATGGTTAACGTCAAGAGCACCGAAATCAGTGAGGAAAACACGGTTCCTGTCAAGATGGAACAGCCGTCGGCTGAACAATTGGCCGACTACAAGAAGATGGTGGAGGAACTGCAGGCCAACTATCTGCAATCTTTACGCCCAGACCAGGTCTGGGGCCATCCACCAGAAGTACAAATTAAACATAGATGACTTCAAGGCATCCTCCTCAGACGATACAAAAGGAAAACGCAAGATGGAGGAGCCGAAGCAAGAACAAGATGATTCAAAACTGCATACTTTGCAAGACCGGATCTATTCAGTTGTGCATCATGCACTCGTCAATCAAAGTGGTATCTTGGTCAACACTCTGAATAACATGATTGCTACCGTGGTCAATTCCAAGATTGCCGATGAGCTGCAGCGGGGGCCAACGTACTTCATAGACGACCAATTCCCCAATTACAGGGTCTTGGCAACCCAAAACCGGCCGATCCCGCCTCCGATATAGCCAGGGCCACCAGGAGGAGTCCTCAATCAGCCAACTGCAGTCGCATTGGCTTCAAGACCACTGCCCATCGTTCTGAACCGGCAACAAACTCCTTCCCAGGAGCAGCTAGCCGGTATATTCAACTTCAATCAGTAGCAAGAGCCGATTGCCAATCCCATTCAAGGGGCACAGTACAATGCTGGTGGCCGACAGCTCTTCCCAGATCCGCCGACACCCCCGACGAATCGGCCGCCTCCCGCTGGCAACCCACTTCAGTATCAGTACCAAGGAGGCCATCAAGACCAGCATTATCGGCCTAAGACACCACCTCAGTATCGGCAAGCACCCATGCAGTATGATCAGTACGAGCTGATACAACGGGTTCAGGACAACAAGACTTGGGCCGATTTGATTGCCGACGTTATGCACGATCAATTCGGCCTTAAGCCAAAAGATTCGGGGAACATGTATCGGTATCCATACCCAGAGCACTTTGAGAGGGTACCATTGCCCAACCGGTACAAGGCCCCAAACTTCTCCAAATTCTCGGGACAGGACAACAATTTAACATACGAGCATGTCAGCCAATTCCTGGCGCAATGCGGGGAGGCATCGGATACAGACGCACTGAGGGTTCTCTTGTTCCCGCTCTCGCTATCGGATCGGCCTTTACATAGTTTTCTTCATTGCCCTTAAATTCCATCCAAAGCTGGGCCGATCTCAAGAAGCAATTTCACAGCTATTTCTACACCGACAATCACGAGATGAAATTGTCAGACCTGACAAGTATTAGGCAGAAGCATGAAGAATCGGTTCAGGACTACATTCAGAGGTTTAGGGAGATGAGGAACCGATGCTACAGCCTGGTGCTGTCCGATTCCCAGTTAGCCGATTTGGCTTTCCATGGACTGTTGTCGCCGATCCATGAAAGGTTTTCGGCTCAAGACTTTGACAGCCTAGCCCACCTAGCGCAGAAGGTGATGACCCATGAGCAACGATTTCAGGAATCAAGGAAGGCCGTCAAGAAGGTTGCCCACATCATCGTCGAATCTGATTCAGAAACAAGTGACGATGACGCAGAAGTTGCTGCAGTCGAATGGACCAAAAACAAAAAGGTCATCGTCTGCCAATGGCTACTGAAAATGGCTAAGGAAGAGAAGTACGACTTCGATATCACCAAGGCCGATAGGATCTTTGATTTATTACTGAAGGAGAAGTAGATTCAGCTTCCTCCCAACCACGCGATCCCATCGGCTAAAGAACTCAAAAGAAGAAGTACTGCAAGTGGCACAACTCCACCTCCCATAGCACTAACGATTGTAAACTTTTCAGGGAGCAAATCCAATCGGCGATCGAGACCGAGAAGCTCAAGTTTGTCGATTCACCTCGGCTAATGAAAGTGGATGGAAACCCCTTCCGGTCAGCATGGTTCAAGCCGGCCCCAGGCGAGCTGATCGACAGAACGGAATGGCGTACAGTTTAGCCGAAACTCTCAAGGGGGTCAAGACAGAAAAGAGCCTGACTGGAGACCAAGCCGCGCCAATCAACATGGTGCGTCCCACTGGCCGATCGGCTGACCGACGGCCGATCCGCATGGACAGCCGACGCCGCTTCCAGCAGCGGTTTTGGCAGGAGGAAGAAACTCGGCGCGACGAGCCTTATGTAAGGGAGCCGAGGTTACGGGCCTCCAATACATTAGGCATCACGCGATCGCGATCCGCACCGGCTATGTGAGTTCTTTTGATTCTGTTGGGAATCAGGGATAAAGCTGCCGACGATAGACAACTGCTTGGCCTGCAGTGAATATCGTGAGGACGAGTACAGGGACCCACCAATGCTTAGCCCTAATCAATTCATCCCCAGGGCCGTGCAGCTAAACCGACGACGACAGTCAGTGCACGATCGGCTCGGGCCGATTCACCAGGACTTTTTCGAAGATCACAAAGACAATATGAAGAATACGACAAAGAAGCAGCCGATGATGAGCGATCGGCTAATCCCCGATGGTGTCCTTCTGACCTGTTCACCAAGACGCAAAAAAGAAGAATTCAAAGGCTGAAAAGTGTGGACCCCAGATTTTTAGTCGGGAATCTTTCGTGTTCATAGTACCATTTCCCTGGATCAAGTAGTTGGTACCCACGAATATAGTACTGGATAATCAAGTGCACATGCACGAATAGTCTTACAATACCATTATTACATTAATAGGCCCGAAGGCATTGTTCATCCCACAGGACCTTATGGTCCGAATACAACATAAAAAAAAGTTTAGATAAGGCGCGGAAAGAGGCAGCGGCTTGTCCATTGCCACGAGCAAAGACCGGAGCTAAAGTCTAATATGCGCCGTCGTTCCCTCGTCCTCCCGATGATAAGCGTATGGATCTTCCGGCTCTTCAACTCCATCACCGGAGGTTTGTGCGTATAGCAAGGGTGAGTACCAACCGTACTCGGCAAGCCAACACGAATTGATGCAGATGATAAGGTTATTCAAAGAACATGGCTAAGGTTACTTTTGCGTAAAGCCAGTTTTCACCATTCTTTTCACAAACCTATTGTCTAGCCAAGTCAAGTTTTAAGTTCATAGTTCATTAACCCGGTGACGGTTCGTCTACCATCCATCGTGATTCCAAGGATGGCTTCCCGCCTCCGGTTCGTTATGATTTTCGGGAGTCCACCCCTTCTCGTATTCTTGAGAAGTTGATCCACCGCGAATAAAATCATCATCATGCAAACCCATCCCAGTAATTTTAAGTTCAAAGTCTAGCCATGCGAAAGTCTTGTCACGATGCTCAATATCCGCGAGCACGGCTATTCGAATAGATTGATTCATTCACACTGCAGTGGATGTACACTTTACCCGTACTCCGCGACAGCCCAACAAATGAGCCTACGCCTCAACACATGAGACGGTCACGGCAAAGCCTTTCGATAACCTCACTTTGGCGCACCCGCTCCATGAACTTATGCCCTCATGCACTCTAGCCGTCCTTTTCTAGCGGTGAGAGGAGTTCGCGCACCGGGGTAAGGGAAGACATTTCCAATCTTTAAGTTTAATTAACGTAGTTTAATTCCACCATTCATAACAAAGGCCGCAGCCTCATTCTCATCCCATAACCACATCATAGAGAACCATCTATGCAAGGATACCGCCTCCGCTCGGCTATCTAGTCGGCTAGGTCTATACCCATTCGAGAAGTACGGTTGTCGGCTCGTTTCCGGCTATCTCATGGCTCGGTCCTTAATTGACCGGGTCGGCACTTGCCTTTTCGGAATCCACCCAAATCATCCGCCGCCCAGTCTAAAACATTTGTATAGTACTTTCAATTTTCATCAAACTTAATTCATCATGGTCATGTGGCGCTCATGTCTCCACATGCCGAATCTCAACTACCTTCCCTAAGGTAGTTGCCCAAGCACAAAGCTTTTTCATAAAGTCATGAGTATGCATAAATCTAAGTATAGCATGGCTAAGCGGTTTACCGAAGTTATGCTTCGGTTATTTGTATCACATCGCGAGTTACAAGGAGTAATTCTAAAGGTAAACAATAGCAAGGTATGGCATAACAAGTATAGGTAACTCGGTAAAGCATGCATGTTTAAAGTTTAAAATAACATCATTTCGCAATTGGGATCAATATGTTCAAAGGGTGTGAAGACTTGCCTTGCTCGCACGCCTGGTTGAGTGGGGTCTTCCGCGTAGTCGGCGTTCACTTCTTCGGACGCTATCCGTACGTGCGAAAAGAAGGGTTGAATCCAATTAAAATCCAACAATATCAACGAAGAGAAAGAGATCTCGAAATGACCGCGGAAAACGGATTCCAAACACAACCTCAAACTCCGTAAATTTTAATAGTTGAATCAACGGAAAGAAGTCCACTAAACCGAGCGAGCCATCTAGTAATAAATATATATTTTGTTCCTAAACTCGAGGATATCCCAAAATAATTATATTTCTAATTTCCATATCTCCAATAATTGATCCTTAATATTGCAATTATATTTGCTAGGGTTTTGAAATTCAAACACGAATAACGACATTCATGCTTAACAAATCTTTAAAAAGGGCTCATGAAAACTCCGATAACAAATTAGAGGTCGGACAATATTTGAATTCATAAAAAGGACAATTTAATCTAGAAATTACTTTCTCCAAATATTTCTTTTTGGAGGAAAAAGAATATAATACTCATTCTTAGACAATAATATTTCAAAAACCCTATCTTTTTATCCTAAAATATTTCCAAAACATTTCAAAATATTTTACCCAAATTTTCTTCACTATTTTTCTTTCTTTTTTTCTATTTCCTTTTTTTCCCCTTCCTTTTTCTTTTTTTCCCTTTCTTTTTCTTCCTCCTCCTCTCGTTTCGCTCTGTTTTTCCACCGGCCGACGTGAGTGAGGAGGGTGTGCCGACGGCGAGGGAGGGCCGGAGCTAGGGAAAGGAGGGGCGCTACACCATCCCGAGACCACAAGGGTCCCATTTCCTCACACGGCCGAGACCGGGAAGCGGCGGAAAGAGGCGGCGACGGCGAGGTGGTTGCGCGCGGTGGCGCTCGTCGGCGGCAAAATCCGGCGAAGCCCGGCTAAAGTGAGGGGTCTACGAGCTTGTGAACCCGGGATGCTAACGGTGGGGTTGGTTCGGCCGGAGAGGCACTGCAGCGGGTGGCGACGGCGAGGTGGTTCGGCGGCCGAAACAGAGAGGAGTTCTAGGGGTTCGTCGCCGGCGATTTTCCGGCGACCAATTGGCTCGGGAGCTTAGGGGAATTAATACCTAGAGCACGGGGATGATGATGGTACCTTCAATTCGGGAAGAAATCGGCCGAGGGTGACGAATTTGGAGTGTCGCACGGGCGTCGAATTAGGGTTCTTCCGGCCGAGCTCCGATCCTTCCCAAAATTCGCGCAATGTAGTGGCTAATCCTTGGGGGAAATTTGGGGGAAAGCACGAGCGAGCACGGGGAGGATTTTCGGTGTTGGGGGCTGGGTCCGAGGAGGCCGATTTATAGGCGGTCGACGGCGAGGTGGTTCGGGCGCCCGGTGCGTGATGGGCGACGAGCGCGCGCACGTCGCGGCGACGCGCGGCAGCTGCAGCTAACGCATGCGAGTACGGCGAGCGCGGTGAGGCAATGCGCGAGAGGGAGGGCTGGCGCCGCGGCAAAGGACGGCGTGGTGCGGACGTGTACGCGCGGCGCGCCGACGCGAGCGGCATGGCGAGCGTGTACGGCGGCGACTTTGGGACATTCGGCATGGCGCGACCTGCACGGCGACCACTTGTGCGTGACCGGAGCCGATGACGCTGGGAACATGCACGCGCGAGGTCTCGGGTACGGCGGGTGAGCGCGGCGGCTGCGAACGGGCGGTGTACTCGGTCGAACACTGCGAGCTAATGAACAGTGCACTTTTTCATTTATCCCGATTTTAAAATCCTATTTTCCATTTCCATTTCTTTTATCCCTAAAAATTCTAAATGAATTCTGATATTCCCAAAATAACTTTGAGATTATATTTTCAAACTTTTTCCCCCACTTTTTATTTTTCAAAATATATTTTTCATATTTTTATTTTTTCTTTTAAAATCAATAAATTGGGGTCTTTAATTAATTTCTAAATTCATATTTCCTTTTCAAAATATTTTTATCATCTAAATCCAAATATTTATTATTTTTCTTCCACCAGTTAGGGTTTAAACCAAAATATATTCTTTTCAAGAATCTTTTGTAAATCCACAAAATTAGGTATTTATCCTTCTCCAAATATATATACATTTTGAATTATTACTCTCACCTAGGATATCAAAGCTTAGAGTTTCTATCCAACTTCGCATCAAAACAATTCAAAAAGAACTCTTATGCAAAGAGCTTGGCGAATAGGAACGATAAACACGATAAGAAGCAATGATTCCAAAAAGTTTTTTTTATGAGTTCCGATTTTCACGTTCCGAATTCTACTCCTTCGATTTTCAGGATGTTACAAACCTACCCCCCTAACAATAAATCTCATCCCGAGATTTTCTTACCGGTTGCTAAATAGGTGTGGATGTTCGTCCTCGGGAATTCTTCGCTCTCCGGTAGCTTCTTCTTCGGTGTGATTGCTCCATTGTACTTTGTACATGCGCCACGACTTGGTTCGTGTCTTCTTTTCGCTTCATCTAGTATCTTGATTGGATGCTCCGGGTAGGTAAGATCACTGTGGGCATGGATGGTTTCTAACGAGGTTTGCTCTTCGGTACCGTAGACATTTCTTCACTGCGATACGTGGAACGGGTGGACATCGGAGAGATTCTCAGGCAGTTCCAATTGATAAGCCACTTCTCCCTTCCTAGCGCTTATCAGGAATGGGCCCACGTATCGTGGTGCGAGTTTCCCTTGACTTTGAACCTCTGTGTTCCCGTAGTGGTGAGACCTTTAGATACACGTAGTCACCCTCTTTGAATTCCAATTCTCTTCGTCGAGTATCCGCGTAGCTCTTTTGCCGTGATTGAGCGGCTTGTAGTCGGTCCCGAATTAGGCGAACCTTTTCCTCGCCTCCCCTGATTATGTCGAGGCCCGAATACGGTTCGTTCACCGGTTTCGACCACATCAATGGGGTTCGGCATCGACGACCAAATAGAGCTTCGTTTGGCGACATCTTCAAACTGACTTGATAGCTATTATTATAAGAGAACTCGGCGTACGGTAAGCATTTCTCCCAATCCTTGGTGAAATCCAATGCACAGCTCTCAAGCATATCTTCCAAGCACTTGGTTCGTCCTTTCGGTCCGCCCATTGGTGCGTGGATGGTAGGCGGTGCGAAGCGAGATGACTTCCGAGTGCCTCGTGGACTTTGCTCCAAAAATGAGATGTGAATTGGGTACCACGATCCGATATGATCCTCTTTGGTACACCGTGAAGACATACAATCCTACTCATATATAGTTCCACTAGCTTGGCGCTGTTGTAGTTAGTTTTCCTGGTATAAATCGCGAGTCTTGGTGAGCCGATCTACTATTACCCAAATGGAATCGTAGCCGTCGTAGTTTTGGGTAATCCCACTATGAAATCCATGCCTATCTCGTCCCATTTCCATTCGGGAATCTTGAGTGGCGCAAGCAAGCCGTGGCCGTTGATGCTCGGCTTTCACCCTTTGGCACACATCGCACACGGCTACGTATTCGGCTACGTCTCTCTTCATATTGGGCCACCAATATTCTCCTTTCAAGTCTTGGTACATTTTCGTGCTTGGGATGTAACGAATATGTCGATTCGTGGGCTTCCTTTAAGATCAATCCCTCAAACCGCCTCGTTCGGCACACAGATTCTTTTCTTGTACCACAAGATTCCCTTGTTATCCACCGAAAACTCCCGAGCGCGTCCCGCCATGCGTTCCTTGATTTCCGGGTTTCCTCATTCCCTTTTGGGCTTCCTCTATTTGAGTTCTCGGTAGGGGTTGGATTTCCAATGAGTTCACTTCTCCGTGAGGAATCAGTGCTGATTGAGTCGGCCATTTCTTCTTGAAGTTCGCCTGGCCATACCTCCTAATTCCATGTGATTGCATTGGGCTTTGCGGCTCGGCGCATCGGCCACTACATTTGCCTTCTTGGGATGATAATGGATCCCTAGCGTAATCCTTGATCAACTCCAGCCATCGCCTCCGTCGCAGATTGAGATCAGTGAGTAAAGAAATATTTTAGGCTCTTGTGATCGGTATACACATCACGGTGGTTCCCGATCAGATAGTGCCTCCAAATCTTCAATGCGTGTACAAGCGCGGCTAATTCCAGTCGTGTGTGGGGTAATTCTCTTCGTGGGGTCGTAGCTCGCCGAGAGGCATACGCTACGACCTTCCCTCTCGCATCAATACTCCTCCCAATCCTTGCCGGGATGCATCACAAGTACATCACGAAGTCCTTCCGGTTGTCGGGTAAAGTCAAGATTGGAGCGGTGGTTAACTTTTCTTTTAACTGGTCGAAGGCTTTTGGCACTTCTCATTCCATTCAAACTTCTTTTCCTTCTTCGAAGTTGAGTCATAGGTCGGGCTACGGTGGAAAACCCTTCGATAAACCGTCGGTAATAACCGGCCAAGCCCAAGAAACTCCGAACTTCTGTCACACGACTTGGGTGCCTTCCATCCCGTAACGGCTTCGACCTTGGCGGGGTCTACGGCTACTCCTCCAGCTGAAACCACGTGACCAAGAAAAGCGACTTCCTTGAGCCGAACTCACATTTGCTGAACTTTGCATACATTTGGTGCTCTCGTAGCTTTTCGTACTAGTAGATGCTCCGCGTGTTCCTCATCGTTCTTGGAGTAGATAAGTATATACGTCGATGAACACCACCACGAATTTGTCCAGTATTCCATGAATACCTTGTTCATCGAGTTCATAAAGTACGCGGGGGCATTGGTCAATCCAAAGGACATCACCGTGAACTCGTATAAGCCGTAACGTGTAGAGAACGCCGTCTTAGGTATGTCTCCGGCTCTAATCTTTAGCGATGATATCCCGACCGTAGATCAATCTTGGAGAACACACCGCGCACCTTTAAGTTGATCGAATAGGTCATCGATTCGAGGTAGCGGGTACTTGTTCTTGATAGTTACTTCATTCGCGATCGGTAGTCCACACACATTCTCATACTCCCATCCTTCTTTTTGACGAAGAGTACGGGGCTCCCGGGAGAAGAGCTGGGCGTACAAATCCCTTCTCTTGTAGTTCCCTTATCTCGCTTCTTGAGTTCCTCTAACTCGTTGGGCGGCATTCGATAAGGTCTCTTGGATATGGGGGCAGACCGGGCATTAAGTCGATGATAAACTCTACATCGCGATCCGGGGCATTGGGTAATTCCTCGGGAAATACATCCGGGTATTCTTGTACTACGGGCATTCCTTCTAAGGGTAGCATGGTGAACGCTCCCGCAGCTTGCTCACATAGCTTTGGGTTTTGATCCATAGTTATGCTCATCGGTGATCCCACGGGGTGGATCCGTGACTTCCCTTCGACTGCAGTCTATAATTCCATTATTTTTGGTCAACCAATCCATTCCGAGTATGACATCTATGGTCTGGGGTGATAGCACCATAAGGTTTGAGAGATACACCACGTCTCTAATCCGTATGGGCACATTAATGCAGGCATGGGGTACGGTTATGTCTCCCCAGGTGAGTGTACCAACATCGGCCTCTTAAGTGCTACTTGGTGTAGGTGGTGTTGTTTGCTTACTTGGGAAGATATGAACGAATGCGAGGCTCCGAATCGAATAAAACTTTAAGCGGTGCGAGTTGATAGAGAACATACCCATCAATACGCTCTGGTCCTCCCGAGCTTCTTCCGCCCGCACATGGTTCACCCGACCACGTCGAAACCCGGTGGCGGCCTCGTTGGGTAGCGGGGTCCGAGCACCTCGTCCGCCGAGGGTGGGGGTTCCTCGGACGGGCGTTGCATTGGCGCCAGTGCGTAGGGCGTTGCGTGGTTTTGGGCAGCTATTGGAGTAGTGCCCGAATTCCCCGCAATTAAAACGCTCACATTCCTTCTTCCTGGAGCACTAGGGTTGGTGTGGACGTACGGCGAGGTGTAGCTGACTGTTGACATGGTCGGAAGCGGAAGGACGTCCGGTTCCGGAACGTTTGGCTTCCATCCGGACGGAGTGTCTCCTTTGGGGCGTTGTGGCGTCCCGAAATGGGCGAGCCATAGCGAGCCTCCTCTTGCGGTTATTGTCTACCACCTTTTGGTCATGCTCAAGTCGGACGACCTTGTTGATGAGGCTTTGGAAGCTGGTGTGATCCCGCCCGATCATTGGTCCCCTCGGTTCGTCATTTAGTCCTTCAATGAATTTGTCTATCTTTTCTTCCTCGTGCCAGTCACTTGGTGGCATAACGGGCAAGCTGGGTGAACTTGTTCAAATATTCTTGTACCGAGGTGTTCCCTTGACGCTCTGCGGAACTCGTTTTTCTTCATCCTCATCACTGCAGTGGCACGAAATTCTCACGAAACGCAGCCGTGAATTCCTCCCATGTTGGTTCGCCGGCGTCTTCACTCGTGTCTCCTTGTAGGTGTCCCACCGGTCACTCGCGGGACCCTCCGTGGTTAGTAGCGAAGACAACTCTATCGCTTCTCGGACTCGACGAGAGTTAACTTCTTCTCTATCACTCTTAGCCAATCTTCGGCATCCATAGGCTCTTCGGCCGTGGAGAAAGTGGGCGGCTTAGCTCTCATGAATTCCCCTAGACTCGATCCTCCTCGACCTCCTTGATTATTAGCAATCGCTTGGAGTAGCTGGGTGCATAGCCATGACCTCCGCCGGGTGGAGGGGTTAGGTTCAGCGGGTTCTCGTTGGTCGCTGCGGCCCTGCGGCGATGTGCCATCGAAGAAGGGAGATGAATCAAGAGATCGGACTAGTTTAGGTTATAGTTCTCGGGGAATCTTTCTTCAAGTTCTTTGGAATGATTTTCAATCAATGAGACAAAGTAGAATAATAATAAGCATACGAATTAAGACATCGCAAGGCGATGCTCGGGTTCATCATATTACATAAGGGTATCGTACACACACGAGTCCTTCATGCCGAGATAGCAATAATAACTATATCGTTCAACTACATCAACTAATTAAGGGTAAATAGGAAGTGCTTGCCGAGCGGAAGGTCCTCCCGCCTAGTCCTCCATCCATCCGCAAGAGCCGGGCGCCGGAAGTGGGTGGTGCCGCCGTGAAGCAAACCGAAGTCCCCACGGCTCGGAGGTGGTGGCCTCGGAGTCACGCCGAACCTTCCGACTCGGTGGCCGCGTACTCTTGCGAGCGATCGGCGGGTGAGGGGCCTCCCGTGTGAGTCGGGCGACGAGGGGGAACTTCCTCCTCCATTGAGTCGGTGTCGCTAGACTCCCATTTGATCTCCATGGGCTCGCCTCGGACTCCGTATCGGTGTAGATCTGGATGGGGTTACCCTCTCCCGATCCCGGCTCGGATGGTGCGGTACGGAGCTCGGGTGGGTCCCATGGATGTAGCAGTGGGGTCAACCGGTACGGTGCGGGCTCGTGCTCAACATGAAAGCTTGCTCCATCATAGCTTGAAAAGTATCTAAGCTTGCTGGAGTCATATGGTAATAGTGGTCGGGCACGGGGCGGGATGTGATGGTACGGGCTCGGTGGAAGTACTGCGGCGTAGACGGGACGAGTGCGCATTGTTCCTCTAGCGGTTGATCTTGTTTGCTCTTCCCGAGCGCTCTTCCAGCTCCACCGAGCCTCCTCGGGCCATGTAGCGGTCCGAGAGTTGCTCATCTTGAGCACCATTGGCCTGCACCGAGTGAGTGAGCATGCTTATCTCGGTCTCCGCGCAGCCTTGGTGGTGTTGACCGAGATCATTGAGGCGTGGCTGCGATCGTTGATCTCGAGAAGGGCCTCCTCGTAACGATCGTCTGCGTCTCGCCCAACGTGATAGACGCGTGACCATCGGGTTGTAGCAGCGGGGGTAGCCTCCACGGTGCAGCCGGGTTGCCCTCTTCGCGGTAAGGATGATGCACGAACTCTGTCATTGTGAGTTCGGCACGGTGTTCCGCATTAAGGCGAAGGAAGGCCTCGCGAGCCGCATCCCGAATAGCCGCTCGCTAGGTCCCGGTGGTAGCGAGTGTGGAAGCGTAAGGTGTCTCGCTTCCCATGCGGGCTTCTATGGATACAGTGCCTCCCAGCTGGATACTCTTCGGAGCCATGCCTTTTGATGTGGTAGGTGGGTGGTTCCGGGTACCTCAAGCACCATAGTAGGGACTGGAGTTGGACCACGAACCCCTCGTCTCGCGGAACAGTGACTTCCCAAGTTCCGTCGTGGTTTGACATCCGCTTTTACGAGGCAACTTAGGGTTAGCGGGAGGGAGCTATCATAATCATTTGTTTTAAAAAAAATATACGAGATGTAGAAAGGATATATTTGCATTTTCGGAAATAATAGTTTAAAACTGATCCTCGTAGGGATATTTCCCTTTGGCCATCGGGTTAGGGGTAGGGCGCCATTTGGTCTTAGCCTACGGTCGCATGGCTCGATACCGCTCGTGGACCCCGATTTTTAGTCGGGAATCTTTCGTGTTCATAGTACCATTTCCCTGGATCAAGTAGTTGGTACCCACGAATATAGTACTGGATAATCAAGTGCACATGCACGAATAGTCTTACAATACCATTATTACATTAATAGGCCCGAAGGCATTGTTCATCCCACGGGACCTTATGGTCCGAATACAACATAAAAACGAGTTTAGATAAGGCGGCGGAAAGAGGCGCGGCTTGTCCATTGCCACGAGCAACGACCGGAGCTAAAGTCTAATATGCGCCGTCGTTCCTCGTCCTCCCGATGATAAGCGTATGGATCTTCCGGCTCTTCAACTCCATCACTGGAGGTTTGTGCGTATAGCAAGGGTGAGTACCAACCGTACTCGGCAAGCCAACACGAATTGATGCGAGATGATAAGGTTATTCAAAGAACATGGCTAGGGTTACTTTTGCGTAAAGCCGTTTTCACCATTCTTTTCACAAACCTATTGTCTAGCCAAGTCAAGTTTTAAGTTCATAGTTCATTAACCCGGTGACGGTTCGTCTACCATCCATCGTGATTCCAAGGATGGCTTCCCGCCTCCGGTTCGTTATGATTTTCGGGAGTCCACCCCTTCTCGTATTCTTGAGAAGTTGATCCACTAGCGAATAAAATCATCATCATGCAAACCCATCCCAGTAATTTTAAGTTCAAAGTCTAGCCATGCGAAAGTCTTGTCACGATGCTCAATATCCGCGAGCACGGCTATTCGAATAGATTGATTCATTCACACTTTGCGGTGGATGTACACTTTACCCGTACTCCGCGACAGCCCAACAAATGAGCCTACGCCTCAACACATGAGACGGTCACGGCAAAGCCTTTCGATAACCTCACTTTGGCGTACCCGCTCCATGAACTTATGCCCTCATGCACTCTAGCCGTCCTTTTCTAGCGGTGAGAGGAGTTAGCGCCACTGGGTAAGGGAAGACATTTCCAATCTTTAAGTTTAATTAACGGTAGTTTAATTCCACCATTCATAACAAAGGCCGCAGCCTCATTCTCATCCCATAACCACATCATAGAGAACCATCTATGCAAGGATACGCCTCCGCTCGGCTATCTAGTCGGCTAGGTCTATACCCATTCGAGAAGTACGGTTGTGCGGCTCGTTTCCGGCTATCTCATGGCTCGGTCCTTAATTGACCAGGGTCGGCACTTGCCTTTTCCGGAATCCACCCAAATCATCCAGCCGCCCGAGTCTAAAACATTTGTATAGTACTTTCAATTTTCATCAAACTTAATTCATCATGGTCATGTGGCGCTCATGTCTCCACATGCCGAATCTCAACTACCTTCCCTAAGGTAGTTGCCCAAGCACAAAGCTTTTTCATAAAGTCATGAGTATGCATAAATCTAAGTATAGCATGGCTAAGCGGTTTACGAAGTTATGCTTCGGTTATTTGTATCACATCGCGAGTTACAAGGAGTAATTCTAAAGGTAAACAATAGCAAGGTATGGCATAACAAGTATAGGTAACTCGGTAAAGCATGCATGTTTAAAGTTTAAAATAACATCATTTCGCAATTGGGATCAATATGTTCAAAGGGTGTGAAGACTTGCCTTGCTCGCACGCGGTTGAGTGGGGTCTTCCGCGTAGTCGGCGTTCACTTCTTCGGACGCTATCCGTACGTGCGAAAAGAAGGGTTGAATCCAATTAAAATCCAACAATATCAACGAAGAGAAAGAGATCTCGAAATGACCGCGGAAAACGGATTCCAAACACAACCTCAAACTCCGTAAATTTTAATAGTTGAATCAACGGAAAGAAGTCCAGCTAAACCGAGCGAGCCATCTAGTAATAAATATATATTTTGTTCCTAAACTCGAGGATATCCCAAAATAATTATATTTCTAATTTCCATATCTCCAATAATTGATCCTTAATATTGCAATTATATTTGCTAGGGTTTTGAAATTCAAACGGCCGAATAACGACATTCATGCTTAACAAATCTTTAAAAAGGGCTCATGAAAACTCCGATAACAAATTAGAGGTCGGACAATATTTGAATTCATAAAAAGGACAATTTAATCTAGAAATTACTTTCTCCAAATATTTCTTTTTGGAGGGAAAAAGAATATAATACTCATTCTTAGACAATAATATTTCAAAAACCCTATCTTTTTATCCTAAAATATTTCCAAAACATTTCAAAATATTTTACCCAAATTTTCTTCACTATTTTTCTTTCTTTTTTTCTATTTCCTTTTTTTCCCTTCCTTTTTCTTTTTTTCCCTTTCTTTTCTTCCTCCTCCTCTCGTTTCGCTCTGTTTTTCCACCGGCGGCCGACGGTGAGGGAGGGTGTGCCGACGGCGAGGGAGGGCCGGAGCTAGGGAAAGGAGGGCGCTACACCATCCCGAGACCACAAGGGTCCCATTTCCTCACACGGCCGAGACCGGGAAGCGGCGGAAAGAGCGGCGACGGCGAGGTGGTTCGGCGGCGGTGGCGCTCGTCGGCGGCAAAATCCGGCGAAGCCCCGGCTAAAGTGAGGGGTCTACGAGCTTCGGTGAACCCGGGATGCTAACGGTGGGGTTGGTTCGGCCGGAGGCACCGCAGCGGCGGCGACGGCGAGGTGGTTCGGCGGCCGAAACGAGAGGAGTTCTAGGGGTTCGTCGCCGGCGATTTTCCGGCGACCAATTGGCTCGGGGAGCTTAGGGAATTAATACCTAGAGCACGGGGATGATGATGGTACCTTCAATTCGGGAAGAAATCGGCCGGGTGACGAATTTCGGAGTGTCGCACGGGCGGTCGAATTAGGGTTCTTCCGCCGAGCTCCGATCCTTCCCAAAATTCGCGCAATGTAGTGGCTAATCCTTGGGGGAAATTTGGGGGAAAGCACGAGCGAGCACGGGGAGGATTTTCGGTGTTGGGGGCTGGGTCCGAGGAGGCCGATTTATAGGCGGTCGACGGCGAGGTGGTTCGGCGCGCCAGTGCGGTGATGGGCTGACGAGCGCGCGCACGTCGCGGCGACGCGCGGCAAGCTGCAGCTAACGCATGCGAGTACGGCGAGCGCGGTGAGGCAATGCGCGAGAGCGGGGCTGGGCGCCGCGGCAAAGGACGGCGTGGTGCGGGGTGTACGCGCGACGCCGGCGCGAGCGGCATGGCGGCGTGTCGGCGGCGACTTTGGGGACATTCGGCATGGCGCGACCGCACTGGCGACCACCGTGCGTGACCGGAGCCGATGACGCGGGAACATGCACGCGCGAGGTCTCGGGTCGGCGGGTGACGCGCGGCGGCTGCGAACGGGCGGTGTACTCGGTCGAACACCGCTGAGCTAATGAACAGTGCACTTTTTCATTTATCCCGATTTTAAAATCCTATTTTCCATTTCCATTTCTTTTATCCCTAAAAATTCTAAATGAATTCTGATATTCCCAAAATAACTTTGAGATTATATTTTCAAACTTTTTCCCCCACTTTTTATTTTTCAAAATATATTTTTCATATTTTTATTTCTTCTTTTAAAATCAATAAATTGGGGTCTTTAATTAATTTCTAAATTCATATTTCCTTTTCAAAATATTTTTATCATCTAAATCCAAATATTTATTATTTTTCTTCCACCAGTTAGGGTTTAAACCAAAATATATTCTTTTCAAGAATCTTTTGTAAATCCACAAAATTAGGTATTTATCCTTCTCCAAATATATATACATTTTGAATTATTACTCTCACCTAGGATATCAAAGCTTAGAGTTTCTATCCAACTTCGCATCAAAACAATTCAAAAAGAACTCTTATGCAAAGAGCTTGGCGAATAGGAACGATAAACACGATAAGAAGCAATGATTCCAAAAGTTTTTTTTATGAGTTCCGATTTTCACGTTCCGAATTCTACTCCTTCGATTTTCGGGATGTTACAAACCTACCCCCTAACAATAAATCTCATCCCCGAGATTTTCTTACCGGTTGCTAAATAGGTGTGGATGTTCTGTCCTCAGGAATTCTTCGCTCTCCCAGGTAGCTTCTTCTTCGGTGTGATTGCTCCATTGTACTTTGTACATGCGCCACGACTTGGTTCGTGTCTTCTTTTCTGCTTCATCTAGTATCTTGATTGGATGCTCCGGGTAGGTAAGATCACTGTGGGCATGGATGGTTTCTAACGAGGTTTGCTCTTCCGCACCGTAGACATTTCTTCAGCTGCGATACGTGGAATCGGTGGACATCGGAGAGATTCTCGGGCAGTTCCAATTGATAAGCCACTTCTCCCTTCCTAGCGCTTATCAGGAATGGGCCCACGTATCGTGGTGCGAGTTTCCCCTTGACTTTGAACCTCTGTGTTCCCCGTAGTGGTGAGACCTTTAGATACACGTAGTCACCCTCTTTGAATTCCAATTCTCTTCGTCGAGTATCCGCGTAGCTCTTTTGCCGTGATTGAGCGGCTTGTAGTCGGTCCCGAATTAGGCGAACCTTTTCCTCGGCCTCCCGATTATGTCGGGCCCGAATACGGTTCGTTCACCGGTTTCGACCACATCAATGGGGTTCGGCATCGACGACCAAATAGAGCTTCGTTTGGCGACATCTTCAAACTGACTTGATAGCTATTATTATAAGAGAACTCGGCGTACGGTAAGCATTTCTCCCAATCCTTGGTGAAATCCAATGCACGAGCTCTCAGCATATCTTCCAAGACTTGGTTCGTCCTTTCGCCGCCCATTGGTCCGTGGATGGTAGGCGGTCAAAGCGAGATGACTTCCGAGTGCCTCGTGGACTTTGCTCCAAAAATGAGATGTGAATTGGGTACCACGATCCGATATGATCCTCTTTGGTACACCGTGAAGACATACAATCCTACTCATATATAGTTCCGCTAGCTTGGCGCTGTTGTAGTTAGTTTTCACCGGTATAAATCGCGTCTTGGTGAGCCGATCTACTATTACCCAAATGGAATCGTAGCCAGTCGTAGTTTTGGGTAATCCCACTATGAAATCCATGCCTATCTCGTCCCATTTCCATTCGGGAATCTTGAGTGGCTGCAGCAAGCCGGTGGCCGTTGATGCTCGGCTTTCACCCTTTGGCACACATCGCACACGGCTACGTATTCGGCTACGTCTCTCTTCATATTGGGCCACCAATATTCTCCTTTCAAGTCTTGGTACATTTTCGTGCTTCCGGGATGTAACGAATATGTCGATTCGTGGGCTTCCTTTAAGATCAATCCCCTCAAACCGCCTCGTTCAGGCACACAGATTCTTTTCTTGTACCACAAGATTCCCTTGTTATCCACTGAAAACTCCTGAGCGCGTCCAGCGGCCATGCGTTCCTTGATTTCCTGGGTTTCCTCATTCCCTTTTTGGGCTTCCTCTATTTGAGTTCTCAGTAGGGGTTGGATTTCCAATGAGTTCACTTCTCCGTGAGGAATCAGGTGCAGATTGAGTCTGGCCATTTCTTCTTGAAGTTCGCTGGCCATACCTCCTAATTCCATGTGATTGCATTGGGCTTTGCGGCTCAGCGCATCGGCCACTACATTTGCCTTGCCTGGGATGATAATGGATCCCTAGAGGCGTAATCCTTGATCAACTCCAGCCATCGCCTCTGTCGCAGATTGAGATCAGGTGAGTAAAGAAATATTTTAGGCTCTTGTGATCGGTATACACATCACGGTGGTTCCCGATCAGATAGTGCCTCCAAATCTTCAATGCGTGTACAAGCTGCGGCTAATTCCAGTCGTGTGTGGGGTAATTCTCTTCGTGGGGTCGTAATGCGCGAGAGGCATACGCTACGACCTTCCCCTCCTGCATCAATACTCCTCCCAATCCTTGCCGGGATGCATCACAAGTACATCACGAAGTCCTTCCGGTTGTCGGGTAAAGTCAAGATTAGAGCGTGGTTAACTTTTCTTTTAACTGGTCGAAGGCTTTTGGCACTTCTCATTCCATTCAAACTTCTTTTCCTTCTTGAAGTTGAGTCATAGGTCGGGCTACGTGGAAAACCCTTCGATAAACCGTCGGTAATAACCGGCCAAGCCCAAGAAACTCCGAACTTCGTCACGACTTGGGTGCCTTCCATCCCGTAACGGCTTCGACCTTGGCGGGGTCTACGGCTACTCCTCCGGCTGAAACCACGTGACCAAGAAAAGCGACTTCCTTGAGCCGAACTCACATTTGCTGAACTTTGCATACAGTGGTGCTCTCGTAGCTTTTCCAAGTACTAGTAGATGCTCCGCGTGTTCCTCATCGTTCTTGGAGTAGATAAGTATATCGTCGATGAACACCACCACGAATTTGTCCAGGTATTCCATGAATACCTTGTTCATCGAGTTCATAAAGTACGCAGGGCATTGGTCAATCCAAAGGACATCACGTGAACTCGTATAAGCCGTAACGTGTAGAGAACGCCGTCTTAGGTATGTCTCCGGCTCTAATCTTTAAGCGATGATATCCGACCGTAGATCAATCTTGGAGAACACTGCGCACCTTTAAGTTGATCGAATAGGTCATCGATTCGAGGTAGCGGGTACTTGTTCTTGATAGTTACTTCATTCAGCGATCGGTAGTCCACACACATTCTCATACTCCCATCCTTCTTTTGACGAAGAGTACGGGGCTCCCGGGAGAAGAGTGGGCGTACAAATCCCTTCTCTTGTAGTTCCCTTATCGCTTCTTGAGTTCCTCTAACTCGTTGGCGGCATTCGATAAGGTCTCTTGGATATGGGGGCGTCGCATTAAGTCGATGATAAACTCTACATCGCGATCCGGGGGCATTCCGGGTAATTCCTCGGGAAATACATCCGGGTATTCTTGTACTACGGGCATTCCTTCTAAGGGTAGCATGGTGAACGCTCCCGCAGCTTGCTCACATAGCTTTGGGTTTTGATCCATAGTTATGCTCATCGGTGATCCCACGGGGTGGATACCGTGACTTCCCTTCGACTAGCCTATAATTCCATTATTTTTGGTCAACCAATCCATTCCGAGTATGACATCTATGGTGGGGTGATAGCACCATAAGGTTTGAGAGATACACCACGTCTCTAATCCGTATGGGCACATTAATGCAGGCATGGGGTACGGTTATGTCTCCCCCCGGTGAGTGTACCAACATCGGCCTCTTAAGTGCTACTTGGTGTAGGTGGTGTTGTTTGCTTACTTGGGAAGATATGAACGAATGCGAGGCTCCGAATCGAATAAAACTTTAACGGTGCGAGTTGATAGAGAACATACCCATCAATACGCTCTGGTCCTCCTGAGCTTCTTCCGCCCGCACATGGTTCACCCGACCACGTCGAAACCCGGTGGCGCCTCGTTGGGTAGCGGGGTCTGAGCAGACCTCGTCCCCGCCGCAGGGGTGGGGGTTCCTCGGACGAGCGTTGCATTGGCGCCGGTGCGAGGGCGTTGCGTGGTTTTGGGCAGCTATTGGAGTAGTGCCCGAATTCCCGCAATTAAAACACTCACATTCCTTCTTCCTGGAGCGCTAGGGTTGGTGTGGGCGTACGAAACCGAGGTGTAGCGACTGTTGACATGGTCGGAAGCGGAAGGACGTCCGGTTACCGGAACGTTTGGCTTCCATCCGACGGAGTGTCTCCTTTGGGGCGTTGTGGCGTCCCCGAAATGGGCGAGCCATAGCGAGCCTCCTCTTGCGGTTATTGTCTACCACCTTTTGGTCATGCTCAAGTCGGACGACCTTGTTGATGAGGCTTTGGAACGGTGTGATCCGCCCGATCATTGGTCCCCTCGGTTCGTCATTTAGTCCTTCAATGAATTTGTCTATCTTTTCTTCCTCGTCCGCAGTCACCGGTGGCATAACGGGCAAGCTGGGTGAACTTGTTCAAATATTCTTGTACCGAGGTGTTCCCTTGACGCAGTCTGCGGAACTCGTTTTCTTCATCCTCATCACTGCGTGGCACGAAATTCTCACGAAACGCAGCCGTGAATTCCTCCCATGTTGGTTCGCCGGCGTCTTCAGCTCGTGTCTCCTTGTAGGTGTCCCACCGAGTCACTCGCGGGACCCTCCACTGGTTAGTAGCGAAGACAACTCTATCAGCTTCTCGGACTCTGACGAGAGTTAACTTCTTCTCTATCACTCTTAGCCAATCTTCGGCATCCATAGGCTCTTCGGCCGTGGAGAAAGTGGGCGGCTTAGCTCTCATGAATTCCCCTAGACTCGATCCTCCTCGACCTCCTTGATTATTAGCAATCGCTTGGAGTAGCCGGGTCCGCATAGCCATGACCTCCGCCGGGTGGAGGGGTTAGGTTCGCGGGTTCTCGTTGGTCGCTGCGGCCCTGCGGCGATGTGCCATCTGAAGAAGGGAGATGAATCAAGAGATCGGACTAGTTTAGGTTATAGTTCTCAGGGGAATCTTTCTTCAAGTTCTTTGGAATGATTTTCAATCAACAGACAAAGTAAAATAATAATAAGCATACGAATTAAGACATCGCAAGGCGATGCTCAGGTTCATCATATTACATAAGGGGTACTCGGACGTACACACACGATCCTTCATGCCAGATAGCAATAATAACTATATCGTTCAACTACATCAACTAATTAAGGGTAAATAGGAAGTGCCGCCGAGCCGGGAAGGTCCTCCCGCCTAGTCCTCCATCCATCCGCAAGAGCCGGCGCCGGAAGTGGGTGGTCCGCCGGAAGCAACCGAAGTCCCCACGGCTCGGAGGTGGTGGCCTCGGAGTCACGCCGAACCTTCCGACTCGGTGGCCGCGTACTCTTGCGAGCGATCGGCGGGTGAGGGGGCCTCCCGTGTGAGTCGGGCGACGAGGGGGAACTTCCTCCTCCATTGAGTCGGTGTCGCTAGACTCCCATTTGATCTCCATGGGCTCGCCTCGACTCCGTATCGGTGTAGATCGGATGGGGTTACCCTCTCCCGATCCCGGCTCGGATGGTACCGGTACGGAGCTGCGGGTGGGTCCCATGGATGTAGCAGCGGTGGGGTCAACCAGTACGGTGCGGGCTCGTGCTCAACATGAAAGCTTGCTCCATCATAGCTTGAAAAGTATCTAAGCTTGCTGGAGTCATATGGTAATAGTGGTCGGGCACGGGGCGGGATGTGATGGTACGAGGCTCGGTGGAAGTACTGCGGCGTAGACGGGACGAGTGCGCATGTTCCTCTAGCCGGTTGATCTCGCTGTTTGCTCTTCCCGAGCTGCTCTTCCAGCTCCACGAGCCTCCCCTCGGGCCATGTAGCGGTCCGAGAGTTGCTCGTTTGAGCACCATTGGCTCGGTGAGTGCGCATGCTTATCTGGTCTCCGCAGCCTTGGTGGTGTTGACCGATCATTGAGGCGTGACTGCGATCGTTGATCTCGAGAAGGGCCTCCTCGTAACGTCGTCTGCTGTCTCGCCCAACGTGATAGACGCGTGACCATCGGGTTGTAGCAGCAGGGGGTAGCCTCCACGGTGCACCGGGTTGCCCTCTTCGCGGTAAGGATGATGCACGAACTGTCATTGTGAGTTCGGCACGGTGTTCCGCATTAAGGCGAAGGAAGGCCTCGCGAGCTGCATCCGAATAGCCGCTTCGCTAGGTCCTGGTGGTAGCGAGTGTGGAAGCGAAGGTGTCTCGCTTCCCATGCGGGCTTCTATGGATACACGCCTCCCAGCTGGATACTCTTCGGAGCCATGCCTTTTGATGTGGTAGGTGGGTGGTTCCGGTACCTCAAGCACCATAGTAGGGACCGGAGTTGGACCACGAACCCCTCGTCTCGGACGTGACTTCCCAAGTTCCGTCGTGGTTTGACATCTCGCTTTACGGCAACTTAGGGTTAGCGGGAGGGAGCTATCATAATCATTTGTTTTAAAAAAATATACGAGATGTAGAAAGGATATATTTGCATTTTCGGAAATAATAGTTTAAAACTGATCCTACTGTAGGGATATTTCCCTTTGGCCATCGGGTTAGGGGTAGGGCGCCATTTGGTCTTAGCCTACGGTCGCATGGCTCGATACCAGCTCGTGGACCCCGATTTTTAGTCGGGAATCTTTCGTGTTCATAGTACCATTTCCTGGATCAAGTAGTTGGTACCCACGAATATAGTACTGGATAATCAAGTGCACATGCACGAATAGTCTTACAATACCATTATTACATTAATAGGCCCGAAGGCATTGTTCATCCCACAGGACCTTATGGTCCGAATACAACATAAAAACAGAGTTTAGATAAGGCAGCGGAAAGAGGCAGCGGCTTGTCCATTGCCACAGGCAACGACCGGAGCTAAAGTCTAATATGCGCCGTCAGTTCCCTCGTCCTCCTGATGATAAGCGTATGGATCTTCCGGCTCTTCAACTCCATCAGCTGGAGGTTTGTGCGTATAGCAAGGGTGAGTACCAACCGTACTCAGCAAGCCAACACAGAATTGATGCATATGATAAGGTTATTCAAAGAACATGGCTAGGGTTACTTTTGCGTAAAGCCAGTTTTCACCATTCTTTTCACAAACCTATTGTCTAGCCAAGTCAAGTTTTAAGTTCATAGTTCATTAACCCGGTGACGGTTCTGTCTACCATCCATCGTGATTCCAAGGATGGCTTCCCGCCTCCGGTTCGTTATGATTTTCTGGGGAGTCCACCCCTTCTCGTATTCTTGAGAAGTTGATCCACTAGCGAATAAAATCATCATCATGCAAACCCATCCCAGTAATTTTAAGTTCAAAGTCTAGCCATGCGAAAGTCTTGTCACGATGCTCAATATCCGCGAGCACGGCTATTCGAATAGATTGATTCATTCACACTGCAGTGGATGTACACTTTACCCGTACTCCGCGACAGCCCAACAAATGAGCCTACGCCTCAACACATGAGACGGTCACGGCAAAGCCTTTCGATAACCTCACTTTGGCAGTACCCGCTCCATGAACTTATGCCCTCATGCACTCTAGCCGTCCTTTTCTAGCAGTGAGAGGAGTTCTGGCGCACCTGGGGTAAGGGAAGACATTTCCAATCTTTAAGTTTAATTAACAGTAGTTTAATTCCACCATTCATAACAAAGGCCGCAGCCTCATTCTCATCCCATAACCACATCATAGAGAACCATCTATGCAAGGATACGCCTCCGCTCGGCTATCTAGTCGCTAGGTCTATACCCATTCGAGAAGTACGGTTATCGGCTCGTTTCCGGCTATCTCATGGCTCGGTCCTTAATTGACCAGTGGTCGGCACTTGCCTTTTCCGGAATCCACCCAAATCATCCGGCCGCCCAGCCTAAAACATTTGTATAGTACTTTCAATTTTCATCAAACTTAATTCATCATGGTCATGTGGCGCTCATGTCTCCACATGCCGAATCTCAACTACCTTCCCTAAGGTAGTTGCCCAAGCACAAAGCTTTTTCATAAAGTCATGAGTATGCATAAATCTAAGTATAGCATGGCTAAGCGGTTTACCGAAGTTATGCTTCGGTTATTTGTATCACATCGCGAGTTACAAGGAGTAATTCTAAAGGTAAACAATAGCAAGGTATGGCATAACAAGTATAGGTAACTCGGTAAAGCATGCATGTTTAAAGTTTAAAATAACATCATTTCGCAATTGGGATCAATATGTTCAAAGGGTGTGAAGACTTGCCTTGCTCGCACGCTGGTTGAGTGGGGTCTTCCGCGTAGTCGGCGTTCACTTCTTCGGACGCTATCCGTACGTGCGAAAAGAAGGGTTGAATCCAATTAAAATCCAACAATATCAACGAAGAGAAAGAGATCTCGAAATGACCGCGGAAAACGGATTCCAAACACAACCTCAAACTCCGTAAATTTTAATAGTTGAATCAACGGAAAGAAGTCCAAATAAACCGAGCGAGCCATCTAGTAATAAATATATATTTTGTTCCTAAACTCGAGGATATCCCAAAATAATTATATTTCTAATTTCCATATCTCCAATAATTGATCCTTAATATTGCAATTATATTTGCTAGGGTTTTGAAATTCAAACGGCCGAATAACGACATTCATGCTTAACAAATCTTTAAAAAGGGCTCATGAAAACTCCGATAACAAATTAGAGGTCGGACAATATTTGAATTCATAAAAAGGACAATTTAATCTAGAAATTACTTTCTCCAAATATTTCTTTTTGGAGGAAAAAGAATATAATACTCATTCTTAGACAATAATATTTCAAAAACCCTATCTTTTTATCCTAAAATATTTCCAAAACATTTCAAAATATTTTACCCAAATTTTCTTCACTATTTTTCTTTCTTTTTTTCTATTTCCTTTTTTTTCCCTTCCTTTTTCTTTTTTTCCCTTTCTTTTTTCTTCCTCCTCCTCTGTTTCGCTCGTTTTTCCACCGCGGCCGACGGTGAGGGAGGGTGTGCCGACGGCGAGGAGGGCCGGAGCTAGGGAAAGGAGGGGCGCTACACCATCCCGAGACCACAAGGGTCCCATTTCCTCACACGCCGAGACCGGAAGCGGCGGAAAGAGCGGCGACGGCGAGGTGGTTCGGCGGCGGTGGCGCTCGTCGGCGGCAAAATCCGGCGAAGCCCGGCTAAAGTGAGGGGTCTACGAGCTTCGTGAACCCCGGGGATGCTAACGGTGGGGTTGGTTCGGCGGAGAGGCTGCGGCGGCGGCGACGGCGAGGTGGTTCGGCGGCGAAACAGAGGAGTTCTAGGGTTCGTCGCCGGCGATTTTCCGGCGACCAATTGGCTCGGGAGCTTAGGGGAATTAATACCTAGAGCACGGGGATGATGATGGTACCTTCAATTCGGGAAGAAATCGGCCGAGGGTGACGAATTTCGGAGTGTCGCACGGGCGGTCGAATTAGGGTTCTTCCGCCGAGCTCCGATCCTTCCCAAAATTCGCGCAATGTAGTGGCTAATCCTTGGGGGAAATTTGGGGGAAAGCACGAGCGAGCACGGGGAGGATTTTCGGTGTTGGGGGCTGGGTCCGAGGAGGCCGATTTATAGGCGGTCGACGGCGAGGTGGTTCGGGCGCCCCAGTGCGTGATGGGCGACGAGCGCGCGCACGTCGCGGCGACGCGCGGCAGAACGCAGCTAACGCATGCGAGTACGGCGAGCGCGGTGAGGCAATGCGCGAGAGGAGGCGGCGCCGCGGCAAGGGACGGCGTGGTGCGGATCGTGTGCGCGCGACGCCGACGCGGCGGCATGGCGAGCGTGTACGGCGGCGACTTTGGGGACATTCGGCATGGCGCGATGCACGGCGACCACCGTGCGTGACCGGAGCCGATGACGCCGGGAACATGCACGCGCGAGGTCTCGGTACGGCGGGTGACGCGCGGCGCTGCGAACGGGGCGGTGTACTCGGTCGAACACTGCCGAGCTAATGAACAAGTGCACTTTTTCATTTATCCCGATTTTAAAATCCTATTTTCCATTTCCATTTCTTTTATCCCTAAAAATTCTAAATGAATTCGATATTCCCAAAATAACTTTGAGATTATATTTTCAAACTTTTTCCCCACTTTTTATTTTTCAAAATATATTTTTCATATTTTTATTTCTTCTTTTAAAATCAATAAATTGGGGTCTTTAATTAATTTCTAAATTCATATTTCCTTTTCAAAATATTTTTATCATCTAAATCCAAATATTTATTATTTTTCTTCCACCGCTTAGGGTTTAAACCAAAATATATTCTTTTCAAGAATCTTTTGTAAATCCACAAAATTAGGTATTTATCCTTCTCCAAATATATATACATTTTGAATTATTACTCTCACCTAGGATATCAAAGCTTAGAGTTTCTATCCAACTTCACATCAAAACAATTCAAAAAGAACTCTTATGCAAAGAGCTTGGCGAATAGGAACGATAAACACGATAAGAAGCAATGATTCCAAAAGTTTTTTTATGAGTTCCGATTTTCACGTTCCGAATTCTACTCCTTCGATTTTCAGGATGTTACAAAAAGCGAAGGGCAGGAGGAAGAGGTCCGACAATTGATTCAGCATCAACGTCGTCGGCAGGCTAGGAAACAGTGGAGGCCCAAGAAGAAAATGCCTCAGCCGACGCAAACCCGCCGACGAAAGCGCATCCGACCAAGCTAGAAGGGCGGCTAAATGAAAAGGAAAGGCACGCATCGGTCAATATGGTTTTCATATTGCCACCAAATTCGGTGTTGTCAAGGCCAATGCGATAATGTCGAAGAGCCTTCGGGAAACTAGCATTTTCCGGAGCAAGCCGTTTTTGAAAAACCAGAGGAAATGACAATTGGCACCTCAAACCACTGTACGTGAAAGGATTTGTTAACGGGAAGCTGATGTCAAAGATGCTAGTCGATGGAGGGGGCGTAGTCAATCTCATGTCCTATGCCACTTTTCGTAAGTGGACAATGGAGCCGAAGATCTAATCAAGACGAACATGGTGCTCAAAGACTTCGGCGGCAATCCATCGGAGGCCAAGGGTGTGCTTAACATCGAGCTAAACGTCGGCAGTAAAATCGTGCCCACAACATTCTTTTTCATCGACGGGAAGGGATCTTACAGCCTGCTACTGGGGAGGGACTGGATTCATGCACATTGTTGCGTCCCTTCCACAATGCATCAAAGTATGATCCAATGGCAAGGCGACAAAATTGAAATCGTGCCAGCCGACAGGTCAGTGAGCGTTGCTAACGCCGATTTGCCACTTTGGAAAATCGACGGTATTGATTGTCTGACCGGCAAAGTTTGGCAAGCCAATTTTTTAAAGGTGTCTGATTCTGCCATACAACCTATTCGAGACGAAGAGCCTAAATTATTACTTTGAGGGCGTCGTGGAGGGCTCGAACGTCTGCGGCAAGGACACCGCAAACGACGACGATGGCAAGCTTGGGCAAGGTTTTATGTCGGCCGACGAACTAGAAGAAATAGATATCGGCTCTAGAGACAGGCCTAGGCCGACATATATTAGTAAAAATTTGTCTTCTCGTTGTAGATCCCGGCTTATTGATTTGTTAAAGGAATATAAAGATTGTTTTGCTTGGGAGTATTTCGAGATGTCTGGTCTTAGCCTGTCTATTGTTGTACATCGGCTGCCTATCAAGCCGGGCTATCGGCCATTCAAACAGTCTCCTAGGAGATTTAAGGCCGATATGTATGATGCAATCAAAGCCGAAATCACTCGGCTATATGACGCTGGATTCATTCGGCCCTGCCGATATGCCGAGTGGGTCTCGAATATTGTTCCAGTAATAAAAAAGAATGGTAAACTTAGGGTGTGTATCGATTTTAGGGACTTAAACAAGGCTACCCCTAAGGACGAGTACCCAATGCCCTTTGCCAATTTACTAGTGGATGTTGCTTCCGGCCACAAGATAATAAGTTTCATGGATGGTAATGCAGGTTACAATCAAAATTTTTATGGCCGAAGAAGACATTCACAAAACTGCTTTCAGATGCCCAGGAGCAATCGGCTTGTATGAATGGGTTGTCATGACATTTGGGTTGAAAAATGCTAGAGCAACTTACCAAAGGGCCATGAATTACATTTTCCATGATATGATCGGCTCTCTAGTTAAAATTTATACTGATGATGTCGTTGTCAAGTCCAGGGAAGCAGAAAATCACATAGCCAATCTTAGACAGGTTTTGGAGCGAACAAGAAAGTATGGCCTCAAGATGAATCCATTGAAGTGCGCGTTCGGCGTGTCGGCCGGGCAATTTTTAGGGTTTCTTGTTCATGAGAGAGGGATCGAGGTTACACCAAGGAGCATTAATGCTATCAAGACAATACAACCTTTGAAGGACAAGAAGTAACTGCAATCTCTAATCAGCAAAATCAACTTCATCAGGTGATTCATAGCCAATCTTTCAGAAAAGATAGAACCGTTCACACCATTGCTTCGGCTGAAGGCCGATCAAGCATTCAGAGCAGCAGAAAGCATTGGACAACATCAAGAATTATTTAAACTCACCTCAAGTTTTGATTTCTCCACAAAAGGGATACCATTCAAGCTATATCTATCAGCCGATGATAAGTCAATCGGCTCAGTCTTGATCCAAGAGGTCAAAGGGAAGGAAAAGGCCATCTTTTATCTCAGCCAACGGCTATTAGACGCAGAAACAATGTATTAACCAGTAGAGAAATTGTGCCTTTGCCTGTATTTTTCATGTACCAAGTTAAGGCATTATTTGTTATCCAATGAGTGCACTATAGTATGCAAAGCCGATGTAGTCAAGTATATGCTATCGGCTCTAGTGTTAAAAGGACAAGTTGGAAAATGGATTTTTGCCTTAATAGAGTTTGATTTAAGATACCTGGCATCCAGGGCAGTTAAAGGACAAGTTATAGCCGATTTTATAGTGGAACACAGAAATGATTCAATCGGCTCAGTGGAAATTATGCCTTGGACTTTGACATTTGATGGCTCGGTTTGCACAAGTGGATGCGGTATCGGCTTGGTAATTATATCCCCAAGGGGGGCAAGTTTTGAATTCGCATTCTCAATCAACCCCCACGCCACAAACAACCAAGCCGAATACGAAGCAGTGCTCAAAGGATTGCATCTTCTCAAGAAAGTTGAAGCCGACGCCATCGAGATCATGGGGGATTCACTGTTGGTCATCAACCAGTTGTTGGGAGAATATGAGTGCAAAAATAACACGCTGATGGTCTACTATCAACGATGCCGAGAATTGATGGACAACTTTCAGCTAGTTACATTGAAGCATATCCCCAGGGAACAGAATGCAGAAGTCAATGATTTAGCTCAAGGGACATCAGGTTACAAGCCGATGAAAAAAGATATTGAGATAGAAATTGACACCATAACAGCCGACGACTGGAGGTTTGAAGTCTACAGTTATTTACAGAACCCTTCACAGTCAGCTTTTAGGAAATTGTGCTACAAGGCTTTAAGATATGTCTTGCTCGATGGAGATTTATACTATCGGACGATTGATGGCGTGCTACTCAAGTGTCTCAGTGCCGATCAAGCCAATGTGGCTATCGGAGAAGTGCATGAAGGGATCTGTGGCACGCACCAATCGGCTCATAAGATGAAGTGGCTACTGCGGAGAGCAGGGTATTTTTGACCGACGATGCTGGAGGATTGTTTCAAGTACTACAAGGGCTGCCAAGATTGTAAGAAATTCGGAGCTATACAAAGGGCACCAACATCGGCTATGAACCCAATAATAAAGCCTTGGCCGTTCAGAGGTTGGGGAATCGATATGATCGGCCAGATCAATCTACCCTCAAGTAAAGGACATAAATTCATATTGGTGATAATCGATTATTCACAAAATGGGTGAAAGCAATTCCTTTGAAGAAATTTGATTCAAAGGACGCAATCGAGTTTGTTAAAGAGCATATCATCTACCGATTTGGTGTCCCGTAAACAATAACAACGGATCAGGGATATATCTTCGTATCGGACGAATTTGTTCAGATTGCCAACGACATGGGAATTAAATTACTCAATTCTTCGCCGTATTATGCTCAGGCCAACGAACAAGCAGAAGCTTCGAACAAGAGTTTAATCAAGCTGATAAAGAGAAATATCTCTGAATATCCCAAGTAGTGGCACAGCCGATTAGCCGAGTCACTATGGGCCTATCGGATGGTCTGCCATGGATCTATTCAAGTCCCTCCATATCAGTTGGTCTACGGGCATGAAGCAGTCCTGCCATGGGAAAACATCATCTGCTCCAGAAGGATTCAGTTACAAGATCAGCTTACAGCCGATGATTACTATAATCTGATGGTAGACGAATCAGAAGACCTAGTTCTGTCACGGATGAGGGCCTTGTAAAAAGTAACTAAGGATAAGGAACGAGTAGCCCGTGATTATAATAAGAAAGTTGTGCCAAAATCGTTTGAAGAGGGCGAACTCATTTGGAAGCTGATATTGCCGATTGGATCAAGAGACAATAAATTTGACAAGTGGTCGCCAAATTGGGAAGGGCCTTTCAAGATCCACAAATGTGTCTCTAAAGGAGCCTACATGCTGGAAGGATTGGATGGAGAAGTGTTTGGAAGGGCTCTAAATGACAAGTATTTAAAAAAATACTACCCAAGTGTTTGGATCAATTCATGATTCGGCTGTGTTTCTGCCGATTTGTGCCAGCCGATGTTTGTATCGTACAAGCATCGCCTTTAGGACATTTTTGCACTAAGTTTTTTCCCCTAATGTTCTACAATCGGCTACGATTGGCCGACAGCGGCAGAGTTAGTGGATTAAATAATTTTGTTAATGCTGAAGAACATCATCAACAAAATTAGGGGGTATATATATACACGAGCCAGGTATCAGACATCAAGAAGGCAGACGGCAAGAATTTTTCAAATCTTTGACTATGACAACGACATGATTAATGAGATCGGCAATCATGCATTACATAAAGACAGTGTAAACCGATTACAAAAAATTGACCATGTAGGCCGGTTACAAACATAGTTGGATTTATAGTTTGTGCCCTAGCAGACTATTACAATCGGCTCATTGCTTAAGGAAATTCGCTATGGCTGACAACGCCTTGCGTCGGATTTCATCAACCTTTTCAATTGCCTTGGCGTCGGCTGCGTCAGTCCCAGCCACCGGCTTCATCACCTTTGTCAGGTCTGTGAGATAAGACACGGCCGCTGTGATGTTCGATCACTTGTCTTGGATTTCCTTGGGCATACCGGCCATTTATTCCTCTTGTATGTGGATTTCAGTGGTGATTTGGATGAGGTCGGCTATCAATTCATCCCTGCGTGTGCGAAGCCGCTCAAGTTTGGCAGCCGGCTCCGTCTTCAAGGCGTCAAATTCGGCCTTCTTCGCCTTGATCTCCTCCTGATTCGACTTAATGGCAGCCGTCAGCGATTGATTTGCTTGGCGATCGACGATGCGCTGCTTGGCTCGCTCAAATTTCAGCCAGTGCACCTCAAGGAAAGTTGCTGGCACGATTGCGTTGGCCAGGTCGTCTGGGAGTCTAGTTTGAATTTCTTCAAACCGAGCTCAGATGGGGCCACAATCAGCCACCAACGTGTCCAGGGAAGCTTCCAGCCGATTGCCGATATCGGCTAGTGTAGATCGCAGGTCCTCATCAAGCGGCACCAAAGCTTTGTCGGCTCCTTCGTCTGGCTCCACGAACTCCGACAAGTCGAAGCCTAGTAGATCGGCTACGCTCTACAAGAGAAGGAACAGGTGGAAGATTAGCAGGGGTCATCAAGCCGATTGTAAGGGGTAAACAAAACTTACTAGGATCACTAGAGCCGAAGTAACTTCATCATTGGCATGGCCGCCACCTGCAGCCGACAGAGTATGTTCACTTGATACCTGGGGGGCAGGTGTCGGAGCGAGAGGAGGCTGAAAAAAGAAGTTAGTTCAAGAATTGGCTAAATAAAGAAAAACATGTGGAGTCAAAACTTACCAAACGAAGGGGAGTTGTTTTCTTCTTTGTGGCTAGCTTCTTCCTCTGCCGATATAAAAAATACAATGAGAAAATTTCAAATGAAGACATTAGAAGACTAAGTGTTGAAAGTTGCTTACCGGCGTCGGACGGACGGGACGTCTTGGAGGACTTGGAGTTTTTTGGACAGATGCCTCGTCGGCCGATGGGGTCCACGCGTATCTTTCAGAAGAGCTCGATTCGGCTGCAGCTTCATCGACAACATCTTCGACCTCCTCGTTCTCCACTTCTTCGTCGAGCACTGCGTCGATTACTGGGTCGATTGGGGACAGGTCGTTGGCTATGCTCGTCTTTTGCTTCTTAGCAGGCTTTTTCTTCGGCGCAGCCGGTGCGGTGGCAGCCGATGGCTTGCTTCGTTTCGTCCGACAGAGCGGCTCGCGAGTTTGCCCATGGAGGAGCGTGCCCACTTTTGGTGCATTGAAGCCGATGATCGATGGCGCCAGCCACATCAATTCGGCAATATACCTGTACCGTAGCTCACGGCTACTCCTGACCAGCTACCCGGGGAGGAGAGGGGTCGTTTATCTGCAAGGGTAGAAGCATGAGTAACAAGATGTGCATATAATGAGCTGATAAAGAAAGGAGGAGCTATGAAGGAAAAATCTTACCGGTGGAATCATCTCAGGATCGATGGTCGTCAGGTACACGGAAGCCGATTGATGGAAGAGATGTGATTTCCATTCGGCCCACCATCGGCTAAAACCACTCGTCCTGGTGATTGCCAGCTCAATGACTCCAATGTGGCCGAGAGGAGGACCGGGAAGACTCATCAGCCGATGCATCATTATTCTGCCATCAATGATGCCTCTGGTTTGAATCTTGTCTGAAAAGAACAGCCTAATCGGCAGTTGGCCCAATCCAAGCTGCCTTGCAGCGGCCGACGGATGGTAAAACTCGTAGGTCTTCTGGATGTTTCGGCCTTGGTGGATGCCAACCGACAGGATGCATGGGGATATGGCAGTTATGATGATTTCCCTCGGCTTCTCAAATTTTGGATTGTAGATCTCATCGAGCCGAAGGTCGTCTGGCCACTCAATGGCTAAACTTGTCATAGGCAAACCAAATCCTGGAATCGGCTGAGAATCTGTTCTAGAAGTTGCTAAACCAATCTTTGAAGTATCCAGCCGATAGCTTGGAGCCTGGGAAGGTGGAGGCAGCTTCCCCGTATGATGCGCATCGCCGAGTCGTTATTTCTTCATCATCACGGTAAATCGGCTCGGCTCATGGGAAATCAGTGTCAAGCAAACTTGGCCGATTAGCGACCTTGTGGGTGTATAGGTTAAGCCATATCTGCAGCAGCCACCAGGGGCCTCCAGTGCCGATGGATTGTTTCAAAGCTAGCTTGGCTGGTACATTGCTAAGCATCGAATACAAATAGCCGAGCAGGTATTTCCCTAAAGGGATTTGTTTTTTCTCCACTAACGCCTCGGCTACGTGTTGCCAGTTGGTGGTCGGCCCACAGCTTGATCGGCAAAATAGAAATTTCCCTAGCCACATCGTCAGAAAAGCTGCGTGTTCCCTGCTGGAGACTGGGTCGTCCCTCATGTTCATCTAATTATAGCTGCTCCAGCCGCCTATGCTCTTAGTCTTGAAGATGTGTTAGCATTTGATGTTCAGATCAGAAGGGTTGACGTCCGATGTTATATCTAAACCAGTTAGCATCACTATATCCATCAGAGTCGGCGTCATTGGCCCTTGCCTGAAGAGGAAAGCGTTCATCGTGTCCGACCAGAAATAGTTGGCAGCCGTTAGGCATATCGGCTAGGGTTAGTGCTATGCATTGGTCGATGCCTATCTCATCCTAGAATGCTTGTTTGCTAGCAGCCATCCTAGCATACCAAGACAACCAGGATTTATCCGTGGATGGCCAGGATTTGAAGGCTCCCGTCTAATAAGCTAGATCTGGAGTTGAAAACCTAAACGGGATCCGATCGGTTTTGGCGTTAATGAATTCAATGGGGTCTACATTGCCGATCGGCCCTAGCAGCAGTTGGTCAGGGTGAAGGAGGCTGGGAATTGCGATTTGGTGGGTAAGGTGCTACAGATCGTAGAGAAGAAATGATGAAATCAGAAAAAGGAAAAAAAGAACCAGATTGCAATAAAAGAGCAGGTTTGAGCCGATGGGAACTCACCTCAAGTTACTCGGCGGGGATCATGTCGGATGGAGCGCTTGAATAGGCCATCGGTGCCGGGAGGATGTCGCTGCGGGGTGCGCGCCGACGGGATTTGGAGCAGTTCCGACAAGGTCGCCACGAAGTCGCCGAAGAGAGAGGAAGAAGAAGGGTTTGCTAGCTAAGGTTTGAGTGCGAAAAAGTGACAGCGTGGCTTGTTTCGGCGCCGGGCGGGCAGTTTTTAAAGAGTTTTTGGCAGCCGAAATGGATTTGGGCGAAAAGTGTGCGGGAATTTGAAAAAAAATCAGCAAATCCGCGATATTATCTTATCACGGACTTGGGGGCATGTGTTAACGACCAAATTTGGTAACCAAATCCCTAAGTCCAAGCCGAGATTAAAGCGGAATCGGATCGAGAAAGTGGTCTGCGTGGGAGCTGAGGCCATGTCGGCTATGACTCAATCGGCTGGGAAGCCAGTCGGCTAAGGTCGAATCGGACATGGACAGCCGATAGCCGATTCTGATTCAGAGAAGATGGAACTGTTTCCGATAAAGAAGCTTGAAGATAAAAGGAAGATTCGGTTCCCAAATGTTCGTTAAGATATTTCCATCTATGGATAAAGTCCTGTAACGGCAATTGTATCGTAAAATAGGATTTTGTCTAGATATTTCCTTTTGTTATGCGACGTGGGACTGTATCCCGAGATATTGTCGTATTTTGAATAGTAAATTAGATAAAAACCGTGTTGTACACGGACTTTGTTGGACTTGGGTATAAATAGGACCCGAGACCCCCTGTAAAATAGATCGAACACATCAATACAACTTCAGCGCATCGCCTCCTATTTTCTTTTAGACGAGTTCTTGATCCGGCTTCGGGCTGCATCGATTCGAACCCCGAATAAGATACATTCTCGTCATTAGTGGTTCAGTCTGTCGAATCTAGTGCTTACCTCGTCATGATACTCTAGGTTTGATGTTGTAGACCACGCAAGTTATCATATACGACATATAATCTAGAACAATGTCTAGATCTATCTCGCTGTCGGTTTGTTTCTCTAGGGAGACAGCAGCCGATAGAGCTAGATCTAGATGTTGGACTAGGTTATATGTTGTATCTACCGTTTTGAGGGGTTTACATCGGTCTATATAGATCTAATACTCTCTTTTTGTACTTAATATTGCATCATCTATGATCTGTTAAGTCGCTTTTAGAAGTATTTAGAACTATTCGATTAGATGCCTACTTGTAGAGACAGTGCTGGGGTTTCAGCCAGCCTTACCTGTTTTAATAATCTTTTAGCATTATTTACTATTAGATATATTAAAGCTGCCTCTTATATTAAGATCTCAATCTGGTTAAATGCCTTAAGCCAGTATCAATCTAGTGGCATCAACCGATAGCCGATTGATCTAGGTTTAACATATTTAGGTTAGATTGATATCTTTTCATAAGATACATCGGAGTAATAGTCGATACACATTAGATCTGTAGCATCGGCTAGGTTATAAATACATATATTTGTTGCCTTGATGTATATTTAGATTAAGTGATTTATACTGTCTTGGCATAGCCGATCTATCCTAGTCACTTAGTTTAAATATGCCTCGGGATGGCCAATATATGTAAATTGATTCCCTGGGCCGATTCGGTAGGATCTAACTTTAACCTTAACGTATGTATCTGTTTATTATTTCTTATTGGTTAGCAGATCAAACCAATTGGCACACCTAGTTCATCACAGGTAGCCAAGGACGGACCTGCACTGGAGCTAAGCAGATCTCCCAGGCCAACGCGTGAGAGAAATTTCTCATCAACAGGTGGCCACTTCGGCCAGCAATCATGACGAGTAGGCCGCCGCCCCAACCAGCTCAGCTGCTGAAGAAGTAGTCGCCCCAGCTCCTGCAACAAGAGTAAGCCTTGTTCCTTTTTTTCTTTTCAGTCCTTGAATAATCGACCGCTTTTATTCCTCCTCTGACCTATCCATCTTTCCTTGCAGACTCTAGCCGATTTGCTGCCATTTGATATCAAGGAGTTCCTCGGCGATGAAGAAGCCGAAGCAACCAGTCCCAACAAGACCATAGCCGACAAACTCAAGAAACAGGTTCAAGACATCCGCAATCGGCTGGACATCGATGTAGATCGACTGGTCGTGGAGTGCGATCAGCCAGGTCACGATTCTTCGAGATTGAAAGCCAACTCCCTGAAGACCTGGCCAACAAAATCTCGAAGGCTGTCTACATCGACCAGCATCGGCCCAAGCTGGGACGGGCGATGCAGAAGATGATAGAGAGAGAAGCTCAGGCTGACTTGGCGAATAGGATTGAGGCCACAGTAAAGAACGTGGAGACTAAAAAGGCTAAGCTTAATGAGCTGACAGCCGGTCCATCAACTTCACAAGCCCGGCTTGCGGAATTTGAGCTCGAAGAAGCCTGCCTGTTGCTGCAGCTGGAGCAATGTAGAGCGAAAATTGCCCCGGAGAAACAACTACAAGCCGATCTGCCGAAGGCCACCGAAGATCAGAGGAGCAAAGTGAGTGCCACAATTAAACACCTAAAAGAGTTGCACAAGACGGCCAAGGTGATTCCTAGCTCCGAGGAGGAAGACTTGGCCGTAGTCAACAGAGTAAATGCTATCAAGAACACGACGATTTCGGCTATAGACGAGTTCATCGAAATGTAGTAGGACTTATCTCTCGAAACTTGTATCATACTAACTCTGTGTAAACAACTTTGGCAAAAGGCTTGCTGGCTCTTAATCACATTCCCTTTGCTGATTCCCTTTTGCCGATTCAATTATGTACAAGTTTCGAATGCCTTAAAAATTTTGAAAAATCCTACAAAATTTGAAGTCTCTCGTCTGTGATTTCTGAACTTGTCAAAAATTTGAAGTCTCTCGTCTGTGATTTCTGAACTTGTGTTATATAATATGCCCCCCTAATTTTGTCAATGACGTCCTTAGCATTGATAAAATTAGTAAACCAAATGACTTGTAGTTGTCGGCTAGGTTGAGCCGATATAGAAAAAATTAGAGGGGAAAAACTTAGAGTAAAAAAGTTCTAAAGGCGATGTATGTATTGGCAGAACACATCGGCTAACATGGATCGGCAACCTTAGCCGATTCACGAGTTGATCCAGACGCTGGGATAATATTTTTTCAGATACTTGCCATTCAGAGCCCTCCCAAATACTTCTCCGTCCAATCCTTCTAACATGTAGGCTCCTTTAGAGATGCATTTGTGGATCTTGAAAGGTCCTTCCCAGTTAGGTGACCACTTGCCGAATTTGTTATCCCTTGATCCAATCGGCAATATTAATTTCCAAACGAGCTCGCCCTCTTCAAAAGACTTAGGCACAACTTTCTTGTTATAATGACGGGCTACTCACTCCTTGTCTCTGGTCACTTTTTCCAGAACGCGCATCCTTCATAAGACTAGTCTTCTGATTCATCTACCATCAGATTATAATAACCATCAGCTGTTAGGTGGTCTTGTAGTTGAATTCATCTTGAGCCGATGATATTTCTCATGGCAGGACTGCTTCATGTCTGTAGACCAATTTATATGGAGGCACCTGGATTGATCCGTGGCAAGCCATCCGATAAGCCATTGCTTCGGGTACTCTGTTGTGTCATTGCTTCGGGTACTCAGTGATATTTCTCTTTATCAGCTTGATCAAGATTTTATTAGAAGCTTATGCTTGCCTGTTGGCGTGAGCATAGTATGGCGAAGAATTTAACAACTTGATCCCCATGCCGTCGGTGAACTGAACAAACTCGTCAGATACAAAGATAGATCTCTGATCCGTAGTTATAGTTTGAAGGACGCCGAATCTGTATATGATGTGTTCCTTAACAAACTCGATTGCGTCCCTAGAGTCAACCTTCTTTAAGGGAATTGTTTCCACCCACTTGGTAAAATAATCAGTTGCCACCAATATAAACTTATGTTCTTTGCTTGAGGGTGGATTGATCTGGCCGATCATGTTGATTCCCCAACCTCTGAACGATCAAGGTTTGATAATTGGGTTCATAGCCGATGCTCACGCCCTTTGGATAGCTCCAAACTTTTGACAGTCTTGGCATCCCTTGTAATACTTGAAACAATCTTTCAGCATAGTCGGCCAAAAGTACCCTGCTCTCCAAAGTAGCCACTTCATCTTGTGAGCCGATTGATGCGTGCCACAGATTCCTTTGTGAACTTCTCCGATAGCCACCTTGGCTTGATCGGCACTTAGGCATCTGAGCAACACACCATCAATCATCCGATAGTATAATTCTTCATCGAGCAAAACGTATCGCAAAGCCTTGTAACGCAATTTCCTTGAAGCCGACTGGGACGAGTTTTGTAGGTAGTTGTAGATGTCAATCTTCCAGTCGTCGGCTGACATTGTGGCGATCTCCACTTCAATATCCTTTGTCATCGGCCTGTAGCCTGATGCCCCCTGAGTTAAATCATTGGCTTCTGCGTTTTGTTCCCTGGGGATGTGCTTCAATGTCACTAGCCGAAAATCGTCCATCAATTCTCAGCACTTTTGATAGTAGACCATCAGCGCGTCGTTCTTGCACTCATATTCGCCTGATAACTGGCTGATGACCAACAGTGAATCTCCCATTATTTCGATGGCGTCAGCTTCAACTTCCTTGAGCAGTTGTAGCCCTTTTAGCACGGCTTCATACTCGGCTTGGTTGTTTGTGGCATGGGGCGTGATTGAAAAAGCAAACTCGAAGCTTGCCCCCCTTGGATAAATTATTGCTAAGCCGATGCTGCATCCATTGGCGCAAACCGATCCATCAAAAGTTAAAGTCCAAGGCATGATATCCACTGAGCTGATTGAATCATCTCTGTGTTCCACTATGAAATCGGATATAGCTTGTCCTTTTATTGCCTTGGGTGCCTGATACCTCAGATCAAACTCCGTTAAGGCAAAGATCCACTTCCCAACTCATCCTTTTAGCACTAGAGCCGATAGCATGTATTTTACTACATCGTCTTTGCATACCACGGTGCACTCATTGGATAATAAATGATACCTCAACTTTGTACATGAAAAATACAGGCAAAGACATAATTTCTTCACTGGTGAATACCTTGTTTTAGCATCAAGAAGTCGTCGACTGAGATAAAACATAGCCTTCTCCTTCCCTTCGATCGCCTGAATCAAGACTGAGCCGATTGATTTCTCGTCGGCTGATAGATATAACTTGAACGACACCCCTTTCTGTGGAGAAATTAGGACCGGATGGGAGCTTAGATAACTCTTGATATTGTCCAAAGCTTTTTGCTGCTCTGCCCCCCATGTGAATGCTTGATCGGCCTTCAGGCGAAGCAGTGGTGTGAACGGCTCCATCTTTTCTGACAGATTTGCTATGAATTGCCTGATGAAGTTGATTTTGCCAATCAACGTTTGTAATTCCTTCTTGTCCTTTGGAGGCTGAATCGTCTTGATTGTGTTGATGCTCCTCTGCGTAACCTCTATCCCCCTCTCATGAACAAGGAATTCCAAAAATTGTCCAACAGATACGCCGAACATACATTTTGTAGGGTTCATCTTCAGGCCATATTTTCTTGTCCGCTCCAAAACTTTCCTCAGATCGACTATATGGTCTTCTACCTCCTTGGATTTGACAACAACATCGTCTATGTAGATCTCTACCATGAAGCCGAACAAATCGTGGAAGATGTAGTTCATGGCCCTCTGATATGTGGCTCCAGCATTCTTCAAGCCAAACGTCATGACGACCCACTCATATAGGTCAATTGCTCCTGGGCACCTAAAAACTGTCTTGTGGATGTCTTCCTCGGCCATGAAGATCTGATTGTAACCTGCGTTGTCATCCATGAAGCTTATAGTTTTGTGGCCTGAGGCATCATCTACCAGCAAGTCGGCTATAGACATTGGGTACTCGTCCTTAGGAGTAGCTTTGTTTAAATCTCTGAAGTCGATACACACCCTAAGTTTGTCGTTCTTCTTCATCACTGGAACTATATTTGAAACCCATTCTGCATATCGACAGGGCCGAATAAATCTAGCATCATATAGCCGAGTGATTTTGGCTTTAATTGCTTCATACATATCGGCTCTAAACCTCCTGAGAGGTTGTTTGTATTGCCGATATCCAGGCTTGATAGGGAGCCAATGTTCAACAATGGATCGGCTAAGACCAAGCATCTCAAAGTATTCCCAAGCAAAGCAGCATTTATATTCCTTTAACAGATCAATAAGCTTGGTTCTAAAATGAGAAGATAAATTTTTACTAATATATGTCGGCCTAGGCCTATCTCCTGGACCTATATCAACTTCTTCTAACTCGTCAGCCGACATAAAACCTTGCCCGAGTTTTCCGTCGTTGTCGTCCACGGTGTCCTTGTTGTAGACGCTCGAGCCCTCCACGATGCCTTCAAAGTAGTAATTGAGGCTCTTCGTCCTCAATGGGTTGTATATCAGAATCGAACACCTTTAAGAAATCGGCTTGCCAAACTTTACCGGACAGGCAATCAATACCATCGATTTCCCACAAAGGCAAATCGGCGTTAGTGACGTTGACCGACCTGTCGGCTGACACAATTTCTATCTTGTCGCCTTGCCACTGGACTAAACTTTGGTGCATTGTGGAAGGGATGCAACAATTGGCATGGATCCAGTCCCTTCCAAGCAGCAGGCTATACGACCCCTTCCCGTCGATGACGAAAAACGTTGTGGGCATGGTCTTGCTGCCGACGGTCAGCTCGATGTTTAAAACTCCCTTGGCTTCTGAAGGGTTGCCGCCGAAGTCTTTGAGCACCATGTTGGTCTTGATCAGATATTCGGCCCCTTTGCCCAGCTTCCTGAAGGTTGTGTAAGGCATTAGGTTGACGGCATCCCCTCCATCAACTAGCATCTTGGACATCGGCTTCCCATTGACATATCCTTTGATGTATAAGGGCTTCAAGTGCCGATTCTCGGTCCCCTTCGGTTTCTCAAAGATCGCTTGTTCTGGGGATGTACTAGCTTAGCCAAGGTTTCTTCCACTATGTCTGCATCGGCCTCGACAGCCCCAAATTCGGCTGGTAGAATAAAAACCATGTTGACCAATGCAGAGACCACTCCTTTGCCTTTTGTCGCCCTTTTGGCTTTGTCGGCTGGGGCCGCTTGTTTCTTGGCGCGCCATTGCTTTGTGCCCTGCCGACGTTGTTGCTGTTGGATCATCCGTCGGACTTCTTCTTCCTGCCCCTCGCTCTTGAGCCTCTGAATTTTTCTTTTCTGTGTTTTAGTGAACAGGTTCGAGGGCCACCATTAGAGATTGGTCGATTGTTCTTCATCAGCTTTTTCTTCATCCTCTTCTTGGAAGAAGTCCTGGTGGATTGGGCCAAACCGATCAGAACGGAAGGTTTCCGTTGGTTAAGTTGAACGGCTCGGGGGACGAATCAGCTAGGACTTTCCATTGGTTGTCCCCTGTATTCGTACTCCCTGTACTCGCTGCATGTTGGTCAATTTTTGAGGGTGGGCAGACGCATTCCTTGCTCCCAGCAGAACCTGAAGAACTCGTAGCGCCAATGCGGGTCACAGCCGTCATAGCGGCGGTAATATGCCACACCCAGCCGATCGGGTGTCCTGTGGTATGGCTTACCGCACAAGCTCTCTTCTTCTTCTTCTTGCACTCTGTGCTGGAATCTCAGTCGGTTGTCCGTCTTCTTGGGCCGACGATCGGCCGATCGTCCGTTGGTGTGAACCATGTTGATTGGTGCGGCTGCATCTCCAATCGGCTTTTTGTAGGATGCTCCTGAATCAACATGAACTGATTTTAGTGTTTCGGCTAAGCTGTACATCATTCGGTACTGTCGATCAGCTCGCCTGGGGCCGGCTTGGACCATGTTGACTGGGAAAGGGTTACCATCGACTTTCATAGGCTTAGCTGATTCTTCGAACTTTATTTTCCCGGCTTCGATGGCTGACTGGATTTGTTGGCGGAAGACTTTGCAATCATTTGTGCTGTGGGAGGTGGTGCTGTGCCATTTGCAGTACCTTTTATTTTTGAGTTCATCGGCTGATGGGATAATGTGGTTGTCCGGCAGCCGAATTTGCTTCTCTTTCAGCAGCAGATCAAAAATCATGTCGGCTTTAGTGATATCAAAGTCATATTTCTCCTCCTTGGCCGACTTTTTCAGCCATCGGCAGGTTATCGCCTTCTTGTTTCTGGTCCACTCGGCTGCTGCCACCTCTACGTCGCTGTCACTTGAATCTGTGTCCGTTGCGTAGGCGACGTGGGTGACTTTCTTGAAGGCCTTCTTGGATTCTTGAAATATTTGCTCGTGGGCTGTCACCTTCTGAGCCAAGTGGGCCAAGCTCTCAAAGTCTTGAGCCAAAAACCTCTCACAGATTGGAGCCAGGAGTCCGTGAAAAGCCAAATCGGCTAGCTGCGAGTTTGATAGCACCAGGCTATAGCAACGGTTCCTCATATCCCTAAAGCGTTGAATGTAATCTTGAACCGATTCTTCGTTTTTTTTCCTGATGTCGGTGAGGTCCGATAGCTTCAACTCTAGATTGGCCCGCTTTGAACCGAGTTATACGGCAAGGAAGAAAACCAAGTAAAAGCCGATCTCGAAAGCGATAGCGGGAACAAGCGCACTCTGAGCGTGTCTGTAGCCGATGCCTCTCCGCATTGAGCTAAGAATCAGCTGACGTGCTCGTAAGTGGACACATTGTCCTGCCTGGAGAAATTTTGAGAAATCCGGCACCTTGTACCGGTTTGGCAGTGGCACCCTCTCGAAGTATTCTGGATATGGGTACCAGTACATGTTGCCGAAATCCTTGGGTTTGAGGCCAAACTGATCGCGCATGACATCGGCAATCAGATCGGCCCAAGGTCTGTTGTCTTGAGCTGAAACTTGAGGTATCGGCTCGTACTACTCATAATGGATAGGTCTTTGCCGATACTGGAGTGGTGGCATCTGCGGCCAATGCTGTTGCTCAAGGTGGCCTCCCGGATATTGGTACTGGAACTGATTTGCAGCGAGAGGTGGCCGAGACACAATCGGCGGTGATTGTTCAGGAAGTAGCCGATTGCCGGCGAGACTGTGATGTGGCGCCGGTGGGACTATGATTGCTCATTGGTCATGATTGGCCACCGATTAATGTTGAACATGTTCTCCACATGTTCCTGCGTCACTGTCGAGGGCACCATGGCCCTAATGTTGAGGCTGCTGCCGGACCAGGATCCGGGGTGCGGCTCTGATGTCGACGCCTGTGCGTTTGGTTGGATCGGAGCTCCTCCTTGAGGATTCAGCTGTCCTAGTGGTGGGATCGGCGAACCCTGGGTTGACAGCGTCCTATAGCCCGGGAACTGGCCATCAGCGAAGTACGTCGGCCCTCTCGGTAGCTGCTCGGCTATCTTTGAGTCAACCACAATGCTTATCATGTTGTTGAGGGTGTTAACCAGTATGCCACTTTGGTTGATGAGCGCATGATGGACAGCCGAGTCGATTCGGTCCTGTAGAGTGTAAGGGTCCGAATCATCCTGTTCTTGCTTGAGGTCCTCCATCTTCTTTTTTCCTTTCTTGTCTTCATTAGACATATCAAAATCTTCAATGGAGAACTTGAACTTCTGGAGGACTGCTCCAGATCTGGTCTGGGTGAAAGATTGCAGGTAATGTGCCTACAGCCGTTCAATCATCTGCTTGTAGTCGGTTAGTTGTTCAGCCGATAGTTGCTCTATCGTCAGTGGGATGACGTTTTCTTGATCGATCTCTGGAGTCTTGGTGTCAGACATCGCTCCGAACTTGGAAGTCTACAATAGTCCCACTGGGTGTGTCAAAAGCGTGTGTATGAGAAATTTGATTCCCACACACTGGCCTGAGAGGTTTGCTTTACTCTAGTGCAGGTCCAAATTGGTCGCCTCTGGTGTCGTCAAGGGCGTGCCAGTTGGTTTGATCCTGTAACCAACAAGAAAACATAGAATAGGCGTTAAGTTGAGATTAGATCCCACTGGATCGGTTGAGGAGATCAATAAACATACAATTGCTATCCCAAATCATGTTTAGGCTAAGTGATTGGGATATATCGGTAGTATACCGAGATAGTATAAATCACTTAGGCCCAAAAGATGATTAGGATAATAATTATATGGATTTATAACATAGCCAATGCTGCAGGTCAATGTGAATCGGCTAGTACTCCAATACATTTTATAAAAAGATATCAATCTGAGTTGAATGTGGTAACCCTAGATCAATCGGCTGTTGATATGACTCAACAGATTGATACCGACTTAAGGTATTTAAATAGAGTGAGATCTTAATATAAAAGATAGTTTTAATACATCTAACAATATTAATACTAAAAGACGATTAAAACAGGTAAGGCTGGCTGAAACTCCAGCGCTATCTCTAATAGAAAACATTATGCCGAACAGATTTATATACCTCTAAAAGCGACTTAACCGGTCTATTAGATACATCGCTAAGTACAAAAAGAGATATTAGATTTGTATAGACCAATGAAATCCCCTCAAGACGGTGGACACGCCATATAATCTAAATCAACATCTAGATCTAGCTCTATCGGCTGTTGTCTCCAGAGAGAAATTAGCCGACTGTGAGACAGATCTAGACATTGTTCTAGATTATATGTCGCGTATGATAACTTAATCAGTTTATAACATCAAAATCAGAGTATCATTGTGATGGAAGCACTAACCTCGACGATACAAGCCACTTGTAACAAGGAATTACCTTGTCCGGAGATTAAATCCGATGCAGCCCGAGCAAAAGCAAGAACTTGTTGAGAAAAAGTAAAAAAAAGGTTGGCGATGCGCCGAAGGTGTATTGATTGTGATTTTTGTTGTTTTTACAAGCCCTCGTGTCTTATTTATACCCGGATACATAACAAGTCCGTGAAGGACACGATTCCTATTACAGATTAGACTACAAAACAAACCGACATTATCACGGAAGGAAATTAAAAAAATATCCTAAATTAAAGATACAATTGTCGTTATAGGACATTATCCACAGATGGCAATATCTTTAACGCACTTTAGAAACCGAATCCAATACCTTATCTTTAATCTTTTCTTTTGGAATTGGCTTCACTTCTATCTTCAATCGGAATCGGCTATTGGCTATCCTAGTCTGGTTCGGACACAGCTGACTAACTCCGTAGCCGATTCGGACTTAGCCGATGCAGCCTCTGCTTCTCCGTAGACCACACTTTGCTTCTGATTCCACTTCAATCTCGGCCTCAAACCCGGGGATTTGATTACCAAATTTGGTCGTTAACAATAGGTGAAGACTTCAGGTGAGAATTAAAATCCAAAATCCAAATACCTAATTCCCTATATTGTCTACAAAATTTGATACATCAAAATTAAATAGTATCCCTAATTCTCTATACTGCTTGTTTCTTAATAAATTTTTTTATTAATGAAGACTCTTTGTATTTGGTAATTTTTAATCCTCATCATAGTTCTATGTATCTTTGAACACTTTCAAATCGATATTAATCTTTGTTATATCTATTAGTAGTGTATTGTATATAGTGAGCAAAAATTTTTTGCCATATGTTATTTATGGTCCATTTCTGGATCTGTCATTGCTAAGCATAGTCAATTTTTCTAAAGAGAGAGCTCAATTTCCTTTTGCAATATACTCCCTGAGTTAATTTTATTTGACATTGCTCCCTCTTCTCAGAATATATTAAACATAGGACTAGATTAGACACATGACAATATTATGAATCTGGATATGACCTATTGAGACTATTTGTCTAATCCTATCTTACTATAAAGTTACAACCCGCTAAATCTTAAAGCTCAATATGCAAAGATGCTACATCATCGGTCACTAATAATTATTACATCTTAAACATCATGCAAGCATGTTATATTAGCTATAATCCTATAATTTATTATATTTTAGAGCTTTAAAATACAAGCATGTTAAATCATCCCACATAATTCACATAATATTTCAATATATATCTCCATCGTTTTTTATAATATCCTATATACCTAGGTATATAGTTCATCCTCACTTAGTTATTGTTATTTCACTCTTATCTCATTAAGCCATATCACATAAATTGTTTTAGCCCTTAGATGATTAATCTATGGTCCAAATTATCTTTCTTATTTTCTTCTCTCATTAAGTCATATCACATCAATCGTTTCTAGCCCTTAAATGATTAATCTATTGTAACACCATAATTTGATGAGGATTCCGTTAAGGAAAGAAATCAACCATATGATAGAAACTTATCTAAAAGAGACCGAGTTTAAGAATGAAACGTGAAGACCACGACATGACAACTTAATTTATCTATTAATTAGGCATGATTTAGTACTTTTTCCTTTTTTATATTTAGAAAAATGTGGTTAGTGTCCAATGAGTACTTTATGTTTTTCTTTTTATTTTTAGAAAAGTTTGTGTCATGTCCAATTAGAACTCATATCGGTCTGGTGGGTACAAATATGTATACCCGGGATCTTTGTAATCTATCTTCACATATCAATATATATTTACTTTCGGCGCATCGTCACCCTCTTATGAGGTTTTATTTCAACGAGTTCTTGTATTTGCGCATGGGCTTCATCGATTGAGTTCGACCTTCGGTAAGAAGTGAGTTCCGTCACCTTCGCTTGTGCTGGCATGGCTAGGACTTTCTCGGTTGAGTCCGATATTCTAATCGGGCCAATGCAAGTGTTTCCTATATAGTATATCATCTCTATCTTTAGTTTCATTACTGTTTATAGTCATATCGGCTTTACATTCTCGGTTAGGTTCGCTATTAGATCGAGTTGATGTTTCTTTAGACGTAATATCGCTTTAGATAGATTTGTTATATCCATCACATTAGACAGATTATCAGCTTATTGAGTATTAGATTATCATATACAATTTTGTGCTACATCGGTTAGGTCCGACCTACTAGATTGTTATTTATAATCTAAGTCTTGTTAGGTCGATAGGTTTATGCTAATGTTTCATCCGAGGGTTAGTCGATCTTATCTGATGTATTAAATTCTCTTTGATTGTTTTACTGTCTTTGTTAAATTTAATACATGGTCACTTTGATCGATGTCATATCGGCTGGTTTAAATCTATTATGTAATTATCAACCTTATGCTGCATCGGTTGGGTTCGACCTATGGGGTTGTGGTTGTAAGTTAGATTTATTTAAGTTAGTAGACATCAATCATTGTTTCATCGGAGTTTTAGCCAATGAGTTATCTAAGTGTTGCATCGGCTTATAAGTATTATATATATATATGTTGGTTTTAGCCGATTGCAACAAATTTTTCATGGATTACTTAATTTGGATTTAATATCGGACTTTCAGCCGATGTATACTTTAACCATCGAGCCTACATCTAATATTCTATATCGACTGATTGGTTTGTTGGATATTTGCTTTATTAGGTTCATTGGCCATCTACTTTATCATATTTATATCGGCCGATTGATTCATTATCTTATTACATTATTATCAGTCGGTTGTCTTTATATCATTATTTACCCAAACGTCGAAATCTACATCGGACATATAGCCGATCGTGCAAAACCCTATCGACATCAGCTAGTATCGTTACACCAGCTATCGGCTGGCATCGGCAACTACTGGATGTTAGGTATCACGCTATCGGCTGATTCTACATCAAGCTATCGGCTATCGGTTGACACATATTTTTTAGATCTCTCAGCAGGTCCCAGACTTCGTTTCATCAACACCGACCTATTGACCGATCAGCTTGTCAGTTGTAGGATCAAATTGACTAGCACACTTGTATCTCATCAATATTTCGGGCATGCATTGAAGATAAGCAGAACTCCTAGGCCGTCGTGTTTTCGCATCGACACTATGGTCCAAATTACCTCCCTCTTTTTCTTCTCTAATAAAAGCACATCACCTTACTTTTACATTTGGATCATCATTCTATATACTACTTAAATTATCATAAACCATATCGATTCATGTAAATTTATGTCATCTAGCTATCTTACACATTATTTTTACTTATTACTATTATACTAAACTATCGCAGCAAAACATGGGGTTTCATCTAGTTTGATATTGTATATGGGTTGTTCAGTTTTATATTGATTATTTTATTTTGAGACGGAGTGAGTAATTCGCAGTGTCAAATAAAGTTGACCCAAGATAGTTTTTTAAAAAAAATAAAATGAAAAGCAAAGTAGGAGTAACACTGGACAGTTTAGGGAGAAAAGGAAGATTGTTGGACTATAGCTTACTTTCATGTTAGTTGATGAAGGCCACCATCTTCGGCCGTTTTGGAACCTAACTTCTTTTTCCGGAAACTATCAACCTCCTGGCCCAAATTTGGGGAACTACCGGAGTTTCAAAGGCGACGCGACGGCGACCTCCTCCACACGCGGCGCCGCGAGGAGCCGCACCGACGAAGAAGGCGACACGAAGCCACGGAGGAGCCGAATCACGAGCGCCGAAAAGGGCGACGGCGCCGCCGAATTTAATATAAGGGTACGTATCGAAGTCCATCGATCCCTTTGTGTCTCTTCCTCCTCCTCGTTTCCGACCTCGCTTTGCTTTGCTTGCGCGCGCGCGCGCGCGCGTTGACGAAATCTAGCGTCCATGTGGGAGAGGCTTTGACTCGATCCAACCAAGAACGAGCGCGACTTCGCGCTGTACGGAGTAGTATATAACTCGAACGCTGAGATTTTGCTCGCGGTTGGCTTCTCCCGTCGTCGTCCCTGTTCCAGTCGTTTGCGTGTGTGCCCGCGCGCTTACTCCTTCTTGCTCGAGTCGTCGTTGCGTGTGAGTCTGATCTAGTTAGCTGTGGCTCCGCGTCATTGGATTTCTTGAGCTGAGAAGGGGGGGAATGATCCGTGGAAAGTAGGCGCTGCGCTTTTTGTTCTTGTTACGCTGGGGATTGACAGTGGGTGTACAGAAGAAGTGGGGGTTTTGATCTGGCCGCGCGAGAGTTTTTTGCTACTTCGATCTTGGATTTGTCCGGCCTGATTTCGTTTTGGATTGGGGGAAGGAGCGAGCTGTGATTGGTTCCCACCATTTCTTGCCGTTTCTTGCTGTTTCGTATTGGGGGATTTGTTGGAGGTGAAGGTTGTGTTCTTGGGGGCGTGAGTTCCAAGTCGAGATGAGGCTGAATGTTCGTGTGATCGAAGCCCGCAACCTGCGGGCCATGGATTCCAACGGGTTTAGCGATCCGTATGTGAAGCTGCAGCTCGGGAAGCAGCGGTTCAAGACCAAGGTGGTGAAGAAGAACCTGAACCCGGCTTGGGATCAGGAGTTCAGCTTCTCCGTCGGCGATGTCCGGGACGTGCTCAAGCTGTATGTCTACGATGAGGACATGATTGGAATCGATGACTTCCTGGGGCAAGTCAAGGTGCCATTGGAGGATGTTCTAGCTGCTGATAACTACTCGCTCGGTGCACGGTGGTTTCAGCTTCTTCCGAAGGGCAAAACTGACAAGGCGATTGACTGTGGTAACTGATGGAAATTTCCCTAGTTCTTAATTAGCCCACGAATCTTTGCGTTGTTCATGTGAATTGAGTGTTTTGTCTTTAAGGTTACAACGTTGTTCATATTATTAACAGTACAAACATCTGAGATTTCTGAATTATATGTGGGTTCATTGTGCGAAAAATGTGATAATCACTTTTCTTTTTTCTTTCTTGGTTTCACCTTGCAGGAGACATTTGTGTTGCAATGTCTTTGGAAACAGCTGGAGCCACACGCGCATGGTCCGATGACCTTGTTAGTGAACTAACTGAAATACAGAAAGATTATTCTCTATCAAGTCAGGGCACAGGAACATCCGTTGCATTATCTTATCAAGGAAGTGAAGCTTGTCAAGAAGAAAGTGTCAATGGGAATTTGGGCAGAGCTGGTTTCACTGAAGAGGACAACTGTAGTCAAGATACTGACAAAAATCAAACTACTGCAGAGGACAAATCTAATGGGATTCCTGTTGCAGCTTCCTCTGGGACTGAAGTTTCTAAATCGGATAAGTCCAATAAGCCATCGTTTGTTGATCGTGTCTGTCAAATGTTTGTCAGGAAAAGTGATGATGCGGTAACTACCCCCTTGGTAACAACTGACAAATCAGAAGATGTTCAAGAAGCAACAACAGGATATGAAGCTCCTGCAACTGCAAGCCAAAATTATAGTGCACCTACAGACACTCCATTCGATGAACTATTGAAGTACTTTGAATCAAAACATCAAGAAGTTGAAATGCCTGTAGATTTACAAGGAATTCTTGTTGACAAGTCGTACATTACATCGCCTAGTGATCTGAACAATTTTCTCTTCTCGCCAGATTCAAATTTTCGACAAACAGTGGTTGAACTCCAAGGTTGTTCTGATGTCAAAATGGAATCCTGGAAAATTAATAGTGATGGGGAGTACTTGAAGAGAGTGATAACTTATACAACTGCACCATCCAAATTGGTTAAAGCTGTTAAAGCAACAGAAGAACAGTCTTATTTGAAAGCTGATGGAAACGAATATTCAGTTTTATTGAGTGTTAGCACCCCTGATGTTCCTTGTGGTACTTATTTTCGGACAGAAATTCTTTTCCGTATTTTGCCAGGTCCTGAACTTGATTCTGAGCAACAGACGTCACATTTGGTAATTTCATGGCGCATAAATTTTCTTCAGAGTACTATGATGAAAGGTATGATAGAAAATGGAGCAAAACAAGGGTTGCAGCAAAACTATGCACAGTTTTGTGATTTGCTGTCACAGAAGATCAAGCCTATTGATGTAGAAAATGCTGGGTCTGACAAGGGACAAGTCTTAGCGTCATTGCAGAGGGGGCAGGAGTCTGATTGGAAGATAGCATTTCTGTACTTCTGCAACTTTGGTGTTTTATGCTCTCTTTTTGTAACCATATACATTGCTGTGCATGTTCAACTAAGGAGTTCAGGTGCACATAAGGGGCTCGAGTTTCCTGGATTAGATCTGCCAGATTCTCTCAGTGAAATTGTCATGGGTGGGCTTTTGTTTCTTCAATTACAACACATCTATAAAAAATTCTCATGCTTTATTCAGGCAAGAGAGCAAAAAGGTACATTTTCGCTCATTCAGTTTCGTCATATTTCTTCTCTAAAGTGTTGTAATTAAAAAATTTCTCTCTGGAAATGCAAGAATTCATTATTAAAGCTCATGCTTCTATTTTCATACAATAATTTCAGATGCAGTTGATGTTTAGCACTAAATTTGTAAAGAAAAATAATTAATTAACTCCACTTCCCTGGCATTGCACGTGGTGCTTTTATGTTTTCTTCATGCCGACATGTGAAGCTTCAGTCCTGACTGTATTTTATTTTCTTCATAAACATATGAACACATACCACAATAATGTGATTTGCATTTCCTTATATAGTGCTTTGCATTGTTTAATCTTACACTCACAAATGTGTGCAGTTGGTGATCATGGTGTCAAGGCACAAGGTGATGGATGGTTGTTAACAGTTGCCTTAATTGAGGGAACCAAACTGGCTCCAGTTGATGCTACTGGTTTTTCTGATCCTTATGTGGTATTTACTTGCAACGGTAAAAGTAAAACAAGTTCAATCAAGTTCCAAACACTGGAACCTCAGTGGAATGGTATGTCTTTGGCATTACAGTTTTAAAGTTTTTCCCTTTTAGATGTTTCCCTCTATTTTTATGTATATAACTACATGTACTGGGTTTTATTATTGAACGAAGGTTCATGGCACAAGCAGCTAAAAATCTGTTCCTAAATCGTGCAGACATCTTTGAATTTGATGCCATGGATGATCCACCATCAGTGATGAATGTACATGTATATGATTTTGATGGACCATTTGATGAAGTTACCTCACTTGGACATGCTGAAATTAACTTTGTAAAATCAAACTTGTCAGAACTAGCTGATGTATGGATTCCTCTTCAAGGTAACTTGGCTCAGTCCTGGCAGTCAAAGTTGCACCTGAGAATTTTTTTGAGCAACTCAAAAGGATCCACTATGGTTACCGAGTATCTGAGCAAAATGGAGAAAGAGGTTGGCAAAAAGGTGAGCAAGTTCCTTCCTGTTTCTGAGGTATACTGGTACAGTGCAAGTTTCCTCTAGTCTGATTTGGTTAACTTCTGCCAGATGACATTGCGGTCTCCTCGAACTAATACTGCATTCCAGGAGCTCTTCTCTCTGCCAGCAGAAGAATTTCTCATCAGCAGTTTTACCTGCTGCTTGAAGCGAAAATTGCATACACAGGTACTCCTCAAATTGCATATTGCATGTATGATCACTGAGCTTGTTATTTCACACACACTCTTTACAAATGAAAATTTGGTGCCAGTAATTTGGGACTTTGGCTGGACCACTTTTATCATCTATAAACATCTGCATTGAAATATATAAAGCTAAAGTTCAGGAATCTTTTTGGTGCAACTACTACATATGTGATTTCAAATAGTAAACGTATAGTAGATGAAGCCAGTAAATGTCTTCTTTAATTTTTGAGAATCAGGTTCTAGTGCCAAGTCCTAGCCATGTAGGAGTGCTATCAGTTAGATTGCTTGTGATTAAATTCTTAGATTAACTTGTCATTATTTGTGAATATCCAATCCTCATGGGTTCTTCTTATGAAGGGTTCAGTCAACTGAGAAAGATTCTTTTTACTTTTGATTTCAGGGCCATCTGTTCTTATCTCCAAGAACAATTGGATTTTATTCAAGCATGTTTGGCCGGAAAACAAAGTTTTTCTTTTTATGGGAAGATATTGAAGAGATACAGGCAGTACCTCAATCAATATCATCATGGAGTCCATCCCTTGTAATAACTCTTCACAAAGGTAGAGGCACGGATGCAAAGCATGGTGCAAAGAGCATGGACAATGGAAAGCTGAAATTCTGTCTGCAGTCTTTTGCATCATTTAGTGTGGCCAATCGGTAAATATCTGTTTTCCTAAAATACCATGGAGTACTAAATCTTTCCTTTAGCTACATTAAAACAAACCACCTTAATAAAGAGTGTCTCCGCATTGATCCATATAGTGCCTTGAAATCTCCTGTTGCATGGCACATGTTGTTCTTGACAGTTTAAGCTTGTCAGAATAGATAATTATTTGGTTCTTTACAGGACAATCATGGCCTTATGGAAAGCAAGATCTTTGAGTTCCGAGTACAAAATGCAGATTGCTGAAGAACAATCCCAAAGTAATGATACTCTTCAGAGTGAGGACAGTGGAATATTTGTTGGCGTCGAGGATGCAAAGAACCTTCAGATGAACGAGGTTTTCTCCTCGTTGATTTCTGCCAATGTAAGTTCACCGAACACAGACCATGACAATTTGAACTTACAACTATAATCTTGTCAGCTACTTATCATGTAGTTTTATCAGAAGAGCTGAACTTACATAGACTCTTGCCAGATGACCTCACTAATGGAAGTGTTTGGAGGAGGTTCATTTGAGATGAAAATCATGAATAAAGTTGGATGCCTAAATTATTCAGCCACACAGTGGGAATCAGATAAGCCTGATGAATATCAAAGACAAATTCATTACAAGTTTAGCAGGAAGTTGTCTCCCATTGGAGGTGAAGTGACTGGAACCCAGCAGAAATCTCCTATGCCCAAGGCAGGGTGGATTATTGAAGAGGTGATGGAACTACAAGGGATCCTTTTCGGTGACTTCTTCACGGTATGTACATATACTTGAAGCTTCTGTTAGTGCTTCCCTACTCACCTCGAATGTTTGCTTTTATGTGTTGACATTTGAAGCCAACCCTTACGCCATTCCTTCTTTGGTGCTTCATATTAAGAGATAAGCTAGCTGTTGTCCACTTATCACCTGGGATGAAGGGTTACGCGGAAGCTACGTTAGCCGAAAACAAAAACTTTTAACCGCGCAAACCAGGAACACTTGCAAGTAAGGGCCGATAGATCGTTACCGATTGAAGTAGAGTGCAGCGGAATAGCCAATCAGGGCAATTCGATCCGGAACAGTGTAGCCGATTCCCGGAGACAGCCGATTCGCCAATCAGCCGATTCGAGTCGTCCGGTCGCGTTCTCACGCCTCGCTCCGATGCGCCCGACTGCAGCCGATTCCATCACAGCCGATCGCTTCGATTGCAGCCGATCCGAAGCCGATCAACAGCGCGCAACGTAGCAACGCCTCTACCGGTATCCACACGTCCGGAGACGAACGCCGAGCACCCGTGTGCTAGCACGCGATGCAAGGCTAGAGTTTGGCTCGAAAGTGGGAGGGTTTTCGTGGAGATTGATCTCGGCGACTTCTGTTGCACGCGATGCAATTGACATGCCGCAGCCTCTACACCCTTCCTCCTTTATATAGAGTTGGCCGACGGGACTAGTGGCCGATTAGGACTCTATTTTGAATCGGATCTCATCCGTATCTCATAGAGTTGGCCGCCCACACGTCGTAAGCCCATAGGACTCTATCCGATCCGATCCCTATCCGATCGAGCCGTATCCGAGTCCAACTCGAATGTCTGTTCTTATCTCCTTAAGCGTGCGACCCTGTAGGTTCAGGTATACTCAGTTTCGGCTATAGTCTAACTTAGCCGATCGTCGGCTCGAGTCTAACTTCGGCCGACTGCACAACGGCGCCTAGCAAGACATATTGACACCATAGTATACAAGAATAATATCGGCTCGAACCTGAAATGTGTACACAAATCCCTTTGCCTCACGATACCAGTTAAGCTATAGGCAAGATGTGTGTCATCCCTTCAATAGCTTAACCATTCACTCGAACCGTATTGGATTATCTGTCTGTTGATTGACTCCTCAATCAACTTAGCATGGCCATGCATTTTCATAATCCATTACCTCGAGGGCCCAGAGATATCTCTTCAAAGGAGGGGCAAATTCCATCTTGATCACTCACATCCCACTCCATGTTTCATAGCAAACCCGAAAACTACCTTTATAACTACCCAGTTACGGAATAGCGTTTGGTAGTCCCAAAGTAGGCTACTACACATGTTGGAATCTATGGTGATCTTAGGTTTAAGGACTTTGTACCAACACTACCTGAGATCAACTAATGACACATTAATTCCTGTAGTGTCTCATGGTGGGTCTATCCAACAATGTGGTCTCCAACACATGTGTCCATGTTTATTGATTTGGTATCTTCATATCCATGATCTATAAGACATGATCATCAATCAATAAACATGCCGATCTTAGAATCATATTTGTTCCAACAATATGACATATGATCAGGGATCGTTTAGAAATAGATTCATACATAAAGAGTTTCATAAATAAGTCACGTACTTATTGATCAATACAAGATGTCTATTTCATGGAACTGAATAACACTTTATTCATAAATACATAAACATTGACGTGATATCCAACATCTCCATGTTGCCTCTAGGGTATATCACTAACAAAGTTTAGTTCACCCTGACTAAGCAAAATAGTGCATGCTTATACTAACAGGCAAGTTGACTAAGATTAGCACAATCTAAATGATACCACTTCCAGGAAGCAGGTCTAGAAAAAAAATGCTGTTGAAAAATGAAAACAGGTCAAATTATTTATTTACACAACTTTTGTTTACACCAGTTTAAAAAATATTTGTTGAGATAGATGATTTTCTGTGATTCAAAATTAGTCATATTATGCTTACTTTCTGCAACCATAACAAACATTGTAAATGATCTGTTCACCTAACTTGTTCTTGCAGATTCATATACGGTATCAGATCGAAGACCTTGCTCCAAAACAGAGGGCATGTACTGTTCAAGTCTTTCTTGGGATTGAATGGTCGAAGACCACTAGGCACCGCAAGAGAATCGAGAAGAGTGTTCTTTCCGGTTCATCTGCTCGCTTGAAGGAGATGTTCGTCCTAGCATCGAAGCAGCTGCCACACACCAGATAAAGAATTCTCACCACTTACAGTCCCTGTGCATAATACTAAACGACTGAACATTCCTGACCACCAGTATGACCCCCTGTACATATATATATTGCTTGATTGAAGATACAGACGATTCATTTGGTAAACCTCAGAGCGGGCTTTGCGGATTCTGCAACAGCTTGGGCATTGTGATTTATTTATTTATTTTTTTTGCTGTCAATCAGGATGCCAACCCAAAATCTGTTGTCGTAGATCATATATAGTGGCAATTGCATAGATTGCAGGATTTAGATACCATACCATTCATTATATCTGTGTCAACATGAAGCGATGGAATATAATCTTACTGGACCCTGAAGTTTTTTTCCCCTCTGTATTTTTACACTTTTCTCGATGATGTATATAGGGCGACAGTGTTCTGTAATTCGTTTCTTTGCACCATTTTGATCTGTACAAAAGCAGAAGTGAATGATGCAATAAAGCTGTGAAGTAGTACACAAAAGGCGATATCTCCAACCGCTATTGCTTGTGTTCATCTTTCGTATATCTTTTCTTTTCTCCTATTGAGTATGGCCTTATAAAAAGCATCAGGATGGCGAAGGCTCAGATATTTTCTGAACCCAAACACTGAATCGAAGAGACCTGCTGTTTTTAATCTGAAAAGGACCAGCACTATTCTTATCCAGTCTGAGCAAAGCAAAACTGGACTCCAAGTCTCCAACAGCATTTTTCAGTCAAGATTCAAACGTTGCTGATGCGACCTGTGATATCCGGTTGCATCACATATTTGTTTTGAAGATAATGGGAAAAAAATACTTCAGCTCCGCCTCTGCAAAACGCAAGTTATCATAAGCGAAGTTGAAACTGGAGAAGCGGCCCTCAACGTCAAAAGAGTAAACAGGAAGAAAAAGATGATTGCATTTTGCATATCAGATGGCTCGATTTACATGCATTTTCCGTTGCAATTTAAATTTGTAATCATGAAGAATCAAGGCGATCCCATCCTAAACAGCAACCACTAATCAGATTGGCTGCCGACTGATTTAGCAACCAATTAAAATACCCATCTTCATTACTTCACCAGGTATGATTAACAAAATTGTCCACTCTACTACGGCACTCTTAATACGGATCTGTGCAATTTTACACCTGCGGTTTACAACTAATTTTGCCTACTCGCGCTGTCCAAGCATCGAAGCTGAGAGACGAAAGCGACTTAAAGCTAACCTCAGTTCTAAAATCAAGTTCTATCTACTGTTTTATGGGCTTGTTTGGCAACCATGCCAAAATATTGACAATTCTAAATCATAGGCAAGTTTTTAGTCAATGCCAATATTTTGGCGACATTTGTATGGTATTGATAACAAGCCAAACATTACCAAAATTACTGTTCAAAATGTTACACAAAAATACTGTTCAAAATGTTAATATTTTGGTATGACAAGTTTTAGCTTCAAACCAAATCAGTCCTGTACTTTAAAACAAGCAGGGCCACTACCGGTAAGCACTAATCGCAGTGCCTCAAGCCTTTCCCTTTCGTGCTTTCGTGTGTCGAGCTGCCACTGGACCGGCCTCACCTTGGGCCAACCAGCCAAACCAGCCACTCCATCCAGATGAGATAACACACAGAGCCAGCCTGAGAAATTTTTTTGAAAATATACGTTAGTTTTAACGTTTTTATAGTTACATTATAAAAAAAATTATAAAAATATACACATACCACAGGATAAAAATATAAAACCGATTAATTAGCAGGACGAAAAAACACGAGACCGACGACTGACAGAATCCCACGCAGCCCCGCAGGCCGGCCGTGCGGCACCGGCCCGGATGCAGCATGTACGTGTGACTTACGTGTGCATATACTGCATTCTTCATATGCATGCATATGTGCAGTTGGCTGCTCGGTCCACGCGGCCAAGCCGCGGGATCGACACGGCCCTGCGTGTTCGCCGTGTGAAATTGTTTCGATCGCCGGTCCCATGTATTCGCGCCACGCAAAATTACCAGTCGCGCGTCTTCTCACCACGGTACGCGTATAATTTCACGATTCTTTCAAAAACAGGTATATAATCGTAAAAACGTCAAAAATAATATATATTTTTAGATTTTATTCGTCAGCCTGATCAGTGATCATCCCGATGGTCCATCCATCCATGACGACAGTCAGGTGCATGTAGATAGACGAACACATTTATTTCGCCCAAAATATAGCAACAAATTATCTAGAGTCGTAGTCTAATACTCTAGTTTCAACCCACCTTATAGACTGCATTCCTTTCTCTTTTCCAACTTCTTTTATTTTGTTTTTCAAGATTACATTTTCCGAATTATCAAATGATGTATTTTTTAAAAAAAAATTATTAAGAAAAATTATTTAAAAACATATTAATTCATTTGTCAAGTTTTTAAAACTACAACTGTAAAATGATGTATTTTTTAAAAAAATTATAAAAAATGTTTTAGAAAATATATTAATCTATTTGTCAAATTTTTTAAACTAATATTTAATTAATTAATTATGTAAGTATGAATGAGTTACTTCGTACGTGCATAAGGAATTAGCTTCCAACCATTCAAAACAAACACAAACTTAGCACGTGTTTGGTTTGAGGCTGAGATGCGATGGGTCATACCCATCCCTGTTTTTAAGGTGTAATGGTTTTCATCTGTTCCTCTACCATGAAGGCTATGATGATTTTATTTTTTAAGATATATGACCCACGTCTTAACGAGAAAAAAATAAGTTAAATTGATTTATCAGTTTTTAAGAGATAAGACCCTAAATGTTATGTCAATATTTTCTATAAAAATCATCCCATTTCACCTATCTTCAAATCAAACATATTTTAATCCAACCTTAAACCAAAACCCACGCTTAGATTGCTATGTCAGTAGTACAGATTTGCAACGAGCCACGCACGGAATTAATGGCGAGGTTGGCCCTCTTGCTTGCTTCCACCACCACCGGCGATGCGGACAACGGCGTGTGGGTCCCTGCGGTGACAAGCACGTCCCCCATGTGACCCACGTAAACAACAAGCCTCTTTCACCGCTTTTTCCCCACAAATTTTGCTCCTCCTCTCATAAGCTCTAGAGATATCCTCCCCAACCTGCTTGCTTTGCTAACCCCCAAAATATCATCCGTCCCTTCACACCACTAGAACATTCCTTCCTCCTCTTCTATACTCTTCTCTCCTCCTCTTTATGTGCAGCAAAAACACAATAAAAATTGTACAATTATGTCTACTGATTACTTCACTTGATCTTGGAATTATGTTTTTTTTGAGTTATTCTGGTACAGAAAAGTATTTAAAGAGGAAGAAAAGGTAAAAGGAGAGGAGCTTTTTTGGGCAATGATTTTTTTTCTTCTCATCAACATCTCTTCGCTTTCCAAAAGCCCTGTACACAGAAGTGCTACACCTCTCCATCGATCGGAGCACTCTGCAAATATTTACATGGTACAGCAGCAACACAAAGAAAGAAGGTAAAAAGAAAAAGGCCACTCGAAGATGGTAAAAACACTGCAAAGAGGTGAAAAAAATTTAAGAAAGTGGGGGAAAAAAGAGGAGCGCTAAATGGAGCTAGCACTAGAGCTAAATGAGCCTCTTTCTCAATTTTCCTACGCGCACACGGCAGGGCGCACCCCGAGCTGGCCCAGTGGCGGAAGCGGTGAATAGAAGGGAGATCTCTTTAAATCCGGGCGAAATGGGGTGTGGCCGCCGCCGCCGACGAGTCGTTGGCGGCGGGGAGGAGGCGGTGGCGGCAGAGCGGGCAGGTGGCGTGGTCGTAGTCGAGCCACTTCTCGAGGCAGGCGCGGTGGAAGAGGTGGCCGCAGGGGAGGCGGTTCACCACCGAGTCCGGCTCGAACCGCGCGAGGCAGACGCGGCAGTCGGGCGCCGCGCCTCCGCCTCGCCGCCGCCCGAACCTCGCCGGCCTGAACCTGCTCCGGAACCTGTCTGCCAGGCTCTGGCCCCCCGCCGCGGCCGCGGCCGCCGCGGCGGCGGCCGCGATCGCCGCGAGCTGGTCGTCGCCATCCTCCCACGCGGACGGCGGCACGGGGAGGCCGAGGAACACCAGCGCCGCCCGCACCATGTCCGCCAGGATGGCGATCGACACCGCCGTGTTGTACAGCAGGTACGCCACCAGGTTGTCCTTGGGCGCCGGCATGCTCGAGATGCCCATCTCTCCGGAGATGACGAACACGGCAACCGCCCGCCGATCCGATCCGCGGGGGTTGATCGATAGATCCTCGCGAGGAAGCTCCCGGGGAATTCCGGAATCGCGCGGCGGCGGCGACGAGGGTTTCAGATTTGGGGGTGGCGTCGCCGAGGACTGGATTGTAATTTCGGGTTTTACGGGGGACTCGAGTGGGAGAGATGGAGATGGTAGTGGATACAGTGGGAGGAGTCGAGGTATTTATAGACGCTTCTAGAGTGTGGGGGTGGGGTGGCCTCCCGGTCTATCGCTAGTGTGATGGTGTGGTTAACGTTAAAAATGGAAAGGTGACGTTTTTTTTTTTCACAGCGGGTCACTGACAAGCTAAAGTCCTGGTTTCGAAAACTCGCTTGCACCTATTCGAGAGAGCTTCTTACGATTGAAGTTTCTTCTAAAATTAAAAATTTCCTTAAACAATTTAGTTTTTATCTTACAGAGTAGATTGATACTTGCAGAATTCAGAGTAAATTATAAGTGATACTTACAAAATTCAGAAAATAAATAGTAAACAGAAACCGAAGCTGGTTTTTTCAGCTTCTACAGATTTCCAAAAACTGATTAATAACCTATCGCTTTTCAGATTTTTAACCTCCTTAAAGATGACCTTATTTCATCCGTATATTGCTTGCTTAGCGGTGTATCCGTTAGCAAAAATTTATCAAGGTTCCAGCATTAATTAGTGTTACACACCCGACAATTTTCCCTTGCATTTTCACTGGGAGACAGTGTGCGCATCTGATATGTAAATGATTGGCAACCGGTAAATTGATGAAATGGAGAGTCTAAACTCTGAATATGTTCAACGAGTGATTAGTTATAATTTACTTTTTATGTTTACCAATTCTCGGATGGATTAGTATCGGAAAGAAATGACTTACTTCCTCCATTTCAAAATATAGTAATGTAGGATAAAACGAGACTAAACCTAGTGTTTGGTTAGCTGGTGCTCATTAGTTGAGAATGTATTGCCCATTAACAATTAAATACTTTGTCTGTTTCGATTTACTTGTCATTCATCTTTTTTTAAATCAAATATTTTTATCTTAACCCATCAATTCCTACAAAACCAAATAACTTGACAACATGCAGATTATATATTATTGAAGTACTTCCTATAGTGAATAAAAACAGAAAGCTTGTGATGTTAAACTATATAAATTTATTTGAACTACTGGCTAAAGGTAGAAACGTTTAATTTAAAATGACAAAACAGTAATGTGAAATGGAGGGGGTAAACTATTTGTAGAATAAATTTTAAAAGCCGGAGTAGAAATAAATTCTTGTTAGTAATTAACCGACACGCATATTACTTTCCGGTGATTTATTTCTTCGTAGTACCACCTTCCAGTTTTTGGTGCAGGATTTATTGTACTGCTACCATACAAGTTGTTGTACGGGTTGTCTAGCTGTTGTTCTTGGTTGAGATGGTCAATACCTGCACTGAATTTATTGGATAAGATCATGGCAGCTGATGAGACCGGACACCCAATATGAACTAGGAGTAACTGCCAAACTGTTTAGAGCATATGCATGATGTGTGTTAGGTAGTGTGCTTTGTATAGTTGATTACTCCATCGATAATTGTTAAGTGTACGTACGTGTAGTTGTTGTCACGCAGACGACACTGTAGTACTGTACGATGACTCCAGTGCACGTCCCGCTGTTAGATCGGTCTACTATGCACAGTGCACACCATGTCACTACTCGCATCAGCTACAGATATAGTTCGTGCTCGTAGATAATAAGTTGAGAAAAGAGGTTAGTGTGTGAATAGATTGGTCTCCATCATACCGTTTTATAAATGACTAAATGAGCATATGAATGCAAATGTAAAGAATCACAGTGATGGTTCATTCTTTGCAACATAAATATGTTTCAAATTGATGGAGGAATGCTTTTTTATTACTTATTTCTGAGGTATGAGAGGGTATCTCCATGTGAATTAGGGGTGTTGAAAGAGATGAAAACGGTCGAAAAAAGAAGTTTTGGTTTTTTTAGCGAGATCGGAAATGAGAACGGAAAAGACGGACAGGAAAATGAATTCGGTAATACATGACATCGGGAACGGTCGGGAGCATATCAATTACGATCGAGAATCGATAAAAAAAATAGAAACGTCAACACGCATATAACCACTTCAAAGAGTTAACTAGACATAACAATTGTAACCATACATAATTCCATAGTATTACATCACAAATCCAAATTTAAAAACAACAACATCACAATTCAATGCTATTTATCAGCCGTCATCTCTAAAAAATGCTAGTCAGCTATATAAACTTTCTAATGATGTTCTTTTTTCTAATCTTGTAATTCACTACTATTTACTAGAATTTAGAATGTAGAATGTAGGGTGTTTCAGAAATAGTGCAAGGTTTGATAACAAATATTTGGTATTTAAATCGCCATGTGTAAATAGAACCATACAATTTGTAAAGAAATATTTTCGTGGATGAGTACTCAATAGAAAACACATGCATCTATACGCTAGCTATAATGATCCACATGCTTCTTTTGAGATCATGTATCAGTGCTCAGTTGAGGAGGTATTATGACTGTGAATATGGAAATTTTTTGGACAAATACGAGATCTGTGAATATGATCAAGAAAACACCCAACCGTTCTCGTTTTTTTTCCGTTTCCTTTTTTCTCATGGATACGATATTTGGTCGGGATTTTTGGTATTCGGTGTTGGTCGGTATGAGATTTTTTTTTCTCGCTTTCATCCCTAGTTGAAATATAAGTAAATGGTCATCCTCTTTAATTACCAAATTCTGGTACATACTAAATTATATGTAAATAAAATTATTCATCATGTTTCACCATATCCTACCTTTGCTTAGAAAAACAGCAATAACTTGTCACAAAAGATGATGCCATCCCATCACCCCTAACATCTCTACTATATAAAAAAACCTAGTGATGATGGTGATGAATATATCATCCCCTAAAGTTGATGGGATCTTGATAAATGAAATATCTCTTGTGCATATGGCTTGGCCTTTTTTTAATATTTGCTTACAAATTCTATATATTTTTTGAGAAATATATATTTTTTAAGTTTATATATATACTAGTAAATATGTCCGTGCGTTGCAACGGACATCATTTTATTTTATCATAATTATTCCAAAGTTGAAGTCTCATGTAATTTTAATTTATATTTTTTTTCTTTATGTCTTCACCAGAGGTATATTTCAAGATTGAGATCATGGGTTAATTTTATAAACACTCAAGGGTTTTCGCAAAATAGCCATGCATGGGGTTAATTTTATAAACATGCAAAAGGTTTTTTGCAAAATAGCCAGGCGGGCTGCGGGTTAATTTTATAAACACTCAAGGGGTTTTCTGCAAAATAGCCAGGCGGACTGTGGGTTAATTTTATAAACACTCAAGAGTTTTTATGCAAAATAGTTAAGCGAACTGCGGGTTAATTTTATAAAAACTCAAGGAGTTTTTTGCAAAATAGCCAAAAAAACAAAATTTCGATGGAAACACTATTTGCTTTATAGATAGTTATATATATATATATATAAGGTAGGCTAAAATGCACTTAGGCTCATTTCAGCCCTACGTTGCACAGGGGCCAGGCGGACCAACCAGGCGCGTGCGTGACCGAGTCGTGCCATGGTGCGGCGTGACGTACACATATTCTTGCCCAAACCTTATCTTCATGCGCGCGCTTGAACCAATCACACAACCATCGGATTCTACTAGGTAGCGGATTTCATTAAAACTCTAAAGTTAAGTGTGCTTGGGCAAGAGTAGTATTAGGATGGGTGACCTCTTGGGAAGTGAATGACCTTTTAGGAAATATAGTTGCAACTTTATTTACACACAAATTGCAACTTCATCTAAACATCAGTTGCAACTCCATCAGTTTGTTACAACTCCCTAAACATGAGTGGAGTAACTTCATCTAAATACCAGTTGCAACTAGTTACATGTTGGTTGCAACCTAATGTAAACACCAGTTGCAACTCCACCGGAGGACTTCCCAGGAGATCACCCATCCTAGTACTATTCTCGTCCAAGCACGCTTAACTTCAAAGTTCTAACGAGATCTTGTGCTTTAATGTCGGTCCCCACGAATCAGTCGATGGGTTCGCATGTGGATTGATGCGCCTGATTGGTTGGGTCGGTTGGCGCATTATAGACACACAGGTGTGTGTGTGTATATATATATATGGGTCAAGTGTGGCGCGCCGCACGGCCCCATCCGTGTGGCATGGCCGAATATCTAATTTGAAAACTCAAATTGAAAATCCGAACCGTTCAAATTGTTCTACATATTAATATCGCCTTGTATATCAAATTTTACATTTTTTTAAATTTTTTTTACTATTTTATCATATAGGTCAAAGATGCAATAAAATAGATATTCCAGAAATTGTTGGATTAATGCATCTTTGATTTATCTGATAAAATAGTAAAAAAATCAAAAAAAAATGTAAAATTTCATATACAATGCGATATTAATATGTAGAACAAATTGAACGGTTCGGATTTTCAATTTAAATTTTCAAATTAGAGATTCGGTCATGCCACATGAGATGAAGCTGTGCGGCACGTGTCACGCCCAGAAATTCACACCAGAATTCCTGCAGCTAATTTGTGCATTACACCCTCGTCCGGGCATCGCCGAGGTACACAAATCGACGTTATTGATAATACAGAATCCTCGTCTTAGAAACAATATAAAAGAGTTACACAAATGCGCGAAAGGAAAATAAAACCGACTTAAGCTAAACTTGACACGAGCGAGCGAACACCAACTCCACGGCTAAAACCTTGACGAGAACAAGCCTACACCTCCCTGAGACCTCGATCTCAACCTCGGCGAGGGGGAAAAGAAGCAAGCGAGTACAACCACCGTACTCAACAAGTCATACGAAAAGGGGACATGATGCAAGATAAATAACAAGGAAAGGTCAAGGGGCTCAATTTGCATAAAAAAGCATTTGCGAATATAATAACAATATTTGAAGACAAGAAAAAGAGAAATATTTAAGCAAGTATTAAATAAACACCGTCCAACGCTCAAACCCCGTTGCAACAAGCCCATCCATCCACCCGCATTAGTCATGCTTCCACATTTCATTCGAATAAATAAATGAGACTAATCAAGGTGAATCTCGGTCGATCGCCCGTAACCGTGGCACGGCTATTCGAATAGTTTTTACTCCGATCGAGAGGTGTACACTGTACCCACAAGACACAATCCCACAACACGTTACGTGCGCCGGTGCACCACCATGGTGCCCGGAAAGGAACCGTGACAGACCCTTCACATAACCCCTCTAGTCAATCGTACCACACCAAGGTTTCGCCCCATTCCCATCGGGCAATGGGCAGCCCTCTAGTGCCGCGGTGAATCCGGAAGCGATCAACCCTTAAAACCGGGCTGACCCAACTCCATCACGCCCACCCTCTCTCGGGATACGTCGACTAGAGACGCTACGCTACGGACCCACCATTACCCATGCGGCTTGTGGTATGCACGGCATTTCTTCCGGGTTCCCGAGAACCGGTCCTTAATCGTCATGAGCACGCTAACCAAAGTCCAACCATGTGCTCACGACCCACCTTTTCATAAATCAATATTATTAGAAACAGGGTCATATTTTAACATCATCGGAGGGTCGACTTTAGTAATAAACTTGATTAGTGTGATTTCCTTAAGTAAGCTAGTTGCGCTAAGCATAACTAAGCAAACCTTAAGCTATCAACTAGTCACATTGGACCCCAAGTTATCAATGGTATAAGGTAAACAATCCTATGGTTGAGTACAATAGGTATAAACATTCCATGAAATGACATTCTAAAACATGTGCAGTATTTGAACGAAAAAGAGGTATTTACATAAAATAGGTACAATATGGTCAATGTAAGGTATGACTTGCCTTGCTCTGGAGACTGAGGAACTTCGGCGACTACTTCGAAGAGAACGGGCTCGCCGGAAAACTCGGGATCTACATGACAAACAAAGCACTCAACAAACATCCTAAAAAATCTACTGAAACAGCACTGAAAAATATTTTTAATGGATTCTTGACATTTTTCCGGATTTAATGAAATTTGAATGGGCTAAAACGGAGCTCGTATTCAAAAGATATGAATTTTAGAAGTTTAATTGCGATTTTTAAACTAAACAGAAAAGACTAAATTATTTATTGCGCAATTAAGTCCCTGGTGACGTCATCAACGCGCGGCTCGGGGCTGACGTCGGCATGACGTCGGCGGGCGTCGCCCTAGGGCGGAGTCGGCAAGACACCGGCGGCGCACGCGGGCCGGCGGCGCGGCGGCCGGATTGGCGCCACGTGGCGAGATCCGAGCGGCGGATTTGCCACTTGGCGAGATCCGAGCGCCGGATCGGCTGCGATCGGACGGCGGGCGAAGGCTAGGGTTAGGGTTTCACGGGCGCGGCGGCGGCGCGCGGCGGCCGAGGGTTTTGCAGCGACGACCTTGCGGCACGGCGGCGCGGACGGCCGCGAGCGGCGCGCGCGCGGCACGGCGAACGCAAAAGGAAAAGAAAACGGCGCTCGCGGCGGGGAGAAAGCGACGCCGACGACGATTTTGGGCTAAACCTAACTGGAAACAAAGGAAACACGCGGCGGGCGAGAGGGATTTTATAGGGCGGAAAGAGATCGAATCGGGCACGGGATGGCGGAAAACCTCGCCGTTTGTTTCGGACTCGGAGAGAGAGAGGATAATCGGCGGCCGTTTCGGGCGGCGGCGGTTGTTGCGGCGCGCGAAGGGCGGGCACGGGTGCGACGGCGTGGCGGAGCCCGCGTGGGCCCACGCGGGCGAGGCGCGCGAACGGCGCGAAAAGAGGTAGGAGTGGCGCGCGGCATGGCGGCGGCGGCGGCTGGCCGGCGCGGTGCGAGGGCGGCTCCGACAGTGGGGCCGTCGGTGGCCGCGGCGCAAGGGGGCGCCGGACTTTGCGTGGGCGCGGCCGGCCTTGGGCCTTGGCCGGGCGAGGGAGGAGGGTGGCTTGGGCGAGCACGGCGGCCGGAAAGAAGCGGGAAAAGGACGGCCCAAAAGGGAAAAAGGAGGGAAAAAGAAAAAAAGGGAAAAATGATTTAGGGACTTAATTTAATTCCGATTTCTTATTTAATTGATTAAAAATACTTAGAGTGCTCTAAAAATTCCAAGAAAACCGTTAGCGTATTTTGACATGCAGAAATCAAGAAAAATCCCACCATATCGTTTCCATTTATTAATTGCATTTTAAAAATTATTGGTTGGCTAGTTAATTTCAAAAATTCGATTATTTCGGGTAAATTATTTAAATAAATTAGGAAAACCCAGATGGACAGCGCACACAGTAGTATATATATATATAGAGAGAGAGAGGGGGGGAGAGAGAGAGAGGGGGGAGAGATGAAATCTGTTGCAACGCGCGGAATAGTATTGTGCAAGTGAATTCAGTTTCCAGAATACGAATCAGGACTCTTGTGACCGTCGGCTGGGCGCATTATCACAAGATTACTTCCAGCCTTTGTCCAGAGAAAAACGACTTGTACCCGGACATGACCGTCACGCTGAATCGATCATGACTAGTCCAACATGGAAGCTTCTCCTGCGCACGCACGCACACGCGCGCACCAACCAGTGTCTCATACTACTCGTGTCGTGTGTGTTGTGTTGATGAGACGCGCGCGGACGTCGATTGATGGCTACAGGTTGCAGAATTTTTTAGAAATATTATTTTAAAAGAAAATCGTAAAATCATTGGCAGCTAAGATTTATTCTCTAGGGTTTGTCGAACGGTGGAGAATCCAAAGGAGGTAAATCGAACTGCTAGCATTTGACTGGACCGTGTTAAACTGTGGGTGTTTGACAGGGTACCTGTCAAACTATAGTAGTTTGACAGGTCCCACCGCCTGGTAACCACAAAGCCTGTCGAACAACGGGCGTTCGACAGCCCCTCTCTCCCGGCCGAGCCTATCGAACAATGGAAGTTCGAATGACTCTTTTAAAAGGTCATCTCTTCCTTCACATTTACCATATACATCATCTACCATATGCAGAGAGAAGGGAGAGGACCACCGAGCGCCAACATAGGAGAGAGCTGTTGACGCCATGCCGACGGCACGGAGACAGTGCATTTGGCCGGAAGGAGAGAGCAGCGTCGTGCCGCCGTCATAGGAGACCTGCATAGGTAGGAAGGAGACGTTTGCGACTGTGTAAAGGAGAGCAGATACAAGCTCAAGCCCGATTCGTCGCGACCGGTAATTTTTTATAGTTTATCTATGCAACTTCCTAACTTTCTTATGTTGCTATATGCATCATGAATGGATTCTGTTGGTCTATACGTTACGAATCAAAAACTAATGGTTAATTTCCTTTTTATAATAAAATTTGTTTCTGCTACCGCCGCAATGTCTTCCCCTCCTTGTATTCTTTCTTCACCATCCTCTAGGACGACGTCAATCAACCGGTGTTATATTAAAAGGGCAAAGAAATTATGGCAAAAACATAAAACCAACAAGCAAATAAAAATAATAAAATATCTATAAATAAATAAATTTATCATTTAGAAATACAATGAATTTTTTACCAAACAAAAATTAACAAGCTTAAAAAATTACTAACCAAAGTAATAAGACAACCAAATATTAAAAAATAAATTTATTTTGATATGTTATTGGGCTTGTTGAACCATCGGCATTCATCAGGCACTTGCTGGGACCTATCGAACTATCGTTGTTCGATAGGTCTCAGTCGAACAGTAGCCGTTTGATCGGGCATTCGATATGATCCTGTCGAATTACGGCCTTCTATTTTAAGAATAAATCCAACGTGTCATTATTTTTTGATTTTTTATTAAAATAATAATAATTCTAACAAAATTAACAGGTTGCACACGGCGACCGTCAAGGGAGTAGGGGACGGTGCGGCTTGCCACGCGACGAGCCGTGCGGCACGGATGCTCGCCACGTGCACGCGTCCCCTGTCCCTTCTGCCAGGATGGCGCCACCTGTCCGCCTCTTTATCCACGCTCGTTCAAACCCCCAATCCCTAGCTGAACAAGACTAGCATTATTTGTTGGCTTGATGTGATATGCAGGGTAGAAAAATCTGGGAAACGCGGAGTTCGATTCCATCTTATCAGTCCTGCTGTAATTAATATTGAAAGGTACTTTGTTCGTTTTAAAATAAAATAATTTTTATCTATGGTACTAACTAGTGTCAAACCTATTTTTAGATTATTTTTATTTTAGATAAAAAGAGTAGTAGTAATTAAGTTGGATTAATCTGACAGATGATAATTAAAATTGGTGTATTAGTAAATAATTTGATTTATATGATACATATTTAAAGGTATGAATGAATAAATTAACTGCTGCAAAGTTAAAAGGAAATTAAAAAGTATACAAGGGAATTTTATATTGATACCTGAAACATACCACCTCCGTCCTGTAATAAGTTCATATTGAGCTTCATCAATTTGCCTCAAAATAAATTTAATTTTTAGAGTAAATATTGCGTTGGAGTTTTGTGAAAATAGAAAAAATTGCATTAGAAATAGATAAAGAAATAGTTGCTCTGTGATTTGATAAAGTAGAGGTATTTTATTTTTTTTATTTATATGTGTGAGATGGATGAAAAATAAATTTATTTGGGATAGAGGTAACCATTTAGAACCTTCAAAACGTGTTGATGGAAAATCGAAAATGGGGAATTAAAAAAGAACAGGGTCTATATATATGTACAGAGTCCATTTGTATGTGATACATGCCGGTCACCTCCGATTAAGCTGCATAGAGGAGGTTATCTAACAACTAATCAAGGTTTGCATGTGAAAGTAGCAATAGAATAGTTTCACTTGCTAATATTAATTCTGCCAAACTTTGCTTGGCGACAAGGGGGACGGCCGTTCTTGCGGTTGAAACCTCCGACATCGCGAATATGTTTGCATGATTTAAATGTACAAACCTGATTAATTAAGGTTAGTGCTTGTGCTCGGCGTTTAGCAGATACTAATTATTAAAAACATGAACTGGTACCAGTGCAGATCGATCCGGTGTTGCATGTTAATGGAGTATTGTACAGCCACATGCAAAAGGAGGTAAAGTAATTAATCTTCAAGCAACTCTAACAATTATTACAGGCTAGCTCGATCGTTTTAAGTTTGTTTTGAAATGTAGGGGTTAATTCAGCTCAATTGGTGCACGTGATTTTTCTATGACAAAAAGTCCAAATTACCCCTAAACTATTAGGGTTGACCAAAATACCCTTCTAAACTCGAAAACCAAAAATTTTACACCCTCAACTATTCAAACCGGATAAATAATCCCACTAACTTAATCCAAAGTGGTTTTGATCCTACTTGTTAGTTCAGTTAGCAATCTTTTAAAAACAATTCGGTGAGGCCCACCTGTCATATCTCCTCCCTTACCTCAATATCTCTTTCTCCAATCTTACTCAATCCCCACCACCCTCACTCTTCTCCCAGATTCCTCCCCTCGCTAGAGCACACGGCAACGGCCCGCCTCGAGCTCGTCGACCGAGCTTCCTCCTCCTCCTCGGCACAGCAAGCATGCCACTGCCTTGCCGTTCTCCCTTGCATACGCTCACCCTGGTGGCATCTTACCTGCCACCTCCTTGCGTTGGAGGTTGATGGCTGCCTCCTTGAGCTCGAGCTCGAGCCCTGTAGCCTTCTTGCGTCGAAGGCCGAGAAGGAGATACGCGCCGGCAACCGCCTCCTCGAACGTGAGCTCTACAGCTTTCTTGGATTGGAGGCCATCGAGATCAGGGAGGTGTTAACGACCAAATTTGGCAAGCAAATCCTCGGGTTTGAAGCAACAATCGAAGCGGAATTGAAGGAACGCGTGGTTCTCAGAAACAAAGTGTACGTCGGCTAAGTCCGACCCGAGACCGACCGGATAAGGTATCCGACATAGCCGATTCTCGATTAGGAATGACAGATGTGACCGATCCCGGTGGGAAAGCGTGGAAATCATTGTTGGATACGGTTTTCAAGTGCTTCAGAGATGTTGTCATCTACGGATAAAGTCCTAAAAAGACAATTGTATCTTTAAATTAGGATATTTTGTGTAGTTTCCTTGTGGATTACGTCGGGGGGACCCTGTCCCAGATAATTGTCGTATTTTAAACAGTGTTAGGATAAGAGTCGTGTCCTACAAGGACTGTGTTGTAATTAGGTATAAATATGACCCGATACCATGTAACTTAGAATCAATCAACATACGATCAATATAACTTTCAGCACATCGCCACTTTTCCCTTTACTTCAATCTCGGCAAGTTCTTGCTTCGCATTGGGCTGCATCGAGTTTCGATCTCCAGCGTGAGGTAAACCTTGTTACAAGCGGCTTGCGCTCTCGGGATTAGTGCTTCCATCGTTATGATACTCCAATCTTATTCTCGTAATCGGCTAGCATCAATTACTACGTAATAGCCGATAGGATTAGATCTCGATATTAGTCTAGATTATATAGTATATCTACCATCTTGAAAGGCTCTCATTAGCTTATTTAGATTCTACGTTTCTTTTGGTACTTAATGCTGCATCGGTTAGGTTCAATCTATTAAGTCGCTTTTAGAATCACAAAGATCTATCTTGCTCAATGATTGCTATTAAAGATAATATCGGAGTTTCAGCCGATCTTACCTGTTTTAGCTGTCTTGTATGTTTTACTTTTACTAAACATGTTAAAGCTGCCCTTTATATCAAGATCTCATCATATTAAATATATTAAACTTGTTATCAATCTGTTAAACCATCTTAACACTTGATTGATTCCTATTTAATGTATTTAATTCAGATTGATATCTTAGTATAGAGTGATATCGGAGTACTAGCCGATTCATATTAGATCTACGACATCGGCTATGCTATAAATATATATAATCTTTATCTTAATGTACTTTTAGACATGAGTGATTTATAATGTCTTGGTGTGCTACCGATCTATCCCAGTCACTTGGTCTAAACATACTTTGAGATATTGATTATATATTATGAATATCTACAGCCAATCGAGAACTTCCTATTCTTGTTTCTTGTTGGTTGCAGGATCAAACCAACCGGCACGTCCTTGAACCCGAAAGCAAAATATTTGAACCTGCACTAGAGTTAAGCAGATCTCTCAGGCCAGTGCGTGAGAAATTTTCTCATCAACAGGAGGACGGGGATAAGTGGCGGAGGTTGTGACAAGACGCGCAACGATCGCCAGCCTCGATGGAAGGGGCGACAACGTTGGAGGTCGACAAGGACATGCACGACAGTTGGGAGGGGCAACGGCGAGGTCAGGCTCGTAAGAATAGGCTCGCCAGCACCATCCCCATTGAGCTGATGCGGTATCATGGGGTGGGGTGGTCGAACCCAGCGAGGTCGCGCCTCCCGCTCATCACGGGCAACTCCTTACCGGCAGTGACACCGAGCGATGCTTAGAATTTAGGTACAGATCCTCCTTTGTTGCCGCCTTGGCCATTTCCCGGCTTGCTCCTGCAGCGCTGAAGAGGTCAGGGTGCCTGGATGAATGGATGGATGCATGTGATCATGGGGAGACAGGAAGGAGAAGGATCAAGATCTTGTGTGCCCTTTGGTTTTCCTCGGATCGTCGGAACGTCGTGCGCTCCTCTATGGCGATGGCGACATGTTCGGTCTCGCCATAAGGGCATCTCCAACAAACTCCTTACAAATGGTTCCTAATAGTTGTAATGTAAGGAGATAGCTAAATAATTTAGCAAAAAGATCACTCCTTTCTCCAACGGACAACCAAAAATTGGCTCCCTATTTTAAAACAAACCTGCCACATCTCATGTTCTCAACTGAAACCAACCGTTCTTATGTTATGGCCTCCGACCCGCTGCTATGTCTGCCCGATGGCCTATGATCGAACGTGTGACCCTTCTTCTCCCTATGAACGAATGCGACACTTCTTCCTCTGCGACCGAATGCAACGCATCTACTCCCTCCTGCTGCAATTCCCAATTGCCTGGTTGCTGCAGCAAAGATTGATTTGCCTGTGGACACGCAGGAGTTTTGTCCAGCGACAAATTATGTCCAGCCAACGGAGTTCTGTCTAGCCAGCGACAAAGATTGATTTGCCTAGTTGTTGCTTGCCAGACGGCTACTGGATTGGGATTTGTTCTAGCAGGGATTTTTCTGGTCTATCTAGCCGGTGGCAAACATCTGTCATGGATTTTTCTGTGCACACGCAGGAGTGGGAAAGCTGCGGGAGGGGTCGAGTGCAGCTGGCGAAGGAGAGCTCCATGTGGGGAAAAAGGCGGCGGCGCGATGGGCGACGCTAGCGGGAGGGCGGGGAAATCGCGCGCGGGACGGACCGCGGGAGGCGCGTCGCGCGAGATGGGGAATGGTGGGCGACACTAGCGGGAGGGCATGCTTGGGGAGGGGAAATCGCGCGCGGGGCGGGCCGCGGGAGATGCACGGAGTTTTCACCGCGCGGCTCAAGAGGAGGAATGGCGCGTGATGGGGATGCTATCTGGCTCCCTGAATCAAGAGAGCAGTGAAAGAGATTTGATGAGATCCTTATTACTAAGATGGATTTAAGGAGTTCCTTGGACTATGATTTTTAATTAACCTCCTTAAATAAAGCTTTAAGGAGCCATTTGAAGAGCTCCTTGGAGATGCTCTAAATCGTGGGGAAGTGATGGACCAGAGAAGAGGAGAGAAGGAAGAAAGAGGCATGACATGTGGGCCTATGTTTTTTCTAACTAGATTGCCACCACGTGTATCGAGTCAAAACCGTTCAAAACAATGCTTAGGGGGTTATTTATCTGGTTTGAAAAGTTTTGGATGTAGAATGTCCGGTTTTATAGTTTAGAGAGGTAATTCATACTGCCGTAAAAATCTGGAGAGGTAATTCTGACTTTTCCATTTTTCTATCTCTAGCAAAGAAACCAAATTGTTTCATGCAAACTTCACACTAACTAGTACGGCGACCTATCAAACGGACTTTCTTGGACATCGTCGTCGTCATCATCATCGAAACAAAAGCAAAAGCAGATATACATTGTTCCAAGAAACGGTTCACACTAAAAACACCATCTAACGAGCACCGCTACTTTAAATCTTCGACATTATATTGCAAGAAACATAATATACATAGATTCGTTTTGGTATTCTTAAAGTTCCAAACGGTTGGGCAAGAAGTCCAGCTCACCACGATAAATGACCGTCCCGACTGTTTATTTATTCCTTAAGCAAGATTTTGCTCAGAGATTTGCTGGTATGGGCACATGTGGAGGCGCTAATCGATAATGCATGGACGGAAGGGTCAATTCAATGTATCAAATTAGTTGCGCCCAGTGGACGTTAGATTATCCTTGTTTTATGCTAATTTATTTCTGTTTTTTTTGTGAATGACGACGCCAAATAAAATATATCCTTGTTTTATGCTAGTTTTTTTTCCTTTTTTATTGAAGGACGACGCCAAATAAAATAGTCTATTTCATCCAAAGCAACATAGGATAATCCAGTAATCATTGCATAAAGCGCATCATTTATCCACCTCCATGAGATATTTCTTCTGGTTGATGAAGTTTTTAGCTGTAGTTCTATTTCTTTTTCCCACGCTACTGATTGGTCTGCATATGCATCTAAACAGGTGTTATTTGGTCTAACTTTTAATTGGAAGTACTTATGTACTGTCTCTTAGTGCTATTTAAAGATGCCACAATTATATATTCAGAATGTATTCCCTTCATCCTTAAAAGAATGTACTCCCTTTATCCCTAAAAGAGTTTAAGGGTTAAAAGACTACTATACCATATCATTCATCATATCATTCATCAGTATATAAAGAACGAGGAAGAGATAACATTAGAAGGAGGAGGAAGTACTATTGATTCAATGGCTAAAAACGGGAAAAAACAAAAAACAAAATGGTATTAAAGAGATCTAGTGGAGCACTCTAAATTAAACTATACACTCTTTCCCAAACAATTTTTTTTTGCTAAAACTATATTTTTTTGGATGGAGTAAGTACTTGATTTGGTTAGGTCATGTATGTTCAACTCTATATTGTCCTGCTTTCCAAGCTTATTCTTTTCAGCAAACGGATTATGGATTATGAGGTCATACTTTCCAAGCATTCAATTGATAAAAAAGATGATTCTAATTAGAATTAGTACTTTAATTTGGTGTTGACGTAATGATAACGTTTTAATGGTAAACAATCATCTAATCATATGCAAGTTATCTTCGTGTCTTTCTATTGTCTCTACTTTTGATCTAGGATGCTATCACGGGAGGAGCAAGATACTATACCCAATGGTGCTACACTCTTAGAATCGATAGTTAAGGGTCTCTTATTTCATTATGTGTGGTATAGTTTCATTAGAATTCACTGCTACAGAAAACCCCTTAGATGACGGTTGAGAAACCGACACCTATTTGTCGGTACTTATTTGAGCCGAGCAGTCTCAGCTTAACAAGAACACAGTATTCCATCCACAAGTATCAGCTTGACAAGAACACAATCCATCCATAACAACACAAGAACGATTCCACATATACAGATCCATCCACAGAACATATTCCATCCACAACACAAATCAATCCATCCACAGAACATATCAATCCATCAACAAAACATATCAATCCATCTAAAAAAATCCACACCTCTGTCGTCGTCGTCGCACGGTTGCGTAGCTGACGTAGTCGTCGTCTTCGAGCCGTTGCGCCAACTCCCATCGCGTCGCTGCCCCTGTCGCCGCCTCCCCTCCCATCGGATCTGGTGAAGGGGAGGGTTCCTCTGCCGCCGCCGCCGCCACCTCCCCTCCCGCTATATCTGGCGAAGGGGAAGGCTCCTCCACCGCCACCCCTGCCGCCGCCCCTCCTCCTGCCGCCCTGCCTGCATGAGAGAAGAAGATATAGGAGAGAGATAAGGTGTAAAGAGATAAGGGAGAAGAATCTAGAGGATATAAAATCACCCAGGCTCGGCTCCACCCGGCTCGCTCGGTTTTTTAGGTGCTGATTTTTTAAAAAACCGACACCTATACTATTAGTATCGGTTTTTTTAAAAAACCAGTACCAAGATGTCGGTTTTTCTTTAGAACCGATACCTATTTTTTAATATGTGGTTTTAAATAAATCGGCACCTATAAGTCGGTCCCTCCAAGGGTTTTTTATAGTGATTGCTAGCTAAAAAATCCATATGGTTTAACGCTAGTTAACAATAAAGGAGAGCTAAGGATTTGTCCTATCACCTTATGTTTTATTTTGTTTATTTTTATCTTTATTTTTTTAATAAACTTATGGTTGTGTATCTTATTACATAAACCGAAAATGTATTTCATTTCTGTTATTAAAAAATAATGGTACTCTTATATTTTTGAGAAAATTATTTTTCATCGGTCTTTATCCCCATCCATTCTTAAATAATAAACATTTTGACCATAGCACGTAGAATAGGGCAATAATTTAGTAAAAGAATTATGACTGATTGGTGGTAGGAAATTTGGTGCATACCGGCTGTAAACCTCAAACCTCAGCCCTTGCAGCCCCGACTCGGATGCACGATGTGTGGACGAGGCGCCCATCCAACGGCGTGTGCCTGCACAGCTCCACTCGCGTTGTCCGTGATTTTCACAGTAGCGCCTCACGCTCGGCTCGGCTCGTGAGAGAGCGATCAGCCGGCGCTTTGACTGGCTCAATTTAGTGTTCAGTTTAGTGCTAGTCGTGTTTGAAGAGGAGGGGAGCAAGAGAAAGCAAAGTGCTTATATATACTTTTTGTGGCAAAATGGCAGAGGCTGCTTGCTTGTTTATTACCAAACTTAACCAAATTTTAAATTTAAAACTTAATTTTATACTATTAGCCGTAGCTCAAATTGCCACAAGCTTCCATGTTGACCTAGTAATACTACTCAAATGATAGCTATGGCGCTCTAATCTCTTTGTAATTGTAAAGTACATAAATAATTATGAAAAAATTCAAAAAAGACAGAGCGCTAGATATCCGGGAATATATCATATGCACATAAGCTTTCCGTTTCCGTATATAAGTTATGTATATCAAAAACCAAATGTCACGGATTTTTTTAAAAAAACAGACATGTATTTTTAATAGTATTATACATACTGTAAAGTCTCATATTTAAATTCATTATATTTTAACCGTAACAAAAAATAAAAAATCTGATCTGACAGTTTTAAGAGTAAAAATTTCTCAAAATTTTATCTTTTTGTTATGGCTAAAATATAATGAATTGAAAAAGATTGCATACATAGGTGTAATACTATTGAAAATATGTCTAGTTGATGTCTACCGGAAGCTTGTGTGCGCATAGGATACGTTATCGTATCATCTCTATTGAAGATTTTAAGTTATGTCATTGGATATTGAGTTTGCATACTCTACAGTTTTTTAAGATAAGAAAATATTTCATTTGAGCTACAACTAATGGTCTAAAATTAAGTTTTAAAATTTACAATTTGGTTAAGGTTGGTAATAAAAAAGCAAGCGGCCTCTACCATTTGCCACTGAAAGTATATATATAAGCAGTTTGCTTTCTCTTGCTCCCTTCCTCTTCAAACACGACAAACACCCAATAAAGTGTGGAGGGCTCCGCAATTATTAGGAAATGGACTTAAGAAAATAAAGTGGTGTGGAAAAATGGATGGATCCAAATAGAAGTATATAGAGCGGCAAAGATGAAATTTTACTAATAAAAGTATGGTGGTGACAAGTATTTTGAAACAAATAATTTGGTTAAAATGAACACTTATTTAAGAACGGATAGACAGACTTTATAAACTTAATTCATATTTTTTATCTTTAATAATCTTCTTATATAGACTCATTTTTATCGTCGTATCATCAGCACGCACCGGGGTTATGTATCGTTAACTATGGCTGAATCTTTTTTTTTCTAAAAAAATTGGATGAATCTGATACAGAGAAAATGTGCCGAGGACTTTAGGCAAACCACCCCGCGATACGGCCACGGTGCATGCACCGATCGATCCGGTGTGACGGCCGCGACCGCGCAGGCGCGCGCGGCAAACTACCAAAACCGGCTTCGGCGCGCTACGTACGGCGCACGCGGTGTGCGCCCGTCGGCCCGTGCGGTGCAGGAGCCCACGCCGAGGGGGCTTGGCTGGCTGCAGGGTTTGGTGCCGCTGCCGCTGGCGCACGTACGTGGCCCGCCCGCGTCGGCAGCGGGCGGGGGCCATGCGGCGCCCCCGCGCGACACTTGGGAGTTGGCCGCCGGCACACGTATGATTGATTCACGTACCCGTCGCGGGGTGTTCACGCGCGCCACCGGGGCTCGTCCCCCATCTCATCTGCCGGCTTTGCTTGCCGCGCTTTCTTCGGAACCACGTCTCCACCCTTTGGCTGCTCGCATACGTTTCCGTTCGGGGCCCGCGCGTGCCGGGGGACGTGTACAGGTGGAGTCGAGGCTCAGTTACGTATGCGTGCTTGCGTGGTGGCTTCTCGGCTCTCGCTTTGGTGGCTCGAGAACCTGGTGACTCGTGTGTACACAAAACTGCAAAAGGCAGCAACAAAAGGCAGTCAACCAGTATCGTGGGTGTGGATTGTGTGGAGATTAATTGGTTAGCTCAAGGGCGAGATTCCCATGTTGCCATCGTCGGTAAGATCGATCGCCTTATGGACTTTATCACCGACTATGTTTGCATCTCTAGGCTCGTATACGACCACGGACAAAGCGTGCATCAGATAAGCATAAAATCATTTCGACACGAGGACATTTCAGCAAGCCTCACACATACACAACGATATTGATACACTTTATAAAAAGCGTGGGCACGGAAACATCGGATCCCCAAATTCTTAGAAGGAGATAGAAACAAAATAAATTTTCGTGCATGAGGTGCGAATGGCAGATGGAGCCAAGACCAAGACGCAGAAAGCAGCCATGCGCCAGAGCTAGCGCGCGCGCGCGCGGCAGACCAGCCAACCGAGAAACATACGCTACATATACAACTATACTACAGTAGCGCCAGTAAACAAGTGCACCTCGTCGACCGGTCGATCGCGCGGAGCATGCGGACGAGGTCACGTGAAGCCGGCGTGGGTGCGGGCGGGCGGGGGCGTGCGTGACACCGCCAGGCGCTACAGCGACGCGCGCGTCGTGCGCCACTACATACGTACCCGCCCGGCCCGCGCGCTAGGTAGGTGGATCCCGCTGCGCTGCGGCTGCGAACTTGTGTGCCGTGAGCTAGCTAGCGGCTTGCCGACGTCGGCCGCGTCGCGCCGCGCGCGGAGACGGCGTGGTGCGGGTGCAGCCGCGCAGGTGCCTGGGTGATGAACTGGCCAGGAGTGGGGGCGGGGGGGAGTGCCACCGCCCGCCGCGTGGCGAGGTACGTGTGGGCTGCCTGGTGCGTCCGATAGCTGGAGCAGCGTCCGGGGTGGACAGCTCGGCGTTCCCCCGTGCTGGATCACCGCTGACACTGTAGCGCGAGGAACAGAAGAAGGCCGAGCACGTGGTCACGGCGATTACTTCTCCTGAATACTCTAGTTTTTGTCAGCATTACTGCATAGGCTTGAGAGAATGTTTCTGTTAGTAGCCAAACACACCCCATCGGCGAAAATGACTTACTTCGGCTGATAGAGTGGAAAACTTTGACTTTTTAGTTTTTCACCAAACCGAAAACATTGGACAACCAGGTAGAAAATTGGTGTCGAATAATTAAGAAGAAACTACAAAGGTCGAACCCAAACTAAGATCACTTTATTACTTTCTCCCACGCAGGTCGAATCCAAATTTAATCATCCAATACAACAGTGTATTCCAGATCATGCAGTAGTCTTCCTATGACATATGGGTCCACCTCTTTTTTCGCGAAACATTATAATCCTGGTTACATGATATACATCACAACTTTTTTTTGAGAGAGAAGTCATACATCACAATTGCGATGTCTAAATTTTCATGTGCCGATTTGGATTGTTACCAATGGATTGGGAATAACTCGTGAGCAATTCAGTTCAGTTCGCGTGGGTGGTGGACCTTCGCAGTTTTGCGGATCAATTTGGATATCCAAATATTTTGGGCCAATTTGGATCGACTTATGCTCTCTTAATCGGCCCAAAGTTTGCCTTTATGGCCCAGACCATTAAAGCCCAAGTAGTAACCAGCCTACTTATGCGGCCCACACGATGATATATTTGCAAAAAGACCTCTATTGAGGACCACTACCATTCTATGGAGCAGCGCCGCGGCCGCGAACCAGAACCGCCGCATGAGGATGGTCGGCACCTGCAACGGCCTGCTCTGCCTGTACGACTAACTCGCCGGCAGCATCGTCTTGCTCAACCCGGTCACCGGCGAGACGCTGCAAATCCGCGGGCCCGGCAACAGGTTGCACCACGCGGCGTTACAATGGTTCGTTGAGTAAATGGATGGTTGTTACGTGAGTAATTAACAAACCACGTCGTTCAGCGTGCCTCCCCGGGTGGGGCCACATGATCTCGTGGGTCTGCGCTTTGGCCACGGCGAGCACGTCCTGACCATGTTATTCGGGTCCTTGCACGCGCCCCCGTGCGTAAGCGGCGGCGGCCAGTGCAGCGTGGTGTGGATTGATGACTACTGGCCAAGGATCAACAGGCCCGCGTTCGCGTACGATCGGCACCGGAGCTTGATCCAGACGTTTTCCTACGTCGAGACCACGGAGCCGTTGAATATCCACGAACTTGCATGTATAACCAATTGACCATCTACGTCTAAACAGCTCTTCAAAATGTGCCGTTTTCTCGTGGTTATGGCCATCCTCGGCGCGGTCGTTTTCGGCCGATCGTCTTCAATGGATGGCTGTTACGTGAGTAATCAATTGTGCCCAATTAAAATGTAGCATGTAGTTATAAGAGTTACATATGTTAGTATCATATTGCTAGTTTAGTAAGGGTGAATCAAATGTAAGAGCTTGTCCTTGCTGAAAATATAGGTGAAGTGGTTTGTGTAAGTGAGTCTGACCGTCGAATGAGCTGGTCTATGTGGTTTTGGAGTGAGGACTGTTACAACGGTCCCTTGAATAAGGTTTTGGAGTACGGGTTGTAACAATGGTTTGTTGAATAAATGGATGGTTGTTACATGAGTAATTAACAAACCACGTCGCTGCACACTCGCTGGGAGAGCAGTCCTTCGGAACCCCGCCTACTTTATCTTGAGCTGGGAGAGCAGTCCTTCGAAACTCAACCTCCTTGATCTTGCATTCGGAACCCCGCCTCCCTGTTTTGCATCGCCTCCTTAATCTTTGTCATGCCTAGAAATTTATCCTAAATTTTTAGATTATTTTATGCATAAATCTTTGTCTAGTAATCAACCATGGTACATAAAATGACAAATCAATAAATAGATCCAAACATAAAATAAAGCGTAATATATTTACAGCAGAGAAACTTAGTCCTCACACCCAAAAGAAGACAACAGCGAAAAGAAGGATGATCCTAGCAGGACTTCAGCTTCACTCCACAGACAAACTCAATTGAGGTATGAGCCTTGGTTTTCTAACTTTGTCTTCGACTCAAAAGTACTACACTTCTGAAAAGGGAAAAAAATAGCAAGATTAAGTACAACCACCATACTCAACAAGCCACACCAATGACACAGACGTAAAAGGGAATATAAAGGGATGCTTGTGGCTATTTGCGAAAAGCGGTAACAAACATTTATATTTTAAAACAAGTAAGACAACATTTAATTAAGGATTAATCCTCCACCGAACAACGTACAACCACGTTGAGCAGGTCCAACCATTCCTCCTGAACTAAACCAGTTCATTAAGTCAAATTATTAAGGGTGAGACTAATCATGGTAAATCTAGTCGATCGCCCATAACCACAGGCACGACTATTCGAATAGTTTTACTCTGATTAGAGATACACAACTGTATCCACAAGACATGATTCCACACATGTTGTCATGCCCCAAAGTATCGCCACGATACTGCAAAGGGAGAAATTATGACAAGACCCTTCGAATAACTCCTCCTAACCAAGCGCAACACACCTCAGGTTTTGACCCCACTCCTCAAAAGGCAGTGGACACCCTCCCTCGTGTCGTGGTAAATTCGGAAGCCGATCAACCGGATGCCCCGGCCGACCCAACTCCATCACGCCCACCCTCGCCTGGGAGCGTCAGCTAGGGAAGAGTTATACTACAAGTTCAACAGTTGCCCATTCTTGCTTGTGGTTAGCACTGTTAGTCTTACAGGGTTTTCCATGAACAAGCCCTTAATTGCTATGGGTGCGATAAGCAAAACCATACACCCACAGACCACCATTAGGTCACATTTTAGTTGGGTAATTATGATCAATAAGTATGGCTAGGTGTTTCGAGCTCGCTGCTCGTCATATACTAAAATCATTAATGTGACTATCCCATTGTCGACAGGTGGTCGATCAGTCCTCCACGAGGGCTGCCCGAGGAGGTGAAAGAGTGGTCAGGGTGTCCTACCGATGGGTCTAAGGTAGACTCGAGAACAATGCGAGCCAAGATTTTAGACAGGTTCGGCCCTCTCGAAGGATAACAAGCCTACGTCATGTGTTCTTTGTTGGGGTGGTATATGAACAAGATTTGAGTATAAGTAAGATTTCGAGATTCGATCCGGGCCTCCTCGCACGCGCAACCTACCATCCCTTTTGTAGTTCAAGGGGACAGTTACAAAGGGGCTTGGGATGTAAGAAAGTATGGTCATAAAGTTAAAAGCAAGTACGAAAATAATCTAAAAAAAGTACATAGAAAACCCTTGGACTCTAGTCGCCGTGGGCATCTTGTGTGCAGTCTTGCCTCGAGATCCGTCCTCTAGGGATATGTTTTAAAGATGAGTTTGTCCAGTTTGCAGAAGGCATGGGAATCAAGCTTTTAAATTCTTCACCATATTATGAGCAGGCTAATGGACAGGCAGAAGCATCCAATAAAAGTTTAATCAAGTTGATAAAGAGAAAGATCTCTGAATATCTGAAGCAATGGCATAGCCGATTGTCCGAATCATTGTGGTCCTATCGGATGGCCTGTCATGGATCAATCCAAGTGCCTCCTTATAAATTAGTATATGGACATGAGGTTGTTCTGCCATGGGAAAGCGTCATCGGCTCATGGAGGGTTCAATTGCAAGATGAGTTGACAGGTGATGATTATCATAATTTAATGATGGTTGAATCGGAGGATTTGGTTTTAACAAGGATGTGTGCTTTGGAGAAGGTGACTAGGGACAAAGAAAGAGTGGCTCGTCATTATAACAAGAAAGTTGTACCTAAATCTTTTGAAGAAGGTGAGTTAGTCCGAAAATTGATATTGCCAATTGTCACAAGAGATAATAAATTTGGCAAGTGGTCACCTAACTGGGAAGGACCCTTTAAGATCCACAAATGCGTTTCCAAGGGAGCCTACATGCTAGAAGGATTGGATGGAGAGGTGTTTGGAAGGGCTCTGAATGGAAAATATTTGAAGAAATATTATCCTAGTATATGGATCAACTCATGATTCGACTGTATTGAGGCGATACATGGTAGCCGATGTGTGTACATCGCCTTTAGATGGCCGATATGACTTATATCGCCCTTAGTCCTTTCCTTATTATCACAACCGGTTGTGCACTGACGATGTGTGATGACCGATATAAGTTATATTGCCCTTAGTCATTTTATTCTTATCATGATCGGTTATGATTCAACGTATACATGTGGGTCGATTTCGTGTGTTGTCCTCAGGATGTAATTTTGTCAATGATCGTCTCACAATGAAAAATTAAGGGGCATATACATATGCAAAGTGAACTCAAGTGGACTTCAAAAAAAATTTGTTGTGTGGACTTCGCAAAGATTACGAGCACCGGCACAGAAATAATATGACAAATGTTACTGCAGGAGTTCACAAAAACTGGTGTGACCAAGTTATATTACAATCGGCATGAAGATTCACATGGGTTCAAAATTCTAAGTCCTATTACATAAATCGACTTAGCCAGTCAAGAAGTTGTTGATGGCCGATATTGCCCGCTGCCGGATTTGGTTAACTTCTTCAATCGCTTTGAGATCGGTTGCGTCATTTCTGGGGATCACCTTCAAGGCTCTAGTGAGGCATGATAAGTTTTTCATTGAAGCCTTTAACTTGGATTTCTGTTCTGATATGATCCTCGGGAGATCGGCAAGCCTTTGTTCTTCAGATACAATGTCAGCATCGCACTTTGCTAGTTCGGCTAGCAGCTATTCTTTTCGCTTGCGCAGCCGATCGAGATTAAAAGTTGGTGCAGCTGTCATCTCATCAAGTTTGGCCTTGTCTTCTAGTATGGATCGCTGATTAGCTTCTATTGTAGCTTCGAGAGCTGTCCTTTCACGCCGATCGGCTATCCGTTGCTTGGCTCTTTCAAACTTGTGCCGATGTTGCTCAAGATATGCAACTTGAGAGATGGCATCGGCTATATGGTTTGGGAGCTACTTTTAAATATCTTCGAATCTGGCTCTGATTGATCACAGTCAGTGACTAGGAAATCCAAAGAGCATTCCAGCCGACGAGCTAAATCTTGCAGTATAGTTTTCAGATCATCGACAACAGAGGCCAGGGTCTTGTCGGTGGTGTCCTCCTTGTCATCCATGAATTCCTTTATATCAAAAGGAAACATATCGGCTAGAGCTTGCAAATAGAATATTGGGATTGATAAGCATTGAAACTGTTAATCACTAAAACTTTGGAAGCAGCTGATATGAAGAAATTAGTCTTACAGGGATGACGGGAGCCGATGTTGTTTCTGCCTCAACGTTGTTGCTGCCCTAGCCGATGGAGTCCTCTCACTTGATGCTTGGGGGGGCAGGCGTTGGAGAAGGAGGAGGCTGTATGCAAACAAAGGCAAGCTTGACTGAGCATCAGTTAGTTTGAAAGAAAAACTAAAGAGAATTTGGAATTATGATTACCGATGGAGCTGGAGCCAATTTCTTCCTTGAGGCCAACCTTTTCTTATGCAAGACGGAAAGCTAAGTAAGAGGTTGCGTGTGAATTTAAAGGAAGAGATTCTTGAACAAGTACATACTGGTTGAGGCTGACGTCTTGGAGGACTGGGCGTTCTTTGGGCTTGGTCATCGGCTAATGTTGTTTGTGCTGTTGCTTTCGGATCGGCTATTTCAGCGGCGGCTTCATCGATGGCTTCTTCAATTTCTTCTTGATGCAGGAAGGCCTCCAGGTCTGGATCTATGTCTGGTAGATCGTCGGCTGTGGTTTTCTTTTGTTTCTTCGAAGGTTTTTTCTGCACAGCCGACGGATCGGCGGCCGATGGTTTGGTCCTCTTTCTCCTTTGAAGTGCTTCATGGGTTTGGCCATGCAGCAGGGAGGTGACCTTCAGCGCGTTATAGCCGATTGCCAAAGGGGTAGGACCACCTCTTGGGATAAGTCCTGAAGCATATTGGATGGCAATCCGAGTATTACTGATGTGAGGGGGAGATAAATCGGTAGTCTGCAAACAAAAACAGAGTTAGTCAAATGATAGTGAAAGACAGCCGATGAGAAATGACAAGTAATAAGGAAGAAGTGTTTACCTCTGGGATCAGCTCCGGATATATGGTGGTAAGGTACATGGAAGCCGATTGGTGAAATAGATGTTTTTCCATTCACTCCACCATCGGCTGAACGCTGTAGTCCTTGTGATCACCAACTCGATGTTGTCTATGATTCCAAGAGGAGGGCCTTCAATGTTTAGTAGCCGATCCATCATGAGGCCTGAGTTGATTTCACCTCTGGTTTCGATCTTGTTGGTGAAATACAACCCAATCGACAGTGGTCCCATAACCAGTTGTCTGGCGGCACTCATAGGATGGTAAAGTTCATATGTAACTTATACATTCCTGCCTTGATGGATGCCGACTGGGAGTATGCAGGGTGAGATAGCCGATGTGAAGATTTCCCTGGACTTCTCAAATTTTTCAGAATTTATCGAATCTGTAGTCGTTAGGTAGTTCAAAGTCTTCGGAGTTCTCGTAGGCAAACCAAATTCTTGAAGTCCTCGGGAATCCGTCATAGAAGTTGTCGAACCAATTTTTGAAGAGATCGACTGAGAGTTTGGATCCTGAGTATGATGATGCTGCTTCTCCTAATAACATGCATCGGCGTGTGGTGACTTCATCGCCATCTTCATCCGTAGTCGGCTGTGCTAGTGAGAAGCCGGCATCTTGCAATTTCGGCCTTTGAGCAACTTTGTATGTGTGCAGATTTAGCCATATTTGCAGCAGCCACCAGGGACCTCCAGTGCCGATAGTGGAGTTCATGGCAATTTTAGCCGATACATTATTCATCATCTGATACAGGTACTCTAGTAGATATTTTCCTAAAGGAATCTGCTTCTTTTCTACTAGGGCTTTGGCTATGTGTTGCCAATTGGTTGTGGGATCGCAACTTGGTCCGCAGAATAGGAATTTTTCCAACCACATAAGAAGGAAAGTTGTGTGCTCTCTGGTGTCCACTGGGCCAGTTCCCATGTTCAGGCTTGTGAACACGTTCCAACCTCCAATGGCCCTGGTCTTGAAGGAATATTGGCATTTGGTGTTTAAGCTGATGGGGTTAGCTGATGATGTGATATCAAGGCTCGTGATCATGACTATGTCCAAAAGAGTGGGAGTCATCGGTCCTTGATTAAACAAGAAAGAGTTCAACGTGTTGGACCAGAAGTAGCTTGCAGCCGATAGAAAGGGCTCATCTTTAGGCATGTCGGCTATTGTTAGGGCTAAACATTGTGCTATCCCTAGTTCCTCCCAATGGTTTTGCTTACTAGCCGACACCCTTTTATACCATGTTAGTCAGATCTTATCGGTTGATGGCCATGATTTAAAAGTTCCATTCCAATGAGCCAAATTAGGGTTCGATAACCAAAAAGGGACCCGGTTGGTCTCAGCATTGATGAACTCTGAGGGGTCTAGGTTGTCGATTGGACCTAAGAGGTACTGGTTTGGATGGTTGAGGTTGGGAACTGCAATCTAGTGAGCAAGATGCTACAATGAACAGGAAAGAGAAAGGGCAAATCATAAAAGACGGACACTAGATTGCGGTAAAAGAAAAAAAAAGAGAAGTTGAAGATGATGGAACTTACCTCTAGAAATTCGGCCGATGGCGCTGTGGATGGGGTGGTTGAAGTCGACATCGTCGAAGATGAGTTCGTTGCCGTACGGAGGACGCCTACGAGTTCACCGAGGTCGCCAGTGCATTAGAATTGTTTGGGGCTAAGGCGACGGAGGCAGAAGTGACGACGTGAAAAACTCTAAGGCGGTGGTTGTTATTTAAAGAAACGTGGTGACGGTCGAAACATAAAAGCTTTGAAATCTCTCCAAGATAAGATTCGATAAATCCACAACATTAACAATATAGCGGACTTGGGGGGCATGTGTTGACGACCAAATTTGGAAAGGGAATTATCAGGTTTGGGTCTAAAGCCGAAGCCGATTTGGAAAGAATCGAGTTCTTCTGAAGACAGTGCGCGCCAAGTGCAGACGAATCGGCTGAGGGTTTTGTCGGCTGAGACCGAATCAGATAAGGACATCTGACATAGCCGATTTCGATTGGGATAACATATATGACCGATCTCGGAAGGAAGATATGAAGATCATTATTGAATTCGGTTTCTAATTGCTTCAGAGATATTGTCATCTACGGATAAAGTCCTGAAAAAGCAATTGTATCTTTAATTAGGATATTTTGTATAGTTTCCTTATAGATAATGTCGGTTCATTTTAGGCATATCTGTAATAGAGATAGGAATCGTGTCCGTTACAGACTTATCATGTATCTAGGTATAAATATAACCCAACACCATGTAAACATCAATCAACACATAATCAATACAATCTCGGCGCATTGTCACCTTATTCCTTTAATAAGCTGCCCGAGGAGGTGAAAGAGTGGTTAGGGTGTCCTACCGATGGGTCTAATGGTCGACTCGAGAACAATGTGAGCCAAGATTTTAGACAGGTTCGGCCCTCTCGAAGGATAACAAGCCTACGTCATGTGTTCTTAGTTGGGGTTGTATATGAGCAAGATTTGAGTACAAGTAAGAGTTCGAGATTCGATCCGGGCCTCCTCGCCCGCACAACCTGCCATCCCTTTTGTAGTTCAAGGGGGCAGTTACAAAGGGGCTTGGGACATAAGAAAGTATGGTCATAAAGTAAAAAGCAAGTATAAACATAATCTAAAAAGTACACAGAAAACCCTTGGACTCTAGTCACCGTGGGCATCTTGTATGCAATCTTGCCTCGAGATCCGTCCTTCGCAGGTATCATGCGCGCAATCCTGTCAGGTGATGTCATCTTCTATCGAGCTATCCCCTCCTTGTCCCCTCTGCGAGCTTGGTTGAGGACGTTTTCTTTTCGAAGAGGAAAGCTTGCCCTTCATAGGTCGAAGCTGCTCACAGAGGTCGGGTTAAGGGACTGAGGTTGGTCTAGAGGGTAGAGGTCGGGGCGCTATTGACGACCAAATTTGGTAAGAGAATTATCAAGTTTGGGTCTAAAGCTGAAGCCGATTTGGAAAGAATCGAGTTCTTCTGAAGACAGTGCGCACCAAGTGCAGACCGAATCGGCTAAGGGTTTTGTTGGCTGAGACCGAATCGGATAAGGACATCTGACATACCTGATTTCGATTGGGGTAACAGATATGACCGATCTCGAAAGGAAGATATGAAGATCATCATTGGATTCAGTTTCTAAGTGCTTTAGAGATATTGTTATCTACGGATAAAGTCCTAAAACGGCAATTGTATCTTAGGATACTTTGTATAGTTTCCTTATAGATAATGCCGGTTTGTTTTAGGCATATCTGTAATAGAGATAGGAATCGTCTCCGTTACGGACTTATCGTGTATCTGGGTATAAATATGACCCGAGACCATGTAAACATCAATCAACACACAATCAATACAATCTCGGTGCATCGCCACCTTTTTCCTTTAATAAGTCTCGACGAGTTCTTGCTTCTAGTTGGGCTGCATCGTTTGATCTCCAGCGAAAAGGTAATTCTTGTCACAGCGGTTTGCGTTGTCGGGGTTAGTGCTTCCATCGTCATGATACTCTGATTCTGTCTTCGTAATCTGCATAGTTATCATATATGCTATATAATTTAGATCGACATTGTGGTCTGAACCCTAATCGGCTAGTATTAATTGCTAGATGATAGCCGGTGAGTTTAGATTTCAATGTTAATCTGGATTATAAGTATATCTACCATCTTGAAAGATGTTCATAGACTCGTATAGATTCTATGCTTCTGTTGGTACTTAATGTTGCATCGGTTAGGTTCGATCTATTAAGTCGCCTTTAGAATCATAACAGATCTATCTTGCTTTATGATCATTACTAGAGATAGTATCGGAGTTTCAGCCGATCTTATCTGTTTTTAACTGTCTTGTATGTTTTATATTTACTGATATGTTGAAGTTCCCATTTATATTAAGATCTCTTTATAATTAAATATATTAAGCTTGTAATCGATTTGTTAAGTCATCTTAGCATATGATCGGTCCCTCTTTAATACATTTGGTTAGTAACGATATCTTAGTATAAAGCGGTATCGGAGTACTAGCCGATACATGTTAGATTAATCTCTTCGGCTATGCTGTGAACAAGTATAATCTTTGCCCTATGGTATTTTGAGATCTAAGTAATTTATACTATCTCGGTATACTACCGATCTATCCCAGCCACTTGACTTAAATATGCTTTAAGACTTAGATTGTATTCTGTTAACATCTGCAGCTGATTGGACAAGTCTAATGGCTGCCGATTCAGTATGCATTGCATCGGCTTAACCCTAGATGATACGTCATCGGCCACCAGCCTATTGGCTATTGTTTGCAAGCTAATTCTTTCTATTGTTTCTTGTTGATTGCAGGATCAAATCAATTGGCACTCCTACGAACCTTGAAGCAATAATTTGGACCTGCACTAGAGTTAAGCAGATCTCTCAAGCCAGTACGTGGGAAATTTTCTCATCAACAGGCACCCGACCCCGAATGAGGTCGGGACTCCGGCGCCAGCCATAGAGGTCAGGTTAAGGGGCTGAGGTCGGACTAGGGGACGGAGGTCGAGACGGTCGACCCCGAACGAGGTCGGGTCACCGACCCCAGCCCGAGGCCCCTTAGTCTGACCCAATTGGTCTTCTTTTCCTTGTGTGGGTTACCCCTAGGTGATACCCCCCACAGTAGCCCCCCGAGCCTAGGCGCGAATGGAATATTCATTCTTAGGGTCTAAATTCATTCAAGTTGTGGTTCCTAGTCGGTCCTTGAAGCTTCTTGGGTATGCTTTGGTAGGTGCACCCCAGGTGCACCTGCCAGGTGCAGCCCCCGAGCCTGGGGTTGGATGGTACATCCAGGCCTAGGGTCAAGCCTGATGCATCATCCTTCGACCATCTTTATATTACCTTGGCCAATGTAGAGTCGATTGAATAGCTGGGGACAAACACAACCTAGAGACTGGCTGAAATTGGCGAAGGTAGGCGAATCCATGGCCTGAAGATTGGCATTGATCGATGGAGTCGGAGGAGCCATTTCCCGAGGACAGATGGCGGTCGGCAAGGTCGAAGAGGCCATAGTCCAGAAGCCGATGGTGGTTGACAAGAGGCCATAGCCTGGAGGCTGATGGCGATCGACGAGAGGCCATAGCCCGGTGGCTGATTACAGCTGACAAGAGGCCACAGCCCGGAGGCTGGTGGTGGTTGGCCATAGCCCGACCAACCGCTCTGCGGGGGTGACGTGGTGACCGGGGTTTTACTGGGGTGCGTTACGCACGTCCCGCACGTCATCAACTGCTCTGCGGGATCAACGGCCTAGATCCACCGCGGGGGTGACGTGGTGACCGGGGAGGCAGAACGGCCGAGTCGCCTTGAGCACATCACGCACGTCGTTAACGGCCCCGCGCGCTTTCTAGAAACAACGTTGACAAACCCATCATTTTTCCTTTTAAGTTCCCATCGCTTTGCCTTCTCCTTCCTTACGCCTTTCACAAATATTCCCAAGTCCTTCGCGCTCTTTGCTTTTGCATCTGTCTCCTGGCTCCTCGCCGCTCCATCTTGCTATGCTGTCATCCGCATTGCTGCTACATAGTGTGCTATCGAAAAGGCCAACGCTTGTTCTCATTGAAGCCGATGGCACCCAAGAAGACGATGAAGAAGGCTGCGAGGGCTTCGTCCGCAAGCGGCGACGATACCGAGCGAAGCTCAGCCTTCGTCCCCTCGCGCGTCGGGAGTGAGATGATAGAGGAGCTGGTGCGGGCCGCCGTCCTTCCACCGCGGGAGATCATGCTATGGCGCCTGGCCCGGGGGAACAGTTTTCGACCCCTGATTCAGTGAGTTGGTTGTTTTCTCAGCCTTTCTCCTCCGTGGGTTCGGAGTATCGGCCCACCCCTTTGTTTGGAGCCTGCTCCATTACTATGATGTCACTCTTTGTAATCTCAATCTGAATTCTATTCTTCAAAATTTTCTCTTCATCCATCTCTGCGAGGCCTATCTTGGGATAGACCCATACTTCAACCTCTTCCGCCATTACCTTTGTCTCCGGCGGACAGATGGCGGAGTGGTCGGCGGGGCCAAGATCCAATTCCAGGACAAGATGGCCTGATACTATATCCCCATCGACCTAACATCCTCCAACAAGGGATTGCACGCCAAATGGTTCTACATCGGGAACCACGAGCTGGCGATCTCCCCGGAGATCTACCAAGAGCCGACCCCGGTGAGCACCTGGTCGGCTCCCTGCCCCGATGCCAAGCGTGACCAGGTGGAGGAGCTGGTGGCCAAGATTGAGGACCTTCGGGAGCAGGGCCTGATCGGCGCACGGGTGGCCTTCAACTTCGCTCTCTGAGGTCTGCAACCTTACAAGGAGAGGGTAACGACAGCCTTCGAGTACTCGAGTAGTCAAGACCCGTCTCGGGAGGCGACAGTCTCCCTTGAACACATGCGGTAGAGGCTGGGGACCTACTTCTCCAGCTCGGCCAACTTCAGCAAGGGAAGCCTGCTCGTCTTCAGCCTCTTCAACACGTGGCCGGAGGTAAGCTCATCCCTTCCTTGCTTCGTCTGTCTATTTGTTTGTTGTTTTTTACGCATCTCACCTGCCGGTATGACACTTAATAGGGAATGGCCGCCTATGTGTCGCTGCCGTCGGTCCCAGAGGTCGTGGTGGCGAAGCGAGATGTGCCGAGGATCTGGCCCATTCGGTAGACGTCGGAAGCAAAGGGGAAGAAGCCCAAGGTCCCCCGGTCGAAGCCGGAGGTGCACAGGGAGCCGCTAGGGAGTCTGAAGCTTCCTAGCGTGAAGCGGAAACTCGTGGTCTCCCCGACGAGGAGGGGTCGGGGGAGGTCGACGCACAGCCCGTGATGCCGTCGTTGGGCTCGAGCGGGGTGCCGAGGCCGGAGACGTCGGAGTCCTTGAAGAAGATGCTCTGGCGCATCATTGTCGGGTTCAAGGCGTCGAGCAGGTAAGCACCGAGATTGGCCATGCCCTTCTTTTTTTCCTTGTTTCAGGCACTGATGGATTGCATCGGGCAGGCAAGCAATGGATGCCAACCTCCACGTCGAGGAGCCACCAAGGGTGGGCGAGCCGACCGCCCAGGTTGGGGTGGAGGGGTCCGACCCGCCCGCGGCCACCGTGGAGTCGGCGGTCATGCCATCGGGGGTCGGCCGAGCCGAGGAGCAACCAGCGGCGGAAGCCGAGTGGTGACCATGGCGACGGCTGAGGAGAGGACCGCGGCGGCAGCTGAGGTGGCTCCCGAGATGTGGACCCCCGATTTTGAGTCGGGAATCTTTCGTGTTCATAGTACCATTTCCCTGGATCAAGTAGTTGGTACCCACGAATGCAGTACTGGATAATCAAGTGCGCGTGCACGAATAGTCTTACAATACCATTATTACATAAATAGGCCCGAAGGCATTGTTCATCCCACGGACCTTATGGTCCGAATACAATATAAAAACGAGTTTAGATAAGGCGGCGGAAAGAGGGCGGCTTGTCCATTGCCAGAGCAACGACCGGAGCTAAAGTCTAATATGCGCCGTCGGTTCCATCATCCTCCCGGTGATAAGCGTATGGATCTTCCGGCTCTTCAACTCCATCATTGGAGGTTTGTGCGTATAGCAAGGGTGAGTACCAACCGTACTCAGCAAGCCAACACAGAATTGATGCATATGATAAGGGTATTCAAAGAACATGGCTAGGGTTATTTTTGCGTAAAGCCAGTTTTCACAATTCTTTTCACAAACCTATCGTCTAGCCAAAACAAGTTTTAATTTCATAGTTCATTAATCCCGGCGACGGTTCTGTCTACCATCCATCGTGATTTCAGGGATGGCTTCCCGCCTCCGGTTCGTCATGATTTTTCTGGGGAGTCCACCCCTTCTCGCATCCTCGAGAAGTTGATCCACCAGCGAATAAAATCATCATGCAACCCATCCCAGCATTTTTAAGTTCAAGGTCTAGCCAAGCGAAAGTCTTGTCACGATGCTCAATATCCGCGAGCACGGCTATTCGAATAGATTGATTCATTCACACTGCAGTGGATGTACACTTTACCCGTACTCCGCGACAGCCCAACAAATGAGCCTACGTCTCAACACATGAGACGGCCACGGCAAAGCCTTTCGATAACCTCACTTTGGCGTACCCGCTCCATGAACTTATGCCCTCATGCACTCTAGCCGTCCTTTTCTAGCAGTGAGAGGAGTTCGCGCACCCGGGGTAAGGAGGACATTTGCAATCTTTAAGTTTAATTAACGTAGTTTAATTCCACCATTTATAACAAAAGGCCGCAGCCTCATCCTCATCCCATAACCACATCATAGAGAACCATCTATGCAAGGATACTGCCTCCGCTCGGCTATCTAGTCAGCTAGGTCTATACCCATTCGAGAAGTACGGTTGTCGGCTCGTTTCCGCTATCTCATGGCTCGGTCCCAATTGACCAGGGTCGGCACTTGCCTTTTCCGAATCCACCCAAATCATCCGGCCGCCCAGTCTAAAACATTTGTATAGTACTTTCAATTTTCATCAAACTTAATTCATCATGGTCATGTGGCGCTCATGTCTCCACATGCCGAATCTCAACTACCTTCCCTAAGGTAGTTGCCCAAGCACAAAGCTTTTTCATAAAGTCATGAGTATGCATAAATCTAAGTATAGCATGGCTAAGCGGTTTACAAGTTAGGCTTCGGTTATTTGTATCACATCGCGAGTTACAAGGAGTAATTCTAAAGGTAAACAATAGCAAGGTATGGCATAACAAGTATAGGTAACTCGGTAAAGCATGCATGTTTAAAGTTTAAAGTAACATCATTTCGCAATTGGGATCAATATGTTCAAAGGGTGTGAAGACTTGCCTTGCTCGCACGCCGGTTGAGTGGGGTCTTCCGCGTAGTCGGCGTTCACTTCTTCGGACGCTATCCGTACGTGCGAAAAGAAGGGTTGAATCCAATTAAAATCCAACAATATCAACGAAGAGAAAGAGATCTCGAAATGACCACGGAAAAACGGATTCCAAACACAACCTCAAACTCCGTAAATTTTAATAGTTGAATCAACGGAAAGAAGTCCAGCTTAAACCGAGCAAACCATCGTAATAAATGTATATTTTGTTCCTAAATTTGAGGATATCCTAAAATAATTAGATTCCTAATTTCCATATCTTCATTAATTGATCTTTAATATTGCAATTATATTTGCTAGGGTTTTGAAATTCTAACGGCCGAATAATGACATTCATGCTTAACAAATCTTTAAAAAGGGGCTCATGTGAACTTCGATAACAAATTAGAGGTCGGACAATATTTGAATTCATAAAAAGGACAAATTTAATCTAGAAATTACTTTCTCCAAATAATCTTTTTGGAAGGAAAAAGAATATAATACCCATTCCTAGACAATAATATTTCAAAAACCCTATCTTTTCATCCTAAAATATTTCCAAAACATTTCAAAATATTTTACCCAAATTTTCTTCACTATATTTCTTTTTTTCTATTTCCCTTTCTTTCCTTCTCTTCCTTTCTTTTTCTTTTTTTCCTTTTCTTTCCCTATTTTCTTTTTCCCTTTTCTTTTAATCCTCTCTGGTCTCTCTCTGTTCTCTCTCCTTTCTCGTTTGCGCCGGAGCCGACGGGGAAGAGGATGCCGGCGGGGAGGGATGGCCGGACCTAGGGGCAAGGGGTCCCACCTCCATCTACGAGCCACGAGGGTTCCAATTCAAGGCTTGGGCGGGTTGGAGAGGTGGCGAAATGAGCCGGCGACGGCGAGCTCCTAGCGGCGGCGGCGTCGCTCGTCGCGGCGGTGCTCCGGCAATGGCATGGCCAAGGTAGCGGGTGTGGGAGCATCTATGAGGTGTGGAGAAGCTAACTAAAGCATCGGTTTGCCGGAGAAGCTCCGTTGCGGCCTAGCGACGTGCACGGCGGCCGAAACAGAGGGCTCGCGCGCTCGTCGCCGGCGAGTTCGGCGGCGCATTGGCTCGGGAATCATGGGGAAACAAAACCTAGAGCACGGAGATCATGGAAGTACCTTCAATTTGGGAAGAACTTGATCGAGGACGATGAATTTTGATTCTTTGCTCCGGGCGGCCGAATTAGGGTTCCTCCGACGGCCTTGATCTTTGCAAAATTCTTCGCGCACGGGCTATGGTGGCTAGGGATATTTGAGGGGTTTTACGAGGAAACGATCGCGATCAAGATTGGTGTAGAGAGTTTGTGCTATCGCGGTCTACTTATATGGATTTTGCGGTGAGACCACGGTGGCGTTGCGGGCGCAGGCGTGGCGCGCGCGTGGTCGACGTCGGCAAGGCGTGGGAATAGGATGGTGACGACGGTGAGAGCACGCGCGCGGACGCGAGGCGGCATGGCGGGCGCGGCGAGCGGCGCATGGCACGCGCGAGGGCGGGGCCGGCGCGGCGGGCAACACGCGTCGCACGCGGCGCGCGGCCGTACGGCGGCACTGCGCGTGGCGGGAGCGACGCGCAGCGTAGGCGGGGCGGGACGCGGCGTGTGCGGTCGTGCGGGCGAAGACGGGGCGCCCGCGGCGCGGTACGGCGGCGACATGGCCGACGCGAGCGATGGCACGGCGTGGTACGGCGACAAAACGCGGCACGGCGAGAACGCGCGTGCGCGGGCCCTGGTACGCGCGGCGACGCGTGGTGTGCGTGCGCACGGGTGCGGGACGTTGTCGAACACCCGCCTACGCATGAACAAGTGCACTTTTTCATTTATCCCGATTTTAAAATCCTATTTTCCATTTCCATTTCTTTTATCCCTAAAAATTCTAAATGAATTCTAATATTCCCAAAATAACTTTGAGATTATATTTTCAAACTTTTCCCCCACTTTTTATTTTTCAAAATATATTTTTCATATTTTTATTTCTTCTTTTAAAATCAATAACTAGGGGTCTTTAATTAATTTCTAAATTCATATTTCCTTTTCAAAATATTTTTATCATCCAAATCCAAATATTTAGTATTTTTCTTCCACCAGTTAGGGTTTAAACCAAAATATATTCTTCTCAAGAATCTTTTGTAAGTCCACAAAATTAGGTATTTATCCTTCTCCAAATATATATACATTTTGAATTATTATTCTCACCTAGGATATCAAAGCTTAGGGTTTTATCCAACTTCGCATCAAAGCAATTCAAAAAGAACTCTTATGCAACGAGCTTGGCAAATAGGAACGATAAATACGATAAGAAGCAATGATTCAAAAAAAGTTTTTATGAGTTCCGATTTTCACGTCCCGAATTCTACTCCTACGATTTTCGGGATGTTACAAACCTACCCCCCTAACAATAAATCTCGTCCCCGAGATTTTCTTACCGGTTGCTAAATAGGTGTGGATGTTCTGTCCTCAGGAATTCTTCGCTCTCCCAGGTAGCTTCTTCTTCGGTGTGATTGCTCCATTGTACTTTGTACATGCGCCACGACTTGGTTCGTGTCTTCTTTTCTGCTTCATCTAGTATCTTGATTGGATGCTCGGGTAGGTAAGATCACTGTGGACATGGATGGTTTCTAACGAGGTTTGCTCTTCCGGTACCGTAGACATTTCTTCACTGCGATACGTGGAATACTGGGTGGACATCGGAGAGATTCTCAGGCAGTTCCAATTGATAAGCCACTTCTCCCTTCCTAGCGCTTATCAGGAATGGGCCCACGTATCGTGGTGCGAGTTTCCCCTTGACTTTGAACCTCTGTGTTCCCCGTAGTGGTGAGACCTTTAGATACACGTAGTCACCCTCTTTGAATTCCAATTCTCTTCGTCGAGTATCCGCGTAGCTCTTTTGCCGTGATTGAGCAGCTTGTAGTCGGTCCCGAATCGGCGAACCTTTTCCTCGGCCTCCTTGATTATGTCGGGCCCGAATACGGTTCGTTCACCGGTTTCGACCACATCAATGGGGTTCGACATCGGCGACCAAATAGAGCTTCGTTTGGCGACATCTTCAAACTGGCTTGATAGCTATTATTATAAGAGAACTCGGCGTACGGTAAGCATTTCTCCCAATCCTTGGTGAAATCCAATGACACAGCTCTCGCATATCTTCCAAGACTTGGTCTGCGTCCTTTCGCCCGCCCATCGGTCCGTGGATGGTAGGCGGTACGAAAGCGAGATGACTTCCGAGTGCCTCGTGGACTTTGCTCCAAAAATGAGATGTGAATTGGGTACCACGATCCGATATGATCCTCTTTGATACACCGTGAAGACATACAATCCTACCCATATATAGTTCCGCTAGCTTGGCGCGTTGTAGTTAGTTTTCACTGGTATAAAACGCAGTCTTGGTGAGCCGATCTACTATTACCCAAATGGAATCGTAGCCGTCGTAGTTTTGGTAGTCCCACTATGAAATCCATGCCTATCTCGTCCCATTTCCATTCGGGAATCTTGAGTGGCTGCAGCAAGCCAGCTGGCCGTTGATGCTCAGCTTTCACCCTTTGGCACACATCGCACACGGCTACGTATTCGGCTACATCTCTCTTCATATTGGGCCACCAGTATTCTCCTTTCAAGTCTTGGTACATTTTCGTGCTTCCGGGATGTAACGAATATGCCGATTCGTGGGCTTCCTTTAAGATCAATCCCCTCAAACCGCCTCGTTCGTGCACACGATTCTTTTCTTGTACCACAGGATTCCCTTGTCATCCACCGAAAACTCCCGAGCGCGTCCGCGGCCATGCGTTCCTTGATTTCCTGGGTTTCCTCATTCCCTTTTTGGGCTTCCTCTATTTGAGTTCTCAGTAGGGGTTGGATTTCCAATGAGTTCACTTCTCCGTGAGGAATCAGGTGCAGATTGAGTCTAGCCATTTCTTCTTGAAGTTCGGTGGCCATACCTCCCAATTCCATGTGATTGTATTGGGCTTTGCGGCTCAGCGCATCGGCCACTACATTTGCCTTGCCGGGATGATAATGGATTCCTAGCTGTAATCCTTGATCAACTCCAGCCATCGCCTCGTCGTAGATTGAGATCAGCTGAGTAAAGAAATATTTTAGGCTCTTGTGATCGGTATACACATCACGGTGGTTCCCGATCGATAGTGCCTCCAAATCTTCAATGCGTGTACAACTGCGGCTAATTCCAGGTCGTGTGTGGGATAATTCTCTTCGTGGGGTCGTAACTGCCGAGAGGCATACGCTACGACCTTCCCATCTGCATCAATACTCCTCCCAATCCTTGCCGGGATGCATCACAAGTACATCACGAAGTCCTTCCGGTTGTCGGGTAAGGTCAAGATTGGGGCGTGGTTAACTTTTCTTTTAATTGGTCGAAGGCTTTTTGGCACTTCTCATTCCATTCAAACTTCTTTTCCTTCTTCGAAGTTGAGTCATAGGTCGGGCTACGGTGGAAAACCCTTCGATAAACCGTCGGTAATAACCGGCCAAGCCCAAGAAACTCCGAACTTCGTCACGACTTGGGTGCCTTCCATCCCGTAACGGCTTCGACCTTGGCGGGGTCTACGGCTACTCCTCCGCTGAAACCACGTGACCAAGAAAAGCGACTTCCTTGAGCGAACTCACATTTGCTGAACTTTGCATACATGGTGCTCTCGTAGCTTTTCCAAGTACTAGTAGATGCTCCGCGTGTTCCTCATCGTTCTTGGAGTAGATAAGTATATCGTCGATGAACACCACCACGAATTTGTCCAGGTATTCCATGAATACCTTGTTCATCAGGTTCATAAAGTACGCAGGGGCATTGGTCAATCCAAAGGACATCACCGTGAACTCGTATAAGCCGTAACGTGTAGAGAACGCCGTCTTAGGTATGTCTCCGCTCTAATCTTTAAGCGATGATATCCCGACCGTAGATCAATCTTGGAGAACACCTGCGCACCTTTAAGTTGATCGAATAGGTCATCGATTCGAGGTAGCGGGTACTTGTTCTTGATAGTTACTTCATTCAGCGATCGGTAGTCCACACACATTCTCATACTCCCATCCTTCTTTTGACGAAGAGTACGGGGCTCCCAGGAGAAGAGGCTGGGCGTACAAATCCCTTCTCTTGTAGTTCCCTTATCTCGCTTCTTGAGTTCCTCTAACTCGTTGGGGCATTCGATAAGGTCTCTTGGATATGGGGGCGTCATGCATTAAGTCGATGATAAACTCTACATCGCGATCCGGGGCATTGGGTAATTCCTCGGGAAATACATCCGGGTATTCTTGTACTACGGGCATTCCTTCTAAGGGTAGCATGGTGAACGCTCCCGCAGCTTGCTCACATAGCTTTGGGTTTTGATCCATAGTTATGCTCATCGGTGATCCCCACGGGGTGGATACCGTGACTTCCCTTCGACTGCAGCCTATGATTCCATTATTTTTGGTCAACCAATCCATTCCGAGTATGACATCTATGGTTTGGGGAGATAACACCATAAGGTTTGAGAGAAACACCACGTCTCTAATCCGTATGGGCACATTAATGCAGGCATGGGGTACGGTTATGTCTCCCCCCAGTGAGTGTACCAACATCGGCTTCTTAAGTGCTACTTGGTGTAGGTGGCGTTGTTTGCTTACTTGGGAAGATATGAATGAATGCGAGGCTCCGTAATCGAATAAAACTTTAAGCGGTGCGAGTTGATAGAGAACATACCCATCAATACGCTCCGGTCCTCCCGAGCTTCTTCCGCCCGCACATGATTCACGACCACGTCGAAACCCGGTGGCAGCCTCGTTGGGTAGCGGGGTCCCGATGCACCTCGCCCCGCCGCAGGGTGGAGGTTCCTCGACGGGCGTTGCATTGGCGCCGTGCGTACAGGGCGTTGCGTGGTTTTGGACAGCTATTGGAGTAGTGCCCGAATTCTCCGCAATTAAAACGACTCACATTCCTTCTTCCCGGAGCGGCTAGGGTTGGTGTGGGCGTACGGAACGAGGTGTAGCTGACTGTTGACATGGTCGGAGGTGGGAGAACGTCCGGTTGCCGGAACGTTTGGCTTCCATCCAGACGGGGTGGCTCCCTTGGGGCGTTGTGGCGTTCCCTGAAATGGGCGAGCCATAGCGAGCCTCCTCTTGCGGTTATTGTCTACCACCTTTTGGTCATGCTCAAGCCGGACGACCTTGTTGATGAGGCTTTGGAAACCGGTGTGATCCCGCCCGATCATTGGTCCCCTCGTTCGTCATTTAGCCCCTCAATGAATTTGTCTATCTTTTCTTCTTCTGCCCGATCACCGGTGGCGTAACGGCAAGCTGGGTGAACTTGTTCAGGTATTCCTGTACTGAGGTGTTCCCTTGACGCAGTCTGCGGAACTCGTTTTTCTTCATCCTCATCACTGCAGCTGGCACGAAATTCTCGCGGAACGCAGCCGTGAATTCCTCCCATGTTGGTTCGCCGGCGTCTTCAGCTCGTGTCTCCTTGTAGGTGTCCCACCAGTCACTCGCGGGACCCTCCAGCTGGTTAGTAGCGAAGATAACTCTATCTGCTTCTCGGATTCTGACAAGAGTTAGCTTCTTCTCTATTACTCTTAGCCAATCTTCGGCATCCATAGGCTCTTCGGCCGTGGAAAAAGTGGGCGGCTTAGCTCTCATGAATTCTCCCAGACTCGATCCTCCTCGACCTCCTTGATTATTAGCAATTGCTTGGAGAAGCTGGGTGCATAGCCATGACCTCCGCCGGTGGAGGGTTGGGTTACGCGGGTTCTCGTTGGTCGCTGCGGCCCTGCGGCGATGTGCCATCGAAGGAGGGAGATGAATCAAGAGATCGGACTAGTTTAGGTTATAGTGCACAGGAAATTTTTCTTCAAGCTCTTTTGAATAATCTTCAATCAACAGACAAGGTGAAATAATAATAAGCATACGAATTAAGACGTCGCAAGGCGATGCCCGAGTTCATCATATTACATAAAGGGGGTACATGGACCGTACATACACGATCCTTCATGCCAGGATAGCAATAATAATTATATCGTCCAACTAGATCGACTAATTAAGGGTAAATAGGAAGTGCCGCGAGCCGGGAAGGTCCTTCCGCCTAGTCATCCAACCACCCGCAAGAGCCGGCGCCGGAAGTGGGTGGTCCGCGTGAAGCAAACCGAAGTCCCCACGGCTCGGAGGTGGTGGCCTCGGAGTCACGCCGAATCTTCCGACTCGGTGGCCGCGTACTCTTGCGAGCAGTCTGGCGGGTGAGGGGGCCTCCCGTGTGAGTCAAGCGACGAGGGGGAACTTCCTCCTCCATTGAGTCGGTGTCGCTAGACTCCCATTTGATCTCCATGGGCTCGCCTCGGACTCCGTATCGGTGTAGATCCGGATGGGGTTACCCTCTCCCGATCCCGGCTCGGATGGTGCGGTACGGAGCTCGGGGTGGGTCCCATGGATGTAGCACGAGTGGGGTCGACCGTGTACGGTGCGGCTCGTGCTCAACATGAAAGCTTGCTCCATCATAGCTTGAAAAGTATCTAAGCATCTTGGAGTCATAAGGTAATAGTGGTCGGGCACGGGGCGGGATGTGATGGTACGGGCTCGGTGGAAGTACTGCAGCGTAGATAGGACGAGTGCGCATTGTTCCTCTAGCGGTTGATCTCGCGCTTGCTTTTCCGAGCTGCTCTTCCAGCTCTACGAGCCTCCCTCGGGCCATGTAGCGGTCCGAGAGTTGCTCATCTGAGCACCATTGGCTGCGGTGAGTGCGGCATGCTTATCTGGTCTCCACGCCTTGGTGGTGTTGACCGATCATTGAGGCGTGGCGCGATCGTTGATCTCGAGTAGGGCCTCCTCGTACGATCGTCTGGCTGTCTCGCCCAACGCGATAGACGCGTGACCATCGGGTTGTAGCGGCGGGGTAGCCTCCACAGTGCGTCGGGTTGCCCTCTTCGCGGTAAGGATGATGCACGAACTCTGTCATTGTGAGTTCGGCACGGTGTTCCGCATTAAGGCAAAGGAAGGCCTCGCGAGTGCATCTGAATAGGCGCTGCGAGGTCCGGTGTAGCGGGTATGGAAGCAGTAAGATGTCTCGCTTCCCATGCGGGCTTCTATGGATACAGCTGCCTCCCAGGCTGGATACTCTTCGGAGCCATGCCTTTTGATGTGATAGGTGGGTGGCTCCGGGTATCTCAAGCACCATAGTAGGGATGGAGTTGGACCACGAACCCCTCGTCCCGCGGAACGGTGACTTCCCAGGTTCCGTCGTGGTTTGACATCGCTTACGGGCAACTTAGGGTTAGCGGGAGGGAGCTATCATAATCATTTGGTAAAAAGAAATACAGATGTAGAAAAGATATATTTGCATTTTCGGAAATAATAGTTTAAAACTGATCCTACTGTAGGGATATTTCCCTTTGGCCATCTGGTTAGGGGTAGGGCGCCATTTGGTCTTAGCCTACGGTCGCATGGCTCGATACCGCTCGTGGACCCCCGATTTTGAGTCGGGAATCTTTCGTGTTCATAGTACCATTTCCTGGATCAAGTAGTTGGTACCCACGAATGCAGATCTTGGATAATCAAGTGCGCGTGCACGAATAGTCTTACAATACCATTATTACATAAATAGGCCCGAAGGCATTGTTCATCCACAGGACCTTATGGTCCGAATACAATATAAAAACGAGTTTAGATAAGGCGCGGAAAGAGGCGCGGCTTGTCCATTGCCACAGGCAACGACCGGAGCTAAAGTCTAATATGCGCCGTCAGTTCCATCATCCTCCTGGTGATAAGCGTATGGATCTTCCGGCTCTTCAACTCCATCAGCTGGAGGTTTGTGCGTATAGCAAGGGTGAGTACCAACCGTACTCAGCAAGCCAACACAAATTGATGCATATGATAAGGGTATTCAAAGAACATGGCTAGGGTTATTTTTGCGTAAAGCCAGTTTTCACAATTCTTTTCACAAACCTATCGTCTAGCCAAAACAAGTTTTAATTTCATAGTTCATTAATCCCGGCGACGGTTACGTCTACCATCCATCGTGATTTCAGGGATGGCTTCCCGCCTCCGGTTCGTCATGATTTTTCTGGGGAGTCCACCCCTTCTCGCATCCTCGAGAAGTTGATCCACCAGCGAATAAAATCATCATGCAACCCATCCCAGCATTTTTAAGTTCAAGGTCTAGCCAAGCGAAAGTCTTGTCACGATGCTCAATATCCGCGAGCACGGCTATTCGAATAGATTGATTCATTCACACCTGCAGTGGATGTACACTTTACCCGTACTCCGCGACCCCAACAAATGAGCCTACGTCTCAACACATGAGACGGCCACGGCAAAGCCTTTCGATAACCTCACTTTGGCGGTACCCGCTCCATGAACTTATGCCCTCATGCACTCTAGCCGTCCTTTTCTAGCGGTGAGAGGAGTTCGGCGCACCGGGGTAAGGGAGGACATTTCCAATCTTTAAGTTTAATTAACGTAGTTTAATTCCACCATTTATAACAAAAGGCCGCAGCCTCATCCTCATCCCATAACCACATCATAGAGAACCATCTATGCAAGGATACGCCTCCGCTCGGCTATCTAGTCGGCTAGGTCTATACCCATTCGAGAAGTACGGTTGTGCGGCTCGTTTCCGCTATCTCATGGCTCGGTCCTTAATTGACCGGGTCGGCACTTGCCTTTTCCGGAATCCACCCAAATCATCCGCCGCCCAGTCTAAAACATTTGTATAGTACTTTCAATTTTCATCAAACTTAATTCATCATGGTCATGTGGCGCTCATGTCTCCACATGCCGAATCTCAACTACCTTCCCTAAGGTAGTTGCCCAAGCACAAAGCTTTTTCATAAAGTCATGAGTATGCATAAATCTAAGTATAGCATGGCTAAGCGGTTTACCGAAGTTAGGCTTCGGTTATTTGTATCACATCGCGAGTTACAAGGAGTAATTCTAAAGGTAAACAATAGCAAGGTATGGCATAACAAGTATAGGTAACTCGGTAAAGCATGCATGTTTAAAGTTTAAAGTAACATCATTTCGCAATTGGGATCAATATGTTCAAAGGGTGTGAAGACTTGCCTTGCTCGCACGCTGGTTGAGTGGGGTCTTCCGCGTAGTCAGCGTTCACTTCTTCGGACGCTATCCGTACGTGCGAAAAGAAGGGTTGAATCCAATTAAAATCCAACAATATCAACGAAGAGAAAGAGATCTCGAAATGACCGCGGAAAACGGATTCCAAACACAACCTCAAACTCCGTAAATTTTAATAGTTGAATCAACGGAAAGAAGTCCAGTTAAACCGAGCGAACCATCGTAATAAATGTATATTTTGTTCCTAAATTTGAGGATATCCTAAAATAATTAGATTCCTAATTTCCATATCTTCATTAATTGATCTTTAATATTGCAATTATATTTGCTAGGGTTTTGAAATTCTAACGGCCGAATAATGACATTCATGCTTCTTTAAAAAGGGGCTCATGTGAACTTCGATAACAAATTAGAGGTCGGACAATATTTGAATTCATAAAAAGGACAAATTTAATCTAGAAATTACTTTCTCCAAATAATTCTTTTTGGAAGGAAAAAGAATATAATACCCATTCCTAGACAATAATATTTCAAAAACCCTATCTTTTCATCCTAAAATATTTCCAAAACATTTCAAAATATTTTACCCAAATTTTCTTCACTATATTTCTTTTTTTCTATTTCCCCTTTCTTTCCTTCTCTTCCTTTCTTTTTCTTTTTTTCCTTTTCTTTCCCTATTTTCTTTTCCCTTTTCTTTTTAATCCCTCTCTGGTCTCTCTCTGTTCTCTCTCCTTTCTCTTGCTTGCGCCGGTAGCCGACGGGGAAGAGGACGCCGGCGGGGAGGGATGGCCGGACCTAGGGGGCAAGGGGTCCCACCTCCATCTACGAGCCACGAGGGTTCCAATTCAAGGCTTGGGCGGGTTGGAGAGGTGGCGAAATGAGCGGCGACGGCGAGCTCCTAGCGGCGGCGGCGTCGCTCGTCGCGGCGGTGCTCCGGCAATGGCATGGCCAAGGTAGCGGGTGTGGGAGCATCTATGAGGTGTGGAGAAGCTAACTAAAGCATCGGTTTGCCCGGAGAAGCTCCGTTGCGGCCTAGCGACGTGCACGGCGGCGGCAAACAGAGGGCTCGGCGCCGCTCGTCGGCGAGTTCCGGCGGCGCATTGGCTCGGGAATCATGGGGAAACAAAACCTAGAGCACGGAGATCATGGAAGTACCTTCAATTTGGGAAGAACTTGATCGAGGACGATGAATTTTGATTCTTTGCTCGGGCGGCCGAATTAGGGTTCCTCCGACCGGGCCTTGATCTTTGCAAAATTCTTCGCGCACGGGCTATGGTGGCTAGGGATATTTGAGGGGTTTACAGAGGAAACGATCGCGATCAAGATTGGTGTAGAGAGTTTGTGCTATCGCGGTCTACTTATATGGATTTTTGCGGTGAGACCACGGTGGCGTTGCGGGCGCGGGCGTGGCGCGCGTGGTCGGCGTCGGCAAGGCGTGGGAATAGGATGGTGACGACGGTGAGAGCACGCGCGCGGCGCGAGGGCGGCATGGCGGGCGCGGCGAGCGGCGCATGGCACGCGCGAGGGCAGGGCCGGCGCGGCGGGCAACACGCGTCGCACGCGGGCGCGGGCTAGCGGCGCGTGCGCGCGCGCGTGGCGGGAGCGACGCGCAGCGTAGGCGGGGCGGGACGCGGCGTGTGCGGTCGTGCGGGCGAAGGCGGGCCGCCTCGCGCGCGGTACGGCGGCGACATGGCCGACGCGAGCGATGGCACGGCGTGGTACGGGCGACAAAACGCGGCACGGCGAGAACGCGCGTGCGCGGGCCCCGGTGCGCGCGGCGACGCGTGGTGTGCGTGCGCACGGGTGCGGGACGTTGTCGAACACTGCCTACGCATGAACGTGCACTTTTTCATTTATCCCGATTTTAAAATCCTATTTTCCATTTCCATTTCTTTTATCCCTAAAAATTCTAAATGAATTCTAATATTCCCAAAATAACTTTGAGATTATATTTTCAAACTTTTCCCCCACTTTTTATTTTTCAAAATATATTTTTCATATTTTTATTTCTTCTTTTAAAATCAATAACTAGGGGTCTTTAATTAATTTCTAAATTCATATTTCCTTTTCAAAATATTTTTATCATCCAAATCCAAATATTTAGTATTTTTCTTCCACCAGTTAGGGTTTAAACCAAAATATATTCTTCTCAAGAATCTTTTGTAAGTCCACAAAATTAGGTATTTATCCTTCTCCAAATATATATACATTTTGAATTATTATTCTCACCTAGGATATCAAAGCTTAGGGTTTTTATCCAACTTCGCATCAAAGCAATTCAAAAAGAACTCTTATGCAACAGAGCTTGGCAAATAGGAACGATAAATACGATAAGAAGCAATGATTCAAAAAAAAGTTTTTATGAGTTCCGATTTTCACGTCCCGAATTCTACTCCTACGATTTTCAGGATGTTACACGAGACAGGGACAACGATCGAGGAGAAGGCGGAGGCAGGGCCCGAGGCGGCTCCCGAGACAGAGCCGGAGCTGGAGGTGGTGGAGATGGAAGGGATCGGCTTGGGTGGGGTAGAGCTACCAGTGATTAACTGGGACTTGTTCTCCGTCCCCCTAATCGTCATCACCGTCGAGGGAGCCCCCGGGGCCAGGCCAGCCGGGGAGGTAGTTGAGGACCGGCACGCCTCGGGCGCCAAGGTGGTGGTCTTCGGGGGTGCCGAGAAACATACTACCCCGGAGACCGAGGTGTCTGCCGTCAAGGGCTCTAGGGGTCAACCCATCTCGGACGATGGGCCGAGGATCGAGGAGGACCTTGACAACGAGGCGGGAGGTGTAGTGGAGTTCAATCAAACTCTTCGCCACCTCCACGACCTGTACATGGTAAGCGCGAACTTCCCCTATTTCTCCCTTTTTGTCGTACTCAAGGTTTTGCATTTGTAGGGGGTCGTCTGCAAGTCGCCGTCCTCGGATGCGGTCCATAAGCTGGAGGCGAAGTTGGTCGAGGCTTCTCACCATAAGTTTGCCGACCACCTATTTTGGTTTCTTTCCAGAGTTATTAGCTAACCTTCTTGTTGTGCAGAGGGCACCGAGGCCATGGCACACGCCGACAGACTCATCGCGGTTGCCCGGGAGGCCAACCTATTGGCCGAGAAGGCTTAGGCGCAACGGGACAGCGCCCGGGGCTTCTCTAGGCTTCGGACGCCACACTCAAGGAAGCCAAGGCCAAGTTGGCGGCGTCTGAGACGGCGAAGGCCAAGGCGAAGGAGAAGCTAGCGGCGGTAGAGGCGGCGAAGGCCGAAGCCGAGGCCAAGCGGTGACGTCGGAGAAGGCGAGGGAAAAAGCCGAGAGTATGTGTCGATATGAGACACCATCCCTTCTTTTTCTTTTTTGTTTCTTGCTTGTGCTGACCGACCTATTCTTGTGCAGTTCGCTTGTCAATTACCCGTAGGCAAATCGGTGACCTCAAATCCCACTCGGAGGTGGCCGAGGCCCAGTTGGAGCAATACCGGGAGGTGGCCCGAGCACTCCTTGCCGAGGCCGACACCGAGCCGCCGTTGGCCGAGGAGACTGAGGACGCACTCATGGCGCGTCTACTCGAAGGGCCAAAGCGTCTCTGGGCCTTCGTGCGAGACACCGTGAAGACAGCGGCGATGCTCGTCCTCGGCGTGGTGCACAAGCTGTACTCGCATGCCGAGGTCGAGGCAGTCGCCGAAGGCTGGCCGGTCGACGTCTCCAAGGCCGACGTCGAGGGCATTTATGCCGAGGTCAAGCCGACGACGGAGAAGATCGTCGCCGAGATGTCCCTGTAGATAGGATAACTTGTAATAGTCCCTAGAATAGATAGGCAGAGTTAGTCCGAGCCCAAGTACGTAAGGCTTAAACTTTGAATGTAATGAAGCTCGAACTTTTGCTATGATTGGAGAGCAGTTTTTATATTTTGTAATGAAATCTTTTTTAATTTCATGCCATCTATTCGCTTCGTGTTTGACCTCGGGCTCGAGTGACTTTGGCCCTCGAGAGCGCATAGCTGGAGGGCTTCAAGTCGTGCTCGAACCACTTAGTTGTGTACGTAGCGAACATGTGCACGGAGAAGTTAAGATAGAGACAGCCGAGCCCTCTAAGTGTTGTCAGGTCCCGACCCTAGCCGGCTTCAGTAGGGAGCATGCCCTGTATTAATTCGAAGGGCATCAGGCCGAGCCATTGCGCTTAGCTAGATGCGTTATGTATATGTGCTCGAGAAGGCTGTCGAGCCCCCAAGAAGCTCGGGTAGGCTACTCGGGGGAACTTGTCGAGCCCCCAAGTAGCTCAAGTCTACTCAATAGGCTTCTTTCCAGAGAACCCTGTCCACCGCTGGTCAGGGCTGCGTGGCTTAGCACAGACCGTAAGTGTAGCCAAAGAAGTTATTGAGCCTACATAGGCTACTCGGGCGTCGGGAGGAGAACGAGTTCGAGGAAAGCGATAGCCGGTGAGAAACTGTGGAGAAAAGATTGCTTTATTGAAGAAGTTGAGTACAAGGTACTTAGCTGTTCAAGCGTAAAATTGGCGCAAGTGCTCGATATTCCACGAGTTCGGCACTTCTTGCCCGTCCTCTTGAACTAGCCTGTAGGAGCTCGAGCTCATGACGACGGATACGATGGGCCCTTCCCAGGGAGCCGAGAGCTTGTGCATGCCAGCCGAGGACTGCACTCGGCGGAGCACGAGGTCACCAACTTTGAAAGACCTCTCTTGCACGTTCCTGTCATGGTAGCGATGCAGGGCTTGCTGGTAACGGTCTGACTGGATCACCGCGGCGAGCTGAGCTTCTTCGATGCTCTCAATGTCCTTGGCACACAGTTCCTCGGCCATCCCTTCATCGTAGTAGCAAATCCTCGGGGAGTCGTGGAGCATGTCAACCGGGAGAGCGACTTTCGAGCTGTAGACCAGGAAGAACGAAGTCTATCCTGTGGCCCGGCTTGGCAGGTTGTGAAGCCCCCAGAGGACAGTTGGGAGCTCACGAAGCCATCGACCTCCGTACTTCTGGAGGGGGTCGAAAATTTGGGCCTTCAACCCTTGCAAGATCATGTCGTTGGCGCGCTCGCATCGCCCGTTATCCCGGGGGTGTGCCACTGAGGCATACATGACCTCGATGCAACGGTCTTTGCAGAATTCCCAGAAGTCATCCCGGTGAACTGTGTGCCGAGGTCGGTGATGATCTCCCTCGAGATGCCAAAGCGGTAAGAGATGCCCTCGATGAAGTCGGCTGCTTTCTTAGTTGTGCAGGTGTTCAGGGGCATCTCCTAAATCCACTTCATAAACTTGTCGATGGTGACAAAGAGACGGTCGAAGCCTTGTTGTGCTTTTGGGAACGGGCTGACCATGTTAAGCCCCCAGCATGCAAAAAGGCCACGACGGTGGGATCGTCTGGAGAGCTTGAGCGGGAAGATGATGTTGCTTGGCGAATAACTGGTAGCCGACTGTTAACACCATAATTTGGTAAGCCCCGATGTCCCCATCGGCTAAGTGTTCATATCGGCTCAAAGCTAGAATTGGTTTAGAGTTCTGCATTAGCCGATGAGGGTTTTCTGTTGTCAACATCCTCAGCAGTCGGATTCTTGTTAGATTCGGTTTGAGAAAATCTTATCCAGAAGAGACCGAGTTTAGGAAGGATGCGGCTTGTATCTATTAATTAGGAAGAGTTTGCTAACTTTCTGTTTTATCTTTAGGAAAGTGTGTTAGTGTCCAATAAAGACTCGGTTTGTTTCCTTTTATCGTTAGAAAAGTTTGAATTTATAATCTGTTAGGATCTCTGTTAGCCTACGGGTATAAATATGTAAGCCTGAGGTTCATGTAAAAAAATCTCTCGATCAAAAAATTCGGTGTATCGCCACCTTTTACTTTTTCTACTTTATTCATCATCTGGTGGAACTTGGCACCCGACGTGGGGCTGCATCGGCTTCGATCTCCCGCGAAGAGGTAAGTACAATGTCTCATCGGCCTAGGTATATCATCTCTATCTTTAGTTCCATTACTGTTTATAGATACATCGGCTTAGTTAGGACTTTCTCGGTTAGGTTCGATATTCTGATCAAGTTGATTTTTCTTTTAACATAATGTTTCTTTAAACATAATGTTGCTTTAGATAGATTTGTTATATCCATCACATTAGACAAATCTATCGGCTCATTGAATATTAGATTATCATATACAATCTTGTACTGCATCGGTTAGGTCCGACCTACTAGATTGTTGTTGATAATCTAAGTTTCGTTAAGCCGACAGGTTCATGCTAATGTTTCATCGGAGGGTTAGTCGGTCTTATCTGATGTGTTAAATTTCTCCTTGATAGTTTTGCTCTCTTGGTTAAATTTAACACATGACCACTTTGATCGGTGTCATATCGGCTGATCTAAATCTATCAGGCAATCATCAACCTTATGCTGCATCGGTTAGGTCCGACCTATGAGGTTGTGGTTGTAAATTAGATTTATTATAGTCAGTAGGCATCAATCATCGTTTCATCGGAGTTTCAGCCGATGAGTTATCTGAACGTTGCATTGGCTTACAAGGTTCATATATAAGTTGGATTTAGTCGATTGCAGCAAAGGTTTCATTGACTACTTAATCATTTGGACTTGGTGACATCGGATCTCCAGCCGATTGTCAGAATCTACATCGGACACATAGCCGATTATTCAAAACACGCTGATCGGCTGTCAACAGATCGGCTGTTTCGATTATTGGTCTATCGGCCGATATGATTTATGTTCTGCTGTTTTGCATATCTTGTCAGTGGCAGGATTAAACTGACTGGTATGCCCGCGCTTCAATGATTTTAGGATCTGCACTGGAGCTAAGAAGATCTCCCAGGCCAGCGTGTGATCTGACGTCAGTACATCTTTTGGCACGACAGCGGCGGTACGGATTTGGCGTCAACACTAGTGCAGCGCTGAACCAGTTCCTTGGCATCTTTGTTGGCGGTCAGCCAGTAGAAGCCCGAGCGAAAGGCATTGCCAACCAGCGTGCGAGCGCCCGAGTGGTTGCCGCAAATACCCGAGTGAATTTCATCGAGAATCTTGATGTCGTGGTCCCTTGGGACACATAGCAGGAGCACTCAGGTGGAGGGAGCACGCTTGTAGAGCTCGGAGCCACGTACTGCTTGGAGTGTCGAATGATGCGCTCGGTCGCGACCTTGTCAGGCGGTAGCGTCTCGGTGACAATGTAGTCGATGACCTCCCGACGCCAGTCATCCGAGGTACTGGTGATGGCGAGCACCGAATCACCTGGTGGCGGAGGGGTCGGCATGGGCGGCTCAGCCTCCTTGATCGACGGCTGGAGTACCTCTTGGACAAAAGTTCCCCTCGAGACGACTGCCCAATAGGATCCGAGTTTGGACAACTGGTCGGCGGTTGCATTGGCGTCGCGGGGAACATGGTGGAACTCGATGCCGCTGAATTTGCCTTTCAGTTTCTGGACCTTGACGCAGTACGCATCCATCTTTTCACTCGATCAGGACCAATCCTTGTTGACCTGACTGAACACCAGTTTTGAATCACTGTACACAATGAGGCGTTCAACGCCGATGGATTTGGCTATCCGAAGACCATGGAGTAGGGCTTCGTACTCGGCGGCATTGTTCAACGCTTTGAAGAGCAACTGGAGAGCGTACTTGAGATGCTCACCGCGGGAGACGGAGTATGCCGGCCTCGCGACGGCTCCGTCGATGCCGAGCAAGCCGTCAAAGTATATGGTCCAGTCGGCTGGTCTCGGTGGTCGGCGAAAGTTGGATCTCGGTCCACTCGGCCATGAAGTCGACAAGGGCACAGGAGTCCTACGGGAATGGAAATAAACCCATAATCTGCACTGTTACTTTCGTTTTTGTTCTGTTTATTTCAGAAACTTCAGAGGCTATTATAACTATTCTTTCTCCTTTGCAAGCGCCAATGCTGCGAGCGCAATGGAATCAGACTTGCACTAGAAGTGGAATCATATATTCATGAGCCGGCTCACAAGCCTAACGAGTCGGCTCGAGCTTTAAAACAAGCCAAGACGAGCAGGGTTTCTAGCTCGTTAGGATAATGAGCCAAGTCGAACCAACTCGTTATCCTAACGAGCCAAGCCGAGCCGAGCCGGCTCGCTATCCACCCTACCTGGGACTTGATGGCGTTGCATGGTTTGTAGTGAATGGAAAATTCGCCCATCTCCACCGCCCACTTAACCACCCGACCAATGGCTTCATGGTTCCGGATGATGTCCCCAAGGGAGTATTCAGTCACCGCAACCACCTGTAGGATCGAATGCCCAACTAAAAGCCAACCAGAGGGGGGGTGAATGGTTGAGTACCTCAAAAACAAAGTTTTAGCGGAAATAAAAACTTCACCTCGTTTTCCGACGCCGGTCGACTGCCGGTGTCGCACCGGTCGACCGTCTTTGTTCGACCGGCCCGACCGCTGATGGCCTTCGGTCGACCGCCCGTAGCTGATCGCCTTAGCCGATTTGCCTGTAGTAGCCGATGCCGATGAAGAGCCGACGACGTCCGGTCTGACCGCCAACGTGCTTGTGGTCTAACCGGAATGAAAGCGCGGTCTGACCGCCGTATCCTCTACGGTCTGACCGGTTAGCAGATCCAAATTACGCCGCCGCACCGAGGAAGAAGTAGACACAAAGAACTATCAAGAAAATTGATCTTTATTGAAACTCTCTGTGTTTACAAAGTGCATGCAAAGCACTCCTCAAAAATCTCAAGATAAACTCTAACTTAAAACCCTAAAAACTTGAACTCCAAGCAATAGAAACGATACCGAGAGGCCACGCCTCCCTCACTATTTATACACAAAATCCGCAGCCAAGAGCCACGAATCCTACTCATACAAGAAGACCTAATCCACTAGGAAACCTTCCCGTACAAGAAACAAACTATACATAAACCAACCGTAACAATCTCGATTTTCCTAAAACCGAAATTCCGCTTTTCATACGCAACAATATCTCCATTGTATGCCATATGGAAACTTTCCAATCATGTGCACTAATCTCTACCCTTTAGCATCCCGCATGATCCCCATCTCGGACGTCACCTTATCTCCAAGTTGACTCCGACTCGATCACCGGCAACACTTTCCCGAGGCGTAAAGAATACCTGCACACAATTAAATAAAGAATACCATATCCGAGCACAAGCTATCCAAACTTGACTCATTGTTAGCATAAACAACCAGACACGTGCATAGGAACACGAAACTTCCATGTATGTATAAGGAAACAAACCGAAACCAAAACCGAAACGAAATCGGCAACCGGATCGGGGCTGGCTGGTCGACCGCAGTAACGCCCGGTCGACCGCGAAACACGTCCGGTCAGACCGGTAGAACACTCCCGGTCAGACCGGCTGTGGCAGCCGACTGAACACTGTTCATCGTCCAAAAATTCAACTCTTTCAACATCGAAACACTTAAACCAATAAATCCCAAATACCAATTGTTCATCATTAAATAAAGAATCAAACACACTTTGATTTTACAATCTCCCCCTTGATGAACACATTGGCAAACAAAATAAAAGAGTTGTTTTGGTGTTTGAAAAGTTAAAAACAAAAATGATAAGAAGCATTGAAGAGCTCACAAATCAAAGAAAATTTCTCCCCTTTTGAAAAGAAAGAAAATCCTTTGACCCAAAAAAAACTTAAACTAACTTAAACTTGCTTGCACTTCTTTTGTTTGTTCTCCCATGCAAATGTTCTCCTAAACAACATTATTTTCTCCCCCTTTTGACAATGAATTCATCAAGCATAGGAATTATGTTTATTTAATTGTCAAGAGCTTAGCACCATACATAAAGCAAGTCAAGTCATGTGTTGCAATAATAAGAAGATAAATTTATCAATTAGATAGCAAATATGCATTAAAGTACAATCATGAATCAAATATTTTATAATTAAGAGCAATAACACAATAAAAATTCATGGATTTCAATGATTTAGAATGCAACATCTTTACAAGCACATAGGTTGAAAGATAAACCCAAATATATATACCTATTGCAATCTTCATTCTTTCTCAAATATACCTTTTTGCACATATAATTCAAGAGAAAAACTTTTTCATATTGATTTGAGCCATATTTGTTGCTCATATTTTTTCTCTTAATTATTCCGAGTACGTCCTTGTCGTCAAGACTATTTCCAAGGATTCGATACTCATTATTTTTGCTCACATCGAATATGTCCTTGTCGTCAAGACTGTTTACAAGGATTCGGTATTCATTTTTTTCTCTCATAGATAATATTTTATTCTCTTTTCACAATGAGCAATTTTAAGTAATTTGAGGAATATTAAAGCAACATAATATATATACAAGCATTTAAAATCCAACACAAGTACGAGTATCAACATTGCATATTTCTTTAATTCAAGTATTGCTTTAGAGTGTCATGCATTATTTCTCTTAAGTATAAACTCTAGATCACATAAAAATACTAGAATACATATAAGCTATGCTAGTGACAAATAAATCTTCATAATATTGCTAGCATGCACATGATCAACAATATGTATGGATAAAGCTCTCTTTTTAATTTATTTTAATTTTGTAGCTTGATAAATCAAAGAGCATAAAAACTCCCCCTCAAAACATGCCAAACGGATGAATGATTCCCAATTACTCTCGAAGAAAAGCAAAGCGAGAAGAATCCAACACGAGTGCATAAAAACATAAACTCCCCCTAAAATTAACCTTCAATTTTCCCAAGGAAAAACAAAGAAGAAATTAAAGATCTTTGAAGAAGACATCCAATTGCAAATGATATCACCAAGGTTCTCATAAAATGACATATATCCACTTCTTGATGTCATCATGAAAAACAATCATTGTCTTCACATTACACACATATGGGGAGTATGCCATCAAAATACCTACAAACAAGAAGATGTCGAGGCCTCCATGTTGGGGTTAGAAATAAGAAATTTTGGAACCCAACATTGAGTCACACGACCAGTAGAACTAGTAGGTACGTATGCGCAAACAAAATCAGAACCAGACTTACCTGAAACATTACCTTGTTGCTTTACAAAAGTCTGATTTGAACTATGCACAAAATTGCCCTGAGGCCGGTCCGACCGCCGCACGCACTCGCGGCCCGACCGAGCTCGGCTCCTTGGCCCGACCGCTGATCAATCAAGGGTTCGACCGCTGGTCGTGGCCGGCCCGACCGACTTGTCGCTGTCGGTCCTGATCGCACTCCTCGAACCAAAACCTGATTTTTGCCATTGTTGCTTTGCAAAAGCAATTTCTCTTTTCCTTTTCTGTTTACGGGCAAGTCTAAAACAAAATCCAACCAAATGTCCATCTTTTCCACAATACGAACAAGTATATCTCTCATGATACTTAGAAGCACAAGTAGAAACAGATGGTTTTGAAATATTAGTTTTAGTTTCTTTTAAACAAAAGAAAGAGATGGCAAATTTCCAGATTTGAAAATTGTTTTCAAAGCATTAGGTTTTGTTAAGATTTCACCATTTTCGGTCACATTCAAAACACCTTTGGTGAAATAATCATGAGCATCAAAACCTATTCCCTTTTTGTCGCAACACACTTTAGATTTGTCCAAAATCATGTTAAGTTGTTTCTTACCATCGAAAATTTTTGCAAAAACTTTTCAAGTAAGAAACTTCTTTTCAAGTTTAGCACAATTATCACAACTAATCATGACATCTTTACCTTTGCGACATTTAGAGCAAGAAGTTACCTCATCTTGTTTAACTAGTTCTTCCATATGCTTAACACGAGCTAAAGCATCTTTTAATTTCAATTCATTAGCATCACAAGTTAAACAAGATTTAGAAGCCAAAACTTGAGAATTATTGACATCCCTAATCTTTGAAATTTCCAGCATTAAAACCTCACAATTTTTGCAATTATCATCATTGGGAATAAGAGATTTCAATCTAGCAATTTCAGCATTTAAAGATTCAATTACAAATTCTTGTTTTTTAAACATTTTCTCACATTTTTTATTCTTAGTACTTAAAACAAGAATTGAATCCTCAAGTGAGCTTACCTCATTTTCTTCATTTGAAGAATCTTCATCTCCACGTGTCATGAGACGACGCCGGAGATGTTCTTGCCCTTCTCCTCCTCACTGTCGAATCTATGTCGCTGAGTGGCTCAAAAGCGGCATAGACTTGACTCAGCACTTTCTTGATCATCTCCTTGGAGCGCTTCACTTTGGGCTTGTCATCCTCCGTTTTCTCCGCGCTCTTATCCTCCTTCTTGCTTCTCCCAAGTTTGGGGCAGTTTGAGCGAATGTGATCCAAAGCACCGCACTCAAAACACCGAGCTGGTCCACCTCTTTTCCTGAACCTGACTTTGTTCACAGCTCGAGAAAGTTTGTTAGCGGCAAGAACCAAGTCCTCCTCCTCGAATTGCTCGATTTGTTCATCGGACATGGCTTTAATTAAAGCAAGAATAGTAGGACCCGATGAAGAAACAATCGACGAAGAAGCAGCCAAAGAAGAAGCAACAACAGAAGAGGAAGTAGCCAAGGCACTTGACTTGGAATCAATTTTCCGAGAAAGAATGTTCATCTCATGAGTTTTGAGTTTAGTGTAAAGAGAATCCAAAGTCAAAGTAGCCATGTTGACAGACTCCTGAATTGAAGTAACTTTCATCTCCCAAATAGACATGTCAAGACCATTCAAAAAGTGGCGAGAAATCTCAGATTGTGGATAATTAGTGTCATAAGAAGAATCAACAGATCTAAGACTACTCAAAATTTTGTTAAACCCACCAAGATAGTTATCTAAAGCTTCAGCAGGTTTCATCTCAAATTTTACATATTCCTTTTTGAAAAGATCTCGACGAAGTTCTTTTATGTTGGTAGTTCCTTGATGAAAGTTTTTCAAAGCATTCCAAATCTCGTTGGCAGTTTGAAGATGTGAAACGCGATCAAAATCTGAACGAGAAATCTCATTCAATAAAATATTGCAAGCTTTGCAATTGTTATTAAAATCAGTATTCAAAGCCTCGGAATTAATCACTTCGGGAATAGTGTAAGGAAGAGCAACCTTTTGCCAAACATCGTAATCTTGAGCCATTATATAAGATTGCATCTTGCTACACCAATAAGCAAAATCGGTTCCATCAAAAACATGTGGCTTAGTTGAAAAATTATGAGACATGGCGAAAAATTTTTTAGATCAATAAAAATCCAAAGCAGAAAAACGTGGCTCTGATACCACTTGTAGGATCGAATGCCCAACTAAAAGCCAACCAGAGGGGGGGTGAATGGTTGAGTACCTCAAAAACAAAGTTTTAGCGGAAATAAAACTTTACCTCTGTTTTCTGACGCCGGTCTGACCGCTGGATTCGCACCGGTCTGACCGTGCTGTTCAGACCGGTCTAACCGCCTGATGGCCTTCGGTCTGACCGCCCGTAGCTGATCGCCTTAGCCGATTTGCCTGTAGTAGCCGATGCCGATGAAGAGCCGACGACGTCCGGTCTGACCGCCAACGTGCTTGTGGTCTAACTGGAAAGAAAGCGCGGTCTGACCGCCGTATCCTCTACGGTCTGACCGGTTAGCAGATCCAAATTACGCCGCCGCACCGAGGAAGAAGTAGACACAAAGAACTATCAAGAAAATTGATCTTTATTGAAACTCTCTGTGTTTACAAAGTGCATGCAAAGCACTCCTCACAAATCTCAAGCTAAACTCTAACTTAAAACCCTAAAAACTTGAACTCCAAGCAATAGAATCGATACCGAGAGGCCACGCCTCCCCTCACTATTTATACACAAAATCCGCAGCCAAGAGCCACGAATCCTACTCATACAAGAAGACCTAATCCACTAGGAAACCTTCCCATACAAGAAACAAACTATACATAAACCAACCGTAACAATCTCGATTTTCCTAAAACCAAAATTCCGCGTTCCATACGCAACAATATCTCCATTGTATGCCATATGGAAACTTTCCAATCATGTGCACTAACATCTACCCTTCAGCATCCCGCATGATCCCCATCTCGGACGTCACCTTATCTCCAAGTTGACTCCGACTCGATCACCGGCAACACTTTCCCGAGGCGTAAAGAATACATGTACACAATTAAATAAAGAATACCATATCTGAGCACAAGCTATCCAAACTTGACTCATTGTTAGCATAAACAACCAGACACGTGCATAGGAACACGAAACTTCCATGTATGTATAAGAAAACAAACCGAAACCAAAACCGAAACGAAATCGGCAACCAGTCGGACTGGCTCGGTCGGTCTGACCGCCGAAACACCTCCGGTCAGACCGGTAGAACACTCCCGGTCAGATCGGCTGTGGCAGCCAACTGAACACTGTTCATCGTCTAAAAATTCAACTCTTTCAACATCAAAACACTTAAACCAATAAATCCCAAATATCAATTGTTTATTATTAAATAAAGAATCAAACACACTTTGATTTTACACCACCTTGTGGGCTTGGAAGTATTGCCTCAGCTTCCGAGTGGTGATGAGGACACCGTACAACAACTTTTTTATCTGGGGGTACCGAATCTTGGAGGATCCGAGGATCTCCACCGATGCTTCGGTGAGTCGATGCTTGAGCCGGCTTCTATATTTTTGAATAGAAGCTTTGTGCTCTCCTCGATTCAAAAAAATAGAAGCGGCTCGAAGCATCGGCTCATCGAAGCATCGGCTCGATGAGCCGATGCTTTCGAGCGGCCCTCTTCAACCCGCCCCTAATCCCATGTAACATCCCGAAAATCGAAGAAATTAAAATCGGAACGTAAAAATCGGAACTTTCAAAAACTTTTGTGTGTTGCCTTTCTCTCGTATTATTTGCTTCTTATTTGCCCCTCGTTGCATAAGTTTAGTTGTGAACAATTCCTCTCGATGTTCGTGAATGGCTTGGATTTTGTTGGGAATAAAATTTTGAAATATGGGAGTAGGAATTTTTAAAATAAAATCTAAAAGGGATGCGGATTTTTGAAAATATGTATTTGAGAAATAAAATATTAAATGGTGATTATGGAAGATTAATTAGGGTATAAAATAGACAATAAAAATATTTAGGGATTTACAAGAAATCTAGGAAATTTTTGGAATTTAAAATAGGAAATTATGAAATTAGGAAAAAGGGAATTAAATAAATATGAAAAATATATTTGGAAAAATAAAAAGTGGGGAAAAAGTTGGAAATATAATATTAAAAATTATTCTAGGAATATTAGAATTTATTTTGAATTTTTAGAATGGAAGAAAATAGAAATTGGAAATTTGGAATTAAAAATCGGGAAATTATAAAACGTCACTATTCATTGCGCAGCAGATGTTCGACGCCGTACCGGCCCGGATGCGCGCCCGCCGCGCGTCGCCGGCCGTACGCGCCGCGCGCCACGCGCGCCGCGACGGACCCGCCCGTGCCGTGCGCCATCGTCGCCATCCGCAGTTCGTCCGCCGCGCGACCCCCCGCGCCTCGCCAAGTGCCGCCGCGCCAAACCCGGCCCCGTGCGCGCCGCGTCCGCGCGCCCGGCCCCGACCTCCCCCCGCCCCCTTTTCTCTCCCGTTTCCCCTCGGCCGCCGCTATAAAATGGGGGCAAAACCCCACTTCCTCCCCCACCTAGCCGCTCCTAGCCCCTCTTTCTCTCTCCGGTCCCCTTCCCTCCCGAGCGCCGACGCCACCGCAAACCGCCGTGCGCCGCCGTCGCCGCGAAACCGAGAGCCGCCTGTCGTGCCGCCGTTGTGCGCCGAAGCCGCCCGAGCCTCGCCGTACCTCCCCGAGAGCTGATGAAGACATCAATACTACCGATACATCCACGCCTCCACACGTACAACTTCATGGCCCAATAACCCGCGCTCGTGCACGTCAACTCAACCATCAGGTGAGTTCATTCTTAAGTTTATGTTCCTCTTCTTTATACCCTGGAGGTGCGTGCACTTTTGTTTTACTCAGGAACGATGGAGAGGATCCAACGGGAAGAGGATTCGCACGGGGTGGATTCGGACCGCAGCACAATGCCAAGTTCTAACGGCCGCCACGACTTATGCAAACTCCGATTTGGGCGTGCAAGTACTTGATGGAAAGGTTATCAAGTCTACTTTCAAATGGATCCAGCCCCATGTCAATATCTGTCCTGGAGCGGCCGCAATTGTTCTTTTTCTACCGAGTGTTTTCTGTCTTTGGTGTTGCGTCACCTCTTTTTGCCCAATGGACCGTGTATCAAGTTGGGCCCATTAGGGGCGCGTCCTAGGGTTTAGCACGACTCCGACACCCCTGTGGTCGTCTCTCCCCTCTACTTAATCCTTCACCGCCAAGCAAGAAGGGTAGGTTTTGTTGATTAGAGTTAGCCTTTTGCTACTTGCACACAGCGCGCGTGTCGGCTAGACCGTCCGTCTGTTTGTCTTCGAACTCCACCATATCGTGTATTCAGATTGAATCTTTCATCTTAATATATAGCAATTTCAGTGCTTGTTTTACTTGTTCTTGCTTGTTCTTCGATTGCTTGCAGGACGAGTGTCCTAGTGGCCGGGTTGTCGCGCACCGCAAGATCGCGTCAACCATCGGAGACGGTGTATCGGTTGCTAAGGCGCATCGTCCTTGGACGGTTGTAGTCGGGCCGTGAACGTCGCCTCTATTCCCCAATCGAGTTATCCTCCACCTCTCATCGAAAGATCGGGACTAAACCCTAGCGGGATCGCATCGCTGGTATCGAGCGCGGTTGATCGGTGAGAGATTTTTTTTTGCCCTTCGTTGTTTAATTTTGTTTCCTATAGTCCAGAAAAAACCAAAAAAATAGTAGATTAGCTCAATCCTAAAAACCCTTTGAGCCTTTTTTTACTAGGACTGCTTAGTTAGGGCTTGTTGAGTCTTCGATTGCATAGTTGTGTCAATGTGCTGGTCTTAGTGTTTAGGCGATTAGAGTTTCGAGTTCTTGCCACCACATACCGCCACCTTCACCATCGCCGCCATCACCTTTGTTTTAGCCGTCATCACCACCATCGCTGTCACCCACCAATTACTTTCCTTCCATAGTTTGATCCGTTTCCGTCGTTCTGTCTTGCCTTTGATCCAGCCATCGCAAGAAAGGAAATAGAACCCCGATTCGAGTTGCTCGCCTTAAAACAGTGATATCTTTCTCATACGGGCTGGAAATTAGGCAAATAAGATATCTACGGACATCTACAGAAAAAGTTACATCCGTCTGTTCCCTGCTTTGCCGGGTTTGGCAATCTTAAAATCGTCAAATTCCGCTTGCAAAATTCTGTTTTCGTGGCGAGAAGCTTCGGAACCCCTTTCGGTAAAACTTTGAAGAATTCCACGTGCCTCATTTTTTGTCCGTTTGAGCTAAGAATTTTTGTGGTTGGTTCTAGTGTGCCCCTGGTTGTGAAAAAAATATCAAAAAAATAAAAAAATTAAAAAAAGTCGCATCTCTCTCCTCGGCACTAGAGAGAGAATAAAAAAAAAAGAAAAAAAAAAAAAAGAGAGAAAAAAGAAAGAAAGGGGCCGACTCGTGAGAACCTTTCCTTTGTCTCCTTTGTCTCCTTCTCCTTAGTCCCGTTTGTCTCCACCTTCCTGTGATCGTGTCTGTTTGGGTTTGTATCTTGTGGCGTCCTTTGTGGTTAGGCTCGCGTCTCTATTTCGTCTAGCCTAGGACCAACACGGTACCGACCTTGAGCGTTTACTCAATTTGCTTTGACTAACGTGGTTGCTAGTACTTCCTTGTGCATTACTTTCAGCCCTTCTATAGCTCCACACATACGACTACGGCTTGACAACAGCCTTGTTGCTACGGCGCCGATACACCTCGTTCCACGGTTGCGAGACTTGTCGGTTGTCGTCACCCCTCCCGTGAGCATGGTAAGAACTGGTAAGAACTTGTGAGATAAGCTGAGAGCGAGCGCCTTTCGTAGCCACACCCCAATAGTTGTAGGGATTAATTCTTGTCAACTGTTTTCGTTTTTGTTTTGTTATATTAACCATGGCAGGCTCGGAGGAAGAAGAAGGTGCATCCCATTCTCCACGCACTGGACGCATCATACAACATTTTGCAAGGGAAGTGAAGCGGCACACGAAGGACTTGATGCAGATCCGTAGGTGACGAATGACAAGATCGGGCAATTGGAGGCCACACAAATCGATGCCACAACCGGCTCGCCGGGTTGGAGGCATCGGTCGCGCGTATTGACACCAGCCTTGCTACACTTGTGAGGCATTTTGATAACCTCAATGCTCGGGGCCATGATCAGCATGATGAAGACGACGTTGATGGTGAGTACGGTGAGGACAACTTCGATGGTGACTATACCGCTGACACGAACATGATGACCGCAACGCTCGTGATCGCCGTCGGCTACGTAACAACCGTAGAGGCATGGGAGAACACCGCCGACGAGAGGTACGCAATGAAGATGCTTTTTCTAAAGTCAAATTTAAGATACCTCCTTTTGATGGAAAATATGATCCCGATGCATACATTACATGGGAGATTGTTGTTGATCAAAAATTTGCATGCCATGAATTCCCGAGAACTCTAGAGTTAGAGCGCTACTAGTGAGTTCTGCTTTCGCCTCTGTGTGGTGGATAGAACGTGGCAAGAAAAATCCTAACAACATGCCACAGACTTGGGATGCTTTGAAACGGGTCATGCGGGCTAGATTTGTTCCTTCTTACTATGCACGTGATTTGTTAAATAAATTGCAACAATTGAGGCAAGGTGCTAAAAGTGTAGAGGAATATTATCGGGAATTACAAATGGGCATGCTTTGTAATTTAGACGAGTCCGAGGATGCTGCTATGGCTAGATTTTGGGTGGTCTAAACCGTGAGATCTATGACATTGTGGATTACAAAGATTACACTAATATGACTCGATTGTTTCATCTTGCTTGCAAAGCTGAAAGGGAAGTGCGGGGACGACGTGCTAGTGCCAAGACTAATGTTTCGGGAAAATTGACATCATGGCTGCCACGCACGCCTTCTACTCCTTCACCATCTTCCACACCCCGGCGGTCGGCACCTTCTCCATCCAGCGACAAGCCACGTGTCCCGTGTTAGTGCACCGACTAAGACAGCCCAAACCGCCGCGAGTGCTTCTTCGTTGCATCCACTGGAAGAACAAGAGATGTCCAATGTCATCGTTGCAAGGGCTATGGGCATGTCCACTGGATCGCCCAAGCAAGCGTGTTTTGGTAGTAAAAGATGATGGTGAGTATTCCTCGGCTAGTGATTTCGATGAAGATACACTTGCTTTGCTTGCGGCGACCATGCGAGATAAAGATGAGGGAACGAAGAACATATTGGTGCGATGGCGAACGCTATGACAGCCTCATTGTGCGCGTGTGCTCGCACACAAATGGAGAAGGCCGAGAAAAATCAGCGGCACACCTTGTTCCAAACAAAGTGCGTCATTAAAGAGCGTTCTTGCCGCTTGATCATCGATGGAGGAAGCTGCAACAACTTGGCTAGCAGTGAAATGGTGGAGAAGCTTGCACTCGCACCAAACCACATCCCCACCCATATCACATTCAATGGCTAAACAACGGTGGTAAGGCAAAGGTAACCAAGTGGTGCGTATTAATTTTGCAATTGGGGCATATCGTGATGTTGTTGAGTGTGATGTTGTACCTATGCAAGCTTGTCATATTCTGTTAGGTAGGCCATGGCAATTTGATATGGATTCTATGCATCATGGTAGATCAAATCAATATTCTTTTATGTACCATGATAAGAAAATTGTGTTGCATCCCATGACCCCGAAGCTGTTTTTGAGGATGATGTTGCTAGAGCTAAGAAAGAGAAGAATCGGGTCCATGCTATAAGTGAAAATCAGATTGTAGCCAAAGAACATGTGCAACATAACAAGAGAGAATCTAAATCGACAATAAAAATGTGATTCAATTGAAAGGTTCTTGCATGCTTGTGTTAAATCGATGTTGACAATTTGGATACAACTGAAACCGTATGCTATGCTTTTGTATGCAAGGATGCTTTGTTTTCCTTTGAGGATATACTGTTTCTTTTCCACTGCGGTCACTAATCTTTTGCGGGAGTATGAGGATGTTTTTCCCAGGATGTACCGGGGCTACCACCGTGTGTGTGGAATTGAGCATCAAATCGATCGATTCCGGGGCTTCACTACCCAACCGCGCGCCATACGTAACCAACCCCGACGAGACCAAGGAAATTCAGCGTCAAGTTCGGGAGTTGCTTGATAAAGGGTACGTACGAGAGTCTCTTAGTCCATGTCTTGTGCCGGTGATTTTGGTGCCTAAGAAAGATGGATCTTGGCGTATGTGTGTTGATTGTAGAGCTATTAATAACATTACCATTAGATATCGTCATCCAATTCCTAGGTTAGACGATATGCTTGATGAATTGAGTGGCTCTACTGTCTTCTCAAAAGTTGATTTGCGTAGTGGATACCACCGATTCGTATGAAGTTGGGAGATGAGTGGAAAACAGCTTTCAAAACTAAGTTTGGATTATATGAGTGGTTAGTGATGCCTTTTGGTTTAACTAATGCACCTAGCACTTTCATGAGGTTGATGAATGAGGTTTTGCGTGCTTTCATTGGCAAATTTGTGGTGGTATACTTTGATGATATTCTGATTTATAGCAAATCTTTAGAGGAACACCTTGATCATTTACGTGCTGTTTTTAATGCTTTGCGCGATGCACGTTTGTTTGGTAACCTTGCGAAGTGCAGTTTTTGCACCGATCGTGTATCGTTTCTTGGCTATGTTGTTACACCGCAGGGAATTGAGGTTGATCAAGCCAAGGTCGAGGCAATTCGAGTTGGCCGCCTCCTAAAACGGTCACACGGGTTCGAAGCTTTTTAGGACTTGCGGGATTCTATCGGCGCTTCGTGTGGGATTTCAGCACCATTGCCGCACCGCTGAATGAGCTTACAAAGAAGGGAGCGCCTTTCACGTGGGGCACCGCACAAGTGAACGCCTTCAACATGTTAAAAGATAAGTTGACACATGCACCTCTCCTCCAACTTCCAAATTTTAATAAGACTTTTGAACTCGAATGTGATGCTAGTGGGATTGGATTGGGTGGTGTTTTGCTACAAGAGGGAAAACCCGCTGCATATTTCAGTGAAAAATTGAGTGGGCCTGTTCTGAATTATTCTACTTATGATAAAGAATTATATGCTCTTGTGAGAACTCTGAAAACATGGCAACATTATTTATGGGCCAAGAAATTTGTCATACATTCGATCATGAATCTTTAAAACATATTCGTAGTCAAGGCAAACTGAATCGTAGGCATGCTAAATGGGTTGAATTTATTGAATCTTTTCCTTATGTCATTAAACACAAGAAGGGAAAGGAGAATATCATTGCTGATGCTTTGTCTAGGAGATATACTTTGTTGACACAACTTGACTACAAAATCTTTGGCCTCGAAACAATCAAAGCCCAATATGTGAATGATGATGATTTTAAAGACGTGTTGTTGCACTGTAAGGATGGAAGGACATGGAACAGATTTGTCTTCAATGATGGGTTTATTTTTAGATCTAACAAGCTATGCATTCCAGCTAGCTCTGTTCGTTTGTTGTTGCTGCAGGAAGCGCATGGCGGTGGGTTGATGGGGCATTTTGGTGCCAAGAAGACGGAGGACATCCTTGCTAGCCATTTCTTTTGGCCGAGGATGAGAAGAGACGTGGAGCGATTTGTGGCTCGCTGCACGACATGTCAAAAGGCTAAGTCACGCTTAAACCCCCATGGTTTATATATGCCTCTACCTGTTCCTAGTGTTCCTTGGGAAGATATTTCAATGGATTTTGTGTTGGGCTTACCTAGGACCAAGAGGGGGCGAGATAGCATTTTTGTGGTTGTGGATAGGTTTTCTAAAATGTATGCTAACTATAGAGCGCATGAATGCTAACTATAAGCTTGCTGGTGACAAAGATAGACGTCAATTGAATTTTGAACCTGGTGATTTGGTTTGGTTACATTTGCGAAAGGAACGGTTTCTGATTTACAAAAGTCTAAGTTGATGCCTAGAGCTGATGGACCTTTTAAAGTGCTTGAAAAAATTAATGAAATGCATACAAGCTTGATCTCCCTGCAGATTTTGGGGTTAGTCCCACTTTTAACGTTGCAGATTTAAAGCCATATTTGGGAGACGAAGATGAGCTTGAGTCGAGGACGACTCCAATGCAAGAAGGGGAGGATGATGAGGACATCAATACTACCGATACATCCACGCCTCCACACGTACAACTTCATGGCCCAATAACCCGCGCTCGTGCACGTCAACTCAACCATCAGGTGAGTTTATTCTTAAGTTTATGTTCCTCTTCTTTATACCCTGGAGGTGCGTGCACTTTTGTTTTACTCAGGAACGATGGAGAGGATCCAACAGGAAGAGGATTCGCACGGGGTGGATTCGGACTACAGCACAGTGCCAAGTTCTAACGGCCGCCACGACTTCATGCAAACTCCGATTTGGACGTGCAAGTACTTGATGGAAAGGTTATCAAGTCTACTTTCAAATGGATCCAGCCCCATGTCAATATCTATCCTGGAGCGGCCGCAATTGTTCTTTTTCTACCAAGTGTTTTCTGTCTTTGGTGTTGCGTCACCTCTTTTGGCCCAATGGGCCGTGTATCAAGTTGGGCCCATTAGGGGCGCGTCCTAGGGTTTAGCACAACTCCGGCACCCCTGTGGTCGTCTCTCCCCTCTACTTAATCCTTCAGCCGCCACCAAGAAGGGCAGGTTTTGTTGATTAGAGTTAGCCTTTTGCTACTTGCACACAGCGCGCGTGTCGGCTAGACAGTCCGTCTGTTTGTCTTCGGAACTCCACCATATCGTGTATTCAGATTGAATCTTTCATCTTAATATATAGCAATTTCAGTGCTTGTTTTACTTGTTCTTGCTTGTTCTTCGATTGCTTGCAGGACGAGTGCCCTAGTGGCCGGGTTGTCGCGCACCGCAAGATCGCGTCAACCATCGGAGACGGTGTATCGGTTGCTAAGGCGCATCGTCCTTGGACGGTTGTAGTCAGGCCGTGAACGTCGCCTCTATTCCCCAATCGAGTTATCCTCCACCTCTCATCGAAAGATCGGGACTAAACCCTAGCGGGATCGCATCAAGAGCCGCCGTCGCCGGTAAGCCCCGCGCCGCCGCCCTTTTTCCCTCGCGCTAGCGCCGCCGCCGCCCCTGTTTTCCCCGAACACCGGTCGAGCACCTTGTGGGCATTAAACAGTGCGCAGAGAAAAGAAAAAGAAAAAGAAAGAAAAAGAAAAAAAATAGGAAAAAATTTGGAAAAATTATGGAAAATTTGGAAAAATATTTTGAGAAAACTTGAGTAAAATTTTGGGCAAAAATAAATTATTTGCTTGTATGTTTTCTCGGTGGAAAATTTGAAAATCAAAATTTGACTTTTCTGAAATATTGTTTCACGTCGTTTTCAAATCCGGATTTCGTTTAATTCTTTCTCGCCATTTAAATATGCTTCTCTCTTGTGCTCAAACCTTCAAAACCTCGAGCACGAATTCCTCCGTTGATGTTTCAAAGAAAATCTTTACTCGAATAATTGCGATCGTCGTTTTGCGAATTCAATTGATCTTTCGCACGTACGGATAGCACCTGAAGAAGCAGGCATCGACTCCGTTGAAGACACCACTCAACAAGTGTGCGAGCAAGGCAAGTCATCACACTCTTTGAACATATTGATCCCAATTGCGAAATGATATTATTTCAAACTTTAAACATGCATGCTATACATAGAGAATTACCTATACTTGTTATGCCATGCCTTGCTATTGATTTCTTTTAGAAATATTCCTTGTAACCCTCGATGTGATACAAACAACAGGAGAACAGCTTCGGTAAACTGCTTAGCCATGCTTTACTTAGATTCATGCATACTCATGACTTTATGAAAAGCTTTGTGCTTGGGCAACTACCTTAAGGAATGTAGTTGAAGTACGGCATGTGGAGACATGAGCGCCACATTGCCATGAGAATGATGAAATGAGTTTTGATGAAAATTGAAAGTACTAAACAAATGTTTTAGACTGGGGCGGCTGGATGATTTAGGTGGATTCCGGAAAAGGCAAGTGTCGACCCTGATCAATTAAGGACCGAGCCATCAGATAGCCGGGAAACGAGCCAGTACAACCATACTTCTCAAATGGGTATAGACCTAGCGGAGTAGATAGCCGAGCGGAGGCGGTACCCTTGCGTAGTGGTTCTTATGGATGAGATGAGGATTGACAGAGATGATGGTAACTTGAAATTTGTTATAACGTTATGAATGAAGTCTTTCCCTACCCCGGGTGCGCCAGAACTCCTCTCACTGCTAGAAAATGACGACTAGAGTGCATGAGGGCTTAAGTTCATGGAGCGGGTACTGCCAAAGTGAGGTTATCGAAAGGCTTTGTTGTGACCGTCTCATGTGTTGGGACGTAGGCTCATTTGTTGGGCTGTCGCGGAGTACGGGTAAAGTGTACACCCACTGCAGTGTGAATGAGTCAAACTATTCAAATAGCCGTGCTCGTGGATATTGAGCATCGTGATAAGACTTTCGCTTGGCTAGACTTTAAACTTTAAAATGATGGGATGGGTTTGCATGATGACTTTTATTCACTGGTGGATCAACTTCTCGAGATGCGAGAAGGGGTGGACTCCCCAGAAAACCATGACGAACCGGAGGCGGGAAGCCATCCTTGGAATCACGATGGATGGTAGACAGAACCGTCGCCGACTTAATGAACTGTGGAACTAAAATTTGACTTGGCTAGTTGTTAGGCTTGTGAAAAGATTTGTGAAAATTGGCGTTATGCAAAAAGAACACCAGCCATTCTTTGAATGACCCTATCATATGCATCACTTCCGTGTTGGCTTGCTGAGTACGGTTGGTACTCACCCTTGCTATATGCACAAACCTTCAGATGGTGGGAATGAAGACTCAGAGGATCCATATGCCTACTACCAGGAGGGCGAAGAAGCTGATGGCGCTTACTAGGTCTTAGTCTCCGGTCGTTGCCTGTGGCAATCGACAAGCTGCTGCCTTTATTCCGCCGCCTTACCTAATTTCTACTTTTGGGTTGTATCTGGACCATGAGGTCCTATGTGTTGGACATTGCCTTCGGGCCTACTATTGTAATAAGTTCGATGTAAGACTAATCGTGCATTTGCACCTGATTATTCAGTACTGTATGTCGTGGGTACCAAACTACTCGATCCAGGGAAATGGTAATATGAATACGAAAGATTCCCGTTCCAAAAACGGGGGTCCACATCCCATCCATCATTCCATCAAGAACAGAAAAATCAACAATCAAGAACAGAACAGATGGAGTCACTGGCGCCATCCATCAACAACAATAATCAACAACAACAATCAACAACAATAATCCCCATTCCATCCTTCATAGATCAACAACATGCAAGAACAAAGGCCGTCAGTGTCCTACTCCTTCCCTCCCGTGAACATCAAGAACAACAACCCATGAACATGCAAGAACAACCCGTGAACATCAACAACAACATCAACACAAGTGAACAAGAACGTACACGGCGCTGACGTCCTTCCTTCCCGCTGCTGTTGCGCCATCATCGAAGGCCGCCACCTCCCCTCCTGTCAGATCTGGCGGAGGGAAGGGCATCGCCCCTGCCATCATCGACGCTCGCCGCCTCCCCTCCCGCCAGATCTGGTAGAGGCCGCAGCCATACTAGCGAGCAGCAGGACCGGCGGCGGTGGATGGGGATGGGGAGGGTGGGGCCTCTCCATCTTCTCTCGAGATCTCCCACAATGTGCGTGCCCTCTCACACGCCCCATCTCCCACGGCTTCGTGCTTCGTGCGCCGTCGTTCCGAGATCTCCTACAGGCAGTGGAGGTCGCGTGCAAAGAGTGCCATTGCGGACATCCAGCAGCTGCCGGAGCAGGATGTGGGGACCGAAGGCGGGAAGGAGGGGAAAGGAGAAGGAGAAGGCGGACGAGGGAGGGGAGGAACGAGCGACGCTAGCAATGGGGACCGAGGGAGAGCTTGAGATAGAGAGGAAGAGAGAGGGGGGAGAGCTCGAGAATGAGCGATCTTATCTCTTGGTCGTTGGCTTGGCTCAACTCTACTGGCTCGGTTCAAATCTTAGGTGCCGGTTTTTTTAAAAAAAGGCACCTATAGTAATATTATAGGTGTTGGGTTTTTTAAAACCGGCACCAACAATATAGGTGCCGGTTTTTCTTTAGAACCGGCACCTATAAAATATTGTAGGTGTCGGTTTTTTAAAAAATCAGTATCAATAATATAGGTTTCGGTTTTTCTTTAGAACCGATACATATTGCTTCAATAGGTGTCGGTTTTTAAATAAAACGGTACCTATAAGCCGTTTTTTAGTAGTGACTGTACACTACAGTGACAAGCAAACCAACTAAATGGCTTACTGAGCTATACTCGTTTAACAATGAGGATGTGTACTGCGCTATACTAAATCCTCAAGCGCAACTGGAGTCCGATGATCGCATCGATCGACTTTCTCCAACGACTCCTGATTCTTCTCTATAAATCCCGACGCAACTGCTATGACGTTAAGTTGTTCAAGCTATGTGGCTTCATGCATGTCTTCATCAAGCAATCTACACCGAAACGTTGTTCAAAACCGACGAGGCTAGACGATGAGGACGGGCGGTGCACGGACCGACGAGGCTGTGGATCGCTGTTGGCGCCCACATCTATATCTACATCATCACCACCGTCACAAGCATGCATGGAGAGTGCGAAGCGAAGACGAGGCGACCACATGCATCTTAATCGGAGGTTCTTTTGCAGGCCTAGACCTGAGGAGGTAATTAATTGGGAGCTTTTCAAGGTCCCAATAACTTGGAGACCACATTGCACATCCAATCACAGGTTACGGAGCACATATAATTACGTGAAATTTGTATTTATGATCCTCAAGATTAATAAAGTGTATGTTTTCAGTATTGTTTGTTATGTATTTAGGTACACTAATATGCTCGCACACACATATGTCTCTAAATAGAGAGATTTCCATGACGTTATGTTAAATTTGTGGTCTGAATTCGGATTAGTTTCTAATAAAAGTTTGTTTTCTAGGATTAGTTTTCTAGTAGGATTTCATATCGTATCCTATTAGGTGTCTTTCTTTTATCTCCTATATATACTTTTGTAAGTCATACGAAAAGAGATACTCTCATTGTTATTCCCCTACGTTTATAATCAATTCCTCAATAGTGATCATTGCTGGTCGACGCCCATGATTTCTTTTCGTAAGGGTTTTTTTATGTAAAAATTCGTGTCTCTATCGTGCATCTATTTTCATAACAAGTGGCATCAGAGCTTTGAAGATTTTATCGGCGGCGGCGGCGTCGTGTGCGTCATCGTTCAAGTTTTTGTTTTTCGGTCTGTAAGGCGGCAGCAGGATCGTCCCATCGATCAGCAGCAGCGAAGCTGTCCTGGAGAAAAAGTTGTAGGTAACAGGAGTGCCGAAGTCCTCCTCCCACTGTTGCGTGCGTGCACCCAGAGTGAAGAAAAAGTAGCAGCGCAGCTAATCTGTAAAAAGGAAAAACCAAGCTATCTAATCACGGTTTGCAAATCAGCCCAGCCAGTGAATTGAATTTCACCTTGGTTCTTGCTACGCGCACCCAAACCATTGTACCAGGAGATTTTCAGATCATCACTACGTACACATGAGAAGTGTACCAGAGATCACGTTTCTGCTAGGTTTACCCTAATTTCTTTCTAGTAGATTCAGGCTTAATTCCCATGGCGAATTTGAAGTATGATCTACCGCTCCTGGATCAAGACACAAGATTCTCCCTATGGCAAGTGTAGATGCGAGCCGTTTTTGCTCCGCAAGATCTAGATGATGCGCTATCTGGATTTTACAAGAGGACTATGGATTGGTTCGAAGATGAGAAGAAAAAGAGATCGTAAGGCTATGTCATATATTCATCTTCATCTATCTAATAATATTTTGCAGGAGGTGCTTAAGCAGAAAACAGCTGCTGAGCTATGGTTAAAGCTGGAACAGATATGTATGACAAATGATTTGACTAGTAAAATACACCTAAAGCAAAAGTCACTTTACACAAATTGCAAGATGATGAGTCTGTGATGGATCATTTCTCCACTTTCAAGGAATTTCTTACTGACCTTGAGTCTATGGAGGTAAAGTATGATGAAGAGGATTTGAGCCTTATTTTATTGTGTTCGTTGCCTAGCTCATATGCAAATTTGAGAGATACTATTCTTTATAGTCGTAATACTCTAACTTTAAAAGAAGTTTATGATGCTTTGCATGCCAAAGAAAAATAAAGAAGATAGTACCCTCTGAAGGTTCAATTCATAAGTAGAAGGCCTGATAGTTCGAGGCAGGCAGCAAGAGAAGAAAATAAAGAACCATCAAGATATAGAAGTTCAAGTAGCTACCGTGGGAGATAAAAGTCCAAAGATAGGTATAAGTCATGCAAATACTGCAAGAGAGATGAACATGATATCTCAGAGTGTTGGAAGCTACAGACAAAGACAAGAGAACCAAAAATTATAAACCAAAAGTAATAAAGAAGAAGAAGGTAAAGCCGCAGTTGTTACTGATGATAAGCCTAGTGCAGAATTCCTTGTTGCTTATGCTGGTTGTGCACAAACTAGTGACCAGTAAATTCTTGATACTGCTTGCACGTATCACATGTGTCCGAATAGGGATTGGTTTGTCACCTATGAAGCTGTGTAAGGTGGTACTGTTTTGATGGGTGATAATATGCCATGCAAGGTTGCAGGTATTGGAACAATTCAGATTAAGATGTTTAATGGTTGTATCAGAACATTATCAGATGTGCGACATAGTCCAAATTTGAAGAGAAACCTCATCTCTTTATGTACTCTTGATCACAAAGGGTACAAATATTTCGGTGGAGATGGAATTTTTAAGATAACCAAAGGCTCTCTTGTTGTGATGAAAGCTGATATTAAAACTGCCAACCTATACCATCTGCGAGGTACAACTATATTAGGTAATGTTGCTACAGTTTCAGATTCTTATAATTCGATGCTACTAATGTTTGGCATATGCGTCTTGGGCATATGAGTGAAATTGGTTTGGCAGAATTGAGCAAACGAAGATTGCTAGATGGACAAGGCATCGAGAAGTTAAAATTTTGTGAGCATTGCATCTTTGGCAAGCATAAGAGGGTGAAGTTCAACACATCAACACATACTACAGAAGGTATTCTTGATTATGTGCATTTTGATTTATGGGGCCCTGCTTGTAAGACATCTTTTGGAGGTGCTCGTTATATGATGACTATCGTTGATGATTATTCACGAAAGGTTTGGCCTTATTTCTTAAAGCACAAATATCAAGCTTTTGGTGTGTTTAAAGAGTGGAAGACTATGGTTGAAAGACAAATTGAAAGAAAGGTGAAAATACTTTATACTGACAATGGGATGGAATTCTATTCTAAGATATTCAAATCATATTGCAAGTCTGAAGGCATTGTGTGTCACTACACCGTTCCTCATACACCTCAATAAAACGGCGTAGCTGAACGTATAAACAGGACAATTATATCAAAGGCTCGTTGTATGTTGTCTAATGCAGGTTTGCCTAAACAGTTTTGGGCGGAAGCCGCTTCCACAGCTTGTTATCTTATTAATCGTTTACTTAGTTATGTCATTGACAAGAAGACTCCAATTGAGGTATGGTCTGGTTTTCCAGCAAGTTATTCAGACTTAAGAGTATTTGGTTGTACTGTTTATGCTCATGTTGATAATGGTAAATTGGAATCTAGAGCTATTAAGTGTATTTTTTCTTGGTTATCCATCTGGTGTGAAAGGCTATAAGTTATGCTGTCATGAAACAAAAAAGGTTGTGATTAGTAGAAACATTGTCTTTCATGAATCAGTTATGTTACATGACAAACATTCTACTAATATTCCTGTTGAGAGTCAGCAGAAAGCAAGTGTGCAGGTGGAACACTTGATCAGTTCAGGGCACACACCAGAAAAAGAAGATATTGCTATTAACCAAGATGCACCTATTACTGAAGATTTTGATTCTTCTACTGTTGAGCAGTCGCCAAAACATTCTATTGTGCAATATAGGCCAAAAAGAAATATTAAACGACCTCAAAGATATATTGAAGAAGCAAATATAGTTGCTTATGCTTTGAGTGTGGCAGAAAAAATTAAAGGTATTATAGAACCTTCTTCATACCCTAAGGCCATTATTTCTGATGATTGCAATAGATGGATAACTGTTATGCATGTTGAGATGGAGTCCCTTGAAAAGAATCATACTTGAAAATTGGTAAAATTGCCGAAGGAGAAGAAACTATTTGTTGCAAGTGGATCTTAAAAAAAGGAAGGTATATCTCCAAGTGATGAGGCAAGATACAAAGCAAGATTAGTTGCTAAAGGTTATGGCCGATTTCGGTATTGATTTCAATGATGTCTTTTCCCCTGTTGTGAAGCATAGTTCAATTCGCACTTTACTCAGTATTGTTGCAATGCATGATTATGAACTCGAGCAAATAGATGCTAAAACTGTATTTTTACATGGGGAGTTAGAAGGAGACATTTATATGGAGCAACCTGAAGGTTTTGTTGTTCCTGGAAAAGAGAACCTAGTCTATAGGTTAAAAAAATCTCTTTATTGGTTGAAGTAGTCACCTAGATAGTGGTATAAGAGATTTGACTCTTTCATGTTTTCTCAAAAGTTTAGAAGATATAATTTTGATAGTTGTGTTTATCACAAAGTTATTGATGGTTCAGCTATATATTTGCTTCTTTATGTTGATGATATGTTGATTGCTGCAAAAGACAAATCAGATATAGCAAAGTTAAAGGCACAATTGAGCAGTGAGTTTGAGATGAAGGATTTGGGTGCAGCGAAGAAAATTTTCAGTATGGAAATTATTAGAGAAAGACAGTCTGGCAAGTTATATCTTAGTCAGGAAGGCTATATTGAAAAGATCCTTCGTCGTTTCAATATGTATGATGCAAAATTAGTGAGTACTTCTTTAGCTGCACATTTCATATTATCTTCATATTTATGTCCACAGTCCGATTATGATGTTGAGTACATGTCTAGAGTTTTATATTCAAGTGCAGTTGGTTCACTTATGTATGCCATGGTATGTTCTCGTCCTGACTTATCATATGTATTGTGTGTTGTCAGTTGATACATGGCTAATTCTGGCAAAGAGCATTGAAAAGCAATTCAGTGGATTTTCAGATATCTGCGTGGTACTTCTAGTGCTTGTTTGCAATTTAGGAGATCTAGAGATGGACTTGTTGGTTATGTGGATTTAGATTTGGCTGGAGATTTGGATAGAAGAAGATCGTTCACAGGATATGTTTTCACTATTGAAGGTTGTGCTGTTAGTGAAAGGCAAGTTTGCAAGCAACTGTTGCTTTATCTACTATTGAGGCAGATTATATGGCTATTTTTGAAGTTTGTAAAGAAGCTATTTGGCTTAGAGGTTTGTACACTGAGCTTTCTGGAGTTATATCTTGCATTAATATATTTTATGATAGTCAAAGTACAATATGTCTTACAAAGGATCAGATGTTCCATGAGAGAACAAAGCACATTGATGTGAGATATCACTTTTATTCAAGGTGTGATTGCTGAAGATGATGTCAAGGTATGCAAGATAAGTACTCATGATAATCCAGCTGATATGATGACAAAGTCAGTTTCTGCTACTAAGTTTGAGCTTTGTTCAAGCTTGGTGGGTGTTATAGTATAGTCTTAGAGACTATTTGGCACAGTGATTTTACCTACATGAGGTATGGTGATTGATCATTTTTATGCTACAAGAGAAAATTCATCTCAAGGTGGAGATTGTTAAATATGTGATCCGAATTTGGATTAGTTTCCTAATAGGAGTTTGTTTTCTAGGATTAGTTTTCTAGTAAAACTCCATGTTGTATCCTATTAGATGTCTTTTCTTTATGTTCTATATATACTCTTGTAAGCCGTACGGGAAGAGATGCTCTTATTGTTATTCCCCTACATTTGTAATCAACTCCTCAATAGTGATCATTGCCGGTCGGAGCCCGTGGTTTTTTCCCACAAGAGTTTTTCCACGTAAAAATTCGTGTCTCCGTTATGCATCTATTTTCATAACATATTATTTTCTGTCCTAAGCATTGCAACACCATATGTGTTAACACCAAAAACTGGTACAGTTCTTTAGTGGTTTGAGCTAAGGATTGAACACCTTAATTTTTTTCGTATCTTTTGTATTAAGAGAGAGAAGTTGTGTACATCACTATAAGTTGCAAAAAGAAATACAATAAAAAGAAACCACAACACAATAGGTCTATCTCTCAAAACCGGAAATTAGCGACCAAAGGGGGCGAGCGACGAGGTTGCGCTAAATGGGCATCCTGGCCTTGCGCCAGAGTGTAGCTTCCTCTCCCACCTCACTAGCCATCTCGGCCCAAGTTCTGGATTGGTTGTTGAAGACCCTGTTGTTACGTTCTTTCCAGATCAACCATGCCGCAAGGATTACCACCGTGTCAAAACCTCTCCTATGCGTCTTGTCGATGCGTTTCCAAATATCACACCACCACCAAAGAAAGGTTATGTTGGTTGGAGGAGAAGCGTTCTAGTCATCCTATGGTATTGAGCGCAAGCCACCAAAAATAGTGTGACTCGAGGCACTCGAAGAGAAGATGGTTGAGTGTCTCATCTTGCTGGTCGCAAAGGACACATCTGGGGGAGTGTGTTTGGGGGGGGGGGGTGAGGGTGTGGCAGCCCTCTCTTGCATAGCCTGTCTGCCGTCTAGCATATATGTGTCAACCTTAAATTTTGAGAAATATGGAGTACCTTTTCAATGTTATAAAATTTGTTTTTATATACTTTTTTTCCTGTGAAACTTAGATGAGTGTGGCACAAATCGCAGTTCTTGGATTTACATTTACTATATTTGCTAGTTCTTCGAAAATGGATTTTGAAATATCATTAGACTAATAGTAGAGAACATACATAAATGGCTCATGCGGCTAAGGCATTTTCGGCCCAGTAGCCAATGCTGAAGACAAGTTGGCCCATATTACTGTAACATACAGCATTTCATCCTAGTGACACGTTCTCTCTTTCCTCACGCTCAAGAGCACTGAGAAAATCTGGTCAAGTTTTATACTACATGGATATACATTTTAGCTGGATCGTATTGACCAAAGACAAGATGTATTGGTTATAGATTAATGAGAAAGAAATTATCAGTTTTCAGCAGCGGTCCAGAAGATTTTACCGGTTAACTCTGCAATCTGCACCAGAGTTGTGCGACGAGCGCCGCGCTGCAGGCCTTTTCAGGTAACCGTGGAAGTTCCCAGGTGCAGAGGCCAGAACGGCGTGCATCGATCATTCTGCATTTCTGAAGCAGTGTTCATCATTTCAAGAATTACTGATCAGTATTAGCCAGTGGTTGCTCAGAGCCTGGGACCTCCTCCTCCTGTGCTCATGCATTTCTTCTGAACGCAAGGACATTAAGAGAAATTCTCTGAAACTTGTGTTTGTTTTGCTAAGCACAGGTTGCTGATGTTCTCTTCAAGCCTGAAGAACAGAACCTGCTTTTCTCTGAAGATTTGTATCTTCAGTTTTCAGGTTTAGGAACGGGAATCTCTCTTTGTAAGGCAGCAAAAGCTTTTGCATTATTAGTGAAGAATCTAATAATTGTGGAAAGGGCATACCTAAAAGAGAATGACACATCATGCAAACAAGAACAAGTTTTGCACGGGTGCTGGCCGGCCGGAATGCAAACCAAAACACGCCTGCAGAAAATACATTTTGTGCAGATGTAACGCAGGCGCAACTATATTCTTCGATTCTTGATGATAGATGACAAAACCCCAAAATATCCATTATTGCAGGAACATCCATGGCCGATGGCTCAATCATAGAGTTGGTAATCTAATCAACCAACTCATAATACAAAGCATGCACGCTTAGTCAAAGCACTATGCAATCTTGTTTCTTGTCAAACAGTTGCCGAAATCTTCAATTCACACAGTTGTATTGGCCTGTTGTTCGTTTCAGTGGACCTCCCAAATTTTTCCTTTGCCTAAACTAATGAAAGCAATAGAGGATGGCCGTGCACAATCTATACATAATTGCAGGCTAATCAGTCTTTATAACCCACTCACTGTATATAAAAATGCCCAGAAGCATAAAGATGAGGACAGTGATGTGGGTGCTAAAGACAACAAAATCCTGAAATTAGGGGGTGACAATATCATCTCCAACCACTAGGTCTTGTGCATAGGGGACACTGAAGTGACACCATGCATCAGCTTGAACACATCACACTGTATTCTAACACATGTCCTGCCAGTATATCTTAACAATCACAGTGAGCGAGTTTTCATTTTTCAATGCACAAATGAAAAGGGCAGGCAGAGATATGGATGTGACCCTTCTTGTGCTTTGAAGAGCACAACAATATATAGTCTCTTTTGCCAAGTTTTATAGGGAAAGAAACATGGAGTAGTGCCGGGTGAACTAACTGCCATGGACCCATGGTGCTAGTCACATCTTGCTGACGAACAGATGTTCCAGTGCACTGCTGATGACCGCAATTCTACATGGCCTTCTCAATTGTGACTAAGAGATATAAGGTCTTTTTGGATTGGCAGCAAGGGGGCAAAAATTTGTGCCTGTGCCATTCTACTGTGCTGCTTAATTTGTTTGGCTTATGTCTGAACAGAGATTTTTGCATTTGCATTATGAGATTGCATAAGAGAACTTATTTAATTAGGGTAATGAAGTGAGTATGATGGCCTCCTAATCCTCTTTGCGGCTACTCGATGACATAACACGTGGAGAAACTCAAAGGAGTTGCAAGGATTCGTTAGGATGCCATTTGATCCTAAAACTTTGGCTTTCGCACATATCCTGTGTGGCCCAACATGATCTCCTGCTTTGTCACGCCATGAATCTCCCCAAGTCTCCAAAGGCACAAAGCTGCATTACATTACAGTTTGATTCATTTGATCTTAATCGTATCATATCCTGACCAAAATTTAGAAGGCTGCAAATCATGGCAAGCTATCATCGGATAGACTCTGAATCAGTGGAGCAGACAGATGCCCCCAAACTGAGTCATTTGGGTTCAGTGGTGGTCAGGCTAGAAGCTTGGATGTCTACCTCTGCTAGTATTTTAGGCATTGCACTTTAGAAGCAAGAACTGAGTAATATGTGACCTTTACCTTTCTGCAGCTATCTTTAGCTGTTGCATTTTTGCTGTCGATGGAATGTTCTCCCATCTTTACAGAGGTCACTATAGGTAAATGCTGCTATGTTCAATGCATTATAACATTTGCATTTTGACATTGTAGCTACTCCAGCTAGGTAGCAGAAATTTTTAAAGGCTAGCTCTAGAGTGTTAGGTATAGCATCTTGCAAGCTAGAAGTGTGTGTGTCCATTTGCTGCAATAGCTTACTGTTTCATTTCTTAGATGGTGAAATGTTGCTATCTAAAGGTCACTGAGCTTGGTGATGAGGTGATGCTGGCAAAGTGGCAAGTGTGAAATATTTAACCATTTGAGTATTTGACAGCACTGTTAATGTGAGCATCTATATGGGGACAGCACGTTGCAAGAAGTGTCTAATGACTGGGAAGATAAAAACTTTTATCCTCTGTGCACCTTATTTAACTACTCCCTGCAGCTTCTTAGCAGCAGAATGTTCTGAACTACAGAAGTCACATTCGGTAAAATGTAATAGCAACAATCATAACCAGCTTTTGACAATGTACTCTGCAGGAATTCTTGGGTTGGATCTATCCAAGTACTACGTGAAGTTCAGACCATGTTCTGTAAAATTTTTAAAGTACAAAAGGATCAGATCTTGGCTGCAACCTGCAACTAGGTCTGAAAAATGCTCTTTGGTGTCAGAGAACCAACGGAAGAATGAGATGTAAAAGAACATGCATTACAGCTAGAACAAGGTACAGGTTTCATCTTAATTAAACCCGAGATAAGTCCACTTAAACTTAACCATGTGCTCCATGTTGTCTTCAGAGTGCAGACTTCAGGCCACCATTCACCACACCACAACCCCTTGATGGGATCTAAATCCATAGCCCTCTCTCTATATTCCAGTGATGCTTCCATCCCCATTACACTAACATTGTTAACCATGTGTGACACCTAACATGTCTCCTAACCTGTCTGTCATTGCCCATGTGGTTGCATTTGTAACCTAAAGTGATTTGTTCATGTTCTTGTGGTGTTATCTACTTACTGCATGACATTGGCTGCATAAATGTTAGAACTAACACAAGTCTAATCTGAGATCAATTCATTCAACTTGGAACAGTAGGGTGGTTCTTGAGGAGGATGATAGCTTAGACAACCTATGGATAGATTTAACTAGCATAGCACATTAGCACTGATGTTATCTTAACATGGTATCCCTAATAGTCCCTTCTACTCAAAGACATGTACATGTTCTTGCTCAAAAGTGATAATTTTTCACTAGCATCTATTCTTTTCGGTTACTTTCCAGCGATTTTGCCACCCTTTAGCATGGGTAAGTTGGCAGTATTTTATCATGGCTAATATACTAACCTTTACCCCTTTACTGCCATGTGCACCCTAAGATTCCTAGCTTATTCTACCTCACTTGCTAGTTTTCTTAACCAAAAAAACTTCCCTGATGCATATGATGAGTTCACAGGCAGTAATAAGAGTTTGCTGGCTCTTGTATTTTATTAGTATTATCTTTATGGTTTCTTCAGAAAGTTAGGCATGTGATGTGAACATGCTCTTTTCAACTTAGCAAAACTGTAGAGTAATCTAAACCTGTCAATACTGGTTAATTCACTGATGCTTCTACAGCTGTATTTTCCAGTAGTCTTCTTTTCTAACGTCCTGATTAGTGTTCACAACGTGACCCACCTTGCCATTGTTTTTTCCCTTCAAAAAAAACCTTGCCATTGTTTTAGTACTACTGATCTAATGTGAAATTACTGTGGAGGAAGTTAGTGCTGTGTCTTGTACAGTGCTTCAGACTAGACTAAACCCCTACATAGACCTGCCTAAAAGTTTGTTTCTTTGTCCATGTGCAGCAGCAAAATATCTTGTCGGATCGCTGTTGTACTCAGTAATACGCTAATACTTAGTAGCAGGGAAATGTTTAATGATTTTGCTGTATGAAATGCTGCATCATATATGTGCAGTTATCAGTGCAGTCTGCTACTGTAGTTTTTGCAGGATATGGGGAAAAGTCAGGTGAAAAGGAATTCAGAGTAAATAAAAAGAAGGATATTCTGAAGGAAATCATTAGCAAGTCATCAGTCCCAACAAGGTTGGATTACCAAGAGCACAGAGCATGTTTCACCCGCATCACTGCTGTATGATGTTAAATTGTGAAGTTTTCTAGGAAGTGACTTCTGATTCTGAATCTTCCTGCCAAGATGTAAAGCAGTAACAGAACAAAAACAGAGTTAAACACAATTTAGGAGTGCAATTTCTCTAATACTAGCAGTCAATGCACTGAAGCTTAGGTTTCACATAGGATTAGTAGCTAAGTTACCATTTGGTGAACATTTCAATTACACTGCTGTAGTAAAATAAGTTTGGAGTATTTTTTGGCAATAAGGTCTGAACCTCTGCAGAGCAGCAGAAATATTTCAGAAGGTAATACTCAGAGGAGAGAGCATGTCAAAGTAGTAAACAAACACCAGCAGCAGACGCTGTTAACTTCTGACCATCCTGAACCAAAGCAGTACGAAAGAACAAACTTTCACAGGCACTAGAATACCGTACTTAACAATGTATAAAAGTTGGATTACCGAGAGAATTACATGTTTTTTCCCAGAACCCAAGAGAGGAGATGTTTTTGACAGCAGCAACTACTATAATTAACAATTCAGGATGACCCTATGGCAATAATCAGTACATCAACTAGGGATAAACATATCCCAAATGATGACATCAACATGGCTCCATGCCATCTTCCTCCCATCTTCTCCTTATATAGCTTATAAAATTGCACATATTCCTTTCTGATCCATAACTTCAAGAACCAAAATTTTTTTTGCACAATCCAAACCACTCATCACTTGCTCACACTCAACACTACTACTCAAACACCTCACCCAAATCAAATCTGTTGTTTATTGCAAAAGAATATCCTACAAAAGCTAATTAGACTATTGCTAATTGTTAATTTAGGACGCTAATTTGGATCCAGATCTCCCCAAGCCTTTGAGATATAAACAAATTGTGGGGTTTCCCTCCTCTACAATCCCAAGGCCAGGAGGAGGCGCCACCGCTCCAAACCAAGTCCTCACCTCTCTCTTCTCTCTTCTCTACGATGCCGCCGCGCTGGCGCGCCACGGCGACAAGGCTTCTCGTACTCCTCGTGTGCGCCGCGTGCGCGGCGTTCGTCCCGCCGTGCCACTGTACCAACGACCAGGGCGAGGCGTTGCTGCGATGGAAGGCGTCCCTGCTGAACGGGACGGGTGGCGGCGGTGGCGGCGGCGGAGGGTTGGACTCGTGGAAGGCGTCGGACGCGAGCCCGTGCCGGTGGCTCGGCGTGTCGTGCGACGCGCGCGGCGACGTCGTGGCGGTGACCATCAAGTCGGTCGATCTTGGCGGGGCGCTGCCGGCGGTGAGCGTGCTGCCTCTGGCCAGGTCGCTGAAGACGCTGGTGCTCTCCGGCACCAACCTCACCGGCCCGATCCCAAAGGAGCTCGGCGACCTGGCCGAGCTGAACACGCTTGACCTCACCAAGAACCAGCTCTCCGGCGCGATCCCGGCCGAGTTGTGCCGGCTGAGGAAGCTCCAGTCGCTGGCGCTCAACAGCAACTCGCTGCGGGGCGCCATCCCCGACGGCATTGGCAACCTCACCGGCTTGACGTCGCTCACGCTCTACGACAACGAGCTGAGCGGCACCATCCCGGTGAGCATCGGCAATCTGAAGAAGCTGCAGGTGCTCCGCGCCGGCGGGAACCAGGCGCTGAAGGGCCCGCTGCCGCCGGAGATCGGCGGTTGCACCGACCTCACAATGCTCGGCCTCGCCGAGACCGGCCTCTCCGGTAGCCTCCCGGAGACGATCGGCAACCTCAAGAAGATTCAGACCATTGCCATCTACACCGCCATGCTCACCGGCTCCATCCCGGAGAGCATCGGCAACTGCACCGAGCTCACCAGCCTGTACCTGTACCAGAACACCCTCTCCGGCGGGATTCCGCCGCAGCTAGGCCAGCTGAAGAAGCTTCAGACGGTGCTCCTATGGCAGAACCAGCTCGTCGGCACGATCCCGCCGGAGATCGGCAACTGCAAGGAGCTCGTGCTCATCGACCTGTCGCTGAACGAGCTCACTGGCCCAATCCCGAGAAGCTTCGGCAGCTTGCCGAACCTGCAGCAGCTGCAGCTCAGCACCAACAAGCTCACCGGCGTCATCCCGCCGGAGCTCTCGAACTGCACGTCACTGACCGACATCGAGGTGGACAACAACCAGCTCACCGGCGCGATCGGCATCGACTTCCCGAGGCTGCGCAACCTGACTCTGTTCTACGCGTGGCAGAACCGGCTCACCGGCGGCGTGCCGGCGAGCCTTGCACAGTGCGAGGGCTTGCAGTCGCTGGACCTCTCGTACAACAACCTCACCGGCGCCGTCCCGAGGGAGCTGTTCGCGCTGCAGAATCTAACCAAGCTCCTGCTACTCAGCAACGATCTCTCCGGCTTCATCCCGCCGGAGATTGGGAATTGCACTAACCTCTACCGGCTCCGGCTGAATGGCAACCGGCTGTCGGGCACGATCCCAGCGGAGATCGGCAACCTGAAGAATCTCAATTTCCTCGACCTGGGCAGCAACCGTCTCACCGGCCCGTTGCCGGCGGCGATGTCCGGGTGCGACAACCTCGAGTTCATGGACCTGCACTCCAATGCTCTCACCGGCACATTGCCCGACGAGCTGCCGCGCAGTCTCCAGTTCGTGGACATCTCCGACAACCGGCTCACCGGCCTGTTGGGCGCCGGCATTGGGTCGTTGCCGGAGCTGACGAAGCTGAACCTGGGAAAGAACCGGATCTCCGGGGCATACCACCGGAGCTCGGTTCTTGCGAGAAGCTCCAGCTGCTCGACCTCGGCGACAACGCGCTCTCCGGTGGCATCCCGCCGGAGCTCGGGAAGCTCCCTTTCTTGGAAATTTCGCTTAACCTCAGCTGCAACCGCCTCTCCGGCGAGATCCCGTCGCAATTTGGGGCGCTCGACAAGCTCGGCTGCCTCGACGTCTCGTACAATCAGCTCTCCGGCAGCCTTGAGCCATTGGCAAGGCTGGAGAACCTCGTCACGCTCAACATCTCCTACAACGCCTTCTCCGGCGAGCTTCCGGACACGCCGTTCTTCCAGAAGCTACCCATCAACGACATCGCCGGCAATCACCTGCTCGTCGTCGGCTCCGGCGGCGGCGAGGCCACTCGGCGGGCGGCCATCTCGTCACTGAAGCTAGCCATGACGATCCTCGCCGTGGTGAGCGCGCTCCTCCTCCTGTCGGCGACGTACGTGCTCGCCCGCTCGCGCCGCAACAACAACGGCGCCATCCACGGCGCCGACGAGACGTGGGAGGTGACCCTGTACCAGAAGCTGGACTTCTCCGTCGACGAGGTGGTCCGGTCCCTGACGTCGGCGAACGTGATCGGCACGGGAAGCTCGGGGGTGGTGTACCGCGTGGGGCTCCCCAACGGCGACTCTCTCGCCGTGAAGAAGATGTGGTCCTCCGACGAGGCCGGCGCGTTCCGCAACGAGATCACGGCGCTGGGCTCTATCCGCCACCGTAACATCGTCCGTCTGCTCGGGTGGGGCGCGAACCGGAGCACCAAGCTGCTGTTCTACACCTACCTCCCCAACGGCAGCCTCAGCGGCTTTCTCCACCGCGGCGGCGTCAAGGGCGCCGCCGAGTGGGCGCCGCGCTACGACATCGCGCTCGGCGTCGCCCACGCCGTCGCCTACCTCCACCACGATTGCCTCCCGGCCATCCTGCACGGCGACATCAAGGCCATGAACGTCCTGCTCGGCCCGCGCAACGATCCATACCTCGCCGACTTCGGCCTCGCCCGCGTCCTCTCCGGCGCCGTCGACGGCTCCGGCTCCGCCAAGCTGGACTCCTCCAAGCCTCGCATAGCCGGCTCCTACGGCTACATTGCACCAGGTCCAAAAATGATTTTTTTTTACATCTCAGAGATGATGTTTTTTCTATCGTCATAACGAATCTTTTTCTGAAAATATTTTTGTTGTTGTGTGGCAGAATACGCGTCCATGCAAAGGATCACGGAGAAGAGCGACGTGTACAGCTTCGGCGTGGTGGTGCTTGAGATCCTAACGGGTAGGCACCCGCTGGACCCGACGCTGCCAGGTGGGACCCACCTGGTGCAGTGGGTGCGGGAGCACCTGCAGGCGAAGCGGGGCGTGGCGGAGCTCCTCGACCCGCGGCTGCGCGGGAAGCCGGAGGCGCAGGTGCAGGAGATGCTGCAGGTGTTCTCGGTGGCCATGCTCTGCATCGCGCACCGCGCCGACGACCGGCCGGCGATGAAGGACGTGGTGGCGCTGCTGAATGAGATCCGGCGGCCGGTCGAGGGCGCCGGCGGCGAGGGGAAGGAGCAGACGTGTGATGCCGCCGCGCCTCCGGCTGCCGAGCAACGATCGCCGGCGAGGAGCACGCTGCCGAAGGGCGGCTCTTCTAGCTGCTCGTTTGCCATGTCGGATTACTCGAGTTGAACTGCTTGTTGTAGAGACTTGTAGTGGTAGATAGTAAGTAGTGATTTCTTGAATTATTTGAGGCTACAATGTTGTATTTTTAGATGTGTTTGCTGTACATTAATGTAATCTGATTTTTGGAAAAGAATGAGATGAGTGTCAAGACTCAAGGGTACGTACTATGCACTTCTGCAATCAGACGCTTGGTATACGGAGGAATTAAGGACTTTTTTATAGGGAAGAGTTAAGGCCTTAAAGGGCATGTTCCCTGAATTGAAATTTTTAACCTATTAAAATTTGAGCAAATTATATTATATCTTGGAATTACCACATTTTAGTAGTCTCGGAATTATATTTGGTAAAATTTTTAAGATGAAAATTTTCTGAATTGCCAACATTTAGTAGTGTACCAACGATAAAGTATCTTTGGTTTGTTATGTTATCAAAATTAGTGCCAAATTTAAATAAGGATGAAAGTGGTAACAAAAGTGAACCGGCTCTAATTGCAAATCACTGGAAGTTGAGGTGTTGATTATGATATTTGACAGGCCGAGGTGATTTTGAGCTGAGTTGAGATAGTGCGTTGGATTGGGATCCGGTGGCTGGTATCCACTGCGTGCGTTGCCTGCTAGAATCCCGGCCCACCCACGGACCGAAATGGGCCGGAATCCCGGCCTGCCAAACAAGTCCTCTGCGAGTTTCCGCCGTCTCCCTCTCCGCGCCGCCACCGTTTCTCCCAGCGCGCCGCCGCCGCCGTCCCGCCGCCCGCCCCCGGCCACCTGCGCCGCCCCCCACCGAGCCGCCGCCGGCGCAAATCCCAGCAGTCATCTAGTCCATATCTCCCTCATCCGATTGCCCACTGCTCCTCTTCCCATCGTCTCCTCCTCTCCTCTCCGTGTTGGTCTTGCGATGTCGCCAACAGCAGGAGAGCTCGCCGGAGCTCGCGGCGAGGGCGGCGGAGCAGGGGTGGAGAGGGTCTTTATAGGCGCTGGATGCAACCGCGTGGTGAACAACGTCTCCTGGGGAGCTTGCGGCCTCGTCGCCTTCGGCGCGCAGAACGCCGTCGCGCTCTTTTGCCCTTTGGTCCGCCCGCCGTCTCGCTTGCTCCTCTTTCTCTTCCTTCGAATTGCAGTACCCCAATTATCTGTTGATTTAACCGATTTCTCCGTGTGCGAACAGAGAGGTGAGATTGTGACCACGCTTCCGGGGCACAAGGCGACGGTGAACTGCACCCTTTGGTTGCCCACGAAGAAGGATGTGCTGCAAGGTATGTTCTTTTGTAGTTCTGCTGTCATATTGCTTGCTTTCGTATGTAGATATTTAGTAATTTCAGTCCAAACTTTGGATTACATGGCTGAAATAACTCTTCTTCATATCTGGATATTAGAGTAATTTCAGTTCAAACTTTTGGATAATATGGCTGAAATTACTCCTTTAGATATCATCGTGTCATTGTACTGAGCTCCATTTTTGAGGGAAATTTTAAATTGTATTTCGCTACTGCGCTAGTGTAATTTGTAAATGAATGTGAGGAACTGGTTTGTTCAATATTTGTGGATGCTAAGCTATAGGTGTTGTAGTAGATTACTTAGATTTTACTCCCTTCATCCCAAAAAAAAAGTCCAATCCTGAGGATGTACCTGGACATACACATTGTCCAGATACATCCTCAGGATTGGGTGTTTTTTTGGGACAGAGGAGTAGGTCAAAGGGAAATAATGTTCTGATTCTGATTGACGAGTTTTTGGGTGTCGTTTTTTTGTGGTTTGTAGTCCGCTGCAGGGAGAGACACTATCTATTATCAGGAAGTGCGGATGGCATTATCATCGTATGGAAGATTGATTCTGGAAAAGGAGAGGTGAGTTTCTTCTGTCTTCAGTCTTCACCTTATCATCTTTGTATGGATTGTTCTATAACTCCGTTAGTGGCTTCTGCTGCAGTATCCTATGACTAGAATTGGTTGCAATTGTATTTGCTGGGAAATGTTTCTATGTTGTCTTGATGGTTGACTCAAGTGGTTAAAAACAATTCCTTTTATTTTTCTGTCTGCGTTGCAGTGGACTCATGCGTTGCAACTGCCTGTGATGCACAAAAAAGGGGTCACCTGTCTTGCTGGAAGGATGGTGTCAGATACTGTTTCAATTTTTGCCTCCACCTCCTCAGATGGAACTGTGGTCATTTGGAAAATGGAAGATGAACCAGCTGTTGGTAAGATAAGAGACACATAGATTGTGAATAAATTGTAGTTAGAACCTAATCTTGTTGTTGTATCTGGAAGAAAGCCATATTGATTCTAGCTGGTACCTAAATTAAGCTCTATTAGTCAAATTATAATTCTAGAAACTGTTCGATTTTGATCTTAAAGTTTAAGAATATGTGCGCTGCTGCCCCACTGAAGTCATTTGCTTCCATATGTGCAGGCACCTGCAAAGTATCTTGTTTGCATTCTATATCCGTTGGTCCAAAACCAATGGTTTCACTTTCATTAGCAGTATTGCCTGGGCAGGGAGGCCATCTCATTTTGGCAATAGGAGGTTTAGATCACAAGGTCCACATTTATTGTGGGGATCAGTCAGGCAAGGTTTGTAAGTGATGCTTTTAATACTCGTTTTGCTATCCCTTCTTACATCTCTTAAGTAGGCATTTCTTGGCATGCAGTTCACTAAAACCTGTGAGCTTAAAGGTCATTCTGATTGGATTAGAAGTTTAGACTTTTCTTTACCCGTGATGACGGGCAGTGAGGAGCACGACCTCTTCCTTGTTAGCTCATCTCAGGACAGAACCATTCGGATCTGGAAAATGAATTCAGATGCTGTTTCTTCTGCTCACACAACATCCATAAAGGAAGATATTGGGATTGCCTCCTATATTGAAGGTCCTTTGTTTGTGTCTGGTAATACGCATTACCAGATATCATTGGAGTCCCTTCTTGTTGGTCATGAGGACTGGGTGTATTCTGTAGAATGGCAGCCTCCTATACTACTAACGGGTGATGAAGCTCATCAGCCAATGAGCATTTTATCTGCATCCATGGACAAGATGATGATGATATGGAAGCCAGAGAAAAATACTGGTCTTTGGATAAATTCAGTGACTGTTGGTGAGTTAAGTCACTCAGCACTTGGATTCTATGGTGGCCATTGGCAGCCTGATGGCAAATCCATCCTTGCACATGGATATGGTGGATCCTTTCATATGTGGAGGGATGTTGGACTGGGTTTTGAAAACTGGCAGCCTCAGATAGTCCCATCTGGTCATTTTGCACCTGTATCTGACTTAACATGGTCAAGATCTGGTGAATATCTGTTATCAGTCAGCCATGATCAGGTGAATTCTTAGAACAGTTGTAACCCTAACTAATAGAATATAGTATGTTTATTGTCATTCTCCTCACCACTAACTAATCCTCTTTTGCATCAACAATAAATACGCAGACAACACGCATATTTGCTCCTTGGAGAAGCCAAGTTAGCCCAGGGGATGTGACTTGTTGGCGTGAAATTGCTCGTCCTCAAATTCATGGGCACGATATTAATTGTGTGGCATTCATTCAGGGTACCGGGAACCACCGGTTTGTTAGTGGCGCTGATGAAAAGGTCTCTAGAGTCTTTGAAGCTCCTTTGTCATTTTTGAAGACCCTACAACATGCAACTTTGTTGAAACCTGATAACTCTGGAGATTTTGACGATGTGCAAGTACTTGGAGCAAATATGTCTGCTCTTGGACTTTCACAGAAACCTATATATACACATGGTCAGCATTCATCATGCCCTCTTCATGAATATACCACATTGATCAATTATCCTTTGTTTGGCACTTGTATTAGTACATAATTTAACTTTTCTGAGTTGTTCCTTTGGTTGGTACTTATTTCTGTTGACGGTTGTATTCAGGAGCAAGGGAAACCCCAAGCAGTATTTCTAATGATGGGCCAGATTCCATGGAGACCATTCCTGATGCAGTGCCAACTGTGTTCACTGAGCCTCCTGTAGAGGATCAACTAGCCTGGAATACTCTATGGCCTGAAACTCACAAACTTTATGGCCATGGAAATGAACTCTTCTCCATCTGCTGTGATCATGAAGGAAAGATCATTGCATCATCTTGCAAGGTATTAGATGGAGCATGTTTATCTCTGGATATCCATGAAATATTTTATCACAACATCTTGTCTGGAAATAACGCATTTCTCAATTTTTCCTCATGTATGGCATAGTGACATTAGTTCATGCACTTTATGCTCATAGTTTGGCTTGATGAGTGTGATGTAGTAATGTGACCTTGTTGCAGGCTCAATCAGCACCAGTTGCTGAGATCTGGCTGTGGGAGGTTGGAACATGGAAAGCTGTTGGCCGCCTGCAATCTCACAACCTGACAGTTACACAGATGGAGTTTTCTCATGACAATGCTTTTCTTTTGAGTGTATCAAGGGATCGTCATTTGTCTGTCTTCTCAATCAGGAAGACAGGTAAGGACTTCTTCCTATGATCTAGTAGTTCCTACAAATTTGTTGCATTTTTCAATTATGATTCTTATAATTTCAGCTTCCTCTCTTTTTTTTTTTTTGCTTAAACTGCCGATATTTGTCTGTTGTGCAATTGTTGATGTCATTCCACTTGTGTAACTCTAGATGATGGAGCAGAGCATCATCTTGTCGCAAAGCTTGAAGCACACAAAAGAATTATATGGGCATGCTCATGGAACCCCTTCAGCTATGAATTTGCAACTGGATCAAGGGACAAGACAGTCAAGATATGGCGCGTTCAAGATTCATCTTCTGTCAAGCTGCTTGCAATGTTGCCTCAGTTCCACGACAGTGTGACAGCATTGGCTTGGACAGGCCGTGACCGTGCTAGTAATGCTGGTCTTCTTGCTATTGGCATGGACAACGGAATGATCGAGCTCTGGAACATTTCAGGGGGGAGAGCCTCCACGGACAGTAGTAGATCTGGTTCATCTCCGCTCAGCTTTGCTTGCATGCTCCGTTTTGATCCTCTGCTGTGTCATGTGTCAACTGTTCACCGTTTACGGTGGCAGAAATCTGATTCGTCCGAGGAGAAATCGGTACTACAGCTAGCTTCTTGTGGAGCTGATCACTGTGTAAGGGTGCTTGAGGTCCGTGACGTTTGAGATAGTTATATGATGGTGTAGAACTCAGTCATGAGCTGCACCTAGTTCCTGCAGAACATAGGCTTAGACATCTGGATTTCATTCCCAAACTTTTATATGTGATTTGGCAGTTTTTGTGTTGCCAGTATCTTCATAGATGTTTTGTATTCCCTCAATCCCAAAGTATGAGCACTTCTAGAGTTTTTTATAGAGATTATGGAGAGAGTTGAAATTAAACAAGGTATGATTGTGATTGATTAAGATGAGGAAGTAGGCGGAGAAATTAAATGAGAGAAGTAGGTATATTTTGGGACAAAATTTGAATGCTCGAAATAGTTATATTTGGGGCAAAATGTAAACTAGTCTTTTTGCACGAAAATATTGCCATTATAAAGCATTTTTTCTGTTGTGCAACTGTGACATTAGTTTAAGACATGTAGCATTGGTTGACTGATAAACGATGCAGTTTATTTGCCTTCAACTACAATTTGGTTATCTCTAGCATTGATACACTGTTGAATAACTTGTGCACAACTTTGTGCACTCTATGTATCATCTAAATCTACAAGAAACCAGCAACTGGATAGAATTCGCTGTGTTCCAATACACAAGCAATGAGTTCAATACTTCCATGCCATGTAGTAGTTGTGTATACACTTCTGTTCAACTATGTCCAGGTTGCTACAACCTTTAGCTGCTGTGCTGCCTGAAGACTTGATAGAAATTGTTCAAACAAGGAGGAATCGGAATCAGCAGCCAGCCAGCCTCAAAATCTATATCCACATCAGTATAATTTGCCTTGCCTTGCTCAATTTCATGATGAAAACATTCCAGGTTTTCATACAAGAAATTTAAAATTTTAAAAAAAAGAAAGAAGGGGAAGAAATCTGGATCCCTAAATCATCATCACCTTGTGTTGCATCTCCTAGCAACAAGAACACCACAGGGAGGAGCAGTGAGCTCCAGGTCACACAGCGCAGACATCCAGTAGCTGTAGTGCCAGAACCAGAGCTTGGCCTGCACCTTGAACGTGCCCCTGATGGTGTACACCATCCTGTTACTCCTCACCTGGTTCACCATCTCCACGGCGAGCTCCGGCGGCAGCGCCACCTGGCTGGACACCATGTGAACGCTGATGATCTGCGACTGCCCCCGCCGCTGCGCGAACGGCGCCGGCAGCGCCTGCGCCGCCATCCGCCTCCCGCCGAAGAAGAGCTCCACGACGGCCGACCGGAACACCACGTCCATCTTCTGGTTCGGGTTGGACACGTTGGCCACCACCGTCATGTCGACGTTCACGTACGGCGTCGGCGAGCCGACGTACACGGCGTTGAGGGTGGCGCCCGCGGCGTCGAACGACGGCGCCCTGGGCTTCACCGCCAGGAACACGATGAGGATCACCACGCCGGCGATGATCAGGAGGAGACTGAAGGCGAAGCAGACGATGGCGGCGCACCACATGGCCGGCGACGTCCGCTGCCTCGGCTGCAGGATCAGCTTCGACGGCGCCGGCGGCGGCAGCAGCGCCGGTGGCTGCTGCTTCGTGGTAATCATCTTCAGTAGGATGGTTCTTGGAGACTGGATATGGTAAGGAGTCGCCATTAATCTTGAGCTACCAGCAGAAAGATCCACCAAGAAGACGATCCAGACAAGAGCTCAGCTCATCAGCTCGCCACCACCAAGAGATGCAACAATGGCCAACTAGTAAAGCAAAAGCTAGAGAGAGCAAGAACAAGAACAATGGAATGGAGTGATGGGATTAAAAGGAGGCTAGCTTAGCTAATGGGGGTCCAAATTAAAGAGAGAGCGATAGAAAAAGAGAAGCTTTTGGAAAATGTGGGGTGGCAAAATGGGGCCATTGCCTTGTGTTTCGCCATTGAAAATTCAGAGCAGCTTCGAGTAAAGGTGTGAAGTGGGGTACGGTGGCTTGCTGCCGGTAATTGATTGGAGCCTGCTTTATCTCACAAAAGCATATTTCTTGAGCTGGGCAAATACTAAAGCTTTAGTTATTTGTCGCTCTCAGGCCTCAGCAAACAACCGATTTGATGCTGCCTGTTTGATGTTGTCTTCTGGCTTGTTCAAACAGCATTATATTGAAATCGGAATGTGCTCTTCTTCCTTTCAAAAGCAAAAAAAAAAAAAAAATTTCCACTATGCATCAAGTAGTAAGTATGAGTGTATGACTTATGTTAGGTATATATAATTTACTGTAGGATGCAACTAATGGCATCAGTCACACTGTCATAGTCAAAACAGATATCTGTAATCTTGTGCATAAAGCTGAATGACAAGTTTACAGCAGGTGAGAAGTGTGTGCAAATTGCAAGATATTAGCATAGGAGAAGCATGCATGCTCTGTTGAACACACAGGAGAGAGGAAGAAAACTAGCACAAGTTGCTTAACCTCGAAAAAGGCAAAAGGCAACACTACTCATGCTACTCTACCCGTCTTTGTTCCAAAATAAAGACAAGGGAGGATGGGGGGTTAATTCATGGCTAAGGAACCTAAATATGACAGAATCGCCTGGATAGATAACTGTAACAAGAACATTCCAGCTGACTCATGGCTTTAGTGCCCTTCTTTGTCAGAGATTCAGAAAGATGATGCTGCACATATTTACATGGTTACAGTATCTTCCTCGCATAGGATTGCACTATCTCTTCACCACTCGATCTTCAGGTGTTTTCCAGGCTTAGCTGGCCGTGGTTTGACTGCTGATTAATCAGACAGCGTTATAAGAGTAAGAAATTAAAGCATGTCTAATAATTTTAGGAGTAATATTTAATTTCAGCTTCAGACTGATCAGTGGTTGGTTCGTTGCGTTTGCGATGATCTTGACCTGAACTTTATAACCAGATAATTGATTCAGTTCTGTAGTTTACACACGCCGACATGCGTGTGCGTTGCCACGTGTCCTCTAGCTTGCGAGATTATTCAGTTCACTTCTTCCGATGTAGTATTGTACAGTTGATGGATTAATGTGTTTAATCAGGTTAAGTTTGTAGGTTAAGTGAGGTCGATCGATCAGGTCAGGCGATGTTCGCCGGCGGCGGGTTGCTGTCGTACGCCATGACCGGCGTGCCGGCGGTCTCGTCGCTAGGCACGTAGGAGCAGCTCGCCGTCGACGCCTCCACCGGCTCCTGCGCCGCCGCCACCATGCCCTGCTCCATCGACAGATACTGGTCCTCCGGCCCCAGGCAATGCTGCAACAACGGCACGCGCAAGCATGTGAGATTGTGAGCTCGTCGTCATCGCCGTCGATCATGGCGAAGACGACGGTGGCCGTGGAGAGACGGACGACGGGTAACGCGTGGCGCGACTCACCGGCATGAGGGGGAACGGCGTGGTCGGGATGAGCGTGGAGAGCAGCTCGGTGCAGGTGTACGCCTGCCTCCACGCGTCGGCGGCGGCGTGGCCTCCCGCGATGTCGTCGACGCACCCCGCCGCCGCCGCGCCGCCGGCCGCGCACGGGTCGCCGCCGTGCAGCCCGGCCACCTGTGAGTTGGCGTCGTACACGTCGTGGTCCCTGAAAAAGAAAAAAAAAACTCGCAACCATCGATGGACGGCTGAGATGCGCCGACGGTGCACGTACCTGAGGTAGATCAACGGATCAGATGCACCGAACATCGGATGGCCAGGATCTGCGCCTCCATCTGGGCCCCACATGGCAGCGTCACCACCGAACGTGCCCATCCCGTCCGCCTGGCTCACGTACATCTGCGTCCCATCTGCACCCTGCAATTAAAATGCAGGATTTTTCAGTAATTAACATGCAAGATTTCCCACGAGTTCTTCAGTAATTTTTGTCTCAGTTCAGAGAAAAACATGGAGAAAAAAAATCTCCTACCTGCATCGCAGCTGCCGTTGCATCGAACGGTGCCATGTGACTGCTCAACAAGTTGTTCTGCAAGTTTTTTTTTTTGGACGAGATATGTTCAGAATTCTGAGCAAATGGATAGCACGAGATTTTGTTCTTGTCTGAATCTCTACAGTTTTGTTCAGAATTCTGCAGTTCAGAAACATTTTGTCTCATTTCATCGTTGGCTTGTACCTTCCTCTCGACGACTCGGGCCAGCAATTCCATGAGATACTTCTCGCATCCGTCGACCTCGCTCGAGGTGCCGAACGCCGCAGGATCTGGCTCGAACATCCTGCAAGAACACGAGCATAAATTTTTCATGGCACAAAGTGTGTTCATGGATTGGATTACTGCAGATTTGCAGTAATGTTTTTGCCTGTTACTCTGTCAGTTTTAACTCTGACAGTGTATCATCATATTTGTTCATACCTAAGGCGGTCCTCGGTGATTTGCAGCTGTTGCTGGGAAGAGTATATCTCCTGCTGAATCTCCTGAAGTGCATAAAAGAAACAAATTGCATTGTCAAAACTGAAGATTTTAACAGTAAAAACTCTGCTCTGAAATCTGAATTTATCACCTCTATTTTCTCAGTCAGTGCACCTGGGCTGAAATTTTCAAATAAGAAACATGCATGAATGATTAGAAGAGAGGGGATCGAAGAATTAAATGAATTTTAGACAAATTATATATGCATGAGCACACTTTGCTAATTGTGTCGCCATGTCGCTCTCTCGCTTGAGCCGCTGAAGCATGCTGATGAGATACTGCATCGAACCAGCAGATAATTACGCGACGAAGCTCCTCCCTGTCAAACACGAAGATGATGCTTACGGTTTACCTCTCGATTCTGAATGGATCTGCAATGATCAAACGATGCCAAGAAAACAAAAAAAAACAAGTCATATTTCGATAATTTGTTCATCGATTTGTTCACAGAAAGACAGGGACGGTGCATGTTAGCATTTTAACACTCACTCTCCCCTGTCGTGCTCCGAGAGGTTCATGTACCGTAGAATCACGTCCTCTACCCTGAACACAACAGCAGGTACATTGCCGAGAATCAGAGGAAGGAATACAAGCTCTGCCATGGTCGTCGACGGTGAGAGACCATGCAGGACGAACAGGTTACCCGCGGCGGCCGGAGAAGTGGCTGAGGTGGCCGGAGGGGGAGAACATGACGAGGGCGACGTCGATGTCGCAGAGCACGGACAGCTCGTACGCCTTCTTGATCAGCCCGTTCCGCCGCTTGGAGAAGGTCACCTGCCTGTTCGTCGTGTTCTCGATCCTCTTGATCGGCAGCTTCACCCTCCCCATCTTTTAGCTCACCGCCACCGCCGCCGCCGCCGCCGATTGCTACCAACTCGAATATCACGACGTCAAAATCTTGAGAGATCGCGAGCGAGCGAGGCATGGTGATATACAGAGCGAGCTCGAGAGGCGACGTACGCACGACGACACGCTGGGGCCGGGGACGCGTGCGGCGCGCGCGAGAGAGAGGCGAGGCGCGGTTCAGGCGGGGATCGGGGCGCGCGCGCGCTCGCGGGCGCGGGTGGACGGGAGCGCTCGTCGCCGCGAGGAAGACGGCGAGGGGGGGGTAGCCCGCGTACGTGTCGCGCCCATGCGCTCGCGGGTTATAAATTCAGTGACGCGTCACTTGATCGAGGCTTGGAAAGCCGTTGCTTTGCCTTGAGGTAAACATGCTATAGCTCTCCATGTGCTAACCAATTTCTCTGATATTCTTTTGTCATTTCTTGATGTTGATTTTACGGCTGGATAGAATCTGTACGTAACAGAGTGATCATTTCTAACTAATTGCAGTAATAATTTGTGGATATCTGGTTGTTTAGTAAAGCAATGTTACGTGATCTTTGTTGATTGCCAAGGTTTGAATGGCATTTTTAATGTATTAATCAGATGGGGGAAGCCTTTTTTAAAAATATTAAAATATACTACTTTTTCCACGGTTTTACAGAAATGTACTATTTCATATTTTATTTTTGCAAAAATATACCCTTGTCGCTTATGCCAGATGGCGACATGGATATATTTTTTAAAATTTGTTAAAAACAATATACGAAATCATAGGAAAAAGTATATTTTGGAAAAAAAATCTCAGATGGGGGATGGAACGTACTATTCAGGACTGAACACGAGTTATAAATTCCAGCCATATATCCCAAATCCAGGGAAATTCATCTCTCTCAATTTTCGGTTTAACATTTCGGCATTTCACCGTATAGATTTAATTTCGGTAGCCTCTTTGTTTACTGAAACAGTGCGTGAAATCCATTTTTTGGCACGATAACAATTAATTCTTCTTTTCTTTCAAGAACTACTGATCACTCCATTAATTCCTAAATCACTTTTTAAACCCAAAAGTTTAATACTCCATCCATTCCCAAATATAAAGCACAACTGTTTTTAAGATGTTTTACAATATAAAGCGTGCAACTTATGCATGCAATTAACTAGCACATCATTTTCACTAAATTATTATTATTTAAATCCTTCACCCTCAAGATCTCTTATTCTATTAGGTACATGTATTATATTTATAAGGATGGTAAAAAAGATAATAATAATTGTTTTTTGGTATTAGTCTATTATTCTATAAGGTACATGTATTATAATACATTTATAAGGATGGTAAAAAAGATGATAATAATTGTCTTTTGGTATTTAGACTAATTAAGGGTAGTTGTGCTTTATATTTTTAAATGGAGGGAGTAAATACCGATCAACATAGTTAGTCAAACTACAACTACACTTCACAGTAAAAACATATATCAATAGGTTCATATTTCAAAGCATCTATTTAAAATGTCATGAATATTACGTATGTGTAGGTGGATTTTTAGTAAAATGAGATCAGGATATGCCGCTAGTTTTCGTCTCTATGAGCGTGTGTTAGAAAAACTTATTCATGGGTGTGTGATGTTGCATGTGTACGTAGCGTGGTGTGTGCGTGTGCATCTACAATCACAAAAGTATTTCAAAGCACTTAGTTCTACCCTGTTACGACTGATAAAAATCTACTTAACTATAATAGGATTTACTACTGGTCCGATCTTGCATTTGGCAGCGGCTACAGCTTGCATGGTCCTAACACCGGCAGGGCACTGAGCTGTAATTGGATCGTCCGCTACCTACACAGGTCACACACAACACTGCACACCCAACACAAACGATGCTAGCTACCCATCCACAGTGTACGTGCCCTGCGGCTATAGCGTGCTACGCCGGCGGCTTGTGATCCTGTGATCTCGTCTACGGCGAACGCTGCCTCTGCTGCTGCTGCTGTTGGAGTTGGACATCACGTAGGAGTGGAGCCGGCTCGGCCGGGGGTTAGCAGCTGATAGGTGATAGCTATGTAGCAATTCAGCAATCCAGCGGACAGAAATCTGCATGTCCGTCCGCTCAACTCGTCGCGGTCGCAGAGACGGCCAAGGTTGCCAACCTTTCTACCTCTGACCGCTACTGCCAACCATAGCCCTGCCACTGCTGCTCTGCCTGCTGTGAAGAACGCAATGCATATACATTTATCTATCTGCTTCTCTAACCCAACAAGGGCATAGGCACTTGTAGTTGCAGCTTGGCATGCAGAGCCTTCAGCTCTCTTCAGAAAAGTGTGGTCGATGAGCCTGCTCGATCTACACCTCTGAAACTCTCTGATGGCGTTGGAAACAACAAGGTTTTAGGTTTATGTTCAATTCTTCAGTTGATTTTTGTTCACTTCTTGAGTTGATTGTTGGTTAATTTAATTACATTCTGGGTTGATTGGTTGATTAATTAGTCACACTGTATTAATTCTAGCATATGCATGATGGGCGGTGCAACTGAATGAGATTAACGCTGCCTGGCTCCCTGAATGCCATCCGAGAAGCGCGCCGCTGTGACCGGCTGCTTCCTGGTTGGCATTGAGGGAGTCATGCAGGTTTGCTCATTTCCATCTACGACGACGACGTATAGCAAGCACGGCTTCCTAGCTCAGGTATGGTACACATATTCAAATACACTTTGCTTTCTAAGAAAAAACATATGAAATTTAATTAAAGGATTTTCAATTGAGTAGAAAAAATTCCTGAAAAGACCTTTAAAATAAAAGAATGAATCTTATCTTTTTAAAATTTCGAAATGAACAATACTATAAAGACATTTAAAGAAAAGTTAACAAGAGCTCCAAACTTACATTTGAGTTTATCTTTCTCATCTGATTCATGTATTGATTAATGTATTTTGCAGTTCTTTTCTTTTGTTTTTTCATGTGTTTTACTAGTCTAGTTTACAATTGTATTTCTATCAAAATTTTATATTTTTTATTCATCCGTTTTTTCAATCATACGTTTTAAATGTGCCATCAATGTTTTTACAGCTCTTTTGCACTTACATTTCTGATCCTGCGTTTCAAAAGGAGCCATCAATGTTGTTTCCTCTTCTACCTTAGTACCTTACAGAATCATATCTGGCACTTTCTGCATCAAGTTAGCATGTCATTGTTCATGCACTCAAAATCCATCGTAACGTTCATGCAAACATAAATCGAACAGATGACAGATAGAATTCAGGGAGCCTTATAATGAGTTTTGAATGATTCATTCAGGCCGTTTCATATAATGTCCATGGTTTTCGAGACTTCAGCAGTTAAAAGAAAACTGACGATAAATTTGAAGTCAACACAAACAAAATGCCATTTTACTTCACATGCCTGATCCTTCACAGATGAGTAGATGACCTCCTCATGTTGTTAACCACTGCCTAACCATCGGCGGCAGTAAAGCTATGTCACACTGAAGGCGACATGTCGCTCAAATTTAGCATGGATGAGAGATGACGTACCCTTGAACATTCATTTCACAAATGATAAGATTAAAAACAAGGATACTTACTAAAGAATAGAACTATTTGATATTTGATATAGGAACACTGATGCTATCCAAAATGATAGGAACATTCATTTCACAAATGCTATCCAAAATGTACTCAATGACAAAGAACCACTACTAGTTTGAATACCATGAGTAATCTATAACACTGATAAACTGTATTTACAGCTAGTGTTCCTTCTGGCAAAATCTTAAATTATAAGGAACAAAAAGTGTAAGTCTATGCTTAAAAGTGGTAATTGCGTATAGCTTCTCCACTTCAGTAGAGCCTAATTCTTGTGGAGATTTCCCTCTGGCAAATGGGGCAAACCTTAAGATCCTTCCCGCATTCAGAGCATGTCTGCATTTCAAGGGTTCATCCGTTCAGTATTAACATCTGAAAGTAATCTTTATATGCATTTTCAAGTCTTTTTCATACCTGATGGCCACATCCAAAAGCAAGGTTCTTTGCTTCCAACCAGCAGATTGGACAAGTCTACAAAACAAACAAGTTCAGCATGGGATCAAATTGACAAACATGACAACGTTGACCCAAATATGAAAGCACTAATGTCTATCATCCATTTTGAAGAAAGTACCTGATCACCTATGTCACTATCATGTTTAGGTGCTGCTGTCTTCTTCTGCGACGACCCATAGCTAGTAGATTGCGTTTGTTTGACTGATGAGCACCCATAGTATTGTTGGAAATCACTCACAGGTGGAGGTAACACTGTTCGGAGTGGAAATCCTCGACGTTTTCTGCACCCAAAAGAAAATTGAGATCATTGCTGCAAAATACCAGAGTTCTGGGTTTTCCGAAGTGGCGTGATTTTGACTTAGACAGTGAAAATACCCAAGAAGTTGAAGGTTTATTGCTGCCTTGAACTGTTCCGGGATCTCCATCAATGCTGAAAGAGCAAATTCTGCCTCCTTTTTGCTGGCAGGAACAGGTCTTGACATTATCTCTGTGAAGTTCACAAACTGCATTGCACTTCATATTAGTATTTCTCACGACTAAGCTAAATATGAGCTGTCACTTAACCCATTAACAACAGAGCATACCTGGAAGTTGTCGAACGCACGAGAAGGGATGTTGTCATCAAATTGCCTCATCATGTCCCATGGCCCATCGCCAACTCCAACAAGCACAATTGACAAAGGGTAGTCACTGGAAAAATGTCATGTTTGAGTTGAAATGTAAGAGCTCAACATGGTAATATATTAGTTACTAATAACATAACAGTAACACTAAACACGGAAATGCTAAGCATATGATTACCTGGCTTTCACAATGGCATCTATAGTCTCCCTTTCCTGAGGGCTCAGCTGCCCATTACCTGTGTCAACACTGCGTGTAACCTATGCAAATTTTCAGTGAAATAATATCAAGAACAGTGCAGTTGTAAATTCATTAGACCAGATATCATATGTCAGAACATTCATGTGCTGACAGAATGAGATACTCATTTCAGATCAAACCTGTCCATCTGCAATTATAAGCAGGACATGATACTGGCCACCACTACTGTCCACAATTCCAATAGCTGTCTCAATCATCGGTGCAAATGAAGTGGGACCTGTTGAGAACAATCAAAGCATATCAGTAAAATGAATATCGATGTCTTCTATTTGAAACTCAAGCAAAAGATGAACCAACCAGCCAAACGTAGTTGTGGAACAATTTCTCTGTACCGATCAAGTGCTTGTTCGAAACCATCACATGGTTTCTTGTCAGGATAGAAGCTAAATACCTTCTGATCATGTGTAGTTGCTGTAGCATAAACTTAGAGTGTTACAAATTTGCATAACTTTTATGTACAAATGAAGCATGTCAAGAGATTTAATGAACTGACCATCACCAAATCCATAGCATGGTATCAGGTTGTCCTCATCAAATCGTGCGAGGGTTCGCCCTATGATAGATATGGCTTGCTCATATGGGTTTGTGATATGGCCCAGAGCATGCAGGCTCTGGTTGTTGAAGGAAACTCTGCCTGCATATAAATAGTAATCATCAGCTCTTTTCTAAGAAGAAAAGAGAAACCAGAAGATGAGTTGATGAAAGTTCAGGAAAGAGTGCACTGATCAACTTGAACAAACCTGTCCACTCATTGGACTTTGTGAAATCAATCCCAACAATAAGATTTGAGGACTCAAGACCAGCATGTGCAAGAGCATCAGTTACCTAGATTAAGGAAAACACTATGATATCATACTTCAGTATAACTGAAATTAATTACCCAAGTAACAAAAAATATGTCATATGTCATATGTGCTGAAGGGGAACAGATGAGCCTATGAAAGAAAACTACTATCTACTCCGTAGTTGTCAATGAAGGACATACAGGGCATTTCACTGTATCTAATTCTTTCTTTCTTTAGACCAAGCATAATTAATTTGCCCACTTCCCAGAAGAGGAACCATGAGAACTTGTATCTTAATTCTTAAGATATTGGTAATTTTACTTCTACTTGAAGAACCAGGGCAAACTGCAAAATTGAAAACTCTATACATCTAAGAGGCACCTGAGCAGCATGAGAGGATACCAAGGAGGAACTTGATATATCAAACTAATAGACAAGAAACAATCACGCAAGTTGAGTCCACAAAAGTCGTGGCAGGATACATCTTGATTCTTGACGTAGAGGCTAGATTGATTTTCGTTGTCCAAAAAAAATGAGTCTACAAAGAATCAAACTATCAAATTTAGTACTCCTGTCCTAAAACATAGCAACTTTTGACTATGCATCTAGACAAGAGCTAAAAGTCCCTATATTTTGGGAGGACAGAGGTGATGGGGTTTTACACCCAAACCTCCAAGTCTCCCACCAAGTTTGTGCAGACAAGTGTGGGAGCATTTATTCTTAAACCAATAAAGACAGGAACAACAAATCCACTTCAATTCAAATACAGTACCATCATGGACTAGATCACATCATAAACACCACATAACTATTCAGAAGCAAACAGCAATGCTCACACATAGCACTGTACCCGGCAGCAATGCACAGTTTCGCAAGCAAGAACAGATGCATGCATCAGGAGGGACCGAATTGATCTCACCTGCTCTAAGGTATGGTAATCATCGCCGAACTTGGCGAACCGATTGTTCCCCTTCGGCGCGATATTGTAGCTGCTGCTGTGGTTGCAACAGTGTGGCTGCTGCCCCGACGGAGTCTGCTTGGAGCAGAACGCCCCCATAGCCTCCTCCTACTACTACTAATCAATCTCCCTCCCCCCCTCTCCCTCCACTCGCTGCACAACAAATCAACAAGAGAAATTAGCAATCTCTCGATTCCGCTCAAGAAGAAGAAAGAAACAATCTAAAAAGAGAGAAGGGTTTAACAGGGTTGCACACCACAATCTGCAAAAACCCTAGCAAGAACAGAAGACGAGAATTTTAGGGGGAGAAGAGCAAACCGATTTTCGAAAAAAAATAAGAGCAGCAAGGGCTGCAAGGCGTAGAGATAAATAAAAACCACGAATCAAAAGAACTCCCGGATTTTATTAGGCGACCTACATTGCGCGGAAATCCTTCGCGGGGAAGGAAGCAAATCCGTTGGCGTGGCGTGGCAACGCGAGGACGGAATCAAGAACCCTGAATCGAGCGAACTGAAAACGAACAGTCTGTGGAGGAGATAAATATAGGAGTTTGCTCCGTTTCGATTCTTCTCAACCGTCACATTGGGCTCGATTTGGGCTGCGGGAAATTGCACGGATGGGCCCAGCTGTCAGCGACTCGGAAAAGCACTAATTTCGTGCAGGAAGAAAAAGGGAGAAAAGGAGGAGATGAACTCGAGATCTTTGTGTGTGCTAGCCTCGAGCTTTACGGCACGGCGTCGTAGAAGGGTAGAACGCAGTTTTTTTTGCTGGTTTCAGATCTGGATATGTTTATTTTTACCCAAATTTGTATTGTATACTGATCCACCGTGCCAACGACAATTGCAAGGTAGTTTCTTAGAAAGAAAGGTGAATCCTGTTTGAGAGCATTGCCGTTTTTTTCAGATTATTAGAGGCTCTAAACAGATCTCTAAACCAGATTTTTGAGATTGTACTTTAAAAAGTTAGTCCAACAAAATCTATAAATCTATCTCTAAAGAAAGGGATTTTCTAAAATCGAATTTTAGTTCTCAATATTGGGAAGAGCTCGTACATTCTCCAAACGCCAATTTCGGCTTTCATTTTAATATGCAAAATCCTCCACCATATGAACAGAATATTTTCCGTGGCTAAAAGCAATATCAATCAGTAAGTAGCAATAAACATCATCGAGTTGATAGCAGAGTGGTGACATTACAACTTTTTTTGAATTGGGACAGTGCCTCACGCCGCGGTGGTGGACGTGAGCATGGTGCTGTACCAACGACGTGATTTGCCGGGCGCCTGACGACCGTAGCAGAGATCACGCGAGTGCAGAACAGCGATCGTTTTTCTTGTGAAATTTTCAATCTGTTTGTTAGTTATCAAATAATGATGTTTATAGAGAATCTGTTGTATATAATTTTGATTTCATTCTCTAAATATTTTGAGAATTCTCTATATGCTCTTTTTGGAAACCATTTTTTGAGCTTTTGTTGAAGATGCTCTTACGTGCTTGTTACTACTTTTCACAAAACTATCACCAAACTACAAACTACAAATTCAACATAAAATTTCAATTTAAAATGGTTATAACTTTAATAAAAATTTAGTATCAATTTAATCATAAAAATTTTAACAACATAATGATAGTGATAGGGATTTAAACTCAAAATTAGACGTTTTATGATAACAATAATAAATCTACAGACTATATGTAAAATTTACTCTTACTGATACTATTATTGATAATGGTAATTTGGTAGCGATCAATCGAGCGCACTTTCTTCGAAGACTAGCTCATCGCTGACACGATCTCAATAACGTTTTTCCGAAAGTTTAAACTGAGATATCTTGAGATTTCAAACTTTCACACGTCAAATTTGACTTTTCACCTTCAAAAATTGCTCATAATTTCTCTTTATAATTGAGGCGAACCATTGGGCCGGAACGTGATTTGCCAACTGCGTGCGGCCCATACTACTTGGGCCGAAACGTGACTGCCACCTCCGGTGAGGCCCATACTACTTGCTATGACGGACGAAAGGTCGCTGCCTTGCCCGCGGCAACGCCGGAGCCATGCAGCTGCCGCGGTGGGAGCGCCAGATCACGCCGCTGCTCAAGTCGGCGTCGCGCCCCGGCGAACTCCTCTCGCTCCACGCCGCCATGCTCAAGTCCTCCCTCTTCCCGCACCACGCCTTCCCCACGGCCAAGCTGCTCGCCTCGCCGCACGCGCCGCTCCCTTACGCGCTCTCCCTCTTCGCGGCGATCCCTAACCCGACGCTCTTCCACCACACCGCGCTCCTCCGCGCGCTCTCCGCCGCCTCGCCCTCCGCCGGCGGCTCGCTTGCCTCTGCGCTGCCCGTCCTCGCCTCCGCACGGGCGCGACTCCCAGCTCTGGACGAGTTCGCGTTCCAGCCGCTGCTCGCGCTCTGCGCCAAGCGGGGCCGCGACGACGCTGCCGCGGCCTCGCTCGGGAGGCAGATGCACGCGCTCGTCGTGCGGTACGGCTTCTCGGGCGTCGTTAGCCTTGGGAACGCACTGTGCCACTTCTACTGCTGTTGTGGTGGCGGAGGCAGTGGGGAGGGAATGGAGGACGCGCGCAGGATATTCGACGAAATGCCGGAACGGGACGCCGTGTCGTGGAACACGGTGATTGGAGGGTATGTCAGGGCGGGGAAGGTCACCAAGGCGGTGGAGATGTTCACCGAGATGAGGTGCTGCGGTGTGGGCGTCAGTGTGACGGCGTTGGTCACCATGATCCGGTGTGGGTGGCAATCTGAGCCTGTGCATGGATTCTGTGTCAAGGTGGGTTTCTGCGGGGACGCAAAGGTGGCATCTGCGATGGTTGGGGTGTATGTGAGAGAGAAGAGCGTCGAGTATGGCAGGAAGGTGTTTGATGAGGCGACCAAGAGGGACCTGGTGCTGTACAATTGTATGGTGGATGGCTATGCTAAGGCTGGGCAAGTTGAGGAGGCAATGGGCTTGGTGGACAGGATGAGACTGGAGGGAGTGAGGCCAAGCTCAGGGACTCTTGTGGGTGTGCTCTCTGCTTGTGGAGCATCTGGGGCAATTGCAGCCGGTCGTCGCCTTCACGAGGTTGCACTGGAAGGACTTGAGCTTGACACTGCACTTGGCACAGCTCTTATGGATATGTATTTCAAGTGTGGGTACCCCAGTGAGGCGGTGACGATTTTCGACATGATGCAAGAAAGGGATGTGAAGGCATGGACAGTGATGATCATGGGCTTCGGTGTTAATGGACAGGCAGGTGATGTGATCTCCCTCTTTCGCGCCATGGAAGAAGATGGAGTGATGCCTAATGAGGTCACCTTTCTGGCGGTACTGAACGCCTGCAGCCATGGTGGGTTGGTGTCAGAAGGGAAAAAGTTCATGCAGAGCATGGTGTTTCAATATGGCATCTCCCCAAACACTGAGCACTATGGCTGCATCATCGATCTCCTGGGAAGGGCGGGACAGTTGGATGAAGCTTATGAGCTCATAGCAAGCCTATCTTCGCAGGGTGATGCCACAGCATGGAGAGCCTTGCTTGCGGCCTGCAGAATCCATGGCAATGTCAACCTGGGGAGGAGGGTGCAGGCACGGTTGGATAACATGGGCGACTGCCATCCATCAGATGCCATTCTGTTGTCAAATACATATGCATTGGAAAGCCGATGGGATGAGATTGCACAGGTCAGAGATTCAGAAGAGCAGAAAATTGTCAAGGACAAGAAGGAAGCAGGCTGCAGCTCTATAGAGGTGTCATGGTGAGGTATCTGTCTGAATCTCGGTATGATTCTCAATTGGAAGCCATACCTTCTGTATAGGTAACTAGCAATGGATTTTGTCAATATCAACCCTTACTTGAAAAGAGATCATACCATCCATGAGCAAAGTTGCAAATTTGTGTTGCAGATCTGGTGAACTCCAAAAGTTGAAAGTTGAAACGAAGGAATTCTCAAATCATGGTGTGGATCCCTCGTTATGTACGTAATATCTGCCTACACGATTTTCCTTGCTAATGCCAGTATTACCACTTCTACACTGCTGATCTTGTCTTCCTGGAAGGACTGGAAACAGGTTTAGTGACAAAGTGGCCGTTGCTGTTGGGTACCTTGCCTGGGGCCATGTCACATGATCAGAAATCCATTGTTCTTGTGATGGTTCACTGTCTTCACTGGTTGCGGACTCTGGGAAGAGCTGTAGCTCTGTTGGTGTGGCGGCATAGTGCTGCTCAATGACAACTGGTTGCTGCTGAGGAAATGCTGCAATTGTGGATTTGTGGTGACTGATAAATGTGGCAGGTGCTGTACTGGGAACACTCCGCTTGTGGGCTAAGGTACCTGGGAGCTGGTATAGTATTTACATGACTCGAAACAAGATTGCCTTTCATCCGCGCCCTAAGCTCATTTTTGAAGCTCCAAGATTTTACTACCAAGCATACTGTTAGCATCATGCAGTTCATTTGTTTCCAATGCAACCTGTTTCATAGCATGGAAGGTACAAATATGAATCAGCGGTAAGGTGGCATTATTTTTTTAGTCTCTATCTCTATTCTTCTTCTCTTATAATATCTCTTATCTTATTCTCTTATATAACTTATAATACGTCTTATTGACGACTGGAGTCTCATTCGCTTTGTCTTATTCACTTATCATCTAACGGGCCAAATTAACCGTTCCATCGCGCCTGCGCGCACCATCGCTTTCCATCGCGCCCGCGCCATCTGTTTCCATCGCCGCGCCATGGTTTCCATCCCCGCACGGCCATCTGTTCCCACCACCCGCGCCGCGCGCCATCATCGCCGCCAACCGCGCCACGTGCCTCCCCAGTCCGCTGCCCGAGCCACGCCGCCGCGCCGCCGGCTCCATCTGCCACGGAAATCATCCCCACACGGCTGCGCCATCATCGCGCACCACCCGCGCCGCGCGTCATCCCCCGCAGCGTGCGCCATCATCGCCGCCACCCGCGCCACCGGCTCCATCCGCCGCCGGCGCCATCCACTGCCCGCGCCGCGCGGCTGCGCCATCCGCCGCCCGCGCCCCCATCCGCTTTGCTGGTGACTCTGGGTCCTTCCATATCATCTTATCCAAATCTCAGGATGTAGTAACCTCTGCAGGCCCGCTGTATTGACTCTTGATTCACTTCAGTAGCTCCCTTGTCTTGTTTAAAATAAGCAGAAAAACAGGTAAGATCAGAGCTTACTTCCTCACAGTTCAGGAAATTTTATATCTGGATCCTTTTAAGAGCTGCATGAGGCAGAGAAATTCCATTTGTGCTAAAATACAAAAAATACCTACTTTAGTGGATTCAGGGGCTTTTGGAGCATTTTATCAAACAACATATGTGCAATACAATATGTCAATTCCACTTGCATAGCCAAATCCCTGTAATGTGCAATCAGATGAACTAAATAGCAGTCTAGGGGTGTCTATTGTATAATCGGATCTAGAATGTGTGTGATAATACCTTATACCTGGACTGTAATCCTTATAAGTTAGTTCTATCTGCTGCTAACCAAGTGATGAGGGGATTGGAGAAGGGTTCGGAAGGATTAATTAGCCACCACCATCTCCAATCGCCCGAACATGAGAAGCAAATCCATCCAATGTGCTGTTGCTGTAGTGAAAGAAAATCAAATCCATGATGAGGGGAATCAGAGGATCAACAGACATGTACAAATAGGCATGTACAAACGCATCTATTAAAGGTTAATTTGGAGGTCCGAATTGTTATCCAGAAACAATTGCATTTGTTTTATAGGATTTATTATATTTTATAGGCAGCGTTTGTGACATGCAGAGATTGAAGTTAGGCCCTTGCATGATAACGTGATGTGCAGGGAACAAAGTTCAGTGCTCTGTGATCAATATAACTTGGATTATCTTAACTGTAACTTTGTGATGAACTAACACTTGATAATTATTGTGATGTTTCCATATTATATCACTAATTTTAGGGTAGGCTATTGAGAAAATATCTGTGGATATACATGATTATGCTGTCATGTTGTATTATTACTCTATAGGTTATATAGGTTATTAGGCTACAGTGTTATCATTCTTTAAGATGAACGTTACCAATCCCATCAAGTTCTAATTATTGGAGAATTGATGCCTGGAATATATATTGTGTAGTTTGGTGGGCTAGAAAGTTCATAGACTCTGAATATCATGTTATGCGTGTATCTCTCCGCCATGTATGGTCTGTCTGCTAAAGTGCATAGCCTATATATTTGATGTTACTACTGCAAACTTTAGCTTGTTAAAAGTGTTCATTTGTAGTATCAGAGTTCAGAGTTCCATGGAACAGTATCGCAACAACCGTTATTTCTTTCTTTCCTTTTTTTAATGTATTACTCTTGATGGTAAATACTCCCTCCAGTCATTAATAACAGTAAAACTATAATTAAAAAAATTAATGTATAAGATTAGGCTACATTGCAACATCCACAAGACCATAGTAATTTCATAAAGCTTGCAAGGACAAGTTTCTGAAGTTATTTCAAAAACACTGTACGAGAATTGTGATTTAAAAACATTGAATGAGTTGTATCATCAAGAAATGCTCATTGATAATATTTAATATTCGAATATATGCACCCACAAGTGACACGTAACGACACATTGGCATTCACTGGTTTGGCAAATTTGCATTTCAAAAATAATATTGCGGACTGAATATATTTGGTTAATTTTCCTACTAGAAAATATTAACATATCATTCCACTAGCACTAAAGATATACATAGATCTATATTTACTTGGTACCCATATTTTATTTTGCTCTGCTAATTTATTTCAACATTATCGATGCAAATTTTCATGTCGGAATTCAAGTATTAGTAGATTGAGCAAGCATGCTCTGTGAAATTTCTGAGCATATGATTTTTCAGATGATGAATACTATGAATGAATTCATGTCATGTTTGTTTTTAGAATCTTTCTGAGCAAGTTGCTCTGAGCCTCTGACACTACAAAGTGCTAATCAGTTTTCTGTAAGTGGATGTTCACTCCAATTTCAGATATATTCAGCTGATACAAGTACAGGTTAAGTGCGTTTGCAATGCCGATTGTCTTCCATTATACCATTCTATCATAAAATTTATAACGGTTGCAAGTTTTGATCCCTACCAGCTGCGCTCAGGTATGGCATTCTATACATATTTTTTTCTTCATCATCAGAAATATAATCCAACGATCCGATTGTAATCCCAAGAACCGGATCAAAAGACATTTATACTGTGCTATATTCATCTTTAAAAAATAATTAATCAGCATATTGTAATATTTTAAGAGCATTTTGTCATGTTCCATATCAAATCTGAAAACTGGAAATGTTTGATCTTGTTTCTTGCATGCCGTGTGCAGTTGCAGAGTAATATTCATGTTACAGCATTTCCTGAAAGCTGGTCGAAGCTAATAATAGATGACTGGCCTGTGGTCTGTGGGGTCTCCTGGAGTATTCCATCCTGCAGAAAACCATCAAGAACATGAAACTGGTGGAAATGTGGGCAGAACTTACGTTGGCAAATATTAATTGAATATGCTACTTTTACTGCTACTTTAACTGACGATGACAAAAGTTGGAAAGAGGTGCGTCTGTGGGGCATAAATTTTCAAAATAGTTCCAGAGAAATTTTGCTGTTCAGAGGGTGAAAGGGGTATACTTTTGTAAATTTTGAAAACGAAAATACACTTATGTAAATATTAGAAAAAAATCAGAGGTGGTAGATAATTGGGCCGAGATGTCTTTGCGGCGGTGCGGCCATATTTGTTGGCCCGGAACGTGATTGCTACCAGCTTGCGGCCCAGCCTAGTTGGGCCAGAACGTGATCGCAATGAACATGCAGTCGTCATGTTCGGCCGGATTGTGACGCCATGCACCGATGGAATTTTTGGGATTTTTAATTTTTTTATTAAAAAAATGCTAAAATAATTTTTGATTTTGAACTTTTGTAAAATTAGTCGTCCACCTTTCGTTTTTTAATAATCGTTCTTTCATAGGGTGATTTTAGTGACGTGGCGGACGAACGTTGGTTACAATCTATTGCCCCCTTATCATTTTTTGTAATGGCGTTTTTACTGTGCATAAATGTCTATTGTACTGTGTATCACTGGTCATTGTACTGTGATTGAACAGTAAAAAATGCCCTTACAAAGGATGATAAAGGGGTAAATTATAAATTTACCCATGCGTGGCAGACGGTAGCCAACGGTTGTCTGTCACGTCACTAAAATCGCTCTCGAGAGGGTGATTTATAAAAAACCCTTTCGAAAGGCGGTGGACGACTAATTTTGCAAAAATCAAAATAAAAAATTATTTTTAAATCTTTTAGTAAAAATTAAAAAACCAAGAAATTTTGCGTCGATGCGCGTCATTTGCCCGCCAAAGAAAAAAAAAGAAAGGGGTGACATTTCCAATATTCGGTAAGATTCATATGCGTAAGTTGTATTTGATTTGCTACCTTTGCTAAGGTTTTTGTGAGGAAGACTTTAGAATTACCGAAGTTTGGTAGTGTAGGCAAGTTCAGTTTGGATTGTTACCTCGCAAAATTTTAGTAGAGACAAAACTTGATAGAGTTCATTTTGGCAACAAAGTAAATAGCCCCACACAAGACTGATTCATCAGTTGAATGCAGAACTTTTTAAAACATATATATGCATATAAATTGAATTAATCCTCCTAAAGTTCCTATAAGATTTCTACATTCAAAGAAGTTTTATGCAGACAAGTCATTTTCAGAGTTGCGACCTGAAAACCAGAACGACTGCAGAAGCAAAATTCATACTTATTTCTTCTGCGATCACGTCTACATCGATCGCCGGCAATTAATCCATTGCTGCTTTGACAACACGATGCATATGCTCCCAAATGTAGGTAACCCTTGGTCGAGCCCACATCATTAGCACCACACACATGTCAGTGCTTCCGCTGTTGCCTTCGCCTACCAGTCACGAGTGCAGGGACAGCTCCAAGCTACTCTGATATTTGGTCTAAACTTGTTGGTCTAATTACCTTTCAATTTGTTGGTCTAAACTCTGATTATTTGTGTGGTGCCGGAAACCAATTTTTCTCAGCATGTTGTGGCGCTTCCTTTCAGTTCTTCACTAGTGACAAAACAGTAATGAGGGACTATGCTGATTAGTATCTATCTGCTGTTCAGAGTTCAGATAATTTCTCCTCTTAATACAATGAATTGCGTATTAAAAAGAAAAAAAAAGAGTTCAGACAAGCACAAGCAAACGTAGCATCTTGCATATTGCTCACCAGTCACCTTCTGTCTTACCATTATTAACGAAAATATCCTGGGATTACGTACTGGAAATGTGATCACTGAAATGCTTGTGAGTTTCGTTGGATAAATTGGACTGATTCTTCTACTCGTGGTACGTAGCATCGTTGTCGATGTAGGCCTAGGAAAGACAATCGGGCAGAGAAATTGAGACTGTAATTAACCTGGATAGGGTACGTGTGCAGGACAGGTATGCATCACTGACCCCAGTGTCATTTTCCTAAGGTTTTTAGCTGTAACCTTGCAGGCTTAAACACATGTCCTTCCTTGTCCTGTCACATGAGCGCCAATCTTGACAAAAGGAAACATACATATCCAATCAAGGAAGCTGGTTTTCTGGAAATATTCACTAACAAAATCTATGTTTGATTTTCCATCATTCCCTATAGTTAAGTTTTTTTTGTTAGAGCATTTACTGCATTGTGATATGGTAAATAAGGACTACAATTTTGTAAAAAAGTATAATGGCAGCGTACATCATATGATGCAGGCTGGGATTTTTGTTCTTTTATAAGAGAAAAAAGAACTAATCTTGCACTTATTATCTACAGTGCCCAAGTGATGATGCCTACTGCTCCACTGTCCTAGTAGCATGAACTACACATGACTGATAAACTCAACTAGCACCATCAAGTGTCATGGGTTCAACTCTTCGTGAAAGCGTTTTAGGTTTGGCTAAAAGTCGTTCCCTTCTTTTGTAAAATCACGTGGGTTAAGAATCAATGTGTGAAAACAGGTGGGTTAAGAATCAATGTATGAAGTAACGTATATATATATATAGATTTAAATCTTAGATTTTAACACGGATATTTATATTTATGACTAATTATTTTTTTAATAATAAACGATATATTCATCGACAGCAAGAGATGTTCATGATAACTTCGTTAATTAAAAAAATATTGATCTAATTTTTTATGTGTGTTTATATATTTATAGAGATAAATATATGCATGTTACGAACGTTGGTTGTACTCTTATATAGAAAGCAATAGGCCTCGAAACAGATGAATTAAGAACGGATATATAGAAGACGGGCCCACGGATGGGTGTCAGGGTTCGTGGTTCTTCCTTTTAATAAAAACCCGTGGGGTAGTATTTCTCCCGTCGGTTGAGTTTTTCATGATAAGCTGAACATCAATGAAGTTTAGACAGTTTGTACAAAACTTATCACGCAAGACAGTGATCAGAGTACTCTGGTAACTTGAGATTGCGTAACAAGAAATCTTCTTGGTTCACCTGTAAACAATTAAAAACTAATGTATCTTCGTTTTTATATGATGTTATTATCTTTTACAAACATTTACGTATTTGTTTTATTTAAAAATTTACATAATTATGAAAACAGTCATGCTTAAAAATATTTGATGATAAATTAAGTCATAATAAAATAAATAATATTATATAAAATTTTTAAATAAAACAAATGGTTAAATATATCTCACGTTATATATATATTAATAAATGAAAGAAGTATATATCACAGTGAAATATATGCATAACCACAGCAAGCACGGTGAATATAAAAAGGTCAAAAACTGGAGCCAGGTTGGCCCACCGGTCACTGCCATGACAAATTGGCTGCACCTTCTGATCCGTATCTATTACTGCAACTCACCAACTTGCCCATCTTTTTAATCTATCCCGTATTACGTACGCATCAGCAGGCAGAAATGTCACCAGCTAAGGTTGTTTTACCCACTAACTCCCAAGCAAAACCTGCCAAAGTTTGCAAGAAATTAACACATACTTGTTGCATGCTTTAATTTGCTTGAATACTTCTTCAATTCCGTTCAAGGTTGTTGGCTTGCTCGCTCAATTAGGTACACCACATCTAGAATTGGCTAATTACTTTGCTAAATTGTGTGTGCAATGCAACAGAGCATTAGGTCATTTTGTGGAAGGGCCACACATGGTACTTATTAATTTACGTGTGAAAGCAAAAGATAGCTTTTATGATGTTGGTTAAGGATACCATGAATGTAATCATCTATTTTTTATAACTAGTTGGATACATGTACATTATAATTGCGACATTCATTAAATTTTATGAAGATTTTTTTCATAGGCGAAATAAAATGAGAATATGAACGAGTAGAAATCATGATTTATTTGTTTTTTTTATTTTTATGAGGGACTCTGCTTATGCGTTGTGCTCGATGTGAAAGGGATTGGATGGACAACTCTCCTTATTTTCTTATTTAGAGCTGCAAGCACCCAAGGAGCTTGGCATCTAGAATAGGGTTCACAATTTCGTTTTTTGGATTAGAAAAATCTGAGCCGAGCATGATGAAAAAATCCAATAATTTTAAGAGAAAACCAATTCGATGAATTCTGTTTGAGAAAAGGATAAAAACCTAGCAGTTTGGGAGCTTCGATTTTTGGATTTTGGACGATGAAATTTGATGTGTTTGGAACGAAATTATGAACCATGAAGAGAGATGGGGCTTAAGTAGTACTTAACCATATAGTTCGTAGCTCTTCAAAGTTCAAGCAAAGGTTGAACTATTAGACCGAGTTCAAACACATGCCATTTTTGCTTGAATTTTTTAAAAGAAATTATTGTTTTCTATTTCCATTATAGGTATAGTGATAGTAAAGATCTATGAAATTTGTCCCCATATTTCTTCTTGAATTTTAAATCTGTTTGGATGGTTTCATTCGAAATCAACCAAATTCCAGCGCACAATGCACTACACAACCTGCCACATCGGCGCAGCCAGAAAGAATCAAAGATTCCAGGAAGTGGGGCCTCTGAAGGTTGCTTGTCAGCTTGGGGTGATTCCATCATCAGAGAGAGAATCCACAGGAGAAAGAAAGAGGGGAAAGAGGCGTGGGCCCCACATGGAATCACGGAGATTCTTTCCTTGTCCAGCCGGGATCTCCAAAGAACAGATTGCAACAGCAGCTCATCCTGCCTGCCTATCTCTGCTTCACACTCCACCAGGTTAACTCACGTCCGCTGTTTGAGGTAACGGAGAAGATGACATCAAGAAAAAGACTAGTAATGAATAATCCCAGCCCTAAATAAGAATTAATTAAGCATTTTGGTCATGATCATGTGACAGTGGCTTGATAACCTCTGCAGCTTGGATTCTTTGCAGTGATGCTAACTTGCTTAGCTTACCCTGCATGCCATCCAAAGCATATCTCTGCAGAATTTTTCCTCCAAAAAAAACATTGATTTCTTGCTCAATGGTTCCTTTTTATTTTTCGCGCCGTGATTCTTTGCCTACGAGCAGGCAGTGCGTATCTTAGCAACAATAATTAGGTTCTTGATTCTTTTCCCCTCTGTTTAATTAATCCCACTTGTTGTTAGGAATTTAGCGGGTGATCGTGACCAAAAAATATTCAGGGGATGAGAGAGAGAGAGAGGATGAGAAGCAAAGTGGCCAATTGGCTGCGATTTTGTAGTCAAAAGAGAACACCGGTTACCACAAAAGCCAAAATCTTTGCTAGTGACCAGAAGAAAAGCAGAAAATTTCAGTGCAGAAATCTTGGGGTCCATGGACAAAGATAGTAGATACTAGATACTGATACGTACACACACATACATGCATGTATCAAGTTCAGAATCATTGCTCGGTTAATCTTCCACTAACCTCACAGAATCATTGCATGTATCAAGACAGTAGATACTGATACATACACACAATCAGGAACTTCAGGAACAACCATGCAAATATGCAATGGTAAATTGATCATGCTAAGCTGAAGTGTTTACTGTTGAGACGTGGTGTTGGTGTGCGTAGAGTGGAGTGGAAGCAATGGAACGAAGAGAGAAAAAATACTTTCTTTATTATAAAATGTACGATGTTGTTAATTTTTCATATAACATTTGATTATTCATCTCATTTAAATAAAATATATAAATATAATTTATTTTGTTATCTCATTTGTTTTCTCATAAAATATTATAGTCTTAACTTATATTTATATATTTATATTAAATTTTTTAAAAATGGATAGTGAAGAAATAGCGGAATCATGTATTTTAGAACGGACGGAGTGCGTACCTAACGGAGGCCCTCGACATCATCATCTGTCTTCTTCCACTCGCGTAGAAGGAAATCTTCACCGTTGCGTCGTCCACCATTTGCGTGCCCGATTAATCCTCTCGTCATCCTCCTCCCCCGCGCCCGCAACCCACCACACCACCACAACCATATAGCCGCCACCCCCACACTTCCGTCGTGTCCTCCCAAGTTGCCCTCTTGGCGATCTTGGGCGCCGTCGTGGTGGTGGGAGTGGAGGGTTCTTGGCGGCGGAGGAGGAGGAGGAGGAGTGGTTGAGACTGAGAGTGTGTGACGGTACATGAGGAGGGGGAGTGAGGGGGAGGGAGGAGGAAAGCTGGGGAAGGAGGGGAGGAGGCGCTGGGGTTGCTGGGGTGCGTCAATGAGGTGGTGGCGGCGGTGGCGGCGTCGTGGGGGACGATGAGCGACGGGGCGCGCGTGGAGGCGGCGCCGCGGCTCGCGCAATGGCGCGTCGACGTGCTCCCCTGCTACACCTACCGCAAGTCTGAACCCTTCCGCATCGGCCTCTGGAACTGGTTCGTCTCTTATCCGTTCCTCTCTGAAAAAAGTTCTAAGATTTTAGAGCGTGCAGTTGCTTGTTCTGTTTAGTGATTTGTTACTGTTGTTTTAAGATGAATTCGACATGGAGTTTGATCGTTTTATGTGGTGTGTTAGGTGAATCTTGTGTAGTAGTTTGACATGGAATCATTTTTTGTTGTTGTTGTGAATAGTGAATGAATGGCCTGAGGTATTTATGAGTTCATGTATTTTCGTTGGTGCAGAAGTAGTCAATTTCTTTTATTTTTATTTTTTATGCAACAGTTATTTGGGAAGGAGAGATCTATTCAGTTTTGTGGTGGTTGCGGTGAACGGTGAACTGAGCTGTAGTCAGAGTTGAAGTTGCAAAAGCTTTGAATTTTGTAGCGGTGGAACTTGACTGCATTCTGTTTCAGTGCAACAGTTTTCAGCTTGCTACCTTGTGTATTCATTAGTTTTGGATGATCTGCTTAAATTTTATATTTGTAGTCATGGCCCTTTTGAAATTCCTTTCAGTGAGATTCAGATACTTTTCCTCACCAAACTATGTTTAGTTGTTGGGATCCTTTCTAACCATATTTAGGCTCTAAGAGAAAAGTTAAGGCTTTGCTTGGAATAACAGGTTCCAGACTAAAGTGGTTGCTTTATTCAACCCTCACTGTTACAAGTTTATTTTCTAATGTTACCAAGATGAATATTTAATTAAGTTGTACTGTTTGATTCATGTTCCCACCTTTAGATGATTATTGTAACAAATAAATTAGCAATTCATTGCATTAATAGGTGGGGATTATGAGGGGGGCTGCTATCGTGTCATTATCTAATTATGGTTTCTGATTCTGCAATATAAAGGTACCTATCCGTGGAGAGAAATAACAAGCAAACTTGTGTTAAGGTCTTTGTGGAGTTATCGAATTCTGCCAAGAATACAACCCCAACCCCTATTGCTTCCTTCGTCACAAAACTTCTCATATCTTTTCCTCCAAATCAGAAGACCATCGTTCATCCAGGTAATTTGCCCTACTACACAGGTCGTCTGCCTCTCCCTGTATTTGCAATGCACTATGTATTGACGGTACAAAAGTTGAAGATATATTTCAGTTTCTCAATATATTAAAAAGAAAGTGAAGTTTGTAGCTTATATCGATTCAAGTTAGGTTTGTGCAGAAATTGTGTGCCATGCAGCCAGAAATTTAGTTATCGAACATTAGAAATTACAGGCACTCAGGCAGGTTTCAAATTGAAGGCTTTTGTTTTATTTCAACTTCTAAGAAGCACACAAAACAGTGTGTCTGTGTGCATAAAAGCACGGGTAGAGTGGCACCATGTGTTGGTTAGTTATAACTGACAATTGGTTTTCATATTGCAGGAATTTTTGACAAGCCGCTGAAACACGACGGTTTTGTGTGGGCAATTGATAGTACTGTTACAGGAAGATTTGTGATTGAGATAGAGTTTCTTGACCTGAAAATTGCAGATCCATCTGTAAGCACTGTGTCACTGTCTTCTTCCCATTTGTCAATGTTTGGTACAACAACAATTAGGATACGTGGAATGACATCCTTGACTCACCTGAAATCCTGTCTAATCTATAGCTGCTTAGTGTTGAAAATTAACGACCCTGATAAATGATATCAATCAACATCTCATCCGGATATGCTGGTTCAGCCGAAAAAAACAGAAGCTAACAAGTAGTGTAGTACGACATAGAAACATGTAGCATACATCTGGTGCCACTTGTCAATAATTTTTTGACCAAAACCAACAAATCATATGCAATGTCAGAACATTCAGAACTAAAATTTTAGAATGTCGCAAATGAACATTGAATATCGACTAAGTGGTGATTTCATCAACTGACCACACCTGCCCGGATGGAAATTCAATATTTTCCACACTTTCTAGGAAAGCAAAGTCAAGCTTCTAGCAACCTTTACGTCATGTTCATGAGCAGAACAATTCCCTTGTTGACTCTAATTCTGCATTCCAGGGTGGTGAACCAGCCTCAATTTGGGCCTCCCACCAAATCAAGCAATCTTCAGACAACACAGCACTCTCATCCCTGGCACGAATGCTGCAAGAAGGCATCCTCACGGACATCACAATCAACGCTACCGACGGCAGCATTATGGCCCACCGTGCAATCCTGGCCAGCCGTTCCCCTGTCTTCAGGAGCATGTTCTCACACGACCTCAAGGAGAAAGAACTCTCAACAGTCGACATCCCTGACATGTCCCTTGAAGCATGCCAGGCCTTCCTCAACTACATATATGGTGATCTGCGCAGCGAAGAGTTCCTCACCCACAGGTTAGCTCTTCTCAGAGCTGCCGATAAGTACGACATCGCTGATCTTAAGGAGGCATGCCATGAGAGCTTGTTGGAGGACATCGACACGAAGAATGTGCTCGAGAGGCTTCAGACGGCACACTTGTATCGTCTGCCGAAGCTCAAGGATGGTTGCTTGAGATTTCTTGTGGATTTCAGAAAGGTGTATGAAATGCATGACGATTTCAAGGTGTTCCTCCAGACAGCAGACAGGGATATCATAGCTGAAATCTTCCAAGGTATTCTTACAACATGGAATGGGCGATAAGCATGTTTATACGGTATATCTGGTTTGGTTCAGAAGCATTCTTTCCAGAAATGTTGCTGGTAAAGCATGTAAATATATAGTACTACATTTTACATGCCATCAAATTGGCTCTAAATTTAATGTATATATACCTTGATTGGATTTTGTACATATCATATATGTAAATCTAATTCTTGTATCCGACTCCACGTATTGTAACAATTCTGCTGATCTGGAAGAAAACATTACTTCAGATTTCCATTTTGTAATGCATCTACCGATCTAACACTAGGTGAATGCTGCTTTTCTGAACTGGCATATGCAAAACAATAGTGATCACGTGAAGCAAAGTGAGCAATCTTGCCTTTCACTGGTTGTTCAGTAACAGAGAGAACTCAAGGTTAATTATTATCAACTATGATCACAGGCATAGATTGGCCTATTAGCTCAGCTGGTTAGAGCGTCGTGCTAATAACGCGAAGGTCGCAGGTTCGAGACTGCATGGGCCAAATTATTTTTTATTTTCTTCCTATTCTGTTTTTTAATGTCTAGTTTACCTACATCTACATGGCCTTGTTACGATGGGCTTCGTCCAGGCCTTTTGTTTTCTTACATTTAGACCTTATTTTGATGGGCCTCCATTCTGGCCCATTTAAGTGATGCAGCCAATCCATGTAGATGGTCCAGAATCGAGGCCCATGGAAATAAGGCTTAAAATGTGAATAATTTGATGGGCCTCCATTCCTGGCCATCTAAGTGGATTGGCCCGAATTGAGGCCCACCTAAACGAGGCCTAAATGTGAATTGTGAATGATTCGATTGGAACGTGCTGAACTGCTGATCAATGCATTCAATCAGTTTGTTCAGAAAAATCAAAATTCCGTGCAACGATTTAAACGCAAGTGATTAACAAAGTAGAATGACACATGTTCAACACTTTTATTAACTAAATAAATGCGAATGATTAGCCATGGAGAACGCCAGAATGGTCTCACCTCTGACCGATGCTGCTCTTCTCTTCCTCTGTTCTCTCTTTTCCGGCTGAAGTCGATTTGTTCAGAGAATCAAACTGCCGCGAAATGGGAAAGCAAACAATGCATGCCTGCGTGCTTCTGGTACGTTTCTGCTTCTGCACAGTCTGATACTGCCATCAAAATTTGTAATTACTCTGTCCCTTCAGAATTTCAGCCCTACTGTAGCTGGCATTTGGACTTCTGCTCTGAAGATATTCCCTGCACTGACGAGAGGGAGAGAGAGAGACAGAGAGAAATTTGCGCATTCATCTTGATCAACGGCCGACCTGCGCGGCTGCGCGCGGTGGCATTTTCCGCCGGAATTCACATGGGATCACCGGTGAATGCATGGGCGCGGCGGCCTCCTCGTCGTCTCTCTCCCCAGCCGGACCACCGTGGCGGAGCCAGCGCCACCATGAAGCTCAGGCGATTAATATTGTTTATCGGTGACCGACTGATTTTTATATACGTCAACTAAAAGACGACCCGCCGAGCCGTCTCCGCCGCTGATGCAGGCGATGCGCCTCCCTCCTCCATCCATGTCGCTCTCAATGCAAATCACGCCCATGAGACGGTGAGCCGACGAGGCTAGCTAGCTGGCTAGAGCTAGCCTCCTTCCTGACGTACCTAATCGTTTACTAGTATGATCCAATGCAAGTGTCGCTAGCTAGCTCAGTGACAGAAACAGATAGCTAAATAGATAATCCGGTGCGTGAAGCTAACGTGCGGATAACAAGAAGTTGCAATATATTCTACGGATCGTTCCAAAAAAATTTCTTTCTCTTTCCTACGCTGTTCAATCAGCAGGATTCTGTATGAACCAAAAACTGTATACGACTGGGCGTCTCCGATATAGAGACCGGTGACGTGAACATCTTCGTTATCCAGAAATCATGAGAATTTTCATTTTTGAATGTAGGAATGACCATGAAATATATATCTATCGACTGAAGGCTGAAAAACTTCTTATCCAATCCAGCTCATTTTTTATATATTTTTTTACTGTCTATTACACATTTGATACAAAACACCTCTCAAATCTTGTAAAATTTGGATCATTGATTCGTGCAGACACCCAAACCATGATCCCTTCTCTTTTTTTCTTTTTCCCTCAACACCCCATCCCTGAACCGACGGCTGCTCGATGCCTCTAGTTGGCTGCCTCCTCTGCCGCCACCGCCCAGCACGTCGCACCCTGTCTAGAAGGTGTCAATGGCATCGGCGAAGGCATCCTTCCACTCTTCCTCCCTCCTCTACTCTTCCTCAAGTGGCGGTGGTGAGGCACCCTCACCTCACATCTTTCTTGTCTCCGGTGGCTCACCCACTACCAGCCGCCTCTTAACCCATCGGCAACATCACCCTATCCTTGACCATCAACCTCGTGGCTTTGGTGGCGTTTTCGTTGCCCGCTCGTTCCGTCACCCACCGCCTCCCACGGCCATCCCTCTATGTCCAAAAACATTCCCTTCTTCCCTTTTCCCCATCCCCTGTTACATCCCCACCACAACTCAGGACCCTAATACATGGATCCTCCGTCGAAGTTTAGGTTGTTTTCGACATCGAAGAACAATAAAAGGCCACTGGAGTTTGAGGTAAAGCACCTAGAGCATAAAGCCTAAAACCTATAAAATTTGGAGATATATTTTCTATCGATGGAAGGTCAGCAATTCTCATTTTTTTTTGAAAAAAAAACTATGGAGTAGTGAACAGAATAGACGTATATCTTACTTTGTCGTCGAGGACCAAAGTGAAACAAAAGAATATGGGGGGTTTCTGAAAATATATTATTTTATTCCACCGGGATATATACCCACGGTCCCGGGGCACCGGCCACAGAACAGTGGGCCCGTGCACCATGGACGGTCGAGGCCGCAGCCAGCGTAGTAAAGTTGTCCCTGTGATGTTAATCCAAGCATAAAATGTCCGGCTAATCAGGAACAGGAACAAACAGATGCTTAAGCAGGTGGGCCAGTCACTTTTAACCGTTTCCTAATCCCCAGGTTCTTCCCAGCTGAAAAATATCCCCGGTCACGCATGGACACCTCACGCTGACGTGGAGGGTTTCCACTGGGTCAGAGTCATCCGACTCGGAGCCTACGTGGAGTTTTGAATTTGAACGGGTGAAACTGGTCTCAACTCTCAAATAGAATCATATACTATGGTGTAGGCTAGGGTGTGTCCTTTACTTTATCTTTCTAACTTCTACTTTTCCTTTTTCTTTTTTCTTGGTGCACGCTTCCCAAAAATGTGTTTTGTTTTAAAAAAAGTCCTATTGAAAATGTTCCAAAAATTATATCTATATCTATATATAATAATAATAATCTATAACTATCTATAAAGCAAGTAGTGTTTCCATTCAAATTTTGTTTTGTCTGGCTATTTTGCGAGAAAACCCTTTGAGTTTTTCCGAAATTAAACTGTAGTCCGTCTGACTATTTTTAAAAAAATCAGTTAAAGAAGAAAAAGAGGTTATTTTACAGAAAATCCCTTGAGTATTTATAAAATTAATCCGCAGTTCCAACACTGAAAAAAGGGAGAGCTTGGATGAAAAAAGACCTCCTACATCCCTCTCTTCCGTCCCCATCCGCATCGCCGCGCCCCTCTCCGTCGCCGCTCGAAGCTCTGCTTGCGCCGCTTGGACCTTCGCCCTCCGTCATTTCCTCAGTGCGTCGTCTCGTTGCAACGCACGGGCATTTTGCTAGTTATCTATAAAGTAAGTAGTGTTTTTACCTAAAATTTTCGTCCACCTGACTATTTTACAGAAAACCCCTTAAGTATTTATAAAATTAACCCATAGTCTGCCTGGCTATTTTACAGAAAACCCCTTGAGTGTTATAAAATTAACCCGTAGTCCCAATGCTGAAAAGAAAGGGAGGGCTTGGATGGAAAAAAATATCTCTTGTGCCCTCCTCCCGTCCCTCGCGCCCGTCTCGCGCCCTCCTCCCATCGCCGTCGAAGCTCCTACGCCGCGCCTCTCCCTCTCGTCGCCGCTCGGAACCACAAGTATGTTTAGTATTCCAAGTGTGTCGGATAATAGCCTCAAGTGAAAACATAAAAAAATATAAATTGAAATTACATGAGACTTCAACTTTGGAATAATTATGATAAAATAAAAGACGCTGTCGGTGATATGGGCCCGAAGGTATATCGAGAACACGATGTCTGAAGAAGGAAAGCGCCTTCGCTCACCAGGGCGCCCCAAAGACATGTCCTGAACGGCTCAGGCAGGTCCGGGCCACGGGCGGCCACGTGGCCGTCCCCGAGGGACTGGCTCGAGGCGCCCGGAGGCCTCCGCTGCTCCCAGACGGCGAGGTCAGGATCACCCGGACACCTCCGTCCTTCACCCCACACCTCTCCGAGAGAGGAGCGAGTTCAACCGTCAACTGCCAACCACCACATTTAATGCCTAGAGAGAGGCCAGACGCCCGCCCCGTCGTATTTATTGCGATGTGAGGCGTGTCTCTCAGCCGCTCATCATCTTCTTTTTTGCCCGTCTCGAGGAGGATAGGGTATAAAGTCTTTGACGGCGACAGCAGTATGGTCGCACGGTCATTCCACGCACGCCTCTCTCCACATCCCGTCCAGTCGCATTAAATGCGCTGGGCGGCCGCGTGGAAGAGAGAACACGAGTGTTGGGGGTGTCGCGTCGATCCTCTCTCCAAGCGGAAGGGCCACTGACCGGTAGGCCCTACTGGAGTAGGTAGGATGGCCCATCCTCACGTCAGCAGCATGGCGGCCACGTCGCCCGTTTTTCTCCACCAACTCCCATGACGCGGCAACAGGAATAGGAATAGGGGTAGCTTCCCCGACAAGACAAGGCAAGAGCCGCTCCATCACGGGGAACGAAGTAGAGAAAGCTAGGACTACTGTGGTGTCCCCTTACACTATAAAAGGAGGCCCATGTCCATGATAGAGGGGGTTCGAAAACTGATCCAGGGTTCTTCCACTTTGAAGTGAGGTTCGCTGATTGGTCTTCTGCTCAGCCTCTTCAACCTTGGGCCTTGAGCATTTCTCCCCTCAGTCTTCAGCTCCAGCTTCCCCAGGGAAGAGTAACCACACTACCCTTGTAATTCATCCTCCACATAGCACAAAAACAGGAGTAGGGTATTACGTCTTCCCGATGGTCTGAACCTGTATAATTCTTCTGTGTCCTTTGTGATTGCGATTTTTTTTCCATCTTCCTACCTTCTCTCCATCTCACCACGAGTTGAACCCTAATTCACCGTTTCCCTGTGCCAAACCAAAAAGGGGTCCCCGGATTCTCGGGTGTCGATCACACGCATCGACAGACGCCCGTTGCAATGCACATGCATATTTACTAGTTAATCTATATTTTATTTTTAAAACTAGTACTCCTTTCATTGATTTTGGATGAATATGACTTATCATAATTTTAAAATCTTTTATATTTTAAAATAAAATAAGTTCTTAATTAATCGTATATTTATTCCGTGCTTTGTTTTACATGATAGAGGAGAGGGTTTCTAACCCCTTCTTTCGAACTCAGTCCAAGTGCTACTTTTGTTTTGACGGTTGGGTTAGGACTTTTGACGACACGTGAAACGAGAGAAAACTATTAACGTATTATTAATCAAATATTAATTATTAAAAAAAATAAAACAATGAATTTATTTATTTTTTTAAAAAATATATGAAGAAATTTTACATGAAAGATATCGTCGAACATTTCAAAAATTATGGTAGACGGAGGCTAAAACACATCAGTACATGATTAGCTGCTAATCACGTCATACGCGTGGATCTTAGTTTTACTAATACTGGTTAATTACGTCTAAACCAGTACCATAGTTGTAATCAAACGCATGCAGTCGACACCACGAGCTGTATCTAGCCATCCCTGCGTAGCTAACTTCCAAATCAGAGGATGCATTGCACCGGGACCCTAGTAGCTGATTACCGCTGAGTTTACAATTCCAAATTTAATATTCTCCAGTAGTTGTCGGCTCGCCGAAACAAGAATTTAATCGAAATTCTGAGAGAGTTTGGATTGTGTCTGTGTCCAAGTTTGCAAAGTTATTTATTAGTACCAGTTGCCAACTCATCAACTTCTTGAAGACGACATGACGCGGCCATCGCATAAAATTATTAAAAAAATTTCGCAAGAGACGAGGGGCTAATCGCAAAATTCGTTGCTCCGAACGCTATATAGAAGGGAGGGAGAAGCAGCGGTGTCTCCGGCGAGCACGAGGCACTCACCGCCGGCGGCGACCGAAGCAATCCGGCATTCGCCTGAGCCGGCGGGATTCGGGGAGGAGGAGGAGGAGGAAGAAGATGACGGTGGGAGCCGGGGTGGCAGTGCAGGACGGCACCCTGGTGGCGCTGGGGACCACGGTGCTGACGGAGGTGCGCGACAATGTGCTCGTGACGCCGGCCGCCGGCGGCGGCATGACGAGCGGCGCGTTCATCGGAGTCCGCTCCGCCACCGCCGGCAGCCGTAGCGTCTTCCCCGTCGGGAAGCTCAGGTATGTGGATCAGCACGTGCGCCTATTGCTCGTGTCAGAGTCAGACTGTCTGTCAGCCATGGATGGCAATCGTCCAGCTCTCTCCAGCTGCTCTGCTTGTCGGAGGTTTTGCCGTACCATCGCCATTAATCTCCCTAGCAAGAAAATCGAGATGAAAATAATTTTTCATGGAGTTCAGTGAACAATTCTTAGATTTCAGATGTGAATATGTGACTGATTTTTGTTAATTCCACCCAGTATTGTTTTCTCTCCTGTTCTTGATTATTCAAATACTAGCAAGAAATTAGGAAGGGTACCCATCTTTAGTATGGTGTTGATGCAGGCGCTTGCGGTTCATGTGCACGTTCCGGTTCAAGATGTGGTGGATGACGCAGAGGATGGGGACATCAGGCCGCGACATCCCCTTCGAGACGCAGTTCCTGCTCGTCGAGGCCGCCGCCGACGGGTCGCACCTCGCCGGCGACGGCGCCGCCGCGGTGTACACCGTGTTCCTCCCGATCTTGGAGGGATCGTTCCGGGCTGTGCTTCAGGGGAACTCTGATGATGAGCTAGAGATTTGCCTCGAGAGTGGTAATTAACTAAAAATCTCTCCTTTGACTTGAGCATAGTTTGCTTGATGCGGATTAAAAATCATTCCGAGATTAGTGTTTCACGATCTTTTTTTAATTAAGATATAGATTTATTAGCATGTTTTTAAGCCATTAAACAATATATTTTATGTGAAAACTTTAAACATAAAAGTTACTTAAAATATTAAATAAATCTAATTTTCAGTTTGAAAGTTACTTAAAAATATTAAATAAATCTATTTTCTCAGTTGTAACAATTAAAACTTAATCAATCATATATAAATGATTTTCTTATTTTTCGTGTCCTAACTTTATTTTACCTTCAGAAACAAACCCCGCTAAGTATTTTTCCCATGATTCAGGTGACCCAGCCGTGGAATCATTTGAAGGCACGCATCTGGTTTTCGTCGGTACCGGATCTGATCCATTCGAAGTCATCACAAATTCTGTCAAGTATGTGAACTTCTCTTGTCACGAATCATTTTTTAGGTGGTTGAATTGCGTGTTGTAGTACATTCTTCTTTTTTTCTGATCCAATTTGGCAGTTGCATTTTTCTTTTCTCTGAATGCATTACTTGCTCAATGAGATCACATGAATGATGATTGATGAGTCAACTTGTTGCAGGGCTGTTGAGAGGCACTTGCAGACGTTTTCTCACAGGGAAAAGAAGAAGGTAATCAGAGGCTTCTTGCATGCGTGTTAGCACATATGCATTCTGCAACTAATCTGCATCCTTAGTGTAATCAGGCTCTCTAACTGTCAGCTTTCTGCAGATGCCAGATATGCTAAACTGGTTTGGCTGGTGTACATGGGATGCATTTTATACTGATGTTACTGCAGAAGGAGTGAAGGAAGGATTACAGAGGTATTTTTACCAGTCTTATTTCACTTAATAATAATGCTTACCATATGATAATTGTAGAACTACACCATATGTTCGTTTTTTTTCAGTCTAGGAAAAGGTGGAACTGGCCCTAAATTTGTGATAATTGATGACGGATGGCAATCAGTCAGTATGGATCCTGCAGGAATTGCATCAGTAGCTGACAATTCAGCCAAGTAAATTAGCATATCAACTTTGCCTGCTAGTTCTAATTCTGATCTTTTCAGGTCTAAAAGAAATCAACTTAACTTTGCCTGTTCTGTCTATAGCTTTGCAAACAGGTTGACTCACATAAAGGAGAACCACAAATTTCAGCTAAACGGGAGGAAAGGTCACAGGGAAGAGAATCCGGCAAATGGCCTCACACACATTGTCAATGAAATTAAGGGCAAACATGAGCTGAAGTATGATGCTCTCTTCTAATATATTCTTGTTTTTATTCAGTTTATGTCTGTCAATTTTCTCCCAAATTCATCTTTCTGACAACAAATTTTGTGCCAAGAAATTCAGGTATGTTTATGTGTGGCATGCGATCACCGGATACTGGGGTGGAGTAAGGCCTGGTGCTGATGGAATGGAGCACTACGAATCGAAGATGCAGTACCCGGTTTCATCACCTGGAGTTCAGAAGAACGAGCCATGCGACGCTCTGAACAGCATAACGACCAACGGCCTTGGCCTTGTGAACCCTGACAAAGTGTTCAGCTTCTACAACGAGCTACACGCCTACCTTGCATCAGCTGGGATCGATGGAGTGAAAGTAGATGTTCAGAACATTCTTGAGACACTGGGTGCTGGCCATGGCGGAAGAGTGCTTCTGGCCAGGAAGTATCACCAGGCTCTAGAAGCTTCCATCACCCGGAACTTCCGCGACAACGGCATCATATGCTGCATGAGCCACAACACGGATAACCTGTACAGGTGAGCCTGTGTTTGTTCTTTTTTTAAGATAATGGAAGCTTTTATTAGACTCAGTTAATTACATCAAGGTGATACAATTTACTGAGTCACCTCCGGCCTTTGCAAAGACTGCACACAACCACAAAAGAAAAAAAAGAAAGAAAGACATACTCATCTCGACTTCCTATCACAAAAGAAAATCAGAAACATAAATTTAGTGGCTAGCAATCCGTAGACTAGACCGTCTCCCATGCTCCTGGGTAAAAAATTCCTGCGCCACCCGATCCAGTTGACGAGATACCACCAAAATAGTATTCCACTGTCCAGGTTGGTAGAGGATGGCCCAAGTACGAAGCCATCAGATAGCTAGAAAGATAACATGCAAAGGAGAACACATCATCTTTTTATCAAAAATTATTTCATTCCTGCTTAAAAAAATGGACCAACAGAGAGTAGTTGCACCCATCAAAAGCATGTTACTCATGTCCAGAGGAACACATGATAGCCAACTTCCAAACATATGACAAACATTGCGAGGAGGTTTTAAATTTAAGGTCAAGTAAACGGCAGACCAAACCAAACGAGCTACACAACATTGAAAGAATAAATGTTGAATGGTTTCATCGTGAGGACAAAAACAACACTTCTTGCTTTCATTTCATTTCCTCTTAGCAATGTTGTCCTTAGTTAGAATCACGTCCCGACGTAAATACCAAAGGAAGATTTTAACTTTTAAAGGAACTTTCAACTTCTAAATCCGTTTATTAATATTTGGAACCCCTGTATGTGCAGTGCAATTTTGGTGTAGTGAACATGGAATGGTGGTTGGTTGTTTACATGCTTCTGCTGTTGTTGATGATGCAGTTCTAAGAGGAGTGCTGTTGTGAGAGCTTCTGATGATTTCTGGCCACGAGACCCTGCCTCACATACTATACATATTGCATCTGTTGCATATAATACTGTCTTTCTTGGAGAATTCATGCAACCAGACTGGGACATGTTCCATGTGAGAATCACCATTACATTCTTCTACCATTTGCCATGGATTCTCTGATGTCTGAACTTCTAATCTGCATTTCTTTTGGTTGACAGAGCGTGCACCCGATGGCTGAATACCATGCTGCAGCAAGAGCAGTCGGAGGCTGTGCCATATATGTCAGGTATAGGCAGAATGTATTTTTCAGCACAAATAAAGTTCTCTACTCTGAAATATGATTAGTTCTTGATGCTAAGTTAGATGTTCACGTATGCATATATGATGTTGCAGTGACAAGCCTGGGAACCATGACTTCAATTTGCTGAAGAAGCTTGTTCTTCCTGACGGATCGATCCTGAGAGCCAAACTTCCTGGCAGGCCAACCATAGACTGTCTGTTTTCAGACCCTGCAAGGGACGGCAAGAGGTGATGACACAAAAACTGTTAAAAAAATTCTGAATTGTTTCTGATGTTACTGACGGGTGATGACACAACACTCAACTGTTCAAAATTGTTTCATGATCTTTGCAGCATTCTTAAGATTTGGAATCTGAACGAGCACTCCGGTGTGATTGGCGCCTTCAATTGCCAGGGTGCTGGATGGTGCCAGGTAGGGAAGAAGAACCTCGTCCACGACGAGCAGCCGGCGACAGTCACCGGTGTCATCCGTGCACAGGACGTGCATCACCTCTCAACCGTTGCTGCCGATGGCTGGAACGGCGACGTGATCATCTACTCGCACATCGGAGGTAAGTAGTCATCACTCTCATGACACTGCCAAGAACATTTCAATTATCTTCAGAGATTAGGAATTAATGATCTGAAATTTTCTGACATTTTGTTCAGGAGAGGTGACCTGCCTGCCCAAGAACGCCTCGTTGCCGGTGACACTGAAGACGCGAGAGTACGAGGTCTTCACCGTCGTACCACTGAAGCAGCTTGCCAATGGCGTCTTCTTCGCCGTGGTCGGGCTGATCGGGATGTTCAACTCCGGCGGGGCGGTGACGGCGGTGAGGTACGTGGAGGACGCCGGCGTTGAGGTCAGGGTGCGTGGCTCCGGCACGGTCGGGGCATACTCCTCGGCGAGACCGACGAGGGTGGTGGTCGATTCGGAGGCGGCGGAATTCTCCTACGATTATGGATGCGGCTTGGTCACGTTCGAGCTCGCCGTACCGGAGCAAGAATTCTACCCCTGGACCGTCTCCATCGAGTACTGACGTTGCTTACCATGAAGTTTCTGAACGTTTTCATGACGAAAAATAGAGTGGATGAGATTTCTGAAAATATTCAGGTTCTTACTGAACCCGGATTGGGGAATTGAGATTCAGCATGGTGCTTAACAATGTACACGCTAGGTTGAGATGTTTGCAACATTCTTGCTGCAGATGCTGCGGCCGATTTATGTTATTCCGAGCATACAACATGAAAAATCCAAAGGAAGAAAAGACATGGTTTCCGTCCTGCCTTCTAGTTTGGCTTAAGAGCCTGTTTGGCAGGATTTAACTATGAAATATGACTCTAAGAGATAGATTGAATCCAGATCAGATTTTGGATCTGAATCTAGATTCTCAGTTTTATGAGAACACTATTCAGTTTTTTTAAGGTGAAACTGTTTGGTTCGACTCTAGCTTCTGAAACCAAAGTTGAAACTTGAAGCTCAGTCAAACAAACTCTAATAAACTTATGACTCTCTTTTGCTTAACTTCTTGAGAGAGAAAAAAGAGTAAATGTTGTGTCACCGATATTGAGGCAGACTTTTTACTTAGTAACACAATAAATTAATATGTGAAAAAAACTCCACAAATAATTTAGAATAAGTGGTGCAAACAATGCACTAAAGAAGTTAATCATACTTTAAGAAACGTAGAGTTAATAATCCGTGGTAAAAAATATGAAAAATAACGGTGTAAAGAACGGGACCATTGTAACACTGTAAAGCAGGTAAATAAAGGTTTTGTAAGAATTTTCTAGGTATGTGTACAACAGTTCTCTACTGCTCTTTACAAGAAGGGAAAGTTAATTTTTGGGGGAGAAGAATCGAGAAAATGATGATTCTAACATTCTCGAAGTGGTTTTCGCACTTATACCATCGCGCAAAATGGTTTCGCTCTTATAACACTCTCAAACCATGGCACACGCTAAAATGCACGAGATCCTCTTTTTACTATTTTCTCTCTCAATTTTATTATGAATGGACGGATTTGCCCCTGGCATCTAAATCCTAAATCGGACCCCCCCTTTCTGCTCCCGATTCTAAATCGCACTCTCTCCCGCGCCCGCCGGCCGGCCGCTCGCGCCCCGCCGGCCAGCCGCTTCGCGCCCCCGCCGGCCGGGCGCTTCAGCGCCGCCGCCGCAATCCACGCCTCCCTCCTCCCCTGCCGCCGTCCCTCTCCCAAATCCCGCTCGACGCTGCCCGCGCCGCCGCCGCCGCCCACGCCGCCCGCCGCCGCCCACGCTCCTCCTTCCCGCCCGCCGCCCGCCGCCGTGCACGCCTCCTCCTTCACGCCCGTCGCTCGACGCCGCGCCGCCGCCGTCGCGTCGCCGTGCACGCATCCTCCTCCTCCGCCGCCGTCCCTCTCCCCAAATCCACCGTCGCCCGGGCCGCCCGCCGCCGCCCCGCCGCCCGAGGCCGTCCACGCTCCCCTCCCTCCCTGCCGCCGTCCCCTCTCCCCACCCCGCCGTCCCCTCTCCCCAACCCCATCGAGTCTAAAAAAACCTAACCCTAGTGTTGGAGATTGGTCACCCCTAGCCTTCTTCGTGAAATTCTAAGGGCAAATGTGTCCATTCATCTATTAGAAAGGGCTACATAATTCAAAAAGTAACAGATTGTGCATTTCAGCTGTGTGTCATGGTTTGAGAGTGTTATAAGAGCAAAACCATTTTGCGCGATGGTATAACTGCGAAACCCAAATCTGAGGATGTTATAATCACCATTTTCTCGAGAAGAATCGCACAAGTTGAGCCCATTTACCGATCCAAAAACAAGTTGAAGCCCATTCGGCCCAAACTTGGTGGACCTGCGAGGGCACGCATCACGAGGCAGTTTTGGGCATCGTTTTCCGGTGGGATCACCGGATTCAGCCCAAAACCGCGTGTTACCGCCTGTGGTTATCAGCGACCACGCCGCCGTCACCCATGGCGACGACGTGACCAACGCCTAAACCCCACAAAATTTTGTTCCCAATTCTAAACCTCCGCGTCGCCTTCTTCTTCTTCTTCTTCCTCCGCCATGATGGGGAGCAGGGTGGCGGCGGCGCTGCTCCGCCGGGGGAGGGACCAGGCGTCCTCGCTCATGGTCGCTCGCCTCCCGAGGGCCTCCCCCGTTCCGGCTCCGGCTCCGGCGGCTCCTAGGGTTGGATCCGGCTCCTTCGGCAGCGGCGGCGGTTTACTAACGCCGCCGAGGTCGACGGGATCCGTCTTCTCCGCATCGCGCCTCGCCTCCTTCCACGCCTTCCGCTCAATCGGCTCCAAGGTGCGTGCGTTGCTGTGCTTTTCCCCCATTCTGTATCCCTTGGTTAGTCTGATGGTGCCCTCACTCTGGAGGGTAGTGGATTGTGGTCAATATCTGTGAGTTTGACACTGTGACGCGATCATTTTTTTAGCGGAATGGACTGACAGGACCGTAGAACATGCCACTAGGGGAGTATTACGAATTTGTAGCCACATTAGTTTCAATTTGGATGTGCTGAATTTTGGTGTCAGGGTCTAAGCATTTTGCAACAGGGAGTCGAGTAGTTGACTTGCATGTTGAACTGGGTGTATTAAATTTAGCTTGGCTATGCCTGCAAAATTCATTCTGAAACTTGTAATATGATGCGCGTCACATTCATCATCCTATATAATCCATTTCCTAGAACTTGTAAGCTCTAAAAAGTGCTACTCGTGTTGATAGAGGTTTTATGTGCTCCATTTCAGACCTTGATGGGTCAATGCACAAGGAAAATGACTACTACTGTGGCAGCACTGAATTCAGGCGTGGCCAATGCAGCGGCAAATTCGGGATTGAAGTTGCTTGTTACCAAAGGGCCCCAAGCACAGAAGGCCATCGGGATATGGCTCTTTGGATGTGCTGCGTGGGTATTCGGCTTGGTCATACTTGGAGGAGTCACACGGCTTACACGCTCAGGATTGTCGATGACTGACTGGAAATTTACTGGAAGCTTGCCTCCAATGTCAGATGAAGAGTGGCTGCTGGAATTTGAGAAATACAAACTGTCACCTGAGTACAAGAGGTAAGAATTTGTTGGTCGACTGCAGTGTGCTACTGCCAAAAACCCACTGGTGAAACTAGGAGTTGTGCAGTTCCACCTAATTGTATAGCACGCCGAATTTTGTGTATCCCCAGTTATGATCCTATGATTTAGTGTAAACATCAATCTCATAATTTTAGTGCTTCTGAACTTGTACTGCCGTTAGCTTCAGTTCTTGATAATATCATGTTGATTGATGAATTTTAGAATGAATATTTAGGATGCTATAGAACTATTCATAAATGTTTCAGTTGATTAGAAATAGGTCAAGTGTATGCCTTTCCTACATATGCTTATGAGCTTATCTAGGACTTTCTTTTTCTAAACTTCCACTGGTTAGCCAATAGAACATGCCAGGCTGCCTGGGAGAACATATTGAACTCTATGGTCTTACCATTAACACTTTTAACAGCTTATAAACAAGTTTTAAAAAGGTTTCACTGGGCTGGGATTGGGTCTGGGACCCTCGATCCAATTGCTTTTAGAGGAACTCATATGAATTTGCTGTTAGGTGTAAGCAATTTGAAGAATGGTACGGTTTTAATCGTTATATATGAGAAAAATAACTGAAATATTCAGCATTTGGTGACTTTTGCTCTAATTAGTGTGACTTGTTAAGATCTTTTCTTTGTCCAACCTATGTTCAGTCTCAGTCACATCAAATTTTGTTTTCAAACATGTACATATTACAATGAGATACTGTTTTGGATATTATTTTTCTCCTAATGCAATAGCAGCATTCATGAACATTTCTAGGGTGAACAAAGGCATGAGCCTTGAAGATTTCAAATTTATATACTGGATGGAGTATGGACACAGAATGTGGGGAAGAGCTCTGGGATTTCTATTTTCTGTCCCTTTTGCCTATTTCATTGCAAAAGGGTATGTTACCCGCCAACTTGGACTCAGGCTGTCAGGTCTTTTCGCGCTTGGTGCGGGTCAAGGACTAATTGGCTGGTGGATGGTGAAAAGTGGTCTTGAGGTGCTTATTGTCTAATGCAACATCCTTCTTATTGAGCTACTAGGGTTTGTTGCATGTGGGTTCATCGTGCTTTTTTTTCATTGTAGGAACCAGCATCTGAGTATGTTCAACCAAGAGTCAGCCCATACAGGCTGGCAACCCATTTAACCTCTGCATTTGTTATATATTGTGGCATATTGTGGACAGCTCTGTCAGTGGTTATGCCAGAACCTCCGGCTGGATCAATGAATTGGGTAAATTCTGCAGCAAAGATTAAAAAGTTGGCAATTCCTGTCAGTGCCGTGGTAGGCATTACTGCCATATCTGGAGCATTTGTTGCGGGCAATGATGCAGTATGTCAATGTTCTCACTCTTATCTTAAAAACATGTGTACATCTAAGTATTTGTTCTAACTGTCTAATTATTTGCTATCAACAGGGGCATGCATACAATACATTTCCCAAGATGGGTGACACCTGGATACCAGAAGATGTGTTCGCTATGGAGCCTTTCATACGTAACTTTTTTGAGAACACGTCCACTGTGCAGGTAATGCTTTATCTCACAATAAAGAGTTTGCAACTCTGAAATTTTGTGATGTTTTAGGAGTTTATGCTTGTAGTGACTTTTCATATTCATTCTCTCTTCTTCTTTTTTTATACCTGAAATACAAGTCATTCACTCCACTACTCTAGGAAAAGGAACAAATGGCTAGACCAAATAAACAAAACATGTTCCTTTTCATAGCATGCAACCATCAACATTGCAGTACAGTCATATAATCACTAATTTATTATTTTTCCTCATCAATGCTGAGCATAGACCATTCTTCTATATAATTCTGGTTTAGCACAATGTCCTGTGCTAACATGGAGTTTACATTGTTGTAGCTTAATCACCGAATTCTTGCAACAACTACCTTATTGTCTGTGGGTGGCTTATGGTTGGCTGCAAGGAAAGTGGACATGCATCCAGCAATCAAGTCTCTAATCGGAAGCACGCTTGGAATGGCTGCCCTTCAGGTAAAAATTTATAAAAACCTACCCTTCAGTTTTATTTGTTGTTAAGATATCAATCATCACCGTAGTTCTTTTGCTTAATTAAAATGGCCTAAAAAGTGATCATTCTACTTTGTTTCAACCAGGTTACGTTGGGAATATCTACACTTTTGATGTATGTTCCTACTTCCTTGGGCTCAGCTCATCAAGCTGGGGCATTGACATTACTGTCACTGATGATCCTTCTCACGCACACTTTAAGAAGACCGTCACCAGCTATTCTGAAGTCACTTGCATCAGCGGTGAAATCAACATAATACCGTGTCATGAAATTTTTCCTTCAGGCACAATAGACTGACTGATATTTTTTCCCCTCTTCTTATAGCTGACATACGTTCGCCTCCTTTGCACTACATTATCACCGTACTCATTGGGCCCAAAAGCATTCAATTCTTGAATAAGGGGTCCTCATAATTTTCTAGTGCCAAATATTACGTACCTTTTCGAAGACTTATCTGAACATGATGCATTTTTTTCTTGCAATATTGCATTTTTTACATACTGTCCGCAGCTGTGCACTCTGATTAGATAATATCTAGGGAAACTACTGTATTATGTACCAAAGTTATACCAAGACTCCAACCATTTCTATTGATTCACATTGCCACAAATTTTATAGCGGGTTTGTCTTAATTTTTCACTCCTATGCCAGCAGCATTGTTTTGATCTTGCCTGAAAGTGAAGGAGGCTGAAGTCAGAGGATTTAATCAGCACACCGGACGCTGTGGTGAGCATAATGTAGGAGATTTGGGATGAAAGTTTATTTCAATTGCGTTTTAGATGTGGCCATTTGGGGATGGTAATAGCTGGTTATTGCAAAACGCCAAGATCAGATGATTTATCTTCCTATCTGTCGAACTCCCGTTTTTGAGGACGGGAATCATTCGTGTTCATAGTATCATATCCCTGGATCGAGTAGTTTGGTATCCACGAATACGGTTCGAATTACAGTGCGAAATGCACGAATAGTCTTACATCGAAATTATTACAATAATATGTCCAAAGGCAATATCCAATACATATAGGACCCATAGGTCCGAATTCAACCAAATAAGAGTTTAGATCAAATAAGAGTTTAGATGAGATAAGCAGACGGAAAGTAGCGACGATTGGAGACTAAGACCTAGCGCGTTTCATTGTCTTCATTCCTCCTGGTAGTAGGCAAAGGAGTCCTTTATCAGAAGTTTGTGCGTATAGCAAGGGTGAGTACCCAACGTACTCAGCAAGCCAACACAGAATGATGCGTCATTCAAAGGATGGCTATGGTTTATTTGCGCAAAGCCAATTTTCACAAATCATTTCACAAACCTAACATCTAGCCAGGTCAAGTTTTAGGTCCATAGTATATTAAGTCGGCGACGGTTCTGTCCACCATCCATTGTGATCCCAAGGATAGCTTTCTGCCTCCGATTCGTCAAGGTTTTCTGAGGGTGTCTTTCCCCTTCTCTCAGATAGAGAAGTTGGTTTTCCAGCATATAAAATTATTATGCAATCCCACCCATCATTTTAAAATTTATGAGTCTAGCCACGGGAGAAACTTGTCACGTCGCTCATTAACCGCGAGCACGACTATTCGAATAGATTGTTTTACTCACACTGCAGTGGATATACACTTTACCCGTACTCCGCGACTACTCATTGAATGAGCTTACATCCCTCTATATGGGACGGTCACGACAAAGCTTTTCGATAACCTCACTTTGGCAGTACCCGCTCCATGAACTTAAGCCCTCATGCACTCTAGCCGTCTTTTCCTAGCAGTGAGAGGAGTTCTGGCGTTCCCGGGTGTCGATGTCGTAGGTCGACACGCAGGGATCCTGGGAACCCCCTTTTTTGGTTCGGCACGGGGAGCGATGTATCTTGGCTCAAACTCGCAGAAAAGACGAAATAATACAGATGAGGCGGGAATTTATACAGGTTCGGGCCACCAGCGCGGTGTAACACCCTACTCCTGTGTGTATGTAATATGTGGGGAAAGTTGCCAAGAACAATGAGACCGTTCCTCTCCTTTAGACTTTGTGGTGGATGGGGGATTTCTGCAGGCTAGTTGGAGGGGCTTAACCTATTTCTAAGAACGTGTACTTCTCTTCTTGATCTGGAATGAAACCTTCTTCTATGTGAAGGAGCTAAACCCCTTTTATGAAGGACTTAGATCTCTTTTTATAGAACAAGGGAACACCACGACAACCCTACCATTTCTCTACTTCACTCCACGTGAGAGAGTGGTTTTTGCTTTGTCTTGTCGGAGAGGTCATTCCATTCCTCCTCCTCCCTGTTCGCCGCGTCATGGAAGGTGGAAAAAGTGTGGTCATCATGATGGCCATGCCGCCGACGTGATGATGGTTTGCCTACCCCCTCCGATGGGTCCCACCGGTCGGCGGCCCATTCCTTAGGGAGGTGTAGGCGCCGTGCTTTCGGCGCTCGCACTCTCTCCCACGCGGTCGCCCGGTGCATTAAATGCGGCCGGACGGGCGTGAGGGCGTGCACGGAGTGGCGCGCGGTCGGACCACGGTCTTAGTCAAGAACTTTTAACCCCCTTTTGCCTCGCAATAGGCAAAAAGGGGTGATGATGGGAGCAACTGATAGCCGCGCCTCACATCGCATTGAATGCGACGGGGCAGATGCTCAGCTTTCCCCTATTTGAGCATTAAATGAGTTGGTTGGTAGTTGGGTTCACCCCTCTCTGCGAGAGGTGCGGGATGGAGGATGAGGGTCCGGGTGAACCCGGACCTTTCCGACTAGGGGTTCGGGAGGCCGGACCCCGCCGTTTGGACATATGATGGCCTCTGGGCAGCCCTCGGGCCGCCCCTCGGGCGGCCACGTGGCCGCCGTGGCGAGACTTGCCTTAGCCTTTCGGGGCATAACTTTGGTGCTCCTTGGTGGGCAAGGACACCTTCCTTTTTCTTAAATGCCATGCCCACGACATACCCCGGGCCCATATCACCGACAGTAGCCCCGGCGTTGACCGGGGCCGAGTCGGGCTCGGGCGCGGTTGACGCCATTTCCTTGAGCGTGTGGGCCCGGGTATTTGGGTGTTTTTGCTATGGCAGGTGGCCGATACACGACGACTGATGTCGCACCTGGCCAAGCCTTTACTTAGGACGGGGGGCGAGTTTGTCTGGGCCACGCGCACGGGGGCCCATTCAAACCACCTAGCACTCTCCGTCCCGCGTAGTGCGCCTGGCAGGCGCGGAGCCCCAGGCGACACGAAATCCGAATGGTGCGGGAATCCAAGGGGATGCGAAAATCGAAAGGGTGCGGAGATGGAAGGGCGCGGAGATGAGGGGGCGCTTTGTGCGGTAGTGGGGCGAATTTAATGCCGTAGAATTCGAGGCGGCGGCGGCTTATAAAACCAGATCCGCATGGAAGGGGACCGGTTTCTACGCTTTCCACTTGCCATCTCCTCTCATCGCCATTCGCCCTTCGTCTACCTAGCACCTCCTGCTCCTTCCGCTTCCTTCCTTTCACCTTCGGTTTTCCCCTACGTGCTTTCGCATCCACCCCGCAATGGGCCGTGATTCACCTGCGGAGCGGGAGTGTGCTCCCAAGTCCTTGGTGCGCCTTGCGGAGGCTCGCAGCCTCTTCAACAAATTCTTGCCGAACGGCACGCGCGATGGCGGCGACATCCCGGAGGAGCGGCCTCCCACGGGATGGTGTTCTTCGCCTCCTTCGCCATGGTCGAGCTGGTGCCGCCCTTCTCCCACTTCTTCCTCGACGTCACGGAGTTCTACGACCTCGGCTGCACCACCTCACCCCCAACGCCGTCTTCTACCTTGCCGTGTTCGCCCACACTGCGAGATGTTCGTGGGGTGAGGCCTTCTCTCCACCTCTTCCAACAGTTCTTCGGGTATGCGGGTGGCTCCCTCGGCGCGGTGGGGTACGTGGCGATCTAGCCGCGGGCGACGGGCGGTCGGAACTCCTTCATCGACATCCACCTCGCTCCGGTGGGAGCGGAGGGCGTTACGGTTCTACACCGGCAGGCGACCACCCCGCCTCTCCCTGCCGACGGGGATCCCGGTGAACCGAGGAAGCGAGGGGCGCGCCTGGCCGGGAGGGAGCTGGACGGGAGTCTTGGACCGGATCTGCTACCTCCGGCGGGGCTGTCCGGCCACGCGGTATTTCGCGACTCACGATGGCGCATAGCGCCGTTGCAAGAGAGGCGCGCGCCCGCCTACATGTATACGGGCCCCAACGACGACATGCGGACCTTCGCGGGCGTCGTCTTCGGCCAGGATGAGAGGACCTCCGGACCCTAGTCCGTCTGCCTCGGCATCACGGAGATGGACTTGACGCAGCTCCCGCCCGGGTTGGTGCCGCTGTGTCAGGACTCCGCGCGCCCGGAGATCTTGCACCTGCTGCGGGTGGTGGGAGACGGCGTGGGCTCATCGTCGGCCGCGCCGGGAGGCTGCCGGGGGCTGCTCAGGGCTGTTCCGAGGGGCGGAGGCGGAGCGCGACGACGACCCCGACGACCACATCCCGATCGGGCGGTTGAGCCGCCGGGGCGGGCGAGGCTATCCGGGTCCGGATCCCAAAGGGAAGAGGAAGAGGCGGAGGAGGACTCCTCTCCTCCCCTTCTCCACCACGAGGCGGCGGAGCGGAGCGCGTCGCGCCCCCCCCGTAGGCAAGGGGCTCGCGGGCGCGGTCCTTCCACAGGGCCACTACGCCAGGGCCGGGCCGCGCACGGCGGCGACAACGCGCGGGGAGGCCGGGGTGTGTCCCCAGCGAGTGCGTCGGGCGGCGGAGGCCCGGGCCGCATCCCGGTGAGCACACCGGCGGCGGAGTCTGTCGCGGGACCCTGCGTCGGGGACGCGGCGGGAGAGCTGGCGAGTCCTCGGGCCGCCCGCAAGAAGAAGCGGGCCATCTCGGGGATCTCTGGGAGTTCAACTCCGCCGCAGTACGCCTCGCCGATGTGTGAACGCCTATTACGGTCTTTTGTTTCTTTTTTTGATTTTTGTTGCGATTTTGTTTTGTTTTCACCGCGAGCACATGCATTTTCGCCCGAGGGTTGTCTCCAAGGGAGGTTACGCCTCGGGCTCGGGGAGCGCACGGAGAGGTTCGGGCGCCCGAGCCCCAAGGTCCGAGTCGCCCCCTTTGGGCTCGGTCCGGGTCAGCGAGATTCGGAGGAGGGCCCGCCCGGGGTGGTGCGCGCCGCCCATGAAGGGCGGGCCGCGGGCGGCGCGGCGTAGAGGGCGGCGGAGGGCGGCGGAAAGCAACCTCGGGGTCCCCTCCGCGGCAACCATCGTCGCCGCCACGGCGCCCTCGCCGCGCCACACTCGGCGGCACCATCTCCCCCAGGGCGCCATTAATCCTGGCGCGCCGCCGCGAGCCCCCAGGCAAGAAGCGGGCGGCGCCGTCGCGGGGATCTCCGGTGGCTCGGCCGGCGCAGCGGCGATCCGGGCCGGGCTCGACTCCGTGCAGGGCGCCGGTCCGGGTGCGGCCGCTTTGGATACGGAGTCCCTCGTCCGGTCGTAGGAGCGGGCGAGGAGGTCGTCGCCGGCGCCGGAGGCGGCGGCGCCATCTCCCTGGAGGGCTTCGGGCCCAAGTACGGGCCTTGGCCGCCGGGGAGGTCGAGGTGGCACGGCGGGAGGCCGAGGTCGAGAGGGCCGTCGGGAGCGGCGGCCACGACGAGGCGGAGGGCCTCATCCGCAGCGGGAGGCGGCGGAGATCGAGCGGCGCCGGGAGGAGCTCGGTCAGGTGTTTGAAGACACCGTCACCGAGCGGCATGCCGCCGACCTCCGTGAGCGAGGTTGCCGCCGCCGCCGAGGAGATGGTGCACACCACCGCCGGCGGTTCCTCCGCGACCTCGGGAACGCGCCGGGGCCTCGACGAGCGTGAGCGCACCTTGTGGGACGCCGAGGCCGCCGCTGCCGCGGCGCGGCGCGACCTCCAGCCGCGAGGCCGGCCAGCGGAGCGGGAGAGGGCCCTTGAGGCGGCGTGACGGGCGGTTGAGAGCGGGAGGCCGCCGTCGCCGGGGCCGAAGAAGACGGCTCCGCGCGGGAGGCCAACGTGCTTGGCCCGGGAAGGCCATCGCCGAGCGCGAGGTCGCCGTGGAGGGTCGAGAGGCGGCGGTGGTGGAGGCCAGGAGGAGGCCTCCGGTGCACGAAGGGCGTGTGGGACCGCGGCGGTGCTCGCCGCCGCCTCGGGCCGTCGGCGGGAGCGAGCGGAGCGCCGGGAGCAGGAGTTGGCCACCGGGAGCGGTGGTTATGGAGGAGCGCGCCGCCGAGCCGCGGATCTGGAGCGCATCCTGCGCCTAGGAATCCAGGGCCTGGCCTCGTCCATCGGGCGCCTTCGGGAGGCGGCCCGCGGGGTGGGGGTGAACCGTACCCCCCCAGCATCCCTACCTTGGCGGGATTGGCCACATACATCGACGATCGGCGCGGGGATACGAGAGGTGCCGGATGAGGTTGACGAAGTAGCGAAGGAGTCATCGTATGACTTATCCCGCAAGGTCGCGTCCTCATCTGGCGAGCTACCAAGCCCGCGACCCCAACTTCGACCCCTACATTCCCACCGAGGACTTCCCGAAGGCACCGAGGAGGCCGCCCGCCGTCGCGTCCTAGACGCCGTCGACTCCATCATGATGGGCTTCGACGGCATCCCGGCGGCCTTCCAGCTCGCCCTCCGCGAGGACTCGCCGGTCGCAGACTCCCCGGCGGAAGCTCCCGCGACCCACTGGCCACTTAGGGCCCTCTTGCCTCGGCTTGTATCTCGTACTTATGTAAAAGGATATTTATGCCTTGTTTGTAAAGTTAGCGAACTTGCGTTTACTTGTCTTTGCAATGACTCATCGTTGCTTTTGTTGCTTCATGTATGTGTATGTTGGGAGCCCCGCCAACTTAGCGCGCACATAGTGGCGGTTGGTTGGCCCAAGCCCTGTATGTTAGCTTCCACTGCAATTGGTAGCTTAAGACTTTAGTTATTGCGATAATGTGATAGTGTTGTCCTCCCGTGATTTGTCCTATGCCGGTGTTCGAGTTCGGGCAGCATGCCCGGCCGTTGGTGGTAGCTTTGTCGGGGTTCCGGGTAGGAGCGAAGACATAAAAAGGCCGAGCGAGGGCAGCGGCAACGGGGCGGGACAGGCGTGTGTCGTTCGCACCCGAACTCCCGGGCGTTGGCGCCCCGGGCGTGGTAGTATGCGGCATCGCTATACCCTCGACACCCTTAGGGCTCTCAGGTTAAGGCGGGCAAGGCCGAGGAACTTATTGGAAAGCCGCATCCACAGCACATGCTCGAGCACATGGGGGAAAACACACTGCAATGTGTTTGCAAGGGAAACATATGAAATGAAATAACAAACGCATTGCTCATGCCACCGGGGGCAGTGGATGAACTTGTATGCATGTCTCCACACAGCATGCGGCTTATGGGTAGAACCTGCGCAGGTGGGATATATTCCACGGGTTCGGCAACAGAGTGCCGTCCTCTATGGCTAGGCGGACTACTCCCGGACGCGGGGTGCCGATAACTTTGTATGGCCCCTCCCACATCGGGGACAGCTTGCTTAGGCCTGCGCGTGCTTGGACACGACGCAGGACCAGGTCATTGACTTGCAGCACTTGGGGGCTGACTTTGCTTTGATGGTAGCGGCAGAGGCTCTGTTGGTAGCGGGCCGCGCGGAGCGCTGCCCGGCGCCGCCTCTCCTCCAGGTAATCCAGGTCGTCTCGACGCCTTTGCTCTTGATCTGCTTCGGTGTATAATGCGGCTCGGGGCGATCCCAGGGTGAGCTCGGAGGGCAGGACGGCCTCGGCTTCATACACCAAGAAGAAAGGTGTTTCCCTAGTGGCGCGGCTCGGGGTTGTCCGATTGGCCCAAAGGACCGCGGGCAGCTCGTCGTCCACGAGTCCCCATGTTTTTTGAGTACGTTGTAGGTCTTGGTCTTGAGGCCTTTTAATATTTTTGCGTTTGCACGCTCGGCCTGACCGTTGCTTTGGGGGTGGGCGGGCGAGGCGAAACAGAGCTTGATGCCCATGTCGTCGCAATACTCGCCAAACAGCTCACTCGTGAACTGGGTGCCATTGTCGGTGATGAGCCTGTTGGGGACCCCGAACCTTGCCATGATGCCTCTCATGAACCGCACAGCTGAATGTTTGTCGATGACGCTGACTGGATAGGCCTCCGGCCACTTGGTGAATTTGTCGATGGCGACATACGGAACTTGCACCCGCCCGCGCCCGCTTGAATGGGCCCAGGATGTCCGGCCCAGGACCGCAAATGGCCATGAGAGCGGGATGGTTTGCAGTGCCTGGGCCGGCAGGTGCGTCTGCTTGGCGTGGAATTGACATGCTCGGCACCGCCGCACGAGGTCTGTTGCATCCTCCAGCGCGGTGGGCCAATAGAATCCCAGGCGGAATGCTTTTCCCACCAAGGTTCGGGAGGCTGAATGTGCGCCGCATTCACCTTCATGGATCTCGGCAAGGAGCTCGAGACCCTGTTCCCGAGCAATTCATTTCATGAGCACTCCGTTGGCACTGCGTCGGTAGAGTGTCCCATCTACCAACGCGTACCTCTTGGAGGCCCGGGCGATGCGTTCGCCTTCCTCACGTTGCTCGGGCAATGACGCATCTTCTAGGTACGCCCGGATTTCCGAAATCCAGGCCACCTGGCGCGTGATGTCGGTCCCATCGGGGCCAGGCTATGGCTGGCTTGCTGGGTCCGGGCGTCGAAACCGGTCGATTCCTGCCTGCAGGGCGGTTCGGGTCGCGCCGACGACTCGTGAGACTTTCCTCAAAGGCATCCGGCGGGGCTGGGGCTCACGCGGACGCGATCCTTGATAGCTCGTCCGCCAGGGAGTTGTCTCTTCTGGGAATGTGGCGTAGCTCGAGGCCATCGAAATGGCGCTCCATACGTCGTACTTCCTTGACATAGGCCTCTATTTGGGGGTCGGTGCATTGGTATTCCTTGAAGACCTGGTTTACCACCAGTTGGGAGTCCCCAAGGACCAGCAGGCGGCGGATGCCCATGCCTGCTGCTGCTCGTAGCCCCGCCAGGAGCCCCTCATATTCGGCCATGTTGTTGGTTGCTCGGAAATCGATCCGGACGATGTACCGAAGCACATCGCCCGTTGGGGAAGTTAGCACCACGCCCGCTCCGGCTCCGTGCAAGGTGAGTGAACCGTCAAAGTTCATCACCCAGTGCGTGGTTCCTTGGCCGCGATCTTCCGCGCTCTCGGGTTCCCCTGGGGGTGGATCGCTTCCGGCTGTTGGTGTTCATTCCGCCACGAAATCAGCCAAAGCTTGGCTCTTGATTGCGTCTGGGCAAGTGCAAGTCAAATTCCGACAACTCGATGGCCCATTTGACTACTCCGTCCCGTGCCCTCTCGGTTATGCAGGATTTGTCCGAGAGGGTAGGATGTGACCACCATTACCCGGTGCGCTGAAAATAATGACGCAACTTTCTGGAGGCCTTAAGTAGAGCGTATAGCATTTTCTGGGCCTGCGGGTAACGTGTTTTCGCGTCCCGTAGCGCCTCGCTGACAAAGTAGACCGGCCGCTGCACCTTGGTGTAGGCCTTGGCTACCTTGCTAGGGGGCTGGTTCGGGTACACCTGGGCGGGTTACCTCGGTGTCCGGGGCCTCCGAGCCATCGCCTCCTCCGGGGCCCTCAGGGCCACTCTAGGTGGAAGGGGCTTCGGGCGCTCCGGATTAGGGGCGGGCGGCTCCCGAGGCTCGGGGGCCAAGGACCACCTCCGGGTTCGGGCGCCTCCTCGGCGAGGACTCCGTTCGGGCTTCTGCCACGGGTGCTTCGGGCGGGTCATCTCGGTGTTCGGGTCTCCCGAGCCATCGCCTCCACCGGGCCGTCAAGGCCACTGCGGGTGGAGGGGCTTGGTACTCCCGGACTAGGGGCGGCGGCTCCCGAGGCTCGGGGCCAAGGACCGCCTCCGGGTTCGGGCGCCTCCTCGGCCAGCTCCATTCCGAGGTCTCCGGCCTCCGATTTTGACAGGGCTGGGGGCGACTGAGAGACTAGCTCGTCGTCGCGCTCCACAACCAAGGCCGCACTAATCACTTGGGGGTCGCCGCCAAATATAAAGGAGGGGCTCCCTTCCCGAGGAGCCACCGCACGGGCGACGAGGAGAGGTAGCGCTTGAGCCCGCCCAAGGCTTTCTCCGCCTCGTCCGTCCAAGTGAAGGGGCCGGTTCGTTTTAACAATTTGAATAAGGGAAGCGCCCGCTCTCCTAGCCTGGATATGAAGCGACTCAAGGCAGCTACACAACCCGTGAGCCTCTGCACGTCCTTGAGTTTCCTAGGGGGACGCATCTCCTCTATTGCCTTTATTTTAGTGGGGTTGGCCTCGATGCCTCGCATAGAGACCAAGAATCCTAATAGCTTGCCTGTCGGTACCCCAAACACGCATTTTTCTGGGTTCAGTTTCATGCGAGAGGACCGGAGGTTATCAAATGTCTCGGCAAAATCCAGGAGCAAAGTTCTTTGGTCCCGAGATTTGACTACGAGATCATCGACATACGCCTCAACATTGCGCCCTATTTGGTCCTTTAACGTGATGCGGATACCACGTTGAAAGGTCGACATGGCATTTTTTAAACCAAAGGGCATATACATATAGCAAAAAGTCCCCACAGGAGTGATAAATGAAGTTTTCTCCTCATCCTCTACAGCCATGCGAAATTGATGACAACTAGAGTATGCATCTAGGAAGCATAAAAGGTCGCACCCGCGGTGGAGTCGACTATCCGGTCTATTCGTGGTAGAGGATAGGGGTCTTTGGGACATGCCTTGTTGAGGTCGGTGTAGTCGATGCACATGCGCAGCTTGTGGTTGGCCTTCGGGACGACCACCGGATTCGCCAACCACTCCGGATGAAGCACCTCCCGGATGAAGCCGGCCTCCCGAAGCCGTGCCACTTCTTCACGGATGAACGCCTGTCGCTCTGGGGCCTGTCGCCTCACCTTTTGCCGGACCGGGCGTGCGTCCGGCCGTACTGCGAGTCTGTGCTCGATCACCTCCCTGGGGACCCCGGGCATGTCCGACGGCTTCCAAGCAAACACGTCGGTATTCGCCTGCAGGAAGGAGACGAGCGCGTCTTCCTATTTGGGGTCCAAGCTGCCACCAATGTTGGCGGTCTTGGACGGGTCGTCGCCCAAACGGATGGACTTAATCACCACCTCGTCAGCAGAGGTGATGCGTTGCTTCGGGGCCCGGGAACCCGACGACTCCCCTTGGGGGTCCTCGGGCTCGACGCGGTCGGCCGCCGCAATGTTGTCCACACGCGCCTCCGTGCAGTCTAGCGCGGTTTTGACGTCAGCGTGGATGGTGATGGGGCCTCTAGGGCCCGGCATCTTGAGCTGGCGGTAGGCGTAATGTGTGGCCGCCATGAACTTCACCAACGCCGGCCTCCCAAGCACGACGTTGTAGGGCGATTGAGATCCGCCACATCGAAGTCGATCCGCTCGGTGCGGAAATTAGTGGGGCCCCGAAGGTGACCGCGAGCGATCCGCCCGAGGGCCACACCTTCCGGGCGTCACTCCAATGATGGGGTGAGAAGGCCCGAGCACCATTCCGGGGCCTTGATTGCCTCAAAGGCCTTCGGGATAGCACATTGAGGGCCGCACCTCCGTCAATTAAGACTCGGGCGACCTTGACGTTGCGGATGGTGGGGAGGTCACGAGGGCCAAATGGCCGCTACGCGCGATACTTTCCGGATGGTCGGTGCGGTCGAAGGTGATGGGCACCTCCGCCCGGCGCGACCTCCGGCCGCCTCATGAGACGGCACGGCTGCGAGGAGCTCGCGTCTCATGGACTTGAAGCTCCGGCGGGATATTTGGGCACCCGCGCCGCCGTCGATGGTGGCGACGACGTGCTTGGGATCTTGGTAGCCCAGGTTGTCATCGTCGTTCCCGCCGGGGGCCGTATCCCGGCCTCCTCTCGCCGGTTGTTCGGGCGCTCCGCCGGGGCCTTGCCCTTGCGGCGGATCTCCATCTCGTTCTCCCTCCGCTCCTGCTCATACTTCTGCACTCGCTCGGCGGATTTTTGACCGAACGGAACTCGGAGAGGTCGTGGTGGGAGGTTTGGTGCACCATGCACCATTTGTCTCCGGCCCGGCCCGGGGGCGAGGGTCGGGGACCGCCTGCGGTTACCTGGGCTTGCCCTTCCGCGAGGGCTTCTCGGCACCGTCGGCGACGAGGACGTGGCCCTCCTCGCCGCCACGTGACGGCCGGCGCTTCCGTCGCCGCTCGCGCCGCTCTTCACGGACGCGGAGGGGGCAACGCCGGTGAGGGCCGGGTGGGATTCCTAGGATTCCAAACCCGGGCCTCCCTGCGAGCCACCCGGTCCGCTAGCTCGAAGAGCTCCATGGTGGTCCGGGGAGCCTTGGATTCGATCTTCTCCAACATGACGTCGTGGCAGACGCCACTCCGAAAGGCAAAGATCACTGCGTGGTCGGCGATGGAAGGTATGGTGTTGCGACCGGCAAAAACGCTCGAATGTATTTGCGCAGGGACTCGTCCTCCCTCGTTGGACCATGTGGAGGTCCGCCCCACCCCGGCGCGGTATGTGCCCTGGAAGTTGGAGGTGAACCGGCGGCACAGTCGTCCCAAGAGATGACCGACCGGGCCAGCAAGTTCATCACCCAGAACGGGCCCGGCCCTTGAGCGCCATGTGGAAAAAGTTGGCCATGACGCGCTCATCTCCTCCGGCGGCCTCAATGGCCGTGGTGTAGATCTGGAGGAACTCGGTGGGGTTAACCGAGCCATCGTACTTCTCCGTAAGGGCCGGCCTAAACTTGTTAGGCCAGCGCACGTTACGGAGGTCGGCAACAAAGGCCTGGCAGCCATTGCCAGCCAGAGGGGGCGACAGTGGCTGCGGGGCCTCGTTGGGCATTGCAGAGCTCCCCGCTTGCGGCTGGGCCATTACGGCCGCTCACCGTCCGCCGTGGGGCTCCATCTGCGGCGGGGTCGCCGTGGCCGCTCGCCGTGAGGTGGCGCCTCCCGACGAGGCGCGGTCGGCACCCGCCCTAAGCGACGCTCGTCGCGGCGCTGCTCGATGCGGAGGCGGGCGTCTCGCCTGCGTAAAGCAAGCCTTGGGGCGGCTCGGGTAGGGACGCCGCCGAGGGGTTCTCCTCCACCCTCGCGGCTGCTGCCGCCCTTCGGACCCGTCGCTGAGAGGAAGAGCTTACTGCGACGTGCGAGCCGCGTGGTTGGTGGCTGGAGGAAGCGAGGTCGGCAGCCAGCTGGCGCTGGGCCGTGCCTACGAGCTTCGCTACGTCGTCGAGCCACCTTTTGGCGTTGGATACCTCGCCTGGGGTGGCTGGAGGGTGGCGCAAAAGGGCTTCTGCCGCCTGCAGGGCACCCTCAGGAGTGCCAAACTCCAGGCGGCGATGGACGTCGCCTCGGCGGGGCTCGCCGGTACGCCCGCTAGGGTGCGGTCTGTGCCCCACAGGAACGTTGTCGACCCTAGGACACACGGGCCCCTCTCGCCTCCAACCGCCGCCGCCGAGGGGAGAGGGATGGCGCGGCGCTGCCACCGTCGCCACCAACGGTGGTGAGGAGACAAAGGTCCCTCCCCCTCGAGCGGAGGTGGCGGAAGTTGGGGCGTGCTCGCCCGCATCGACCTCTTCGGCCGCCTCATCGGCTCGGCGCGCGCCGCGCGTAGCGAGCGAGCCCGACGCGGAGCGTAGGGCGCGGCCGTGAACCATGGCTCGACGGGAGAGGGGATTCCCGCCAAAGAAATGGATGGGAGATAGGAGTTTAAATCAAAACACAGCGCGCTCCCCCTACCTGGCGCGCCAGCTATCGATGTCGTAGGTCGACACGCAAGGATCCTGGGGACCCCCTTTTTTGGTTCGGCACGGGGAGCGATGTATCTTGGCTCAAACTCGCAGAAAAGACGAAATAATGCAGATGAGACGGGAATTTATACAGGTTCGGGCCACCAGCGCGGTGTAACACCCTACTCCTGTGTGTATGTAATATGTGGGGAAGGTTGCCAAGAACAATGAGAGCGTTCCTCTCCCTTAGACTTCGTGGTGGATGGGGGATTTCTGCAGGCTAGTTGGAGGGGCTTAACCTATTTCTCAGAACGTGTACTTCTCTTCTTGATCTGGAACGGAACCTTCTTCTATGTGAAGGAGCTGAACCCCTTTTATAAAGGACTTGGGTCTCCTTTTATAGAACAAGGGAACACCACAGCAGCCCTACCTTTTCTCTACTTCACTCCACGTGAGAGAGTGGTTTTTGCTTTGTCTTGTCGGAGAGGTCATTTCATTCCTCCTCCTCCCTGTTCGCCGCGTCATGGAAGGTGGAAAAAGTGTGGTCATCGTGATGGCCATGCCGCTGACGTGATGATGGTTTGCCTACCCCCTCCGATGGGTCCCACCGGTCGACGGCCCATTCCTTAGGGAGGTGTAGGCGCCGTGCTTCCTGCGCTCGCACTCTCTCTCCCACGCAGCCGCCCAGTGCATTAAATGCGACTGGACAAGGCGTGAGGAGGGGGGAGGGCGTGCACGGAGTGGGCGCGTGGTCAGACCACGGTCTTAGTCAAGAACTTTTAGCCCCCTTTTGCCTCGCAATAGGCAAAAAGGGGTGATGATGGGAGCAACTGACAGCCGCGCCTCACATCGCATTGAATGCGGCGGGCGGGTGCTCGCTTTCCCCTATTTGAGCATTAAATGAGTTGGTTGGTAGTTGGGTTCACCCCTCTCTCGAGAGGTGTGGGATGGAGGATGAGGGTCGGTGAACCCGGACCTTTCCGACTAGGGGTCGGAGGCCCGGACCCGCCGTTTGGACATATGATGGCCTCCGGGCAGCCCCGGCCAGCCCTCGGGGACGGCCACGTGGCCGCCCGTGGCCGAGACTTGCCTTAGCCTTTCAGGGCATAACTTTGGCGCTCCTTCGTGGGCAAGGGCACCTTCCTTTTTTCTTAAATGCCATGCCCACGACATACCCCCGGGCCCATATCACCGACACCGGGGTAAGAGAAAGACTTGCTCCATCTTTGTTCTTTCAGCCTGCATGTCCTTTTCTTCATGTCTTCATTTCTTCATGTTGGTCGTATGCCCGATTTCTGCCCAGGTACCAACCAGCGGTGCACCCCTACCGGAAGGCCCTTAACTTTCGTCCAGGCATCCCCAGTGGTGAGCCCCCACCGGTAGGACCTTACCTCAACGCCTACACCTGAACCACTACGCAGGGATATTGACTCCGCTCGGTTATTTACTCTGCTAGGTCTATACCCATTCGAGAAGTACGGTTGTACTGGTTCGCTCTAAGTTGTAGTCTCATGGCTCGGTCCTTAATTGACCAGGGACGGTACTAGCCTTTCCCGGAATCCACCCAAATCCATCCATCCGCCCCAGTCTAAAAACGTTGGTTTTTCCTTTTGGTTTTCATAAGAACTCATTTCATCATGTTTTAGGCAATGTGGCGCTCATGTCTCCACTTGTCGTGTCTCAACCATCTTCCCAAGATAGTTGCCCAAGCACGAGGCTTATTTGTAAAATCATGAGTATGCAAGAATCTAGTATAAGCGTGGCTAAGCATTTACCGAAGATATCCTCCGGTTGTATCACATCGAAGGTTGAATCCAATTTAGAATCCAACAAATACTAGATAAAATCCAAATAAATCACAAAAAAGGGCAGTTCCTAGGGACGATCTATAAACTAGGAAACACTCGAAGCTGGGTTGGCAAGAACGGATTTAATTTATCTCGGTGAATTATTTGAATGGTTTAAATGAAATTGAATTTTTAGTTTGAAATAACCTTGAATAGCTAGATTTCCGATGTTTAGATTTTAAATGAACTATTCTAAGGTTGAACTATATTATTTAAAAATAACATTGGTTAGATAATAACATTTTATAAAAATAATATTGGTGAACTTCTATTAATTTAAAAGTTAGATAATAATTTTGTATTGATCTATAAATTATTTCCCAAGGTAACTTATTTTTAGAAAAATAACAATCTTCTCTTTATCCTTTAAATAACTAATTTTAGAAACCAAATTTTATTATATCACTTTAGTCATAAGCTATTTCAAAAATAAATTTATTTTCCTGCTCCTTTGTTTTCCCTTTTTACCATTTTTCTTATTTTCCTTTTTCTTTTATTTTCTTCTTTTCTCCTTCGTTTTCTCTCTTGACTGGCAAAAGAAAAGAAGAAGAGAAAAAGAAAAAAATATTGGCGTGGGGAGGATTCGAACCCGCGACCTCTCTCTCTCTCTCTCGCTTCTTACCGCTGCGCCATGCGGCCTATCTTTCCTCTATTTCTCTCTTTCCGTTTTATTCCCTCCTCTCAGCTAGCGCCGGCCGGAAGTGGGGAAGACAAGCTCACCGGCGGCGAGGGAGGGGCGAAGCTCGGGAAGGAAGTGGGTTTTCACCATCTCGGGACCACGGGGGTCCCATTACACCACTCGGTCGGGACCGGGATCGGCGGAGATGGTGGCGACGGCGAGGTGGTTCGAGCGGCGGCGACGCTCGTCGCGGCACGGTCCGACAACGACACGGCCAATGTGGCAGGCACGGGAGCATCTACGGAGCCTAGCAGTGCTACTGGTGGTGATGGCTTGGCCGGTAAAGCTATGGAGCGTGCTAGCACCGTGCGGGGTAGCGGCGGTCCGAACGGACGCCCATGGCGGGCTCGCCGGCGGCGGGCTCCGGTGGCGGATTGGCACGGGTAGGTTAGGGAAAAGTTGGAGAGGGTTGTAGAGATCGTGTTCTCACCTTCGGGTTGTGCGGAAATCGGCCGGCGGCAACGAATTCCCGATCGGCGGCCTCGGCGGCTCGACGGCGATCTCTACCGGCAAACTTCGGTGTTCTTCAAAATTCGACCCGCACACTGCATGGTTTTTGGGGAAATTTTGGGAGGATCTAGATGAGGCGATTAGGCACAACTTTCATGTTTCAAGTTTTGGCCGAGGAGCGCTATTTATAGCGGGATGTTTCGGCTTGAGCTCGGTGGCAATGGCGGTGCGGCACGGAACAGCGGGCACGCGCGAGAGAGGGGGCTGGGGTGAGGGCGATGCTTGGCGGCGCACGGGAGGGGCCGGGCGCGGCGAGAGACACGTGGGCGCGAGGGCTACGGGGTCCGGGCGAGAGCGCGGCGCGTGGTGGTGCTCGGGGCGGGGTCCGGGCGCGGGCGTGGCCGACGCACGGCACGACGTGGTACGGTGTGTGCGACGTAATGGCGTGGTAACGGCGCGGCATGGGCATGGTACGGCGGCGTGGGGCGCGGCACTGCGAGCGTGACGCGCGGCGCGCGGTGGCGAGGCAGTCCGGGTACGGCATCGAACACTTGGCGCGCAATGAATAGTGACCTTTCGCATTTTCCCGAATTAAATTTCCTAATTTCCCAATTCTATTTCCTTTCACCCCCAAAATTCAAAATAAAATATAACACACCCAAAAATAAGTTGTAAAATATATTTTCAACCTTTTCACCCACTTTTATTATTTTAAAAATATATTTTACATATTTAATTTAATTCTTTTTCCTCAATTCCGAGAAAATGTGATTTTGATTCAAATTAATTTCTAGATTTCATATATATATCCTAAAATATTTTATTACTCATTTTGCTCACTAATTAATATTACTCAATCACCTAAATAATGTTTTGCTCCCAATTATATATTTTTATAAATCCATAACCTTTTCCTATTTTATATTAAAATTCCCAATTCTAAACTCCGAAATTTTCCTTCCCCGAAAATTCAAATCGTTTGGTTTTTCTCAAACATCGAGATGAATCACTCGCGTATAAATTTATGCAACCAAGCTAGCAAATAAGAAGCGAAAAACTCGATCAAGAAGCAACAATCAAAAGGGTTTTTGTAAGTTTTGATTTTTAATTTCGGTTTTAAAATTCTCGATTTTCGGGCATTACAAACCTACCCCCTAACAATAAATCTTGTCCCGAGATTTGGGTCGGGTCGCGATCGGGAGTCGGTCGGTATAAACATATGGGATGGATCCATTAGGACTCCTCAGCAGGTTGATGAATCGGTTGGCTGTTTCGGGTGACGCAGAAATTTATCAGTGAGTTTCTAAGGGTGGTCCACTTCGATTCTTTGTTTCATATAACATGATGTTTTCAGCTCTTAATCCTTGGGGCATCCTTCAAGCATGCAAGATTCAGTAGGTCTCTCATTTCCTTAAGTTGTATAATAGACTTGTTGTTCTAAACTGCTGGATCCTTTAACTGCAGACGGGTGGTGATCCTGGTAGGATTGCAGTCGTGTGATTTTGGTGGGCGACAAGAGGTTATCCAGAGAAGGTTTGGTTTTACCCGGCTTCAATATAGTGTCCAATCTGAGAGTTCAGAGTTATGTCACTCTACCCCTAACAATAAGTTCAAGCTTGGCTTTTTAGGGTAAGGGCTATATTGGTGTCGGTATAGAGTACAGCTATATCTCTCCCCGTTGTATGCACTATTATGGGTTTCCTAGGGTTTACCTGACATAGGTTATGTTCTGTGCTTGTTTCTGAGGTTATGAAAGAATGCGGATTTCCAAAACCAAATAAAACCTTAATCGGTGCAGAATGGATAGGGAGCATACCCATTAGCACGACCTGGTCCTCCTGGGCTTCTCCTGTACGCACGTGGTTCACTTGGCCACGGCGGATTCCGGTGGTAGCCTCCTTCAGCTGGGGCGTTCCGAGTAGTCTGCGTCCAGGTGCCGGGGCAGGGGTTCCTCTCACAGCAATGGCGTTGGCTCCAGTACGTACGGGGGTGTTATGCGGCTTAGGGCAGTGATTGGTGAAGTGTCCAAACTCCCCACAGTTGAAGCAGTTTACATTCTTAAGTCTTGGCGTCGCCAAGGTAGGTGCCGAGGTGCAGAAAGGGGTGGCAGGTGGTCTGCTTGCGTTGCCGGGTGCAGAGGGGCGATTGGTCATTGTGACGGCTGGCTTTCAACCTATTGGTGTTGCTCCTTTGGGTCCTGAGATATCCCTTGTGTTGGACGGGCCAGAGCAAGCCTTCTCTTTCGGTTGTTTTCAACCATCCTTTGGTCATGCTCAAGCCTCACGACCTTGTTGATGAGGCTTTGGAAGCTGGCGTGGTCTTGGCTGATCATTGGTCCTCTCAGCTCATCGTTTAGTCCTTCGATAAATTTATCCATCTTCTCTTCTTCGTCTGCCAGGTCGCTTGTGGCGTAACGGGCAAGCTGCGTGAACTTGTTGAGGTATTCTTGCATCGAGGTGTTGCCTTGGCGCAACCTACGGAACTCATTTTTCTTTATCCTCATGACCACGGCGGGTACAAAATTTTCACGGAAGGCGGCCGTGAATTCCTCCCAGATTGTTTCTCCGGCATCTTCAGCCCGAGTCTCTTTGTAGGTGTCCCACCAGTCACTTGCGGGACCTTCCAGTTGATTGGCAGTGAAGATGACTCTGTCATCCTCTCGAACTCGGACGAGGGTTAGCTTCTTTTCTATTACTCTTAGCCAATCCTCGGCATCCATAGGTTCTTCTGCCATAGCGAAGGTGGGTGGCTTGGCTCGCATAAACTCGCCTAAGCTTGATCCTCCGCGTTGTCCTTGGTTGTTGGCAATGGCTTGAAGCAGTTGGTGTTAGTGATATGCCCTAGAGGCAACATGAAGATGTTGGATATCCCGGTCAATGTTTATGTATAAATGAATAAAGTGTTATTCAGTTCCATGAAATAGACATCTTGTATTGATCAATAAGTACGTGACTTATTTATGAGACTCTTTATGTATGAATCTATTTCTAAACGATCCCTGATCATATGTCATATTGTTGGAACAAATATGATTGTAAGATCGGCATGTTTATTGATTGATGATCATGTCTCATAGATCATGGGTATGGAGATACCAAATCAATAAACATGGACATATGTGTTGGAGAACACATTGTTGGATAGACCCACCATGAGATACTACAGGAATTAATGTGCCATTAGTTGGTCTCAGGTAGTGTTGGTACAAAGTCCTTAGACCTGAGATCAACATGGATTCCAACATGTGTAGTAGCCTACTTTGGGACTACCAAATGCTATTCCGTAGCTGGGTAGTTATAAAGGTAGTTTTCGGGTTTGCTATGAAACATGGAGTGGGATGTGAGTGATCAAGATAAAATTTGCCCCTCCTTTGGAGAGATATCTCTGGGCCACTCGAGGTAATGGATTATGGAAATGCATGGCCATGCTAAGTTGATTGAAGAGTCAATCAATAGACAGATAATCCAATACGGTTCGAGTGAATGGTTAAGCTATTGAAGGGATGGCACACATCTTGCCTATAGCTTAATTGGTATCGTGAGGCAAAGGGATTTGTGTACACATTATAGGTTCGAGCCGATATTATATTCTTGTATACTATGGTGTTAATATGTGCTGCTAGGCGCCACTGTTGACAGGTCGGCTGAGTTGGACTCGAGCCGACAATTGGCTAAGTTAGACTATAGCCGAAACCGAGTATACCTGAACCTACAGGGTCGCACGCTTAAGGGGATAGAATAGATATTCGAGTTGGACTCGAATACGGCTCGATCGGATAGGTATCCGATCGGATAGAGTCCTTTGGGCTTATGACGTATGGGCGGCCAACTCTGTGAGATTCGGATAGGATCTGATTCAAAATAGAGTCCTGATCGACCACTAGTCCTAGTCGGCCAACTCTATATAAAGGGACGAGGGGTGGAGAGTTGCTGCATCGCATTGAACCGAATCCGCAACAGAAGTCGCCGAGATCAATCTCCACGGAAACCCTCCCCACTTTCGAGCCAAGCCCTAGCCTTGCATCGCGTGCTAGCACACGGATGTTCGGCATTCTATTCCCGGACGTGTGGATACCGGTAGAGGCGCTGCTACGTTGCGCGCTGTTGATCGGCTGTGGAGGAATCGGCTGCGGTCGAGAGCATTGGAGCGAGGCGCGAGAACGCGGTCAGACGACTCGGCGAATCGGCTACATCGACGAACTGGCTGATTGGTGAATTGGCTGTCCCCAGGAATCGGCTCGTCGGCTTGCGGGAATCGGCTGTCATCGGCTAGCACAGTTCCAGATCGGAGAGCTCCTGATTGGCTATTTCCGCTGCATACTCCAATCGGTAATGATCTATCGGCCCTTACTTGCAAGTGTTCTTGGTTTGTGTGGTAGAAAAGTTTTTGTTTTTGGCTAGCGTAGCCTCCGCGTAACCCTTCAGTTAGGTCTGTAAGGTCATGACTTCTGCTAGGGTGGAGGGGTTAGGCTCCGGTGGGTTCTCAGTAGCTGCTGAGGCTCTGCGACGATGCGCCATCTGAGGGATTATAGATGAGGTAAGAGATTGGATTGACTAAGGTCATGGTTCTAATCGATTTTTCAGTGATCTTCAAGTTGTTTTTAAGTGATCTTTTGCACACAACAAGCATGGTGGAATAAACTCATTTAAGACGTAACATGGAACTTCATATCAGTTCATAGATGTTACATCATGGGGATACATTGGACATGTGTAGTCCCATACAACGCAACACAACATCACTAATATCGATCTAGGGTTTTCATTCATAAGGGTAGGGCATGGTCGTTGTTGTCTTAATTCCTTTCAAAGCAAGACCAGGGTTGCTGCAGATTTCCTGTCTAGTTATCCGGGTTGTTGCCCAATCTGGGGTTGCCACCTATGGCCATTGCATTGGCACTGGTAAGAGGAGGGGTGCTGTGTGGCTTGGGGCATTGGTTGGCATAGTGTCCAAATTCTTCACAGTTGAAGCAAGTCACATTCCTTTTCATTGGGGCTGCCAAGATAGGTGTTGGAGTGCGAAACGGTGCGGTAGTTGTCCTAGGGCGTCATTGGCATAGTGCCCTAACTCTCCACATTGAAGCAAGTGCACATTCCTCCATAGACGTCGGGGAATCTCCTCCGCATCTTCAGGGGTACACACTGTGCTGGTGACGATCATCTTGCCAGTGCCACCTGTATTCCACCTTGGTGACTTCCTCTTCTTGGGGTTAGATGGTGGCAAACTGAAATCTTGGCCGGTTGTTTGACTGGATTCTTTGTCCTTTCTTTCGCATTGTATCTCTCCCTTGATTGGGGTCCTGGTGTACTTGTCCCATGTACTGTTCTTCACTCCATGTCCTTGTTCCACGAAACCGTAGCGGGGATCAAGTGTTTCCTTCCATCCCAGTGGCGGGTTTGGTGTTACCGCTCCCTGTGGGCTTGACAGTATATTTGCGGGAGTCATCAGGGTTTGCGATGGAACGTACCGACGCCGCTCCGGGTACCAACCCCGAGTTTGCATCTGTCGTTAGAACAGTCGTTGCATTTGTTGCATCATCATGACCATTAACTATGTCTGGTTAGTCACTACCTGGGCTAAGGTCCGATTCACAGGGAAAGGAGGTGGAGTGTCCACAAGGTCGCCCTGGGTTAATTCATGAGATTGCTGGGATCTTGATTTACTGCCCTTGGCTTTTCCCATCTATTGTCAGAGAGAAAGAGAAAAGCAGAGGTCAAACTATGGATGGGGCCTTATCCTGTGTACTCTCATTGTCTTAGTAGGTTAAACAATCTCCCCAGTTCAATATGGTCATAGTCCGACATCTATTTTTGAAGATAGATCAGGGTTACAGAAAGGTAGTGGTAAAATCAAATGTTGTAGAGAATTCGGGGGTCAAGGGTGTAAGGAAAAACTTATTTGTTTTGTAAAAATAGTCTGTATTTTCAAAATAATCCTATGTAGGGATATTTCCCTTTAACCGGCTTATAAAGGGAGTGGGGCGCCGGTTGGTCTTATCCTACGGTCGCCTTTGCTCGATACCGGCTCTGTCGACCCATGTTTTTGAGGACGGGAATTATTCGTGTTCATAGTACCATATCCCTGGATCGAGTAGTTTGGTACCCACGAATACAGTTCTGAATTACCAGGTGCGAAGTGTACGAATAGTCTTACATCGAAATTATTACAATAATAGGCCCGAAGGCAATATCCAATACATATAGGACCCATAGGTCCGAATTCAACCAAATCAGAGTTTAGATGAGATAAGCAGACGGAAAGCAGCGGCATGTCGATTGCCACAGGCAACGACTGGGGACTAAGACCTAGCGTGCTTCATTGTCTTCATTCCTCCTAGTAGTAGGCATAGGGGTCCTCTAGTTCTTCGTTTCCTTCATCTGAAGTTTGTGCGTATAGCAAGGGTGAGTACCCAACGTACTCAGCAAGTCAACACGGAATGATGCACATCATAGGGTCATTCAAAGGATGGCTATGGTTTATTTGCGCAAAGCCAATTTTCACAAATCATTTCACAAACCTAACATCTAGCCCGGTCAAGTTTTAGGTCCATAGTATATTAAGTCGGCGACGGTTCTGTCCACCATCCATTGTGATCCCAAGGATAGCTTCTCGCCTCCGATTCGTCATGGTTTTCTGGGGGTGTCTGACCCCCTCCCTCACATGTCCCAAGGATAGCCTGCATGTCCTTTTCTTCATGTCTTCGTTTTTTCATGTTGGTCGTATGCCCGATTTCTGCCTAGGTACCAACCAGCGGTGCACCCCTACCGGAAGGCCCTTAACTTTCGTCCAGGCACCCCCAGTGGTGAGCCCCCACCGGTAGGAACTTACCTCAACGCCTACACCTGAACCACTACGCAGGGATATTGACTCCGCTCGGTTATTTACTCTGCTAGGTCTATACCCATTCGAGAAGTACGGTTGTACTGGTTCGCTCTAAGTTGTAGTCTCATGGCTCGGTCCTTAATTGACCAGGGACGGTACTAGCCTTTCCCGGAATCCACCCAAATCCATCCATCCGCCCCAGTCTAAAAACGTTGGTTTTTCCTTTTTGGTTTTCATAAGAACTCATTTCATCATGTTTTAGGCAATGTGGCGCTCATGTCTCCACTTGTCGTGTCTCAACCATCTTCCCAAGATAGTTGCCCAAGCACGAGGCTTATTTGTAAAATCATGAGTATGCAAGAATCTAGTATAAGCGTGGCTAAGCATTTTACCGAAGATATCCTCCGGTTGTATCACATCGAAAGTTACAAAGAATATTTCTAAGGTATCCAATATCAAGGCAGGGTATATCAAGTATAGGCACTCATTTGTGTATAGCATGCAATTTGTAACTGAAAACAACATCATTTTGCAAAGGAGGATCAATATGTTCAAAGGGAAGTATTGACTTGCCTTGCTCGCACACTTGTGAAATGGGGTCTTCCGCGTAGTCAGTGCTTGCTTCTTCGGACGATACCCGTACGTGCAAAGGAGAGGTTGAATCCAATTTAGAATCCAACAAATACAAGATAAAATCCAAATAAATCGCAAAAAAGGCAGTTCCTAGGGACGATCTATAAACTAGGAAAAACTCGAAGCTGGGTTGGCAAGAACGGATTTAATTTATCTCGGTGAATTATTCGAATGGTTTAAATGAAATTGAATTTTTAGTTTGAAATAACCTTGGATAGCTAGATTTCCGATGTTTAGATTTTAAATGAACTATTCTAATGTTGAACTATATTATTTAAAAATAACATTGGTTAGATAATAACATTTTATAAAAATAATATTGGTGAACTACTATTAATTTAAAAGTTAGATAATAATTTTGTATTGATCTATAAATTATTTCCCAAGGTAACTTATTTTTAGAAAAAGAACAATCTTCTCTTTATCCTTTAAATGACTAATTTTAGAAACCAAATTTTATTATATCACTTTAGTCCTAAGCTATTTCAAAAATAAATTTATTTTCCTACTCCTTTGTTTTCCCTTTTTACCATTTTTCTTATTTTCCTTTTTCTTTTATTTTCTTCTTTTCTCCTTTTGTTTTCTCTCTTGCGCGGCAAAAGAAAAGAAGAAGAGAAAAAGAAGGGATTCGAACCCGCGACCTCTCTCTCTCCTCTCTCTTGCTTCTTACCGCGCACCACGCGGCCTATCTCTCCTCTATTTCTTTCTTTCCGTTTTATTCCCTCCACTCAGCTAGCGCCGGCTGGCAGTGGGGAAGACAAGCTCGCCGGCGGCGAGGGAGGGGCGGAGCTCGGGAAGGAAGTGGGTTTTCACCATCTCGGGACCACGGGGTCCCATTACACCACTCACCGGACCGGGATTGGCGGAGATGGTGCGACGGCGAGGTGGTTCGGGTGGCGGCGACGCTCGTCGGCGGCACGGTCGCGGCGACAAGACGGCCAATGTGGCGGGCCTGGGAGCATCTACGGAGCCTAGCGGTGCTCTGGTGGTGATGGCTTGGCGGTAAAGCTATGGAGCGTGCTAGCACCGTGCGGGGTAGCGGCGGTCCGAACGAACGCCCACGGCAGGGCTCGCCGGCGGCGGGCTCCGGTGGCGGATTGGCATGGGTAGGTTAGGGAAAAGTTGGAGAGGGTTGTAGAGATCGTGTTCTCACCTTCGGGTTGCGCGGAAATCGGCCGGCGGCAACGAATTCCGGATCGGCGGCCTCGGCGGCTCGACGACGATCTCTACCGGCAAACTTCGGTGTTCTTCAAAATTCGACCCGCACACTGCATGGTTTTTGGGGAAATTTTGGGAGGAGCTAGATGAGGCGATTAGGCACAACTTTCGTGTTTCAAGTTTTGGCCGAGGAGCACTATTTATAGCGGGATGTTTCGACTTGAGCTCGGTGACAATGGTGGTGCGGCACAGGAACAACGGGCACGCGCGGAGAGGGGGCCTAGGGTGAGGGGCGACCGCGTGGCGGCGCTCGGGAGGGGCCGGCGCGGCGAGAGACGCGTGGGCGCAAGGGCGGCGGGTGCAGGCGAGAGCACGGCGCGTGGTGGTGCTCGGGGCGGGGTCCGGGCGCGGGCGTGGCCGACGCACGGCGCGACGTGGTACGTGTGCGCGACGTAATGGCGTGGTAACGGCGCGGCATGGGCATGGTACGGCGGCGTGGGGCGCGGCACTGCGCGTGACGCGCGGCGCGCGGTGTGGCGAGGCAGTCCGGGTACGGCGTCGAACACTTGGCGCGCAATGAATAGTGACCTTTCGCATTTTCCCGAATTAAATTTCCTAATTTCCCAATTCTATTTCCTTTCACCCCCAAAATTCAAAATAAAATATAACACACCCAAAAATAAGTTGTAAAATATATTTTCAACCTTTTCACCCACTTTTATTATTTTAAAAATATATTTTACACATTTAATTTAATTCTTTTTCCTCAATTCCAGATAATGTGATTTTGATTCAAATTAATTTCTAGATTTCATATATATATCCTAAAATATTTTATTACTCATTTTGCTCACTAATTAATATTACTCAATCACCTAAATAATGTTTTGCTCCCAATTATATATTTTTATAAATCCATAACATTTTCCTATTTTATATTAAAATTCTCAATTCTAAACTCCGAAATTTTCCTTCCCAATAAAAATTCAAATCGTTTGGTTTTTCTCAAACATCGAGATGAATCACTCACGTATAAATTTATGCAACCAAAGTGGCAAATAAGAAGCGAAAAACTCGATTAAGAAGCAACAATCAAAAGGGTTTTTTAAAGGGTTTTTTAAAATTTTGATTTTTAATTTTCGGTTTTTAAATTCTTCGATTTTCAGAGCGTTACACTATCTATTCCCCTTTTCTTGGAGAGGAAAAAGAAAATACGGAGAGGGATTGGATCATGGGAGCATGCGGATGGCGACGTACTGTACTGCTCATGCGGTACCGTTGTACTTGTACGAGCGACTTGATTGTACTTGTACGAGCGACTAGAGGTTGAAGCCCTGAAGAAGGTTCATAGCAAGATGGCGAGTCTATAAAATCCACTTTGTCTGCCTGTCCGTCTTCATATTGATCCACACCAGCTATTTACCTCCGTGAATCTAGCATAGCATGCGCTCCGTCAACCGGCGCCGCGACGAGCGGCACGACCGGCTCGGGGACGGGCAGAGCGAGCGCCCGCCGGGCATAAGTGGGACGCAACAACGAAGGGGGCCGTCGCCGCCGCCGCCGGGCTTGCCGTCGCCGAACAGCTGCTAGGAGGAGGAGAAAGATGTACAGTGGATAATTTGGTCCCAGATAATATTTTAGCGTTTAGTCATGATTAAAAGTGGACATTTTATTGAAACATACCAGTCAAATAATATTTTGGTAAAAATCTACTTACGACAATAGTATAATATTAGATTTCTCTCCATCTACTAGCCATGACTATAAACATCTATATTTTAATAAAAATCTACTTGTGACAATTTACTAGCATGACTATAAACATCTATGAAAATATCTGCAAGCTTGAGAGTTGGGAGGCTAGCTCACGTGTACTAGGGTGGATAATTATCCACCTCTATATTTTGATAAAAATCTACTTGTGACAATTTACTAGCATGACTATAAACATCTATGAAAATATCCGCAAGCTTGAGAGTTGGGAGGCTAGCTCACGTGTACTAGGGTGGATAATTATCCACCTCGAATCGTGAGCTCGCTCGTTAAGCTCATTAAGGCTAACAATATATTATTTATATCATATTAATAATTTTAAATTTATCATTTTCATATAATAACATAATAATAAACAATAACTAATTAAAAACTCACTAAATAGTTTTATGTAATTAAAGGCTAAGTACCAATTAAAAAGTGTTAATTATGATACGATGATATTTCATAGTAGCTTGTTTAGCTCACGAATTAATAGGTTGGTTTGACTCGACTCATTATTAATACTATAAGTACGAGCCGATCAGTAGCATGAGCTTTGATTTTTTTTTCACCCCTGCCTATGCCTCCGGCTCCTCTGTAACGATCAGATTTTGTGGCCAGCTTTTACCCAAAGGTGAGGCCTGGAAGCAAATCAAAGAATAACGCCATGCATGTCACGTCGCCCATCAACAAACAGGCGATGCAATCATGTATGGCTCGAAGACCAGCTAGGTCAATGAAACCAGGAATGACGTCACGCTGGCTGCGCGGCACATGCGTGCGCCGTCTCAGAGTTCTAATAACAAATTATAGCTTGACCATCGTGCTTTATGAGCTGTTCATCCCATCATCTCGTTTTTCTGGATGTGGCTTAGGAGTTATTCCATCAGTAAAAAAATCAATTATTCATCCACATTCGGTTGTCTTTAGTGGATTTTGAAACCAAAACATTGGTGCACAATGATAACTTAATTTCGTCATTAAAACTTGTGGTATTCTTAAGATATAACTTAATAGTGCCCTTTCTTATCTTCTAAGAACCATAGATTTTTTATTATCATAAATATTCTTTTGTTTAATCACCATCCCCTCGCTGTTTCTCTTCTTTTCCACACTTGGAGCATTAACGTTTGCACATTACTTTCTTCCCAACAGAGCTTTAGTCCCACCTCCTACACCAAAACATTATTGACTGTTCCCGATAATACCTCGTATTGAGATCCACTAACGTAACTTTTCTCCGCTAACGTGATAAGTGATATTATATCATGTCAAGGATCACGTCTCTTTTAACTTTACATTAAAAAAATCTCTCCCATAAAAATTTATTTTAGTGAGTCATTCGTGATTTAATGTTGCAAAAAAGCAATAAATCGTATCTATCTAGTGAGTCATTCCTGGCAATAGTAGAAGGTTGTTGGACCAATGACTTTTTACTGCTTCTTTGATCCATATCTCTTATAATTAAATCAACATGCTCATGCAGATTTATTTGTCATATTATAATTTATTGGATTGTATATGAAGTCTATCCTCATTATATCTTTTTTTCTCGTCATTGTTTCATGCGCAATGCAATTTATGTTACAATCATCTCATAATGTTGACATCTTTCATTAGGACCAACAAATATATGAGCGGCTATCCAAACTTTTTCTTGTAAGCCAATGACAATAAATGACACTCGATCTTTTCTTTTTCTATACATATGTTTGATTTGATGCCTTTTTACTCTAAACTTTAACTGCTCAAATTGCCATAATCCTAAACTAACAGCTATATATCCAACCTACCCACGTGGACAAATAAAAGAATCAAACCTTATCAATAACACTTACAATTTTAAGCTCGTTCAGACTAGTGACATTTTGTATTATATCATTTTTGTAAAATTGATAAACATATAGATGCGTTTAGTTTATTATCAAACATTGATAATACCTAAAAATTTTTTGGCAATAACACATTTAATCTGTCCTACCAAAATTTAACAATATTTCTAATTTACTAAAATTTTAACATTATTAAATTTTAAAATGGTTCATTTTGATAGCAATGTGAACATGCCCTTTCCTTCAAATAATCACCCCATATGCACCACTCCTGTTCAATTCAAACCAGCCCACAAAACCTAAAACTTGGAATAAAACAACCCCATAGACTAAGAAAAAAATAACAAGTCAAATAGAAATAACCCCTTCTTCAAACTACCAAATTTAATTTCTCTGTTTTTTTTAAAGAAAAAGTTACTCTCGTCACTCACAAAAATTCAACAGAATTACTATATTTCTGTCACAAATTTTTCCATGTGAATTTTGTTACTGTCCAAACATGCCGAGATTCGTCAGGCAAGAGAATCGATCCCACAACCTACAGGTTGCCACGGCGCGTCTCTCCCAACGGAGCTAAGCTGCATTTTGTGTACTTACAAACAACTTATATATAAGCTATTATTTAATTGATTACATTGCAATTAACTATCAAATTTTTTTCTCTTTTTGGAAAAAAATACTCTCACGATAACTCGCAAAAATTCAACGGAATTTCTATATTCCTATCACAATTTTTTGGCTGATTTTCCTTTTTACCGTCCGATCACGTCAAGATTTGAGAATTGATCGCACAACAATCAGGTTTGCCACGGCGCATCTCTCCCAACTAAGCTAAGTTGTATTTTGTGTACTTACAAGAAACTTACATACAAATTATTATGTAATTGCATGTAAAATATAGTACTATTACACTAAGTTTTTTAAAAATATCTAATTATACTATAGTTAAATTAAATAAATTTTGTTTATAAAAAAGTGTTGTCAGATATAGAATGTGTTTGATTCCTAGCTATACTTTGTCACCATTTGCCAACTCACACTTCTAAATTGAGACGATCATTTTTTTTACCACACCTTACCAAGCCTAAGAAAATCCTATATCATACTTTTAAAGTCAAATAACATGTAGGATCTAGTTTGTTGAAATATAATTTTATCATAACTATGACTATAATCAAACCTGACAAACTGGGACTATAATCAAACATGACAAACTGACAACCAAACGCATTTATTGGATTAGGGCGTGGCTATTGATTGTGATCATATCGATGGTTATGAGTTCGGATAGATCCAGGTTTATTTAGGTCGGAGACCGTGTAAGACGCTCACCCTCTCCTCCTCTCTCTCAGCCAGCCCAACACCAGTATGTGTGCGCGCGCGAGCTTATATATATCCACCTCGATACACATCCATCCTCTTGGACACATTCATATCAACCCACCGCCACTCGCCCGCTCCAACCACCACCACTTTCTCCTTCCTCCTCTCGGCCCGATCAGAGGTATCCTCCAGCTGCATGCATGGAGCCATGGCGCCGCCGCCGTGACGAAGACGACCGGATGATGGTGGTGTCTGCGTAGACGCATGCATGCATGTTCTCTGCATGCGCTCCGTGGAAGAAAAGGGAGGCTGAAATCGATCGCTCTCGCCGTGTGCGTGCATGGATCGGCGGGAAGGGAGGAGGAAGCGCGCGCGGGAGGAGGAGGAGGTGGTGGTGGTGGTGGCGCCGGCGGTGGTGGAGGAGGAGGAGGAGGAGGAGGAGGCGGTTGTGTTCGAGGAGGTGACGTCGTCGGCGGTGGCGGTGAGGGGTGGGGAGGAGGAGGAGCGGTTGGAGCGGCCGCCGGGGGTGTTCGAGTTCCCGTGGCAGAAGTGCCGCGGCGGGCTGGGCGTCCCCGGCGGCGGGTCGTGGGAGCTCCGGGACGTGTTCTTCCGGTCTCTGGTGGACGGCCGCGCGGCGGCGATCGGCGTCCCCGGAGACCGCCTCTTCCCGCCGCCGAGCAAGCGGGCGCTGTTCGACAACGTGGACGCGTGGCTCGCCGCCGCCGGCGAGGGCGAGGTGGACCCCGTCTGGCGCTCCGTGCTCGAGGAGGGTCCCAGGCCCGCCGCATGACGCCAACGTGTCGAGCCGGCAGGGCCCACGGGCCCACCTGGCTGCCAGCTCCAGACAGGTCCACGTCTTGCTATACTAGCTGACGTGGCAGACAACAGAGGATAGCGCTATTGTAGGAAGCGAATGATGGCTACATCTGATAAGATATCTTTTTTTTATTTTTTTCCTCACTTGTTAAACAACACCTTATAATCGTCAAAATTTTAGTTTCTAGGTTTGGGGTTTTACTGTTACAGACTTACAGTCCCCTATAACGAAAGAAAACTTCAAACGTATATGCATGATGGTTAATAAAGAATTATAAAACTTGGTAAAATTACGAGTCATCTCCGGGAGCTAGATGATTCCATTTCTTTTGGATTGGCTAAAAAAAACCAAACTTTTTAACACACAACAATAACCTGACAATCCAGACAAATCAAAGGCCTTCATGAATATGCAGCGCAAGCATGCAGCTGCGCAACCAAGCTGAATTTAAAATCTGAACCAAATTGTTGTTTGGCTCGATTGGACAAATGGCCCTTCTGCGTCGTGCCATCAGCGAGTACCGACCATTTGATCGGGAAAAAACAACGGTTCAACTTATTCCAGCCATCATTTCCGTTTAACGGAAGCGAACCGAAAGATTTTTCAGATTTGCTGAAACTGCAAGGAGGCGTCGTCGCGTGGCCATGTCCGGATGCCCTAAAATCCGCGGCTTTCCGGTGGAAAAAAAAATCTCGGATCACGCGGTGGCCCAGGACAACCGTCGACCGCTACGTACGCCATGCGGTGCGCCGCTTGCCGTCATGCGGTCCTCCTGCCTTGTGGATGTTGATCTTAAATTTGTGAATTTGTGAGCTTTATGGGTTGTTCTGATAAAACAAAGTCATATCAAAATTTAATTTTGAAGCAACATAGATTTCTTTTCGTGTTAATTTTTTAAGTTGCTAAAAACATAAAAATTTTATTTATAAATTAAATTTTATTTTCTAATAAACCGGTTTGGCCATTTAGGAAATATGAGATCTTGCGTCACATACCCAGCTACGAAATGTGAAGAGGGGATCAAGAATTCAAGATCATGCAGATTGAGAAACTGCATGCAACGAGAATTGCACCTACTTGCTTAGGTTTAGGATGCTAATTACCTGTTTCGTTCCTTATTAATCAATTAGTATTACGTGACAATATGATGAACAAGAAAAACCAATATTTTTTTCGTACTGTATTTATTCCGATAACAAACTTATGCATCATCGCTGCTACTTTTTAGCTACTAACAAATTAAAACATGAATACTTGCATCAATGTTCATTCACTATGATACCAATATTCATTCACTATTATACCAATGTTTATTTAACAGACTTAGCGAATGAATAATAATATGATAGAAAATAACTTTAAAAGAATATATGATAATCAATTTAGGAATAGATGAAGCATCTCTTAGCGTCCATCCTACCTATAAAAATTGACAAAATCAAATTGATTGATATATTTTAAAATTCACAAAATCAAATTGAAATGATTAGTAAAATCAGCATGAACATCTCGCTATCAATATATATATTGTTTATAAAAAATAATTAACTGTAAATATAAACACATATATCAAATTTAAAATTTAAACTCGAGTGATTAGGTTTCCTCTTAAACATTTAAATCTAACCAGTTACGCCTAATCATATATTTTAATTTAGGCCTCTCACCGTCTTTAATATTTGTGCAGTTTTCTTGCAAAATGGCATAGGAGCATCTCGATAAAAGATTAAAGAATCATAGAAATATAAGTGACCAGTGAAAAATTGTAATGTTTTTATGGGCTTTATAACTTTGATTAAAATCTGGCCTCCCATTTAGTTGTGTTTATTTTGTGTTATTGCCGTTGTTTTTTTTCTTTTGGGGAAAAAAAGGAAAAACAGAGAACATAATTTCCAATTTGCACCGCTTTGAACAGAACGCCGCGACGGCCTCCTCCCTTCTCTATCGGGCCAAACGCTCTGGCGCGCGGCCACCTCCGGTGCGGCGGCTTGCCGGAGGCGATCGACGGACGGCGGTGACCGACCATGGCGACCATGGCGGCGGCGGCATCCACGTCCGCGCGGCGGTGGCGGTGGAGGTGGAAGTGGAGGACGCGGGACGCGGTGCTGGCGCTGCTCATCGCCTCGGTGCTCGCGCCGCCCCTCCTGCTCTATGGCGGCGCCCCCATCTCCCCCTTCTCCGGCCCCATCCGTACGGTTCCTCGATCTGCTTCGCCCTTCGCCTAAAAAAATGGTGACAAAAATTTTCTCCGTCCTGACGCGTGTGATCTCGGTGTTCGCAGTGATCGGGAGCGCCTCCGTCCGCGATCTGTCCAATCTGGTACGACCGCATTTGGAATCCCCAGTGCAGTTCTCATCAGCCGATTAGGGGGAAACTTGCAATCGTTTGACGTCTTTTCTTCTCACAGATTGCTCGGAAGGAGGTACAGAAGCGGCTAAATGCTCTAGAACAGGTTAATTTCTGCATACAAATGTGCCCATTTGTATCGAAATGAATCATTAAATTTGTGGTCTGATTGTTAAACTGGTGAAATATTGTTAATATTGTTTCTAGGGCGCATTTGCTGCGGTGAAGGAACCTATTCAGACGGTTGCATCCGATGCTGCCGCACTCAAGGCGGGTTTGGTTCAGCACATTGTTGATCAGGGCAGTGGTATAGATAGATCAGCTGAATCCAGAGGGATCAAGGATGATGGTGCACACAATGTAGAAAAGATGGTTACTTCTCTGAATAAGAAGGGCGGTGTTGAATTCACGAAAGAGAATGGTTTAATCGATGATGGTAAATTGCGGGAGAACAAAGTTCGCGCAATGCGCAATGCTGGAGGTCTGAATATTACACTGAATAAGGTTAAAGTGCCTACCGTTTGCTTCTCAATTAATATATGGATGATTACCTGCATTCTTGCTTAATAACTAAAATTAATAGTAGTCACATTTGTTGGGTTGATGGGTATAGGATCAATTCAAAGAAATATCATGGAATCTAGGTCCCGTTTGGTAGGGATTCTCCTCCCTGATTCTCAACAGAATCAGTAGAATCTCTGCCAAACGGGTTATTTTACAACTGATTCTGAGAAGAATCACTTCAAGTGATTCAACCGTTTTACATAGGAAGTGAGAATCACCTAAAAAACAGTTTCTCCCTGGAATCATCTGAAATCAGTTTCTCTTAAGAATCATCTGAAAATAACCTAAAATATTGTTCTAGTTATTATTTTATTATACCGATTCTGATTCTCTCCAGAATCTGATTCAAGAGAATCAAAATCTAGAATCAGAGAATCACAGAATCAGGAGCCCTACCAAACGGGCCCCTAACTAATTCATACTGGAAATACATTCAGTTTGCAGACGCAGATACGCTATTTCCTCTGAGGAATATGCATCTTTCATCAAACTATCCTTCCGTTAACGGATCTTACGTTTGGTACATTTCCTCTTGGTAATCAATTTGTTGGTGTCTCTTTTCCCTTTTACATACTTAATACTTTCCTTTTGTCTTTTGCCCTATTACTAGATACTCCTTGTGTAGGAATACTCGATGAACAAAAGTTAAATTCTTATTATCAGTGATATTTTGCAGAATCTTCCACATCCTACTTTGAGTGTCCGATTTTATATCGTAATCTTCAGGCTGTTGCTTCCCTAGTCAACAATAATAGTTTCCTGTCATTAAATACTTTCAGGCCTAATTAATTATTTATCTACTTGTGGTCTAATTTCCAGGATCATACTGCTAAGAGACCACCTGAGAAAACTAAAGACACTGCCTCACAGGACTTTGATATAAGGGCAATCAGCAATAATACTAGTCATTCCACAGCTCCTCCAGATAGTACAATTCGTGTTCTCAGGGACCAGTTAAAAAGGGCGAGAACATATATTGGTTTTCTATCTTCTAGAGGCAATCATGGATATGTTAAGGATCTCAGAAGAAGGATGAGGGATATCCAGCAGACACTCAGTGGTGCAACCAGTGATAAACAATTACCAAAGAAGTACTATTTCTCTCATCGTTATACAAAGTTCTTCACGGTTGGCATTTCCAATGATGATTTGTGCATGGTGTCAGGGTACTCTTTTATAGGAAGTCAACATCTCTTTCCTGTTTAACTCAGTTTTGTTGCCTACACAGTGTTCATGGAAAAATCAGAGAAATGGAATTGACATTAACAAAGGTCAAACAAGTGCATGAGAACTGTGCAGCTGTTATCAGTAAGCTACAAGCTACGCTTCACTCTACAGAGGAGCAGATGCAGGCTCACAAGCAAGAGGCTAACTATGTCACACAAATAGCAGCTAAAGCTCTACCCAAAAGACTTAACTGTCTTGCAATGAGGCTTACAAATGAGTATTATTCTTCCAGCTCTAACAACAAGCATTTTCCATATGAAGAAAAGTTGGAAGACCCAAAACTACAGCACTATGCATTATTCTCGGATAATGTACTAGGAGCTGCTGTGGTTGTAAATTCAACTATTATACATGCTAAGGTATAGCAGCTCACAAATGTCAGGGAGCACATATAACAAACTGGATCACGGCAATTCAACTTATATTTCAGTAACATTTTATAAAAAAACAGCTTTCACTTTAAAATATACTAAGTGCTAACATCTTGCCTCAAATTCTAATGCAGACACCAGTGAACCATGTTTTCCATATTGTGACGGATAAGCTTAATTACGCTGCAATGAGAATGTGGTTCTTGGAAAATTCTCAAGGTAAAGCTGCTGTTGAAGTTCAGAACATTGAAGACTTTACATGGCTAAATTCGAGCTACAGTCCAGTTCTTAAGCAGCTGGAATCCCATTTCATGATTAACTACTACTTCAAGACCCAGCAGGACAAGCCTGATAACAACCCCAAGTTCCAGAACCCAAAATACTTGTCCATTCTCAATCATCTACGGTTCTATCTTCCCGAGATCTTCCCAAAGCTTAACAAGGTTTTATTTCTTGATGATGATATTGTAGTCCAGCAGGACCTAAGTGCACTTTGGTCAATAGATCTCAAAGGTAAGGTCAATGGTGCTATCCAAACCTGTGGAGAGACTTTCCATAGGTTTGATAGGTACCTCAACTTCTCAAACCCTCTTATTGCCAAGAATTTTGAACAGCGTGCATGCGGCTGGGCATATGGCATGAACATGTTTGATTTGTCTGAGTGGAGAAAGCAGAATATCACTGATGTTTACCACTACTGGCAGGAACAAGTGAGTATTAATGAGCTTTTCTACAATCTAAAGGCAAAATTGCAGTTTTGATCTCACTAAGCTTTAAAAGTTTACTACTGAACTCCTACTTTTCAACCGTTGGTTGTGTTAAGATTGTAGCCTGTAGTACTCGACCAATAGTTGATTTACTTTTCTGTGGTGTTGACTATATATTTGACCAAGGGCATGCTCCTCATTTCTGCAGAATGAACATAGACTACTGTGGAAGTTAGGAACACTCCCTGCTGGTCTTGTGACATTCTGGAACCAAACATTCCCTCTTGATCACAAATGGCATCTCCTGGGGCTAGGATACAAGCCAAATGTGAACCAGAAGGATATCGAGGGGGCAGCTGTGATACACTACAACGGTAATCGGAAACCTTGGCTCGAGATTGCAATGACCAAATACCGCAAATACTGGTCCAAATATGTCAATTTTGACAATGTGTATATACGTGAGTGCAACATACATCCCTGAGTTGCTGAGGGATTCACCTCTGAATATGCTGCCGAAATAACCTTGTTTTTTTAGGCCTTTTAGGTTTGTTTCTTCCCTGGTACCTAAGTGATCTAGGGGGTTTATATTTATTGATTGATCTCTTTCTTGTAACCATGATGCAAACAAGTTATAGGGTCAATTGCAAATTTACCACCATTTTTAATCGTTATTGTAAACTTGCCTCTAGAAAATTACAAAATACCACCAGAATTGTCATTCAAATGGCATTGTTGCAAAATATAAAAACAAAGGCAAATTTGCAAATGCCCCGTTATTTCTCAGTGCGTTGATCTTGCACTTAATGGTGCAAGTGAGTTTATCCGTAACCACACTTATAGAAAAAAACTGAGAAAACTGTCGGGTTATCCACTTATTTAACCTGTAAATAGATAAAAAAATATATCAGGTTATCCACTTATTTGATCTATAAATAGATTCATGCGTCAATCCATTTACACGATTTACACCATGCACTCATGACGACCTAGGATTACAGTAGCTGGTTGATCATGTTACTATAGTTTGTCTACTCAACTTCGTGTGTGGTGAGTGGTCTGATGAATACAAGAGTATGGCCAGAGTTAACAATTCTGACGAAATCGGGTTGGATTCTGGGAAAAATCGAGGTTCTGACGTGGCTCAAAAGTTGTTGCCGTTTGGAAATTTTCGATAGGTTTCACACAAATTCAAATTTGAAGTGATAAATAATGAAAAATAAAAAAAATCTATAAAGAGTATGGTATCAGTAGAACCTATTGGGGTGTGTGCGCGCGCGTGCGTGCTGAATTCCACAGATTTTGTGACTGTATAGTGCGAAAAAACGAGTGATGATTTAGAAAAAGGAAAACGTCTTCCCTGAGCAAAATTCCATAAAATAGGCCCATTTAACACTTGTACATAATTGGGAGGTGATGTGGCTTGGATCCTTACGATCGATCCCTGAACCCAATCGACCGAAGAAAAGGACGAGGTGAATGTTGCTTTGTACATGTGGATTGATTCTTATGTCCATTTTATGTCAAATATGCTCTAAATTATTGTATTTTATAAATATGTAGTGAATATTGTATGTATATCAAAAAGAGATTATCAAATCTATAGGAAAGGGCATGCTAATTTTTAGAAATATTTTCTATTTTTCTAACATTTTTCCTCTATTTTCTATATTGTAGAAAAAAATAAATTTGGTATTTCTCGTCGATTTCTCGACAAAACCGATTGGTTTTCAGTCGCTTAAGTTTTTAGTTTCCGTTCGGAATTTTGCTTTTTTTTTGGAATTTGGGTAACGCTGATCAGTTTTCGACACAAGATCAGTTTACCTAGGGATTCGAATTCAAATTTTGGTTCATGAAATTTGTTTGAAATCTGTCGGTTTTTGACCGGATTCGGTGAAAACCGACGATCCACCAGCACCTGCCAACGGAAGGCAGTTTCGGATTTGTAAACCCCGAGTATAGCTCACTGGTCGATCATGTCGATGAGTCGTTTGATCGTTTTCTTGCTGTGTGCGCCCAGCTGATCGTGCAGGTTAACTGACACGGCCGGAGTAAAACGGATACGTTTGCTGTTCACTAGCGTTACGCCCGGTTTCATTTCCAGGGGAGACGACGACGACGACGACGACGACGTCAATGTTTCGCTAGCTCCATTGGTCTCATATCCCCACTACAAAATGCTACTACACCGGCCGGTCTCCTCCGCTGTTTCAACTCCGACGAGCACCGGAGCCCGGCATGACGACAATGGCAAGCCCCTCGTTACTCTCCCTCTGCCTCTGCCTCTGCCTCCTCCTCGCCGTCACTGGGAACACCGTAGCGGTGACGCCGCCGGGGCACGGCCACGGCAACGACGGGGCGCCACCGGCGGTGCAGATGCCGCCGAAGTACGATGACGACGCCGTCGTCCTTGGCCCGGCTGCGGCTGCCGGCGTGACGACCGTGCCGGCGGAGGCCGATGACGACGGCTGCTGGGAGTCCGTCGTGGGGACGTCGCCGCCGTGCGCGCGCGACGTGCTCCTGTCGCTCGTCCTCCGCGCGCCGCGCCTCAGCAGCGAGTGCTGCGCGGTGCTCGCTCGGGGCGGCGATAAGTGCGTCGCCGACGTCTTCTCCGGCCTCCCCTCCGGCGAGAAATACCTTCCCCTCGTTAAGCGTATATGCAGCCTGGTCTCCGTAATCTTCTAAGGATGACGCGATTTCTGAATTTCTAGCTATAAACGAAAGGACATTGATTAGTCCCTCGTGAACTTTTTTTGTCAAATCCAATATAAATTAGCAGCAAGTTCAATATAAATTAGCAGATTTTCATATATTACCTTCGTTTTTTAATATATAACGACGTCGATTCTTTTATAAACGCCGTCTAAATTAAAAAATTTAAAATATAAAAAATAAGTCATTTTTAAAAGTATTTAAAAATATGGTAAACAAATCATAATAAAATAAATGATAATTTCATAAATTTTTAATAAAATAAATGGTCAAATATATTTTTAAAAAATCAACCATGCCACATATTAAAAAACAGAGATAGACTAAGTACTAACACTAACATCTTACCCCAGATTGTAATGTTGGCATCAGAAAAGTTATATTGTAATTACATTTAAGTTACATTATAATTATATAATTTTTGTATAGTTACATTTGAAAGATTTTGAAAGATTTTAGAGGAATTTTCTTTGGAGAGTTTCATAGCTAGTCCTTTTCCATATCGTCAGCTTAACTACGCTGCAATGAGAATGTAGTTCTTGGCAAATTCTCAGAGTAGAGCCCCTGTTGAAGTTCAGAACATTGAATACTTTACATGGCTGAATTTGAGCTACAGTCCAGTCCTGAAGCAGCTGCTGGAATCCCATTTCATGATATAACTTTACTTCGAGAACCCAGCAGGACAAGCCTGATAAAAATCCCCAAGTTCTCGAACCAGCAGAGTCTACATCAGCAACAATGTATCATGTATACTGCAGTCGCATATATATACTACAGCAGTTCAGCAACTTGGGCATAAAAGACGAGAACTTGGGAGTCTACACCACAGCGACGCCATCCTATATTCCCATCGCCACATATCCTCGTGGCATTTGACAATTAAAATTCTGGTCGTGTTGATTTGTTTGTATCGGTCGAACTTTCAGTAGTCAAACATATTTTCTCTCACAAGATGCAAGTAGTTTATCTTTTTTAGGCCAAAAATACGTCCTTTATCATTTATCATTTTCATTTATAGTATATGATATATGACTTTTCATGTATCCATCCTGTATTTATAATATATGGATCCAATAATAAATTTTTAACTGTCATCTATAAAAATCTAAATATCTCTCCCCCGGTAGCCACTGGCCTGTGATCAGTGATGCTATCTCTGTTCGGTCGTGGCTCATCTCTGACAAATTTAATTCATCTCAACTCTGTGCTAAGAGCAAGTTTAATGGTCGGAGCTTCACATCTCGCGAGCAGAATGGGCGAACTGTGGAACGGTGCATGGATGCATGAATGGTGGGTAAAAGCCACCTCAGCACAAAACATGCCAAAAAGGCACTTAGGTCGATGATCATCCTAAGCTTTTAAGAACCTTTCTAACACTCCAACATCCATCATAGCCAGAATCAAGGAGAAAGCACACTAGCTAGGGCGAAAAATCTTGGAGAGCTCTATCCATTGCAATTATAATCTTTTTTTTCCTTGGTTGGGGATGATCCTAACTCCCACAGGCTTGTTATTGTTACTCTCCAGCTCTATCAATATACTACAAGACATTCTTTTTGTCTTCTTTTTTAAAAAAATTATAAAGCTAATTACAATATAAGCTAATGTTAAAGCTAATGTATAATAAGTTAGCTATAAATTACCTTCATGTTTATTCTCCTATCTCCTTTTTCTTACTTAAGAATTAAATACATTTATCTTGAAGCTTGTGCAGAGTTAGTTTTTAAATAAAAGCCAACATTTCATATTTTTATTAATCTTTTTCCTACTTATAAGCTTATAATTGACTTACATAACCTATTATTACCCTTCTCTAAAGCCTAAAGGAATTCATGCTTTGCCATGGGCCGTCGAACAGCAGGGCCGAGGTGGTCCATGGAACAGGGCCTCCAATTATTCTGACCTCAAATTGTGATTAATAACTAAGTAGTATTACTATAATGTATTAGCGTTTAGCCCATGGAACAGGGCCCCGTTAATTAAGCCCATTAATCATTAATCATAGTGCTTATCGATCCATCTGTTCATGGTCACGATGTTGTCGCGCCGTCACGCTCGTGTAGATGCGGACGAATTCACGAAGCGACGTCCGATGCTTCAGCTTCACCTCCGACGCCTCGTCACTCGTCACCGGCCTCGCCTCGCCTGCCATGAACCCTCCCGGCCGGCCCGTCGAGGCGTCGACGTCTGCGCGCCATCTGGACTAGCGCTGAGCGGCTGACTCACCGAGGGGCGAGGGCTAAGGCTTGAACGCCAGTGAACGGCAACACAGAAACAAGCTGAATGGCAGTCGGCAGAAGTCACAAATCTCTAGTCTAATCTTTTCTCTTTTTTTGCCAAAGCTTAGCCAACATCCACGAATTTTTTAAATTTTAAGTCATTATTAACTTAGTTCGATTGGTTTATAAAAATGATGTCTTCAAGAAAGAAGTCTGGAAATATAACTATTTTATTTACTTTAAAAAAATAGTCTGAACTATCTTAAAAAATCATATATCTTTCATCCTTAAACTTTTCATACCGTACGATTACCCTCCAACTCGCTCCAGGACAATTTTGGTTCTACGTGACACACACGTGATAGTCCAATCAATATTAAAAAAAGCAATGGGGCTCACATGTCAGTTCGGATTTATGGATTTAAACATTCAGAACTAACATGTGGGCCTCACCATTTTTCTGACTGGATTGAGCATGTGTGCATCACGTAGGACTAAAATCGCTTTTGAGTGAGTTTGGAGGTAATTTGTCTAGTATTAAAAGTTAAGGGTAAAAAATATCTGGTTTTGTGATTCAATAAAGTAATTCATATTGTGTCGAAACTCGGTTTCGGCAATAGAAATTTGGGGGTGCAGTCAAGATCACCAAGCACGATGGATTAGGTGGAAAACAAGGATTTAGATAGGTTCAGGCCCTCTCGTGAGGTAATACCCTACTCCTGTTTTGGGGATTCGATCAGCCGAGTGTATATTGATCTCAAGATCTATAATTCAGAAAACTTATATCCCTCAAGGGACGCCCCTTACCCCCCTTATATAGTCTTGGGAGGCGGGCTTACCAGTCAGAAACTCTATCTTACTCTAAGTCAGTTTCCTCAATCTTACCAAACCGTGACTATGAGTCGTTGCCTTATCTAATCAGCAACGTAATACTCAAGTCATAGTTGGTTTACATAATTGGCAGGTGTAACCTATCTCTATCTCCAGTCGGATAAGCTTGCCATGTGGATATCCGATTGCCATAATCTCCACAGTAGCCCCGAGTCCTTTGCGGTCGCGAGATTACTCGGCTTCGAACCAAAATAACACACGGCCAAACAACCCTTTGGCCGAGTGCTTCCAACGCCGAGTGACTCCATCACCTCTGCCTGGATCTCCCGAGTGTCTCCAAAGACTATGAAGGGCTGGAAAATATCAAAAAAATTCTTAAAAATAAATATCTAGGTGCATCTCCTGATGCACCTAATTAGGTGTAGCCCCCGACTATATGATTAGTCAAAAACAGACTAAACATATAATCAAAAACTATAGAAAATCGTTCTCACATAAATGCTTAGCTCATGCTAAAGCAATCATAAAAAATCTCATCACTCGGCAAGCTCGTGCTCGTCCGAGTGAATTTGCCCGAGTCATCTCATAACAAATAACTCAATCAACCCTCGTGGGTGGAAAACACTCGGTAAGCTCATGCTTTTCCGAGTGGATCTGCCCGAGTCATCTCGGATCAAATATTTTAATCATCCCTTATGGGTAAACAAGTTTTTCAGTCGTTTGAAAAATATGACCAAAGTATTAAATAGCTCTTGCCATAATACTGGTCTCAATGTAAAAAGATCTTCACCACGGTGAAAAGATAGCATTGATATAATCATTTAATCAAGTGCTTAAAAACCAAACAGCCCCTGTCATCAAAGCAGCCATAAAAAGCTTAGCTGTTGGTCACCTTTCAAATTGCATCGTGCCAACTTCTTATAAAGTCGTGAAAACCGCGGTATGAAAGGATTTCCAAAGGTACAGGGCACTCAGACACGTGCATATTGCTAGAGCAAATCTGCTTAAGCTCATCCACTTAAGTCCCTAAGGACACGCGTCAGGCCACACCTTAGCTGGGCCGCAAGTCTCTCATGGGCTCGGCTCAATCGCGAGAAAAGCTAGCGCAACCCTCAAATCTCTTACAAAGCCTCGAGGTCATCCCCGCCACTTCGTCTTCTCAGAAAAAATTCCCCACTCGCAACACTGTTCACCAGCTTGCAGCGGAGAACCCTAAGCTCTTGCGCGCACCCAATCCACCTGTCTAGAAGCTCATGCTTCATCACCAGCCAGCCTCCGCATCCACCTTCGAGATCCCCATCTCAAATCCCTAACCCTCGAGCCGGATCTACGCCCACACAAACCACACTCATGGCGGGTGAGAAGAAAATCCCTTTCGAGCGGTGGACTACCTCGGATGTCGGGAGTCCACCCTCAAGGAGATGGTGAAACACGGAGTTCTTCCTCCTAAGGAAATCGTGGGTGGCGTGGCGGCCGTGTAGGAGTTCCCTACTCCAAACACCGGTGAGCTCGTTGTCTTCACTTCTTTTTCTATTGCGGCTTCAGCCTCCCCACCTCCGAGTTCTTTAGGGGTTTCTTGACTACTATGGTCTTCGGCTTTACCATCTGAACCCAAACTCTATGCTTCACATTGCTCTCTTCATCCATGTATGTGAAGCTTTCCTTGGCATCCTCCCCCACTTTCAACTCTTCCGACGCATGTTTTACCTTAAGCCACATCCAAATAAGGACCAGCCCTGCGTCGTCGGAGGGGCAGGCTTTCAACTCCGCGGGTCCCTCCGCAAGGAGTATTTCTCTCTCCCCTTGAAATCTTCTAACAAAGGCTAGCATGCGAGCTGGTTCTACGTTAACAATCTTGAACCTAGCCTGCCAAACTTCGTTGGCCTTCCCCGTGCCCAGGCCTACCTGGAGCACTGTGTCAGTAGGCCAAGACTGGGATGAAGCCAACAAATTGCTAGCGAAGATCTTGAAGATGAAGCCAAAAGGTCTTCGGGGCGAGCAAATCACTCGGCACTTCATCAGGAGCCGACTGGCACCGATCAAGGAATGATCCAAGCCAGCCTTCGAGTATGAGGGCGAGAGGGACCCCAATCGGGAAGACCGTGACTCCTCGGCTTTGAAATCTTGAAGATTCGTATGTATAAGGTTTTCTCTGGGATTGCGGTTGAACGCAGCCTCATGCTTGCCAGTCCTCCCCTTCGATGCAGTATCGCCCTCCTCCTCCGGTAAGCTGACCTAACTCCTTCATTACCTTTCAAATCTTGATGTCACACTTCTCAGTGTTGTAAGAATCTTTCTTGCAGGAAAATGCCTCCATCATTTCGAAGCCATACAAAATTCCTCATGACGACGCGTCGACTCGACCTGCCAAAAAACCAGTCGGTGGCATGAAGATCCGAGTGACCCAGGGAAAAGGGCGGCCCCGAGTGAAGATATCGGTAAGCGGGCGAGCAAGAGGAGACTAGTCATTGATGACTCGGACGACGATGTCCGGCCCTCCCAATCGAAGCAACCCCTCCAAGGTCGTCACCGAAAGCGGCACCTAAGATCCGCCGATCGTCAGTACGCTTTACGATCGAAGTCGAGCTCTCTATTGAAAAATTTCTTCGTCTTCATCCCGATTGCTCCTGTCTTTCTCTTTGCAGGAGGCCTCAAGATATAGACCCCGCTGGGCAAAGTGAGGGACCAACACCAGCTGCAACATCCGAGGCCTCAAAGCCTGCGGAGCCAAAACCCCGGAGCCCTCTCCCGAGCGAGAGCGCTCTGGGTGGAAGGCCCTCACCTCCCAACGCGGATGCCTCAAGGAAGGAGCCCCCGATTGCCAGCCGGGAAACCCCGACTGGAAACCAGTCGGCTGCGGAAGAGCCCCCGACCGCTACTCAAAGGGCCCCGACTGAAGACCAGTCGGTCAAAAGCCAAAAAGAGAAGAGCAGCCGGGCAGCACCAGTTGAAGATTCGGCCACCGAAACCGGTAAGTCTTGAATCAATCTCTAGCTTTTTAATCTCTAGTCCACTCTTCTGCATCGTCATGTGCCCCTTCTGATCCATTCAGCCACAGTAGAGGAGATTCCCAGGTTGCAGTCTTCTGAAACCTGGGTTCCTCCGATCAAGATTGAGTGGCGGGATTCGAAAGGCCAGAGACAAGGCATCATCTTGAATAAACAAATGGAAAGCGAAGAAAGAGATGCGCTTATGAGCAGCCTGAATGAAAAGACTCGACTGTTAAACATAAGTCCTTATCCTTTTCTGTTGTAGCATCATAATCTCTTTTCAGTCGGCCAACTTCAGATTTTGTGCGCAAAGGGAGTACTGTCGATCAATGGCCAAGTCTGATGCACTCGAGAAGTTGGTCCCGCATCTAAACTCTCTGGAGAACATCCAGCAAGAACTGAAGACCACTCGAGAGGAAGCTGCATCGAGGGAGGCGGCCCTAAGGAAGAAAATAGGCGAACTCCGGGAAGAGAACCTCGACCTCCGGGGTTCAGTCGGGAGTAAGCTTATCCCTCTTAGTCTCTTTATGCCTTCAATTGTATTCTATGCTGATCTTAATTGTTGATGACCTTCTTGTTGTAGAAAATTCATCGGAGGTCCACTCGCTCCAGGTCCAACTGGAAGCAGCCAACATCCGCAAGGCCGAGTTGGAGACTGAGTTTGAAGGTGAGTTTCTCTCAAAACCGCGTTCTTTGTGTTGCTTCGTCTTTGAATGCTTTGTATGATCGTACGTCTTCGGCAGCTTACAAGATCAAGACCTGAGCCCAATACGATGTTTTGATTGAGAGGGTCAAACAAGCTGGAAAAGTCAGGGAAGATGTGGCTACCGCGGCGACGCGGATCCTGTTGTTGTTGTTCCATAACGGAGTCGGGGCCAGCTCGTTGGACACCGTCGAGGTCTTTGATAAGCTTAGGCGAGCCCCTGATCAATATTTGGCCAACATTTTCGAGGCGGCTGTCATGGGAGCGGGCTTTGTCCTTCACAGACGAAGACGCTCTACCCTCGAGTGGACATTGATTCAGTCGGGGAGGGCTTCGCCGATGGTACTTCAGACGAGCGAGCCCTTGAATTGATTAGTGAGGCACAGGAATCGGCCAAAAAGGTGGCCGCTGATGTAGTGAACAACTTCCGACCTTAATTGTTTTGTGAACATTGTATAAAACTTTCTAATGTAGACTTGTAAATATTCAGCTTATTTATGTTAATGCCTTGATCCGAGTTTTAATGTAAAATTTCTTAAGTAATTTTCGTCCGACTGTCACCAAGCCTAAGCTTGATTAGGTCATCAAAAAATTCTCAGTCCTTATACATTGAACTCGAATCAAGGAACATTAGACAATGATAGACCGAATATGCACAAGTTGCCGAGAAAAACCATGCTTTATTGACATATGTACCCATTGCTAACTCAAGAAGTCATCTTACTTGAGGTTGGCGATCAAGAAAGAACATGAGACTTAAGGCAATTTAAGCATAGTATCATCGAAGATGCTCGATATTCCAGGAGTTCTCCACCATAGATCCGTCTTCACGCTTTAGACGGTATGCACCTGGCCGAGTTACCTCAGCAATTATATACGGTCCTTCCCATAGTGGAGATAACTTGTGACGGTCCTTGGTGGTGTGTATTTTGTTTAGAACCAAATCGCCAATGATAAAAGCTCGTGCTCGAACGTTGCGACTATGGTATCGTCTGTGCCCTTGAAGATATCTTGCCGATTGGATCAGGGCTGTCTCGCGGGCCTCTTCTAGTCGGGTGAGGTCATCCACTCGGTCTTGATCGTAGCGTTCGTCGTTGAAGCTGCGGACTCGGAGAGATTCGTACTCCATTTTGTTTGGCAACATGGCTTCTGCGCCGTAGACCAAGAAGAAAGGAGTTTTTGGCCGGTAGCCCGACTAGGCGTAGTCCGCAGAGCCCATAGAACTGAGGGGAGCTCTTGAACCCACTTGCCGGCATAAGGACTTAGACGATCAAACACTCGGGCCTTGATGCCTTGAAGAACCATGCCGTTGGCGCGCTCGACTTGTCCATTGCTTTTGGGGTGCGCGACCGATGCATAGCAGATTTTTATACCGAAATCTTCACAGAATTCTTTGAAAATGCCTCCAGTGAATTGAGTCCCATTGTCGGTTATTATTCTGTTTGGGACGCCGAACCGGTGTACGATGTTGAGGATGAAGTCTCGTGCCTTGTCGCCGGTGATCGTAGCAACCGGCTTAGCCTCGATCCACTTGGAGAACTTGTCAATTACGATGAATATGTGTGTAAATCCTCCTGGAGCCTTTTTGAAAGGACCAACCATGTCTAAGCCCCATGCTGCAAATGGCCAATATAGTGGAATTGTTTGTAGTTCTTGGGCTGGGACATGACTTTGTCGAGCGAAGAACTGGCAACCCTCGCACGTGTGGACCACCTTGTCTGCGTCGGAGACCGCCGTTAGCCGAAGAAACCTTGTCTGTAGGCTTTACCCACCAAGGTGCGTGCTGCCGCATGGCTTCCGCATATACCCGAGTGGATATCTTGTAGTAGTTGTCGTCCTTCCTCGGGTGTGATGCATCTCATGAGGACTCCAGAGGGGCTCCTCTTGTATAAATCAGAATCAAACATGACATAAGCCTGACATCGACGTCGGACGCATTACGCCTCATCCGGTCTTGGCGGCTCTTCTTGAGTTAAGAATTTGATGAGTGGTGTCCTCCGGTCGGCGTCGACCATGGCGACTTCATTTGCAGCTTGCTCGTTGGGAGTTGGTTTGGCTGCAACAGTTGGTTCATAGAGGTGTTCTACGAAAACGTCTGTTGGAGCGGCTTCTCGCTTGGACCCGAACTGCGCCAACTCGTCAGCTGCCTCGTTATTATGCCTTAGGACATGGGATAGCTCTAGTCCATCAAACCTGTCTTCAAGTTTGCAAACTTCTTGTCGGTAGGCCTCCATGGTGTCGTTTAGACAGGACCCGTCCTTCATAACTTGGTTGACAACCAGTGGAATCCCCTTTCACGACGAGCCGACGTATCCCGAGCGAAACTGTAAGCCGCAGTCCATGTAGTAGGGCTTCGTACTTGGCGACGTTGTGTGAGGCGGAGAAGTGAAGGTGGAGGACATATCTTAATCTTTCCCCAGTCGGGGAGATCAGCACGACTCCTGCTCCCAAGTCGGTGATCCTCTTGGATCCGTCGAAGTGCATGGTCCAGTATTGAAGGTCTTCTCGAGGTACGTCTTCTTGCTGTTCGGTCCACTCGGTCAAAAAATCTGCCAGGGCTTGTGATTTCACAGACGTTCTTGCCTTGAAGGTTAAGTCCAGCGGCATCAACTCCAGGGCCCACTTCGCGATGCGCCCAGTCGCCTCCCGGTTGTGGATGACATCGCCGAGTGGAAAGGAAGTAACGACGGTGACCGAGTGACCCTGAAAATGGTGCGCTAATTTCCTCGCGGTTATCAGAACACCATATAGCAATTTTTGTACCTGGGGTAGCGAATTTTGGCTCCTGCCAGCACTTCTCTAACAAAGTAGATTGGCCTTTGGATTTTCTGAACTTGTCCTTCTTCTTCGCGCTCGACCACAAGAACCGTACTGACCACTTGGTGAGTGGCTGAGACGTACAGTAGCAAGGGCTCCTGAGGCTGAGGTGACGCTAGGACGGGCGGCGTTGTGAGAAATTCTTTAAAATCTTCAAAGGCCTTGTAGGCTTCCGTGGTCTATTGGAAGTCATCCGTTTTCTTCAGCAACCTAAAGAAGGGCATGCCTCGTTCTCCAAGGCGAGAGATGAATCAGCTTAGCGCCGCCATGCAGCCAGTAAGCTTACGGACATCCTTACGGTTACTTGGGGGCTTCATGTTCAAGATAGCGTTGATTTTTTCGGGTTAGCTTTGATGTCGCGATGTGACACCATGAAGCCGAGCAGTTTGCCTGATGGGATGCCGAACGTGCACTTCTCCGGGTTCAACTTCATTCTGAAGGCCCGAATGTTTGCAAAGGTTTCTTCTAAGTCGACAATCAGATCTTCTTTCTGCTTGGTCTTGATGACGACATCGTCGACGTAGGCTTTCACGTTCTTCCCGATTTGCGTCTGAAAACATGTTTGGATCATGCGTTGGTATGTGGCCCCGGTGTTCTTCAGGCCAAAGGGCATCGTGATGTAGCAGTAAGCTTCAAACGGCGTGATGAACGATGTTTTCAGGCAGTCGGATTCCCTCAAGCTGATTTGATGGTAGCCCGAGTATCAGTCCAGAAAGCTTAGAAGCTGGCAGTCGGCCGTTGAGTCTACGACTTGGTCAATGCGAGGCAAGCCGAACGGATCTTTGGGGCAGGCTTTGTTGAGGTCGGTGTAGTCAACGCACATGCGCCATTGCCCCATCTTCTTCTGGACCAAAACCGGGTTAGCCAACCAGTCGGGATGCAAAACTTCCTTGATAAAACCGGCGGCTAAGAGCTTTGTGAGCTCTTCCTTGATGGCATCTGTTCGATCTTGAGCGAACCTGCGCAATCGTTGTTTGATTGGCTTTGCGTCATCTTTGACGTGTAAAGATTGCTCGATCACCTCCCTAGGAATTCCAGGCATATCAGATGGTTTCCAAGCAAAAACATCTTTATTATTTTGGAGGAAGGTGACGAGCGCGCTTTCCTATTTGGGATCTAGTTCGGCGCCGATTACGCGAGTTTTCGAAGGATCCGATGGATCAAGGGAGATCTTCTTCGTTTTGGCGTCGCTTTGTCCCGACTTGGCTATCTTCTTTGTGGGGATTTCACCCCTGCAGAAGTCGATGCCGCCGGTCGGATTTCCTCTGGCCACGTGATCTCTCGCGAGATTGGGCCATGTCGCGGCTTTCCTTGTCGCGGTGAAGGCTTGCTTGACGTCGCTGCGTAGGGTGATGACGTCGTTTGGGCCCGGCATCTTCATGCAGAGGTAGGTATAGTGTGGTATCGCCATGAACTTGGCGAGTGCAGGTCTTCCAATGATCGCGTGGTAGGCCGTCTCGAAGTCGGCTACCTCGAAGGTGATATTCTCTGTTCGGAAGTTCTCGCGAACCCCGAAGGTGACTGGAAGGGCGATGTGCCTGAGTGGCGTGGATGATAGCCCCGGGATTACTCCGTGGAAGGGGCTGAACTTGCCTTCAATTTTGCTCTCGGGATCTGCATCTCGTCCAAGGTCTTGGTGAATAGGATGTTGAAGGAGTTGCCCCCATCGATGAGGACGTGCTTGAGCTTGATGTTGCGGACCATCGGGTCTAACACTAGTGGATAGCACCCGGGTGAACCACTCGGTCGGGATGATCCGAGCGGTCAAATGTGATGGCCACCTCCGACCATCGTAGGTACTTGTGGGACCTCGGGTTGTGCCGCGTTGACCTCGCGGTCGGTTAGCTTGTGTTTTCTCTTGGATTCATAGGCTTGCGGTCCCAGAAGATGTGGTTCAACTCGCCACTTGGGTCTTGAAAGGGCTCAACATTTCCTGCCAAGTCATTTTTCTTGGTCCCGGATGGGCCAGCCTCGTCAGTCGGCTTCTTGTTGAGCTGTGCCGCATATTGTTCGGCGAACTGTTTGTAAATGAAGCAGTCCTTGGCCGCGTGCTTGTGATTGGGATGATGCGTGCACTGAGCGTTCATGATGGCGTCATAGGCCGCGACTCGGGGACGGCGTTGGGAGTTGGACGTCGCAGCAACTAGGTCTTCGGGTCGGCGCTTGCGGTCCTTCTGGCCCTGGTTGCTGTTGCCATTATCCTTCTTAGGATGTCGACTTCCTCCTGATTGCTTGTCGTCCCTCCTGTCGGGTCGGTCTTGGCGCGTCGCTTTGATCGCGTCGCTTGACTTGGCGTAAAAGTTTGCCGTCTCGAACATCTGCTTCACCGTCTTCGGTGGCTCGCGCCCAAATTTCTCGCGATCAACGCTCATCACGGACTCCCTTCGGAAGGCGGCGATGATGATGTCGTCGGTGATGTTGAGGATCTTGTTGCGCTTTTCGGAGAAGCATCGGATGTAGTCCTTCAAAGGTTTGTCCGGCTTCTGGATGACGTTATAAAGGTCGAAGTGGGTTCTAGGTCTCTCGAAGGTACCCTGGAAGTTGGCGATGAAGTGGTCCCTTAACTCGCTCAACGAGCCGATCAAGCCTCATGGCAAGCTCGTGAGCCAGTTCCTGGCCGAGTTAGCAAGGGCCACTGGCAGGTAATTGGCCATGGCGTTGTTGTCACCTCTGCTGCTTGGATGGCGAGAGTGTACACGGTTAGCCATGACTCGGGGTCAGTCTTCCCGTCGTACTTCTCGATTCCAGTCGGCTTGAATCCGTTCGGCCAATGCACTCGGCGAAGGTCCCGAGTGAAGGCGGGGATTCCGTAGTCATTCTGCGAGCGATCCCTTCGATCCTCCCGAGAACGTTGATCCCGTTCTTGGTAGCGACGATCGAGGACTTCCGCGAGATCACTCGGCGGGGTCCTCGGGCAAGCTGCCGATGTCGGAGCTGTTGTTGCGGCGGGCCCGGTGGTGGACGGGTGGACGTCCATGTCGTTTCTCACGGGAGTCGGCCGTTTGCTCCTGATGCTTGCGCGTGGTCTCGTGGCGTGGGTCTCTCGACTTAGTCGCCGTCGGTGCGGTTCGGGCCTCGGGTAATCCTTTGACCTCGGCGGTGGGAGCCGGCACGTCGGGCGTTTACGCCATGGACTCGGTCGGTCTTCGGGCGAGGAGGAGGGAAGACCATTGGCCGTAGCCGCGACGATGGTCTTGATCTTGTCCAAGATTGGCGTTACGTCGGGGGCGCCGTCTCGATCACAGTATCCAGGAGCGTGAGGGCGGCGACAGCGTTCTGCTGCGGCGTCTGAAAGACGTTGGTGTTATGGACTCGCATTTGAAGTATGGCCTCTTGAGCGGATCGTCCGGCTGCCCTCAGATCCTGCTTTCTTCTGTCGGCTTTCTCCTTGCGCTTCTTCTCTTCTTACGCCCTTGCGCTCTTGCTCAAGTCGGCTCGTTCTTCTTCCGCGAGCCTACGGGCCATGGTGAGTCGGTCTCGGCCACCTCGGCCATGAGGACGTCAAAGCACTTCGGCTCGTAGTCCTTGTCACGGTCGGAGTCGTTGGCTTCGTCAGGGGATGCCATAAAGGTCGTCAAAGCCGAAGAGCGAGGTACTCGTCGAGTTCCGAGGATGAGCATGACCCGAACGGTTGGAGGATGACCGCGACTTCCCTTGGGCCCGGGTGGTTCGGATCTGGATCATTCCAGTCCGAGTCGGAGCTTGATGACGTAGATCCCTCCGAGTGGGTCGATCTTGACTCGGAGAGAGGAGCTTACAGTAGATCTCAGCGGCGTTTGGTAATTCAAACGGCGCCGATAGGTTTTCTCCCGAGTAGATTGGTTCCGATGGGGAGATGAGAAGACCGCTGTAGATCTCAGTGGCGTTCGGCAGCCCGAACGGCACCGAGTGGATTCCTCCGTCAGAGTGGATGGACTGCATCTTGGAATTCAAGATTTCATCGCAAATCTTGGTTTTGTTCGGGAGCCCGAACGGCGCCGAGTGGGTTTCTCCTCTCGACTGGTCCGAATCCGAGTCGAAGGAGGAGAACTTATTGAGGTCGTTGGAGGCGAAGTCGCCGATGCCTAAAGAAGATCCCATCGCGCTTGTCGGCGAGATTGTCAAAGAAGTCTTGACGCGCGGTCCCCTACGGCGCGCCAAGCTGCCGAAACTCGGTTTCGGCAATAGAAATTTGGGGGTGCGGTCAAGATCGCCAAGTACGATGGGTTAGGTGGAAAACAAGGATTTAGACAGGTTCAGACTCTCTCGTGAGGTAATACCCTACTCCTGTTTCGGGGATTCGATCCGTCGAGTGTATATTGATCTCAAGATCTGTAATTCAGAAAACTCATATCCCTCAAGGGACGCCCCTTACCCCCTTATATAGTCTTGGGAGACGGGCTTACAAGTCGAAAACCCTATCTTACTCTAAGTCGGTTTCCTCAATCTTACCAAACCGTGACTATGAGCCGTTGTCTTATCTAATCGGCAACGTAATACCCAAGTCATAGTTGGTTTACATAATTGGCAGGTGTAACCTATCCTTATCTTCAGTCGGATAAACTTGCCATGTGGATATCCGATTACCATAATCTCCACATATTGTATTATAGTTTAAGATGATAATTCGAACTTTTTTTCTTACTAAGATGATGTTGCTTTTCAGTACAACATTTGGTCGGTTTATTGTTTCAGCATTACATCTTTTAGCACTCAGTTTTAATTTATTGCTAAGTACAGTAACAAGTAACTCGGCCCTAGAGGGAAGACCTCTCCTAAGGTGCTGCCCTACGAAGAAACTCGTAGAAAAAAAAGGAACTCCCTACGAAGATGCGCCACATGGCTGCCAGGATGCATACGGACGAGAAAGCCCCCGAAACCCGCTACAAGGACACGACTCATGGCAGAACCCACGAACCCTACTTAGCAGTACCTCATGGATCATGTTTTATGGGTATGTTTTATGGGTATAGTTATACATATTTAGTCAGAGTAAAATTATTTGAATAGTCATGTTTGTGGTTATAGATGATCGATCAGGTTTGATTAGTTTCACACTATTAATTAATTAATTAAAGTAATGAACTCAGGTAGAACGGTTGAGCCTGTTTAACATTGGTGTAGCGTTGTTCAGTTGAATATTGACCTAATTAATCAATTGTTGACTATTTTATACTATAAATGTCGTTATGAAAATAACATTGAGCCTCTCTTGTCTCTTTTTACACGTCTACATTATTGATGTGTCTTGCTGAGTATGGTGGTTGTACTTAGCCTTTCTATTTTTTCTCTTCAGAAGTTTAGTGCTTTTGTGTTGAAAACGGAATTAGAGAAACAAGGCTTATATCTTAGTTGAGTTTTGTCTACTGGAGTGGAGCTGAAGCACCGTTAGGATTGTTTTTTGCGCTACTGTTTTTAGGTGTGATAACAAATAAGTGTCTCTTCTCTAAACATCTTTTAACTCATAAAAACGAAATGTCTAAAAGAGATTAATGTCGTTTTGGACGTTTTGTTTTTATGAGTACAGTAACGAGTCTCTAGACGTGTCATTTTTCGAGTCTGTTACTGTAGTACCGAGTGTTATTTTTCGAGTTTGTTACTGTAGTAACGAGTCTCCTTCGTCCGTTACTGCATTAACGAGTCTTCGGACGCTTTGTTTTTATGAGTCCGTTGCTGCAGTAACGATTCTCCGTTAGTTACGTTTTTTATGAGTAACGAAACATCCGAAAGGAGACCGGTTGGGGCTTGAGTAATGAGTCTTCGTCAGTTCCATTTTTACTAAATAAAAACGAAACGTCCGGAAGGAAAACAGTCATTGCTCGCGCCGGGCCAGGCCATCAGTACGTTTTTACTCATAATAACAAAACTAACAAAACGCCCGGAAAGAGAGCAGCCATTGCTCGCATGCCCCGGCGTACGCATATGGCAATCCCACCGTCAACTCAACCATTCTATAGCAATTAACAACGTGATTTTTAGATGATATTAATCTTTTAATATTAATTATAAATAGTAAAATTTAAAATTAAAACTACACCGTTTAATTCTAACTGTCTCGCCCGATACATCGCGCCCACGAAGGTGGCGGCTGCGACGAGGCCATTGGAAGGCGCTGGTTCGTCGCCTTTCGACCATCTTCATGGCCCCGACCGCCTCCTATTAGTTTATCACCACCTCGCACCGACCCTCGTGTCGTGCTCTTCCTCTCCCTTGGCAACAACAACACCGCTGCGCGCAACTCCGCCTCCGTAAGCTCACCGGCCCCATGTTGTCGGGATCGAGGCCAACACCGTCGTCGCCGAGTACGTCGTGTCACGCTCTCCTCCTCCTCATTCCCCACCCACTTCCTCTCTGTGTCGGGCGCTCGGGCAGGCGGCGGTAGGCACGTGGCGACAAGAGTGAGGTCGACGGTTTCACGTAGGAGGCCGCGGTGGCCGGCAGTGGGCTGCGACGTGAGGAGCAGGACGCTACGCTCCGACGACGAGGAGCAGGCAAGCAAGCGGCAGTGAAGGAGCAGTGCGTTGTGTAAAGTCAATTTTTTCGAATTGTGTCAAAATGCTGTCCAAATGCGATCAAAATTATGTCAAATTTCAAATTCTGAGTCTGATCATGTTACAATTTTGTTGATATTCTGAGATCGTTATATTAATGTTAAAAATCATCTGATATTAAATATCTTCAAAAATCTTCAAAAATCAAGTTCCAAGCTACATGTATAAAATGAAGACAAAACATAATTAATGAACAAATATAGATGCAAATATGGAACAAGATAAGAGGATATAAATGTCCTGTTGCCAATAACTTCACACTGTTAACTTCACCATCCAAAGTAGGAGCAAAACATGGCTTTGTTTAAAAAAAAGAAAAAAAATAAAATCAATATTGAACAAAGTAAGGACAAGAATGAAATTGTTCCTTTATGATATATAAGTTTTGTTTGGCATAGCTTCGAGTTTAAAATTTTATAGCTACACAAATCTATATAGATCTATAATTTTATTAATTTTATTAATAACATTTGAATGAATTATTATGATTTTAAATAAAGTATAAAACTTTAAATCACTATAATCTAACATATTAACTTTAAATCCAATGGATATGTAGAATCTACTCCTTTCGTAAAAAAATACCAAATATAGGATGTGCTACAACGAATTTGACTGATTTGTCACCCCTATCCAGTTTTTTTTCCGGAGGGAATTAAGGCCATACTAAACGGATTCTTACAAAGTGAAGCTGTACTACTGCCGTCTCATTAATCCCGCAATTAATCCAGAAAGCAACAGTAATTAATCCCCCCACGCGAACGAAAGCCTTCCTCCCTTTCTCGCCTCCCCCACACGGCCACGCTCCGCATCGGCAGCAACCGTCGCGACCACTTCCCCCCATTCCCCTCCTCCCCGGAAACCCTAGCAATGGAGCCCAAATCCACCACCCCTCCTCCACCGCCTCCGCCTCCCGTGCTGGGCGCTCCCGTGCCTTATCCGCCGGCGGGGGCCTACCCCCCGCCCGTCGGGCCCTACGCCCATGCGCCGCCGCTCTACGCCCCGCCTCCCCCGCCGCCGCCGCCGCCACCGCGGCCTCCCAGCAAGCCGCCGCCGCGCGGCTGCAGAACTTCTGGGCGGACCAGTACCGCGAGATCGAGCACACCACCGACTTCAAGAACCACAACCTCCCCCTCGCCCGCATCAAGAAGATCATGAAGGCCGACGAGGACGTCCGCATGATCGCCGCCGAGGCCCCCGTCGTCTTCGCCCGCGCCTGCGAGATGTTCATCCTCGAGCTCACCCACCGCGGCTGGGCGCACGCCGAGGAGAACAAGCGCCGCACGCTGCAGAAGTCCGACATCGCCGCCGCCATCGCCCGCACCGAGGTCTTCGACTTCCTCGTCGACATCGTGCCCCGCGACGAGGCCAAGGACGCCGAGGCCGCCGCCGCCGTCGCCGCGGGGATCCCCCACCCGGCTGCCGGCTTGCCCGCCACCGACCCCATGGCCTACTACTATGTCCAGCCGCAGTAACATCTCCTACCGTATAGCTTCAAGTTTTAGCGATTTTATTTATGGAATGCTTCTACTGTTGTCGTAGTTGTTATTATGCTTTGCTTGTTGTTGCCGTGTAATAACTAGAAATGTGATTATTATTGTGAGGGGCCTCCTCTCGGTGTATAAACAATCCGATTTGAGGGTTGGGCGAGCTTGTTGCGATTGAGGAAGCCTGTATGGTGGTATTGCTGCATGTCTAACTTATATCACGATGAATTATTACCCATGTTCTATCTTAGTTGTTCAACATTAGTTGCTGATAAATGATTTGTTCTGTATTTTCTTTATCTATATTTGGTTGTGACAGTATATTTTAGACATTTAGGATGGAAATTAAACAGTATGTGTTTCTGCTCAAAACAGATATTTGTGTAGGTTTGATTTTTAACTTTATGTTTTGCATTTGCTGCAGTGTCCAACTAGATGACTGTTTGGTGTTTTTTTTTAAATTATGAATGGGCAGTCATTTCTTCCTTAAGTAAGTATTCAATGTGTGAAACTGTGGATGTATGACTTTCAGTGTGTGATGTACCAAAGTCTTGCATTTTGTTATAGCTAATGTTATAGACCTGTATGCACACAAGCTTCCTTAGTTCCATGTGTAATTTGGATGCTCTTTGCAACATCTTGTGTGCAGTTACTAATAATTACTTGTTGATTTGACAAAGTTTTTCTTAGCATTGATGTTTATATTCTTCAACTTGCTGATTCTTCCATAGTCAGGACATTTGAGTGAATTGATGGTGTCTTTTGAGCAGTGCCTTAAATTATCTTGATAGTTGTCCTTCATATACAAACTTAGGAAAAGAGTTCCATGCTCTTCCTGTGCGTGGCCAACACTACCTTTGGATCCAAATCCGGTGACAATATTGGACTTGATAGGCTGTAATGGGCCAATTCAGGAGTACTAGTTGATTTTATATTCTGTGAAACCATAAAACTTGTTGCTTTGTGATCATGATTGCCACTAGCACTCACTCCACTTAGTCTCTGACGATCCATTAACTGTACACCTGAAAACACCCCAATTCTTGTAGTTTGAGCTGTTCATGGTTGACGACTGGCAAAGCACCAGCAAGAGACAGGAAACAAGTGTTTATCTATGTGAAGTTCTGTCACACTGATGTGGTTGCTCGATTAATTTCCTTGTACATCGAATTGCATTATATGTTTCTGTTGTGTAGTGATTGGTTGTAACATCATGGGTAAACAAAACTTTGCGGTTCTGAAAACAACAGGATTGCTGACTTCAAATCAGCGTTCTCTGGGAAAGTGGGAATAAGTCATTGGCAGATGGCAGGTAGGATGTCGCACTCATCACTTCTCCTGAAAATTAAAAATGTCTGTCCTGTTATTCTACCTGATGTCTAATGGAAAGATGACAATGCCTACATGTTCGGATAATCGTTGAGCGATTGATCTGGAGCCATCTCCGTTGAGTTTGCCTGTGTGAAATCTTGCAAGGAAGTTCATTGACTGAAAAATAACATTTCCTTGCTGGAATGCATGAAATTTGCGATGTTATTACATTGTCAAAACTGACTGGAAACCAGAACAACACAGTATTTGAGTTTCAGAAACTAAATCAATACAAAGAATACGCCCTTTGAACATCCCGGGGCGGAGAAAAAGGGTTGTTAGTTGTCTCGTAACCATTGGAGCACAAGCAGTGGTCAGTCTGTCCTATGCGAGCATGCAGCGACAAACATTTGCAATCCCCCTCCGTAATCAACACAATAAACCGGCGGCACTGCAAATTCCAGAGAGCAAAATTTCGTCAACAAACGACATCAAGTTTTCAATGCAAAGGAAGTAAAATTACAAAAACAGTATGGAAGTATCCAATTCACAAATGCAGATTTCACAATTCACAATTCACATTGTGTCTCACTAACTTTGCTTTTCTTCTGAATCTTTGCTAATTTTACTCCTAGTTGCTGACAGACAATTAGTCCATGACATTTTTCTCAAGATTTGAAGAAGAAAGCCACAAGAAAGCGAGTGGGTGTGCGGCTTACCTTAGCCTGCGGGCTACGCGCACAAGATGAACTTGCCGGAGCACATGGTGGCGGCGGCGACGGCGAGAAGGCAGGCGGCGACGATGTTCTGGTAGCACCACCGGAGCGGGCCCCACGCCCCGGCGCCCTCGACGCTGGTGCACTTGGCCCTCGTCACCCCGTACTGCGGCTCCTTGGACAGGTCGAACGCCGCGCCCTTCATGCGGAGCTCCTGCACGCACCGCGCCAGCGCGCGCGCGTCGCCGCGCTCCCGGCGCAGCCGCCGCGACGCGCGCCAGTAGGCGCAGACCCGGAGCTGCACGGCCGCCGCGAGCGCGAGGGAGGCGACCAGCGACAGGGACGACGGCACCCACCACCTCCTGCACGCGCGCAGCTCCTCGGGCGGCGAGACGGCGACGGCGGCGGCGGACGCGGACACGGAGGCGGCGAAGAGGAGCGCGAGGGAGAGGCCGTGGAAGGCGAGGAAAGCCGCGCAGAGGTAGAACGCGTCCCGGCGCGCCGCGTCCATGAGCGCCTCGAGCGCGCACGCGCGGCGGCCGAGGCGGGACTCCTCCCGCTGCCACAGCTTGAGCAGCAGCAGGTGCCCCGCGCTGCCGGCGATCTCGCCAAGCGGATGGCTCCCTGAAGACTCCGCCGCCGCCGCCTTGTCAAGAAACGCGGCGACCTCCGTGCTCCCGCCGTCGGGACATGCCCCATCGCCGGTGATCGGGATCTCCACGATGTGGACGTCGTTCTTGATCGGCTGCTCCTCCATCAGAAGCTCCCAAGAACCGATTTTTCTGGAAGGAAAGAGACGATTCCTTTGGAAAGCTTCGAGTTGATCTGAGATTGGAAGCCGCGAGATGGGAGAGAAGAGGAGATGGAAGGGGAGAAGCGGAGGCGTGATGATTTGTGGCGGCGGGTCGGGCGCGCGTGGCTTAAGGGAAGATTGGGTCCAACGGTCGAGTGCTTCAGGAAGGGGAAGGAGGCAGGCAACGGTCGGATTTTGGACCGGGATGGTAATTTCGTAGGATGGTAGGGCCCCTTTTGCATATTACTAGTGCAACGCTTAACACAGTGATAATGGCCTCTTTCTAGAGGATATCATGCGCAAAAACTGTTGATGGTCTAAGATGCAATGTACCGTGATGTGATTATGCGAACTAAATGCGGATTGCGTCCACCTGTTTGTTAGTTTTATCAAACAATGTTATGATTTAAAATGGCACCAATCTAAAAATGGCCTACATTGGGCATTAGTCGTTGTAGTTGTTGGAGGTTGGTTCATATGTGTATATGTGTTAGGACAGTCTTAATACATAGTTTCTTGACATAGTTTTCAAGAGTGAAAAGAAACAATTAATAACAATTAGAAACTATCCTTCCCAACCCAAAAAATTTTATAGTAGTTTCTATACCAATGATTACTTAAATGCAACACAAAAAGGGAGTGGATCAACTGTGGCTGCCATATGCATAGTCGACAGTGAGTTTGCTTCGAACAGAATACTTTTCAGAATAGTATTCATACATATGTTTTCAGATAATAACCATATATTAATTATACTATCATAGCGATAGATAAATATGTTTCTAGGGACATATATTAACCATAGCAATCCTTAATAAAGATATATGTTTTCGGAAAACATATATTAACCATTGCAATCCCTAATAACGATAAAAGGTAGCATATATTTATAACAAAACAATAAGGTGGCATCATCCATCATATCTCCAGAAGACACCATCTGATCTAGAGGTTGCATAGGTACTCCAGAAGCTCACACGCAGGGTCTCCAGAAGGCATCAGTTCACAACACCAATCTCCAGGATTTCCAGAACCAACCATCTACAAGGGAACAATTTCATATCAGCAAAAAAAAGAAGAAAAAATAGTTTAACAAGCTGCAGTGAATCAGCAAAAAAAATCGAAGATGCCATTGGAGAATAACTTGTCCACCACGCAGGAAACCCAGTGGCTTGAAGACTTGAAAGTGGTGGAGATGCTGCTGCAGCCAGGGCGGCACGACTACCGGCGGCCATAGTGGATCCATGAGCAGGGGCGGCAGGAGCACCAGCGACCAAATCAGATCGAGCAGCAAGGGTGGCGTGAGCACCACTGCCTTGCCTGGATCTTGAGCTCAGATTTCTCCCCAGCTGATTCATGTTCGTGAAGATTTGGGATGAACTGAGGGCGGATGATCTAGGTCTTGGATTGAGGGCTGATTGGGGATGGATTGGGGGCGTACTTGACCTGGAGACCGAGTATTTGGAGCCAGCGGTAGAATTTGGGAAGGAAAGGGAGGGAGGGGATTTGGTAGGCAGAGATTTCGCGCGCGGTAGCATCTATGTGCGAGCAAGCAGCTGCGCGAGCGCGGGAGTAGCGGCGAGGGAATAGAGTGCGAGCGCGGGAAGGGCGGGCGCACGCGCGAGTGCTGGCGATGCGGCGGCGGCGCATGGGATCCATGCGGGAGGAGTAAGAAACTACTCGAGTCCTCCCAATGCTGTTTTGGTGATTTCTTCGCTTCTCGATTCTAGGGACGACGCCGAGTCCTTCTGTAGAAATCGTTTCTCATGTTTGCACTCTCTCTACTTTAATTCCACTGCCACATCAGCAATTTTGCTTAGTTGTCCCTATAATTAAGATGACAAGAAATCATCATAAATGTCCCATTGGGACTACCCTTAAAGGCTATAAAAATAGAACAGATTCGACCAATAAACTCACATATCTATAGTGGCAAAATCAAATTGGATCCGCCGAAAAGAATAATTATGTGAGTGTGCCTTGAAGGCATAGAAGTGATGGACACGATTGGAGGAGCCGCCGCCATTGGCCAGGACCGACTACATAATTTCTGAGCTTTCATGGCTATGTAATGGTGCCGTTGAAGAGCTTGCTTTTTGGGGTATTTGGTTGACGAAGCAAGAGAGTAAAAGGTGTATGCCGTCATCGGCTACCTTCAGGATCTTGACGAAGCAACATAAATTTGTCGTTCACACATGAAGACCTGAAAAATTTACTTAACTCCAATGCAGATCCTATTAATCAGGCTTAAGGTATATCAGTTAGTTTGATTCTGCAACTAACAAGATAAACAAATCATATAATATCAAAGAGTCGATCGGCCAATAAGTCGATATGATGTAGCGAGATCAGCCAATGTTGATATGGTTTTGAACAGTCAGCTATGGATCCAATATAGAATCAAATAATCAGGTAAACATTGTTATAAAGATGATAGAAAGAAATTGACCAATAAGCCAATCGAGTGATACTGACATAATATGGTAGATGTACGGGTCTGATGGTTACGGTGTATATCGGCTGGAAGTTTGATGTAGATCTGACGTATCCGATATCTGTCAAAACTCTTATACATCAACTAGAAAACCGATGCTAGCATGATACATAGAAATAAAGATAAATGATGGTATCGACTCTATCCAGCTTTTTGAAGAGACAAAACCTACTAGTTATTAACTTTCATTCTGTTAAAACCAACCTTAATAGATCGGACCAAACTGAGACAATATAAGGTTAAAGTTAAGAACTAGACTAATAGAAAATAGATTAATTGTACTGTCATTGTAGATCATCTGGATGTAATGTAAAGATAACTTATTGGCTAGCACTCCGATAAAACATAGCATAAAACCTATCGGTTTAGCAAGACTTAGATTATCAGCAACAGTCTAGAAGACTAGACCTAACCGAGATAGTACGAGATTACGTTTGATGAAATAAACTAAAATAAACCAATAGATTTATACAAATGTGATGGATATATCTTGATTGGACTAAGAGGTCAAACCTATCCGATACAACCTTAGACAGAACAAAATATATCAGGTAAGCCGACAGTCGATCGACTAGAATATCAGACTGGACCGAGAAAATCATAGCCGATACAACTATCGGGTTGACAAAGCTTATCCTCTCACTGGAGTTCGAATTTAACTGATGCAGCCCCTCGTGAGAAGCAATACCTCGCCGAATTAAGGGTAGCAATGCGTCGAAAATAATTGCATTGATACATGAAGATAAATTACAAAGATCTCGGTGTATATATTTATACCCACAGGTTAATATAAAGTCATGATCAGACAATAGATAAAACTTTTTAAAGATAAAAAGTTATTAAATTATGCATAATTAATAGCTAGAATTAAATTATCATGTCATGGTCTTTATGTTTTTTTCTTGAACTCGAACTCTTCTAGGTAAACTTTTATCAGTTAATTGACTTTTTCCCTTAGCTAAATCCATTAAAAAATCGTACCAACAACAGTTTATACGGTTCTCTGATACGAGTGAGAGGTCCTCAGTCTATCAATAATCTCATCATCTATATTATTATTTTAGAAAATAATGGTTTGATGCTTAGTAATAGTTTTATAAAATAAATTTTTAATTAAAAAGAGAAGAATCACATAGACTTGCCTGAGTTTATGGACTGGAAATCGAAATTATCTAGTACTGCAATTGACATGTATCCAACTATATCCTCTTTCCTGCATTTCGTTATATACGGTGAGATTTAATTAAATTTTAATACTAGGAATATGAATAATGTATAAATAAAATGTGCTCACCTATGACTAGCTCTATAGATTTTTTTTATTATTATTTGTAGTTTATGTGCAGTAGTTTATTTATCTAACTTAGCAAGTATTCTTTAGGGTGGGTTGGGACTAATCCTCCAGACATAAAAAACGGAGCGTCGAATTAACATGTAATTAATGAAATATTAACTGTTAAAATAAAATAATATGATTTTTAAAGTAATTTTTTATGGAAATTTTTTGTAAAAAAATATTGACTAGTAGTTTGATAAATCGTGTGCGTGGAAAATAAGGTCGGTGAAGTTGAAAGGCTTGATTTAGAGATTATTGAGTTACTTTTTACCGTCACCTGTGTAGACTGCACCAAGCCATTAACCCATTCCTTCTCTCCTCTGTCCTCTCTCTCGTACAGTACAGGCAGAGGGACTACTACTACTACTCCATCTGCTCATCTGCTGATTGCTGCTGCTAAAGGCTATCCACAATCCGGAAGCGGATCCTCTGCCTTTAGGTGCCAAAGACACAGCAGCACAATAACATGAGTCTTGTGCTCCTAAAGTCACGGTACTGTCCTTCTCTGACTTCACCGTGGCTCATTCCCCCATCCCCATTCCAACTGCTGCTGCCCTCTGCCGCCGGCGACTCCCAGTGCGAAGGCCGGCAGCTGTATGCAATGAGTTTTATGTGTCAGTAAGTTTTACGTGCTACGAGAAACAAGTATAAGTAATTGATCAGCATCATTTTCATTTACACAGTGAAGTTGTTTCATTCTCAACAGAAATTTTCTTTTTTGTTTAGCATCATTCTGTTATGAAAGCGTTAGAACGGAAATATTACTTAGTAACGTAGTAATAAAAACACTAGTATGTCACAGAATTATTAGAACAAATTCAACCAATTAACCCGCATATCTATATATAGTGGCGAAATCAAGTTCGATCCGCTGAAAGGAATGATCATGGGAGTGTGCCTGAAAGGCGTAGAAGCGATGGACACGATTGGAGGAGCCGCCGCCACCATCGGCCGCGACCATCGCAATCTTGAATCCAGAATCAACAAAGTGGATCGCCGCACAGCAACCACATGATTTCTGAGCTTCGATGCTCTGTAATGGTGTCGTCGAAGAGCTTGATTTTCTGGGGTATTTAGCTGACGAAGCAAGAGAGAGTAACAAGTGTATACCGCCATCAGCTACCTTAGGAATCCTGACTTCAATGGTACCCCTTCCATCCCGTCGCGGAGAAGCGCCAAGCTGATGTCCACGGCGCCATGGGACGCCATGGATCCGCCGGGTGTACACCCCGTGGAACGGTGTGAGGTCGCTGAAGGCGGCCACCCCGTCGATGAGCTGCAGGTCGTCCTGTTCCTCCTCTCCTCTCTTGATCTTGAGTTCGTACTCGATCATGGCGGGATTCTGCAGCGAGTGCCTCGCTTGGGACCCGACATTCTTATGAGCGAATCAGGATCGGAGTAGTGGCCCGGCAAGACGAAGAAGGGGTCGTCCCGGCTACGCCGGAAGACGTAGTTGCGCAGGGGTTCGTAGAGATCCCGAGCAGCCATGAAGCCGTAGATCTTAACCGGAGCGGCGGCGGCGGCGGCGGCAGACAAAGCTGCTATCCTGACGGAGAAGATCTGCATCATGGCGCGGCCGTAGTGGACCTTGCAAACAAGTGATCCAGCATGGCCGGCAGTGATCGGTCGGAGCCGTCAGCCCTGATCGGCCCCAAGCGAGTCTCGCCGGCGTCGTCGAGGCGGTAGAGGCTGTGGAACGAGTGAGGGTGGGGCTTGTAGATGGATCCGTCGCTGTGCTTCATGCCCATGAGCACGCAGGCTTCCGATACGTCTTCATCGTCATCGATATCATACAGCATTTCTCTTCCTCGTACTTGTACATCTTCGTCCTCCGATTTGTTCTCCTCCTCCGTGTTGGTTGGAACGAAGGAGCATGGAACCCGTGACTTCTCCTCCGTGATCTTTAGATCGAGGGAACAAGGAGCCGACGACGACTTCTGTTCTTCTCCTGCGACTCCGGCCGCCGTCAATCGAATGAATCGATCGATCGATTAATCCCTCTCCGGCTGGGTGGTTGTTTTAGTCATGGGCTATCTGATATAATCTGACGGGAAACCGTGTCCGAATCTAACAGGGCTGCGTCTCACGGATCCTCTCTGCTCAGAAGAGGAAAATCATGGCTCTTTACTTCGTTGCCAAAAGGCACGGCGTGCTCGGTTGGCTCGAGTTAGTTGCCTCTATAGACGGTCAAATGGGCCGTGCCATAGTGGGCCGGCCCAGGCACGACCTTCTCTGTAGATGGCATGGCACAGCATGGCCCAAAAACGAAACGGGTCAGGCTAGGCACGATTGACCGTGTTGTGCTTGGGCTACCGACCAAGCCTATGGGCCGGCATGGCACGGCCTGTAGCATAGCCCATGGGCTATTAATAGGCCAAAACAGTGCTTAGAAAGAGAAAAAAATGTCACCAGGCTGACCTCGTTTCATGGGCCTTTAACGAGCCCATACCGACACAGCACGACTCGGTCACCCCATGGGCTATGCTTGGGCCGGAGGCTTGCCATACCGGTCGGCATGACACTACCCATTTAAGCAATCGTGCCTACACGACCGTGTCGAGCCGAGCCGTGTCGTCCATTTGGCCTACTATAGTTGCCTCAACTGCTCGAGCCAAGTTCGACCCAACAGCAAAGTGCTCAACTAGATATTTTCTGCACCTACATTTGTCCCTAGCTATGCATGCATGTGATTTGTATAAATATTTTTTAAAAAATATTTCGTGCAAAAAATTAAAAAAATTAAAGGTTGATGATGATGACGACGGTGTAAATCATCGTACAAACATGTGAATCCAAATTTGACCTATATTTAGAGAAACAAAGATAAAATATCAAGTTCTTTTACCGGTAGTATTTGATGTTAGATTTTTATTATTTTTGTTTTGAAATAATTAGACCAAATTTAGCCTTGTATGATTTTTAATGGACTTATGGTGTCATATTATATATCATTATCTTTTAAAAAAATACAACTCGTTCTAGCCTGTTTTAGCTCTCGCAACTCACGCCCACCAAAGACCACCTACCGTTGGCGCTCTTCAAGTCCTCCCTCCTCCGTCTCCTGTGTCGTCGCTGGTGACAATGAGAAGAGGACCCATCTCTCAAATTTCTATGGTCTTTCTCTGACTCTATAAAGTATTTTGGAGTTTTAGATGTATTATGTTGATTAAAATTTGTCTTGGATGTCTATAGAGATAGTATTCTCAATAATCTTTTGCCTTTTTCTATCTCTCATGCCTTCATGTAGGAAGGTTGTCTGCTGGCCAGCGACAGAGCCAAAAACACTAAAAAATTATGTTTGAGGAGGGCAATACTTCTTTGGATATGTTTGGATAAAACAAAACGAGAGGGATTAGGAAATGAATAAAAGGTTAGGATGAAATAAGGTGAAAAAAATGAATGGCTAAGATTTAAAGTTACTCCTTTATAGGTGAAAAATCATTTTCCTTTTTTATTATCCAAACGAACCTTTTGTTTTCAAAACTTGCTAACGCTACAGTAGATTTAGTATCGAATTTGAAGATAGGGGGCCCTAGCCTCTATTCTCATGCTTTCATGTAGGAAGGTTATCTGCTGGTAGCGACAAAATCAAAAATGCTAAAAAAAAAACTAATGTCCGAGGAGGGCAATACTTTTTTATAAAATTTGCTAAAGCTATAATAAACTCCCCCCCTTTTTCTGTCACGGATTTATTTGGTGATATCAACTTGCAGATTTGTCAAGGAATTGAAGATGGTAGCCGATACACATGTTGATATACTTCCACACGAGCTGGAGTCAGTCAGCATTGTAACTGTGTTCATCTGCTCGCACATCTTACGTGAAACATATCTTTGTTCCATGTCGACAAATTTTATGTAAATTACTATATTACACTGTAATATTAGGGTTGTAATCGACTCTTATATATTTAATATAACCAAACTTTGCTTTAGGACATTAAATTTTCTACAGCGATTTGAATGTATCAAGATAATATGTGCAAATGGACATGGGTATAAAAATTCCTTGTCCCGCGCTCAACACCATGAACGGAGAACAACAGTCGCTGTTCCCGTTTAGTTATGGCACCGGCAGAAGGTTGTTTAAATGGCAGAAGGATGCATGATTCAGTGTGACGTCCGGTCGGATCACGGCTGCGTCACGAAAATGTTATACCCGGTAAATCACTAGGCACGATGCATTTAGGGTTTGTACGGGTAGATCAATATAGCGCAATCGGATGAGAGAGAGAGAGGGAGAAATAGGGTTACCGGTGGAATGAGAACCCGAAGCTTGTCCGTCGGCCATGGAGGTCGTGGGGCGCGGTGGTGGCGTTTTCCGTCGCTACTGCGCCCCCGCTGTGGATCGGCTAGGGTTTGTGGGTGAGATTTGGCGGCGGCAGCGATCCTCGTGTCGTGTGCCGCCCCGGCCCTCACCCCTTTATATGGCGCAGGCGACAGGGGCCCACCAACCATAGGAGGTTGGGCGCCCCGATCAGGCGCGGTCAAGGATCCCCGTTGGACCGTTGGGCCCAACGGGAGGAGATCAATTCTAACATTCTCCCCCTTGATCTCTTTACTATTACTTTTAACCTTTTTCTGTTTCATCACAAATTAACGCATAGAGCATATCTCATCATCACGGTCAATCGCCGATAGATTCAATAGCCACTATACACATCTCGTTCGTAAACGATACTTTATACTTTAACTTTTGGGCCCCGAGTCCGAATCATAAGGCTTCCCTTAAACCCATGCCGGCTACATGTTCCTTGAACAAATTGGGTGGTGGGCCTTTCGTTAGCGGATCCGCGAGCATCTTTTCAGTCTTTATATGCTCGAGACTTATTGTTTGATCCGGACTTTATCCTTCACAACATAGTACTTTATGTCAATGTGTTTGGCAGCACCACTTGACGATTGTTGTGAGAATACGATCTGCAGTTCATTGTCGCAGTATAACTTTAGTGGTTTCTCAATACGTCAACCACTCTCAAACCGGGTATGAACTTCTTTAGCCGTTCACCCGCCCGTGGCCTCATAACATGCTATAAATTCGGCATACATTGTAGACCCCGGTGATGGTCTGTTTAAAGCTTTTCCATGAAATAGCTCCCCTGCAAGAGTGAACACGTATCCGGATGTTGACTTTGTTTTATCGTGGCAAAATCGAGTCCGAATAACCCACTATTTGGAGTGAGTCGGATCTTACGTATGTCAACATAAGGTCTTTCGTTCCTTGCGCATATCGCAGGACTTTCTTTACCAATTTCCGGGTGCTCGGGCTGGATTGTTTTGAAATCGCCAAGTAACCCGGTGACAAAAGATAAGTCGGGCGTGTGCACACTTGTGCATACCGTAGGTTTCCTACACCGAAGTATATGGCTTTGACTTCATTTCATCGAGCTCGAATTTATTTCGGGGCATTGCCATTCCCCATATCTTTCGCCCTTCACTATGGGAGAGGTGTAGACGCATTTCGACATGTTGAATTTCTTCAATACTTTTTCTATATATCCCTTTTGAGACAATCCCAGTGCATACTTTCTTCTATCTCGGTGAATTTCTATGCCCAAAACATATGATGCTTCACCAAGGTCTTTCATATCAAAGTTCGAGGACAAGAACTCTTTTGTTCCTGTAGAAGACTAACATCACTACTTGCCGTAGAATGTCATCTACATACGTAATCAAGAATATGAATTTTCCATTCTTGAACTTTGTATAAATGCGTTGTCCTCAACGTTTTCTTGGAAACCAAATTTCTTTATGGTTCCATCAAACTTCAAGTACCACTGTCTCGAAGCTTGCTTTAATCCATAAATGGATCTCTTTAATCGACATCTCATATTCTCTTTTCCTTTCATGACAAAACCTTTTGGTTGTGCCATATAGACTCTTTCTTCTAAATCTCCATTTAGAAATGCCGTTTTTACATCCATTTGATGTAATTCTAAATCGTAGTGTGCCACTAGTGCCATTATTATTCTGAAAGAATCTTTACAAGAGACTGGAGAAAACGTCTCATTGTAATCAATTCCTTCTCTTTGTGTGAATCCTTTTGCCACAAGTCGCGCCTTAAACTTTTCTATATTCCCTCCGGAGTCACATTTTGTTTTGTAGACCCATTTACGCCTCTTTTTGGCTCCTTTAGGAATTTCCTCCAAATCCCAAACATCATTTAATTTCATGGATTTCATTTCATCTTCCATGGCTTCCAGCCATTTGGATGAGCGGGCGCTTCTCATGGCCTCTTCATATGAGACGGGATCATCCTCTATATGAGACTCTTCGTGTTATACACCGATAATCATCGGTATAGCTTTTCTTCTTACTCTTTCGGACCTTCTAGGGGCCTCAACATTTGGCACATTTTCTGTTTGAGACTCTTGTGAAGTCTCCGATTCGGCACATCTTCTATTTGAGGCTGTTGTTGCTCCTCCTCATGTGTGGTAGTGTTTTCTGATGGATCCTGAAGGATAGGTTCCTCATTTCTATTTATTTCCACCGCGGGAGAGCGAACAACAGGTGTTGGAGCCGCAACGTCAGGCATTGCAGGCGCAACATCAACAGGTAGTGAGAAGAAAGGTTCCCGAATCGTCGAAGTGGGTATAGATTCTCGCTTCTCCTCAAGATCAATCACTCGAGCTACCGTGCTCTCCCTTATCATTTCGTCTTCCAAGAAGACAGCATGTCTCGTTTCCACAAACTTTGTATAACTATTTGGACAGTAGAAACGATAACCTTTCGATCTGTCAGGATAGCCAATGAAATGACAACTGACTGTTTTGGGATCTAATTTCCCAATGTTTGGGTTAAATACTTTAGCCTCCGCAGGACTCCCCCACACACGGAGGTGAGCTAGCGAGGGTACTCTTCCGGTCCATAGCTCGTACGGTGTTTTGGGCACCGATTTGCTAGGTACTCTGTTGAGAATATGAATGGCGGTTTTTAACGCCTCCATCCATAAACCCAATGGTAGGGTGGAGTAGCTCATCATGCTGCGCACCATATCCATTAAAGTACGGTTACGCCGTTCAGCCACCCCATTCTGTTGAGGCTCGCCCGGTGTAGAATATTGGACGACTATGCCATTTTCCATTAGAAACTTTGCAAAGGGTCCTGGGACTTGTCCATAAGGGGTATGCCGACCGTAGTACTCCCCACGATCGGATCTTACTATTTTAATCCTTTTATCGTGTTGATTTTCAACTTCAGCTTTGAATACTTTGAATTTATCCAATGCTTCCGATCTTTCTTTAATTGGATAAATATAACCATATCGGGAGTAATCATCTGTGAATGTTATGAAAGAGTCATAACCATCCACACTTTTAACAGGAAATGGACCATAAATATCTCGTGTGAATGATCTCCAATGTTCTGCGCTTCTATTTGCACCTTTTTTAATGTGCTTTGTATATTTTCCTTTGATGCATTCTATGCATTGTTCTAAATCCGAGAACTCCAGTGGAGGTAGAATTTCATTCTTAACTAGTCTCTCTATTCTCCCCTCGAAATGTGGCCTAAACGACAGGTGCCACAATTTCGATGAGACATTAGGAGTTCTCTTTCTTTTCTTATTTTCTTTTGTCAACGAGGACCCATCATTCACACCATTTGTATCATTGCATAGAACATTCACACTTTCATGCATAGGCAGCATATAAAGTTTGTCTCGTCGGAAGGCGAGACCCACACATTCATTATTATGAATTATGCGACATTGTACTTTGTCAAAATAACAATAATAGTCATCTTCTCGCCAAACATGGCACACTAATCAAGTTTCTATGCAAGGATGGGACATAAAAACATCTCGGAGTGGAAGGATAAAGCCGTTATCCAGGTTTGAGATCGAGATTTCCGACGGCTTCAACTTTCACTTCAACTCCATTTGCGACTTTAACGTTGCTTTCGCTTCTTTGCGTAGTCCTCGTCAAATGGAATCCCTGTAAGGAGTTGGAGGCATGAATAGTTGCTCAGAATCGATCCACCATGTGGATTTCGAATAACTAGCATACAAGGATTCATTTACAAAAGTGATAAAATTCTCACCTTTCTTTGCCATTATCATCTTTAAAAAATCAGGACAATCTTTCTTGAAATGTCCTTCCTTCTTACAAGATGACCGGTTTGTCCCCACCGTGAATTGTTTTTGTTGGGGTTGGTGCTGACCTTGGGGCTTTTGAGGTCGTTTGTCCTTTGATTGGGACGGTCTATAGTTCCTTTTCTTTGGGCTACCAACGTAGTTGATAACACCACCATTTTTGGGCCTAATCCTCTCCTCCTCTTGTACACATTGTGCAAGAAGAGTATCAAAGGTCCATTCTCGGGTGCACATTGTAGTTGAGAATGAAAGGATCAAACTCCTTTGGCAATCGAGACATGATCAGTGAACCAAAAAGTCCTCCTTTAGATCCAAGTCCCATTGCTTTAGTCCGGCATTTTGTGCACTCTTCGTAGGATAAAATCCCTAATGCCACCTCCAGTGTACTGTCCGTGACAAGGTCCTTGATGAGTTCGTGGCATGTGTCTTTGAAGAGCCGTGAACTGGGTCTTTATTCTTTCAAGATACTCGAGACATTGTCGGTCTCGGAATTGAGCCTACAATAGCTCGCTCAATTGTGTTCTTTACCACGCCATACATTTCTTGTTGGTGAGGCCCACTTTGCCTTTTCAACTATATATAGTTGTCTAAGGTCGCGTTTTCTTTTTCCCTTTTTTCAAAGTCGGCGTTTGACTCGTGTTGCCTCGACTAATGCAAGAGCTCTATAGGACGGGTGTGGTTAGCACCCAGTCCACCTCTCCCAAGATGAAAGCAAGGTCCCGCTTCCTTTTTCATTCACCGTAGTTATCTCCTTGTAGGGTCGGGATATCTTTTATGCATCCCATCAAGGAGTAACCTCCTGAAAATTGATCATGAAAAGTGAGAAACATGATATCACATAACCTTCCTATGCATTAAGCCTATATCACCGTTGGGCAGAAATTAGGCATAATACATAGCATGATATTGCAATTAACAACGTTGGTCAGAAAATAGCAACATCATATACCATAAATGAAATTCCTAAAATTAAAATTCTCCCGTTGGTTCGAAATTCAATTTTAAAAATATTTGTCAATTTGGGGAAACTTTAAACTAAATTAAACATTTAACTATAAAACAATAAAAAACAAAAACTTTTTCCTTTTCCCCCCCCCTTTTTTTCTCTTGCCGGCCCGAAGGCTTTCGGCCTACATGACCGTACGCGAGGATGGGCTCGGGGCCCGGCAACCGACGGCCGGGCCGCCGATTCGGCCCAATCGCGCCGCACGCCCCGCTCATCTCGGCGTCGGATGAATCCGACGGCCGAGCGCTCTTGCGGAAAGGATAAGAGGCGCACCGGCCGGGAACCCTAACCCTAATTAGGGTTTCCGCATCCCCCGGCCAGCCGCACAGCTCTCTCCCTTCTCCCTTTCGCCGCCTGCGCCATGGCCGGCGAGCCATGGCCGCGGCCATCTCTCTCTCTCGTTTCCCCTCTTTTCTCGGCGCAAGAAACGCTCGGCACCGATGGCGGAGAAACGGGCGATGGATGGAAAGACAATGGCGCCGTTGCGGGCCCATCGGCGGCGACGCGCGTGCACCCTCGGGTGCGCGCGCGCCGTCGGCCGGCTCCGTCGCGGCGCCCTTGCCGCGCGAAGACCGGCGAGGTGAGCATCTTTGTTTCTTTGATCCGGTTCCCCTTTTTTTTTCTTTCTTTTCCGATCTGATTGGATCGGTTTAGTCTGTGCCGGATCTTGCAACCCTAAAGAATCAATGCACTAGAAAGGCTCTGATACCAATGTTATACCCGGTAGATCACTAGGCACCGATGCATTTAGGGTTTGTACGGGTAGATCAATATAGCGCAATCGGATGAGAGAGAGAGGGAGAAATAGGGTTACGGTGGAGTGAGAACCCGAAGCTTGTCCGTCGGCCATGGAGGTCGTGGGGCGCGGTGGTGGCGTTTCCGTCGCACTGCGCCCCGCCGTGGATCGGCTAGGGTTTGTGGGTGAGGTTTGGCGGCGGCAGCGATCCTCGTGTCGTGTGCCGCCCCGGCCCTCACCCCTTTATATGGCGCAGGCGACAGGGGCCCACCAATCATAGGAGGTTGGGCGCCCCGATCAGACGCGGTCAAGGATCCCCGTTGGGCCGTTGGGCCCAACGGGAGGAGATCAATTCTAACAGAAAATTCCACATGCAACCGGCGAATCGTCGTGCCAACAGCGCGGCGCCGGCGAACGTCACGCCCAAGATTATATTCCCCTCTCGCGCTCGCGCGCGCGACGTCGGAGCCAGCAATTTTTCTGTTTCCTGTCACCGTCGCCGTTGATCTCAAGCGAGGCACATCCATAGCCAGATTTGAGGTTTGGCCACGACGACGCCTATAAGTACCAGGTGGTGACAGCCCGGACCCTTACTCCCGCTACACGGCGTCGATCGAGCGAGTTGTCTCCGGCGAGAAATCGGCTGCTCTGTCTCTCTCGATCGAACGCTTCCATGGCGCGCTTCCTCGTCACCCTCGTCGTCGTCGCCGCCACCGTGCTTGCGGTATGCCACTCAACTGAGCCATGCATGCAGCTAGCATTCGATCGATCTCTTGCACCCTTGCACGTATACTAATGATCGCTCGACGATGTTGTGTGTCGCTGAACCGGTTCAGCAGCTGGGCGACGCGGTGCCGTCGACGGCTGAGGTGTTCTGGCGCGCCCTGCTGCCGGGCTCCCCGTTGCCGGACGCCTTCCTCCGCCTCCTCCGCCCTGGTCGGTGTTCTTTCTTCCTCCGTCCTCCGCAGCTGCCACCATTACTCTCCTCGAGGTTTGATTGTTGTTGCACGGTCATTCACGATGTCGTTGCAGACACCAGCTTCGTCGGCAAAGCGGAGGCCGGTGGCGCGGCGCGGACCAGATACCCCTACGATTACAGTGACTACAGGGGATCTTCTCCGACGACGGCGAGTGGTTTGGACCACGCCGGTGACTCGGGCAAGCGCGTCGCCACCACCCACGCCGGGGAGCCGGCGCCTTTCGGCTACGACTACAGTGCACAGGGTGAAGGCGGCGGCGCCACCGCGGGAGAGCCGGCCGTTGCCGTGGACGCAGGCTTCAACTACGACGAGTACGTCAGCGCGAGGAAGATCCGGGGCGGCACCGCCGGCGGAGAGGCGGATGATGACCCTTTCGAGTACGACTACAAGGCGCCGAGCAGCACAGGCGGGCGAGGTGTCGGCACGGCCGCCACGACGACGGTGTTCTTCCACGAGGAGGCGGTGCGCGTCGGCGAGAGGCTCCCGTTCTACTTTCCTGCAGCGACGACGTCGGCTCTCGGTTTCCTGCCGCGCCGCATCGCGGACTCCATCCCGTTCACGACGGCGGCGCTGCCAGGCGTCCTCGCGCTGTTCGGCGTCGCGCCGGACTCCACCGAGGCGGCCGGCATGAGGGAGACGCTGCGCACGTGCGAGTGGCCGACCCTCGCCGGCGAGTCCAAGTTCTGCGCGACGTCGCTAGAGGCCCTGGTGGAGAGCGCCATGGCGGCTCTAGGGACCCGCGACGTCACCGCCCTGACGTCGACGCTGCCCCGCGGCGGCGCGCCGCTGCAGGCGTACAGCGTCCGCGCCGTGGTCCCCGTCGAGGGCTCCGGCTTCGTGGCGTGCCACGATCAGGCGTACCCGTACACCGTGTACCGGTGCCATACCACCGGTCCGGCCAGAGCGTACATGGTGGAGATGGAAGGCTCGCGCGGCGGCGGCGGTGGTGGCGCGGCGGTGACCGTGGCCACCGTGTGCCACACCGACACGTCGCAGTGGAACCCGGAGCACGTCTCGTTCAAGCTCCTCGGCACCAAGCCCGGCGGCGCGCCGGTGTGCCACCTCATGCCGTACGGGCACATCGTCTGGGCCAAGAACGTGAAGAGCTCCACGGCGTAGGGCTACAACTCCGGCGACGGAATTGTGATCTATGCAGCACTGTGTTCTTAGTGTCGCCTGATCTACTGTTCCAACTCTAGAGTGATTATACTATCTGTAATAAAATATCAGCTTGCTATGAAGCAGATTCTCTGACGTGAACTGTCCCCTCATGTGGTCACCGACATATGGACCTATGAGCAGTAAGACCCACACGTCAGTGACCTGATCAATTGTTCAACTCTACAGTGATTATATACTATCTGTAATAAAGAACATCTTGGGCCGTTGTGTATTTACTATCACATGAACAGAAATACAAAAGAAAAAACTTGGCTTCTTTACGTGATCACGCCATCATATCCATGGCATCATATATTGTGTAATCGTTAGTTCGGTATTACCATTGTTACAAAGGGGCAGGAACAGCAGGTGTATTCATTCAACAATTCACATCTCAGAAGAACTTGGAGAAACAAACTCACTATATAAATAGAAATATAGAGCTATTCTAGACACACCAAAACGTAGCAAAGGGAACAGGTAGTTGCAATCGTATTACAGTACAACTTTCTCATGGGGCGCTACAGAATCTTCAGTTCACACATCAGAATTTTATCCAGAACGGTATATGACTACATTTTCACTTGGATATGACAGAATTCTATCTGACAATCACGATAATCAACATAGCATTGCTCTTAAACCCTTGCAAAGCTGGGTTGCATGTATCTAGATTAATTAACTCTAGCAGTTACAGCTCACAACAGTTGGAATAGAGGGGAAAATAACTTCATCCGCTAGGTGGAGAATGCCTTTCATCTTAAAAACATCTTCAGTTCGTCAAAATCTCCTCAAACACTAAACAGTGCATCTCATGGTGAAAGCTCACACCCACACACAGGGAACACGAATCCAGAGGGTCATGGAGTATTGCAATCTTCATTCATCAATCAATCTTCACGGATGAGAAGAGATAGTGCACGAAGGAGAATGATGTCAAAAATCCAATGGTTCCAGTGGCCAGCATGATTGCAAATGCCATGAGGAATGAGTAACCAAGGTAAAGCATGGCAGAGACAGGCCCGCTCAGGCTTCTGAGGTCAAAGACCAAGTAGTTGATGGAGTAGAGGAACACATAGATTGCAACAGATCCTGAGGCAAAGAAAGCTTTCCACCACCACCTCCAGTCCTCCACGCAGAGGTTCATGTATGTCAGGACAACAGAGACCTCAGCGCAGACAATGACAAGCAGCACAAGGACGATCAGAAGAAAGCCAAACACATAGTAGAACCTTCCAAGCCAAATGCTTGACAGAATAAAGAAGAGCTCAATGAATAGGGTTCCGAATGGCAGTGTTCCTGCACCAAGGACAAGAAGCCATGATGGGTATTTCCGTGCAGGGATCTCTCTCGGGATCTGATTGGTACGCACAGGAAACTCTATTTGCGCTGATCTTGTACCAACAAAGCCACCAATAAGAGTTAACGGCACAGATATACAGAACCACATAGCTAAAAGGGCGAAAAATAGTGAGATAGGTAAAGCTCCAGTGCTCTTGCTTCCCCATAGGACGAAGTTTAAGACAGTAAGGACCATGAACAAGACACCAGGGAAGAAGCAGGCAGTTAACCAGGACACTGATCTCCACCCTTCAGATGTGCCCTTAATAGTCTTCCACAGCCGCACACTGACATATCCAGCTGCGATACCAAGGAAAAGATATAGAACGATCATCCCAGTGAGAAGCATTCCTCTTGATGCTGGAGACATGAACCCAAGTGTGGAGAAAATAATTGTTACTATTGCCATGCCCAAAATCTGAACACCATCACCAATCATGACGCACAACAGCTTAGGGCAAGTTGGCTCTCTGAATACATCTCCTACAACAAGCTTCCACCCAGATAGCTCCTCATTCATCTGTGCCTGCGCTTCCTTGTCAAGTTCTTCATACCTAGTCAAGTCCCTCCTGACAGTTCTCAAGAATATAACAAAGACAATTCCAGCCAAGAAAAGGATCACCATTAGAGAGTTCATAATGGAGAACCAGTGGACTTTAGCACCTGCCTCCATCTTCAGATAAGCATCCCACCTAGATGGCCACTTAATGTCACTCTTCACAAATTCAACATCATAAGTGAAAGTGATCCTCTCCTGTTGCCTGATCACCTGAGACTTCTGAAGCTCCATTGGACAGCTCACAGGTTCAATGCTGTCATACATGTTACGCTTGGAGAAAGCCTCGGCATCACGCTTCACACTGCAAGGCACAACCTCAAAACCAACAATCTGATACCCAGACATCCCCTTCTTGTCAAATTCCGAGATGACACCAGATCCTTCTTCCCCAGTGCCAATGATCTCCACATTCCTGCCCTCGTACTCATGGACCAACACCTTAAACTTTAAATGGTTAATAATGTAATCTTCCGAGATTCCAGCTGGAGTGTAACCAACAGGAAAACCAGTCCACTGTACAGTGACACCATTCTGCTCAGTAAAACGCATGACAGGCAAATTGTCCAGCATCATATTAACCTGGTAGAGGTCATGTGTGCGCTGCTTGAGGAGCTTCGCGTCATTCTCATTAAGCCCTTTTGTGGTGCAGAGGTAGAGGGACTCGTTGACATTCACGCGGAACCTGTAGGGTGAGTTGTCTATCTGATCACCCATGAGAAGTTCACCAAGGTTCTCAGCACTCTTCTTGATGCCGCCTTGGGGCCAGCAGTATGGCAGGCTGTAGTAGCTGAATGGCATCTCCGTCTCGATGGACGTAAGGGAGTTCACCTTGGCCCATATCTCCTCACCTTGGGAGTATGTGTGCATGTAGCTGCCAGGCAAGTAGAATGCATTGCCTGGTGACACAGTCAGCACCAGAACAGCCCATAACAATGGAGCCAGAGAACAAGAAATATGCAGAGCCCCAGCCATCTGAAGCGAAAATCCTCCAACAGCCTAGAACATGGGTGAGCTAACCTGTAACCAAGCCATATTGCTCGATCAAAACACTTCATAATTCATTAGGAATCACCAATAATTCATCGTAATTATGACAAGATTAGTTTTCTAGCGCCAAAAACACCTAAATGTTATAGTAACGTAATTGTAGAAACCTCTGTAATTTGCTACTAGTAGATCTAGCGAAATCTCCAGTCTACAATAATATAGAAAATTAATATTTCCGAGTTTAGCAGACATAAATTTTCCTCTCCAAGAAGGCATAATGTCGGTATAAAAATAGTGCTACCGTTCTACCAAAGAAACACCCCAAATCCTAAGCAAACGAGAGGCGAAAATTGTCTAATAGCCCAAAGGCATATGCATTTACTGGGAGCAAAAGAAATTGGAACAGTTCCTAAAAAAACACATAATCCTTCTAATCAAACCCTACACAACCACATAGTTCTCAGGCACCCAGAACTGGAAGTGTTCCACACCACTCTTCACACACAACAGCCAAGCAAGCTCAGCCTTAGAACAAGGAAACTCGTGGATCTACAGCGTAGCATCCAAACAACGCGGAGATCTAGAGCAAGCTAACACAGGGGAACCAAATTGAAACGGTTAGGTCTTGCGACCCCGCACTTCCGCTGCGACAGCGCAGCGCTAAAGCAACAGAAACAGATCGGAACTTCTAGAAGGTTCCAGAAGCGAGGGGGCGGGGAGCAAGAGCGGAGGAAGGCGCCGCACCTGGGCTTCCCCTGACGCGCCGGCGGAAGCGGAGTTGCCGGTGGATGGATCGAGAGAGAGGGAGGGAGAGGCGTGGGAGCGAGGGGAAAGAGACGCACGCACGGGGACACGAGAGAGAGTGCGAGGAGTGGAGTTCGCGATATTTCGGTGGCGCACCGCATCAAAATCGTCATCGGCGTTGGGCTTCGCCGGTCCATTGATTCGGCTCGACTGCTCGAGATGTTGTCACCTATGGGCCGCATAAATATTCGTGCGGTGGCCCAACATCCAGAGCCCAATATCTCAGCATGTTGGGCTGGGTTAGTTTTTGAGCTTGTAGTGAAACGATCAAGCCCAACAAATAAGAGCCATGCGCGAAGCAGCCCATGAGCCAGTTTTGGGGCTTGGAGCTCCAAACGGACCCAGTTTGCTCCCCTGCCCACGTGCAGTTGCAAATTTCCAAAGTTGCAAATTTGCAATTGTTTTGCTATATATTTGCCAATAATTTTTTAAAAAACTACCAAACGTAAATACAATATAATCATAGTATACTTATATATAATTATAATATACAATATAATTTTATGGTTAAATTTGTTTCACAATTCATGCTTTCGAGATATAAAAAAATTAGGGCATACACATAGGTGAGAAGATTTGGTCACATGACCTTTACTTCCTGAAAATAATATGTTACTGTCTGATTTTTAAAAATTACATATTATAGTTAAATGCAAGTTATAATATAGATTATATTATATATACATCGAAAAAGTTTATCGACAAATGTACGTGTATTCGTAAGATTCAATTGCAACCACCATTCGCCCATATATTGATCACAAAGTGGCAATATTTACATCCTGTCCGTTTACAAATGGCCAATCAACTTGAGTTGATCGGCTTTGTGTAGTAGCAATCTTGATTTGGTAAAATATACATATGAACGGTTATCAATGGATTAACCACTGATATCTGCACGTCCGGAGGAGATTGCACAACAGCCTTGTAAACTGCATCAGCTTGACCAACATTTGTCACTGTTCTTAGCATAGTTGTTGTTACTTTTAGATTTGAAATCACAATTGATGGAAGGTTCAGATTTCTGGATTCAGCCCCTCCCCCGGTCGGAAAACCATAAGACAAACACATTTTATAGAATTACGACAATCGGGCTCCTTACTCACCTGAAGTGCGGCACACCGGAGCCACGTTACTGGAGCTGACGTGAAAGCGTTCCACGTGAACACAGTTGCGGCCGCGTGAGGCCAGCGGCCGGCGACCGGACGGAGGCGCGTGGCCGAATTTATTGCCGCGGCGGCAGCGGCAGCGGCGGCGGCGACGTGGTGTACAGGCAGGGGAAGGGAGGCAGAATTTATAGCTCGTCGCGTCGCGTCGGTCGCAACGAACAGTGCGGTGCACGGGATCCCACGCACCCGTCGTCATTCCATGCATGCATGCATGCATGCGTCCCCTACCTGCACGTAGTAAATGCGGCTTACATTCTCCCTTCACTCATTCATTCATCCCGTGGTCTCTCTTTCTTCTTTAACCTCGTCGGATGAATCGAATTGAATTGAATTAACCCCACAGGCTCTACTACTGGCTTGAGAGATTCTCAGAGGTTCAGAGAATGAAATCAAGTGCTAGCAAGCGAAACGAATTTACTCGAGAAGAGTACACTGCACAGAGTGGGCAGATCTCCCTGCACCATCTTTTTGCATTACACCTCCCCTCGTGGTGTAGCTACCTCAGATTCGTACGGCTGAACAATGAGAACACTGTGCATCAATAGTTCACCACACTGCTACTATTAAGGCCCATTTGGAAAGCTTTTAGCATCTACATATCTCCAGCTCCCTCAAACAGTTCATATTGTCTCAAATTTAAAGAATTTGTAGTTTTACAATATAGAAAATAAAATAGAAGTCTGAAGAAAAAAATTCAGCTTTTCAAAGCTGACTAACAATCACCACATTCTTAAAATTTTAAACTAGCAAGGCTTTAATTCCCTATGTATATGAAAAAAGCTTCTCTGGACTTAAAAGTCAAAGGGATATCAGAGGCACATTTCTCTCTGATTTAAGTTAGCGAAGCCTCATCGGTTAATTCAAGCCTGCTACTGATCGACGTGGAGCACGTAATGTGAGATTGTGGGTAGTATAGTAGCAGTAGCAGGCGAGGTTTAGAGACGGAAACGGCCAAAGAGGTCGCGCGGAATCTGTGACCGGGACGTGCTCGCTTACTGCTTAACGCCAGCACGCGAGCTGTGCCCATCGTCGCCGCGCCTGTCGCGACGCCCGCCGCGCGCGCTCGCGCTGCTGCTGCTGCGAGCCTGCCTGCGATTGCGAGTACAGCGCCGCTGCACATGCACGTCTCGGCTGGCTTGGCTCGCGCCGCTGCTGCTGCTCTCTCGCCGCGCGGGGGGCGGCATCCGATGCGCTAGCTAGTAGCTCTGAATGGATGCAGCCGTTGAACCGGTAAAAAATCACTGGAGGAGTGGACGAGACGAGACGAGGGAAGTAGTACGCTGAGCCTGTGCCCCTTTCTGTTTGTTTCTAGAGGGCATAGGTGTGACGGGACGGGTCGCTTTTTGGCTGGAGCTGTAGATATTACGGGTACTGGACGCCGTTGGATTAGGGAATCCCTGTCTCTTTTGCACGACGTGGGAGTAGCAAGCGGCGGTATGACTAGATGGCTACTACCCAGCAACTTTCATCCTTGTCCGCGGTACAGTTTCCACAGGAGTACTTGCGTCTTTTTTAATTTGGAAAAACGGTACTACTACGAGCGTGCAAAGAGATTTTCCTTCCCCCACGAAAACTTTACTCATGTACTACATGCATGACATGTGGGGCTGCACGCACAATCTGACAAAAATTTCGGTCTTGTCGCCTAGAGTAGAAAACGGTCTGTTGCCTGTAGATGTACCACTGGTCCAGTAGACCAGTACCGCTATTTTGCCTCCTTAATGTAAGAGCCTGTTTAATGTTAGGGCATGTTTAGTTGTAAAATTTGATGAAAATTTTTTATCTAAAATTTTTTAGATAAAATATTTTTACAAGAATAGGTATTTAGGGTCTGATTGGTTCCAAGGACTAATGAAGTAGAGACTTAAAAATAAAATTTTTATTAGTCTTTACTTTATTTGGTTTCACGAGTAAAATAGACTAATAAGCATTAAAATACCTACGTAAAGACTAAAGTATCCTCCACTCTTGCTCTCATCTTAGCCTGTACGTGAAAAGAAGGGTAGAGGTGGTCATTACCCATTAATTCTCATTAGTATCCCTTTGAGGGACTACTCTTTGTTCTCTAGTCCCATAACTGTTTTTTCTAGTATTTAGTCCATTAGTCCCTTGGAACCAAACATGCCATTAGTTACATGTGATTTTTTTGTTGTAGTAAATGTATGATACATGCAACTCTCATGTACATGTTCCAATCTAAAATTTCATCTTTTTTGGCCAAATCCCTTTCAAAACCAAAATTTTTTCATCCCAACTTTTCACCCATATGTTTAGTTCCAAAATACCAAAAAGTACTCAAAATCCAAAATCTTTTCACATTTTGGCTGCAACTAAAATCTTTTCAAACTAAATCTTTTCCAGTAGACCAGTAGACCAGTATTGCTGCATTTTACTCTATTTCTCTCCAAATTTCAAACTAAACACAGAGGTTCCCCGACCAAAATTTTGTGGCAACCATGCCCAAAACCTGCATGCATTCATGGCGAGTGGTCGAGCAGCGCAGGCGCCGGCCGCTGCCGCGCCTCGCCTCACATGCCATGCCATGCCACCACGTTTACCACCCCCACTGTATCAGGGTTTGTCCGGTTAACCCTACCAACAAAAAAAATTGAGAAAAAATAAAGATGATTAATTCCACGCCTACTCGATCCCTTCCAATCCCTGGATTAAAGAAAATTAAAAGAAATGATTTCATATTATAATAGATGCTAAACAAATCTTCTCAAAATCTCCCTTAATTCTCTTGTAAGAGAAATTAACTGTACAAAGTCAATTTTATGAGGATTAATCGAACAAGGTATTATTACCCCCACCACCACCCCGTCATTCTCCTCCTCCTCCCGCTCCGGCTCACATTAATGGAGCCCTGCGTCCCCACGTTACACGCTGCTACAGCCTCCGTTGCGGCGCCAACCTGCGTCTCAGACGAGAGAGATCTCGCACAGCCCCACGGCTGCAATTGCAAAAACAATTGCAAATGCAACTATATGCAAGCAGTATGCGACATCGATCTGTATCGATCCGCAGCTAGCCAGTGGCCGCTAGTCCATTATTACTTCACCTGCATCGTTAGTTCCTATTGTTCCCACCGAGCCACATGCCAGACACAGTACCGGTTTGTACTGTACTTTAGGCCCATCGAAACCGATTCGTCCATCATGGCGTCCATGTTAGTAAACCCAGGCCCAATTACGAGACCATCATACTACCTCTGTACTGGAGTATTATCCATTGCGTAGAAGCCACTTACGAGGTAATCATGGCCATGCGATAGCATGCTGGCGTGTGGGGGCGAGGCAGGTAGGCAAGGGCAAGGCGGGCGCGGCTTTCTCGGGTATAGGTTTACCGGCTTTGCGGTCGATGGGGTTTCGTTTCGGCTCGGTTTACGGGGGCGCAGCGCAGGCCGGTGCAGCGGTGCGGTGTGTGTATAGCGGCCGCCATGTGGGGGCCCGGCAAAAAGGGCATCACGAGGCGACGCGGCGGTGAGCCGGTCGATCAGACGGTGTGGTGCATCGAGATGCGCGTCCGGATGGCCCAACCGGGATGCCTTATGCCCTTCGTTCCGGCTGTCCGTGAGCTACAGAGAGAGGCACAGCACAGAGCAGGGCTCTTCTGCTGCTGTGGTCTGGACTCTAGTTGGACAGGGAGACGAAATGAAACTACTGTAGCCAGCCCAGCATCCTGTACTAGTAGACGTGCAGGCGAGGTAGCTGACAGGAACGTAACGCTGGGCACGCTGGCAGCACGACGAAGGAGAAAGCCTCAGGCCTCAGCCTCCTGGCTCCTGCACACACGAAATGGGATGGGATCAATCGACGTCGTCGACGTACTAGCACGCATCGTGCGCCCTGATCAAAAGCATGCAGCCACGCTCGTACTTACCAACGCCACCAGCGCACGCAGCGACGGCGACCGAGGGACACCTTTCCCATGCGCGGATTCACGCCGCGCCCGCGCTCGCGCTCGCGCGCTCGTAATCCGCCGCTAAAGGTGATTTTGCCCTGTGTATGTGTTCATTTCACGGGGGAGATCGATCAACGGTGATTTATTTTTTTTTTCAAAAAGTCCAATTTACTCTCCCGATATCACTTAACCCCTTATCTTTTACCTTGTAAACTATTAAAAATGATTCATTTCACAGGTTAATTATATTTTTATTCATTGTTTCTCTTTAAACGAGTGACAAAGTTCTAAAATAGTTTCAAAAATTTTCACGTCTGTTTGCTTGAAATTTAAAACTTTTATGTTTAAATTAGTCTAAGTGCTTTCAACCTATGTAAACAATGATTAAAAATTTTAAAAGAGTTAAAAGATAAATTATAATTCATACCATTATAAAGTAAGATGAATTATTTTTAATAGTTTGAGATGTCAAAGAAATTATTTAGAAGGTTAAGTGTTTAAAAAATTTAAAAAATTTAAGAGAGTAAAATGAATTTTATTAGGAGGATTCCCGACTCGCGAGGGGTGGGTCAAGAGGGCAGCGCCTTATTGGCATCGGTGGACGTCGATCATGTCAAGTAAAGTTTGGTTTGCATATGGTATCGAAAGGAGACAGGGTGATGGAATGGAACTCCATCTAATCAGCATGTCATTCATGTAGGAGTATGTTAACAATTGTCTCGGGGGTTACAGGTGGGGACAGGGGTGGGCACATTCCAACCGAGAACCGAAAAAATAAACCGCACCGAGACAAATCAAAATTTACGATTTTTCGGTTTTCGATTTCGGTTTCGGTTCGTGACGTTGCATAAACCGAGAAATTCGGTGCGGGTTTGGTTTTTATATATAAAAACCGAACACCCGAAAAACCAAACCCAACCTTATCCATCTCTCTCACGGCTCTCGCTCGCACGGCGCGCCGATGGCTCCATCTTCGCACAACGCACGCCGCCGCGGCCTCTCCCTCCGCGCGCCGCCGCCCCTTCCTCCGAGCGCCGCCGGTCCCCTTTCTCCATGGCGTGCCGCCGTCGGCCGGCCTCCTCCACGTTCGCGTCGCACCGCTCGCCTCCGTCCGCGCGACGCGCTCTTCCTCTTCCTCCGCGCCGCGCGCCGCTCGGCCACGCCCGGCCTTCTCCCTCCGTTTGTACGGTTTGTACGGTAAAAATCGAAAACCAAACCGAAGAAACCGAACCCGAAGTTTGGGGTTTTCGTTTTTATAAAAACCGATCGGTTGTTCATTTGTGTTAAACCGAACTTTACGTAGAAAAAATAAACCAAACCAAAGTTGTGGTTTTTACCAAATGCTCACCCCTAGGTGAAGAGCATAGATATGGTAAATCAGGGTTTACAATCCCGATACAGAATCGAAATCCGCTCACGAACGGTATCATTGGATTTCGTGGAATCCATCGAAAACCGATGAAATCCAAATAAATTTTGTCAAAAGTTTAAAATTCAATTTGAAGTATTTTAAACTTGACTGAAAAAACGAGTGGCTTATGTTTTTATCTGGTTCAGAAAGTCCGAATTTCGCGAAATCCAAATCGGATTTCACTGGAACTGTGAACCCTGTGGTAAACCATGTGTCTGTTCGTGTCTATCTCTGCAACCGTGTGTTCGGAAGTACCGGTATTCTCGTGATCTCATCGCAACCATCCATAGCCAGATGAATGGTCTAGACGTAGGGCTCATTTGGATGGAACGGTTTTAGCATGATTTGTGGAAGATTCAAATCCTTAGGAAAATGTTTTCTATGAGCCCTTTTAGAGCAAAGAAAAGGATGCTCTCAATTTCCTACTGAAACAGCTTCGCTGTTTGCTCTTATCTTATGCAGCCACCATCAAAATTAAATTTTAAAAGTTAATTTTTGAGTTGATTTTGATTTTTTCATCGTAATTATAGCGCCTGGCTTTTGAGTCGCTATATAAATAAATATTTCTCCATAATTTTTTGGTAAGTAATGCCTTTTTCTTTTCATCATTTTTAAACTTTAATTTTTTTGTTTTTCGTTAGCGTGTTATTCAAACGGTTACATGATGTGTTTTTATAAAAAATATACATAGAAATTGTTTTAAAAAATTAAATAAATTTATTTTTAAGTTTATAATAGTTAATATTTAATTAATCATATGCTAATAAAATTGTTTGTTTTGTGTGTGCCAAAAAGCTAGTTCAAAAATGAAGCAAACGGTGTTATTTCCGTTTCATGAAATGGGAGAGCTCTACTCTCTTTCTAAAAACAAGACAAGCATCACATCTTATAATCAGTTATATGGAAAATCCTTTTATAATTGTTATGTTTACTTCCTGCTAACCATCCAATTCCGGACTCATATACTTTATAATTATATTGAGTATTACACTTTTGGTCATGTGTTCCTTTTTTCATTATATTTCGGTGTGTTTTAAAATAATGTATTCCAAGGTGGTGGTGGTAAGACAAATCCGTCCAACCAAAGATTGGCTTATCACATAACAAGCATCTTATGAGATGTACAATGACAATTATATAAGGGGATTTTAGAGTTGTTAACAAGGTAAGTTTAGTGACATGTAAGAGACGGAAGGAAAGAGAGAAAGATCGTTGTTACGTATGACACTCTTAACATTTAAAAGGAAATTTTGTTGTATGAGTGTGGAAAAAAGAAAAAAGATATATAATAAAAATTATTTTGGTACAGTAATTGCTATTTTTTTCGTCTCAACGATTATAGGATGACAGTCTTTTAGTAGAGTAACAGCTCATATCAGGCTCGACCTTTTTAAGGTGCCCTTACATATTGTGCAGAAATTGAGATTTTTCTAAAGTAAAAAAACCACACGCTATTAATTCAGTTTGGCACCGGCACCATCATTATATGGAAACTTCTCACGGGACGGCAGATCACATGAAATCCAGAATCTCTCAATTGGGATGGAGACACGAACTGAAGAACCCCCCACATCCATAATTACGCTCGGTTAGATCTCGTTCTTGGGATAATTTGTATATATGCGTGTGAATTGTCCCTTGTACGTTCTCCTCTCGTGCTGGCGTGCAAGCTGCCCTGATGGATGCATGGTCCCCTTGCGCTCTCACTGTTCTGTAGTGCAGTGTAGTGTAGTGCTAGTATACTCTACTTGAGAAGCAGAGACAAAATGGACCAGGACAAGTACTTACAGGTTGGGTGAAAGTGAGCTGGGAGCAAAAGAGCCAAGTAGAATACGCCCAAGAGGAAAAGGTGATAATATTCCAAGCTTTGGTTCCATATATGGTAGGGGTACGTTAATTAGGGTCGTTTGACTGCGAGAATCAGCTTCGTTTCTTCTGTTTCTTTGAGAATCTGTACCAAACGGTTAAAATCAAGAAACGTTTCTTGGAGAATTAGCAGAAACGTTTCTCCTTTTTAACTAGAAATGGGAAACATCCATTAGATAATTTCGTCGGTTTTTGGAAGAAACGTTTCTCCAAGAATCACCTGTGAATCACTAGAAACGTTTCTACCCGTTTCTTCCGTTTCTCCGAGAATCCGAAACCGTACCAAACGGGCCCTCAATACTGGATCCTAGCGGTTCATTCTTTGGGTTGGGTTCTAGATAAACATGAAATATTTCCTTTGTAGGTAGCGCAGGGTTGAATACTTAAAAAAAGCATTGATATCAAGGACTTCGTGCCAATGGTTTTTAGGGAAAATAGAACATTTCTATTCTATCTCACATGTGGAAAGGCAAATGTGCTTGATTGGGAGTCAAATATGTTTATATATATATATATGTGTGTGTGTGTGCGTGTGTATGTTAGCTACATCAACGCTCTATTGGTCTCAGAAGGGGTCTTTTATGGATGAAATAATAGATTAACTCGGTGAAGAACCATAACTATTGTGTCGACGGTTAGGTCAGCAGTTTTCTAAGGAGATGCCCAAGGAGATGACTAAAAATGGTCGGGAGACACCTCTTCTCTGGATCTGATGGTCGACTCGAGTCACTAAGACGAGCTAAGAAGACAAGAGACACAGTATTTATACTGGTTCAACCCTCTCGAAGGATAATAGGACTACGTCCAATGTTGCTTGTTAGGGTGTGTCGATGTCGAAGATCGACACGCGGGGATCCGAGGGACCCCTTTTTGGTGTGTCAAACTCCAGACGACGGTGGACGTCTCCCCGGCGAGGTTCGCGGGTACGCCCGCTAGGGCGTGGTCAGGATCCTGCAGGGGCGTTGGCAGTCCTGCGGGGTGCCTAGCCCCTTCCGCCCGCAGCCGCCGTTTCAGCGGGGGGCAGGGAAGGTGGCTCAGCCCGGCGGCTACCGCAGTCGCTGGGGCGGTGAGGGACAAGGGCCTTCCCCCGAGCGGAGGTGGCGGAAGTTGGGGGTGTGTCCGCCGTGTCAACCTCCTCGGCCGCCTTGTTGGCCAGGTCGCACTTGCGAGTGGTGAGCGAGCCTGACGCGGACCGCGGGACGTGGCCGTGGACCATGGTGTCAACGGAAAGAGAGGGTTTCCCGCGAGGAATGAAAGGAATACGGGAGTTCAAACCAAAATGCAGTGCGCTCCCCCTACCTGGCACGCCAGCTGTCGATGTCGGAGATCGACACGCGGGGATCCGACGGACCCCTTTTTGGTTCGGCACAGGGGAGCGGTGAATCTAGGCTTAAACTCGCGATGAAGATAGGATGACGCTGATAACCGGGAAAAATCAAGACTGCAAGGACGCAAGGGTTTATACAGGTTCGGACCACCTGCGAGATGTAATACCCTACTCCTGTTTTTAGTGTAGTATGAGGGACGAATTACAGAGAGAATTGATGATGTTCTCTTGAGGAGTCGGAGGTGGACAAGGAGTCACTAAGAGCTAGCTGTCGCTCCGGGGACTAATGAACCGAGTCGAAGGAACCGTTTTAATGATGGACTTGGGCCTCCTTTTATAGTGCAAGGGGAACACCACAGTAGTCCTGACTTTCTCTACTCTGCTCCACGTGAGGGAGTGGTTTTTGCCTTGTCTTGTCGGAGAAGCTACTCCCATCTTCGTCCCTGTTGCCGCGTCATGGGAGTAGGCGGAAAAAAGGCGGTCGTCGTGGCAGCCATGCTGCTGACGTGGTGGTGGCCGGGCTACCTACTTCGATGGGGCCCACTGGTCAGCGGCCCATCTCGTGGGTAGGTGCCCACACAACACCCCCTGCGCTCGTACTCTCTCTCCCACGCGGCCGCCAAACGCATTAAACGCGACTAGACGGGGCATGAGGGAGGCGTGTGCGGAGTGGATGTGCTGCCATACCGCGGTCGCAGTCAAAGACTTTATGCCCCCCTTTGCCTCATGATGGACAAAAAGGGGTGATGATGATAGCGGTTGACTGGCGTGCCTCACGTCGCATTGAATGCGGCGGGGTAGGCGCTCAGCCTCTCTCTTTTTAGGCATTAAATGAGGTGGTTGGCAGTTGGACTCGTCCCTCTCTCGGAGAGGTGCGGGGTGAAGGATGGGGGGTCCGGGTAACCCCGGACCTTGCCGTCCGGGAGTCTGGGTGATCCCGGACCCTGCCGCTTGGGAGCACAGCGGCCTCCGGGCAGCCTTCGGGCCAGGCCCCTCTTGGGGCGGCCACGTGGCCGTCCGTGGCCGGGACTCGCTTGGGCCATTCAGGACATATCTTTGGCGCTCCTTGATGGGCAAGGACGCCTTCCTTTTTCTAGATATCATACCTCTCACATACCCCCGGGTCCCTATCACCGACAGTAGCCCCCGGTGTTTACCGGGACCGAGTTGGGCTCGGGCGCGGTTAACGCCATTTCCTTGAGTGTGTGGGCCCGGGTACTAGATGTGACTCGTTATGGCAGGGGGCCGGCGCGACACAACTGATGCCGCGCTAGGCTAAGCTTTCCCAAGACGGGGGGCGAGTTTATTCGGGCCGCGCACGCGGGGGCCCATTCAAACTGCCTAGTTCTCTCTATCTCATGTAGTGCGCCTGGTGGGCGCGAAACCCCAGGCGGCACGAAACCCAAGCAGCGCGGGAACCAAAGGGGATGCGAAAACGAAGGGGCACGGAGGCAAAGAGGCGCGTAGTGTGGTAGTGGGGCAAAATTAATGCCGTGGAATTCGAGGGGGCCGTGGTCGCCCATAAAAACGGATCTGCGTGGAGAGGGATCGGTTTCTACGCTTTCCACAACCATCACCTCTCCCAGCCTTTCGCCTCTCATCTTCCCAGCGCCCTTTGCTCCTTCTCCTCCTTCCTCTCGCCACTGGCTTTCCCTTCGCACTTCAACGTCCACCTTTGAGATGGCCCGCGATTTGCCTCGGGCGGGGTGTGCTCCCCAAATCCTTGGTCCGCACCGCGGGAGGCACGCAGCCTCTTCAACAAGTACCTGCCGCGCGGGACGCGCAGCGGCGGCGATGTCCCAGAGGAGCGGCCCCCCACGAGGATGGTGTTTTTCACCTCCTTTGCCCTGGTCGGGATGGTGCCGCCCTTCTCTCGCTTCTTTCTCGACGTGCGGAGTTCTATGACCTCCGGCTGCACCACCTCACCCCCAACGCCGTCTTCTACCTCGCCGTGTTCGCCACACTGCGAGATGTTTGTGGGGTGATGCCCTCTTGCACCTCTTCCGGCGGTTCTTAGGGTGTCGGCGGGCTCCGGCGCGGTTGGGTACGTCGTGATCCGGCCGCGAACGACGGGACGGTCGGCACCCCTTCATCGATATCCATCCTCGCTCCGGTGGGAGGCGGAGGGCGTTACGGTTCTACACCGGCCTAGGCGACCACCCCGCCTATCCACTGCAAGGAATCCGGTGAACCGGAGGAGGGGGGCGCGTCCATGGCCGGGAGGGAGCTGGACGAGGTGTTGGAGCGAATCAGCTACCTCCGGAGGAGGGGCCTGTCCAGCCACGTGGTCTTCCGTGACTTCCAGATGAGGCGCATTGCACCATTACAGGAAAGGTCGTGCCCCTCCTACATGTACACAGGCCCCAACGACGACATGCGGCCCCACGTGGGGCGCGCCTTCAAGCAGGATGAGAGGGACCTCGCGATCTGGTCCGCCGCACCCTCGGCGTCACGACGATGGATCGGCGCAGCTCCGCTCAGGTTGGTGCCGTTGTGCCGGGACTCGGCGCGCTCAAAGATCCTGCACGCGCTGTAGGTGGTGGGCGACAGCGTGGGCTCGTCATCGGCGGTGCCGGACGCTACCCCGAGGGACGGGGGCGACGACCACAACGACGCCGATGACCAGGTGCCGATCGGGCGGCTGAACCGCCGAGGTCCGGGCCGAAGCGATCCGGGGGCCCCGGACCCTAAGGCGAAGAGGAAGAGGTCAGAGGAGGACCCTGCTTCGCCCCCATCTCCGCCACACGGTGACGGCACGGAACGCGCTGCTCCTCCCCGCAAATCGGGAGGCTCGCGGGTGGCGGGCCCGTCCCCAGGGCCACTTCGCCGAGGCCGGGATGGCCACGGCGGCGGCGGCGGCGACGATGGAGGAGGCCCGGAGCACGCCCACGGCGCGCGCCGTCGGCGGAGGCCGTCCGCGGGGCTCCAGCATCGGCGGGGACGGCGAGCGGCAGCCCAGCAAGCCCTCCAGGGGGCCCCGCGAAGAAGAAGTGAGCCATCTTGCGGGTTTCCTGGGACTTCAACCGCGCCCACAGGTACGCCTTGCCGATACGTACATGCTCATTGGGCCTTGCGTTTTTGTCTTGTTTTTTGATCCCCTGCTATGTTCATTTTTTGCTTCCAGCCGCGAGCACCAGCATTTTCACCCCAGGGTTATACCCAAGGGCGGTTCTGCGAAGACTCGCCTTCCGCGAAGACTCGCTGGACGAAGACCACCCGGAGGACGCCCCCAGCGACCCGTCGGCCGCCTAGGACTCCCCCCGTCCCCTTTTTGTTTTTACCTGTATTTGTGAATAAGATATTTGCAATATTGTTTATAATATCAGTGAACTTGCCTTTATCTCGTTGAACTTGTATTGCAATAGCCCATATGTGTGTGTATATATGTTGGGAGCCCCCGGCCAACTTAGCGCGCACGTAGTGGCGGTTAGTTGGCCCGAGCCCCTGCCTGTTTGCTTTCCTGCAACGGTAGTTCAACTCTTAGTTAGCTTAGCCATTGCAGGAATGCGTTAGCGTGGTCCTTCGTCATGATTTGTCCCATGTAGCTGGGGGCTGGTCCGGGCTCGGGCAACATGGACTGGCCATTGGCTGGTGCCTTTCTCGGGGTTTCGGGTAGGAGCGAAGGCATAAAAAGGCCAGCGAGGGCAGCGGCAATGGGGGGCCGGGACAGGCGTGTTAGTATGCACCCGAGCCCCCAGGCGTTGACTGCCCCCAGGCGTGGTAGTATGCAGCATCGCTGTACCCTCGACGCCCTTAGGGCTCTCAGGCTAAGGCGGGCAAAGCCAGGGAACCATTGGAAACCCGCAACCGCAGTACATGCTCCGGCACATGGGGAAAAAACACACTACAAATAGGTATTGTGCGAGAAAATCATATGGGATGTAACATCAAACTTATTGTTCATGCCACCGGAAGCAGTGGATGAATTTGCATGTATGTTTCAGCGCACCATGCGGCTTATGGGTAAAACCTGCGCAGGTGGATTATGTTCCACGGGTTCGGCAACGGAGTGTCGTCCTCTGTGGCTAGGCGAACTACCCCTGGACGCGGGGTGCCAATAACTTTATATGGCCCCTCCTACATCGGGGATAATTTGCTCAGTCTCGCACGTGTTTGCACGCGACGTAGGACGAGATCATTGACCTGCAGCGCTCGGGGGCTGACTTTGTGCTGATGGTAGCGGCGGAGGCTTTGCTGGTAGCGGGCCGCGCGAAGCGCTGCCCGGCGCCGTCTTTCCTCCAGGTAATCCAAGTCGTCACGACGCAGCTGCTCTTGATCTGCTTTGGTGTATAACGTGGCTTGAGGCGATCCTAGGGTGAGCTCGGAAGGCAAGACCGCCTCGGCTCCATACACCAAGAAGAAAGGTGTTTCCCCGGTGGCGCGGCTCGGGTTGTCCGATTGGCCCAAAGGACCGCAGCGGCTCGTCGGTCCACGAGTCCCCATGCTTCTTGAGTGCATTGTAGGTCTTCGTCTTGAGGCCTTTTAATATTTCCGCGTTTGCACGCTCGGCCTGATCGTTGCTTTGGGGGTGGACGGGAGAGGCGAAATAGAGCTTGATGCCCATATCGTCGCAATACTCGCCAAACAGCTCACTCGTGAACTGGGTGCCGTTGTCGGTGATGAGCCTGTTGGGGACCTCGAACCTTGCCGTAATGCCTCTCATGAACCGCACGGCCGAATGCTTGTCGATGACGCTGACTGGATAGGCCTCGGGCCATTTGGTGAACTTATCGATGGCGACATATAGAAACTTGCAGCCGCCCCGTGCCTGCTTGAACGGACCTAGGATATCCAACCCCCAGACCGCGAATGACCATGAGAGCGGGATTGTCCGAAGGGCCTGAGCTGGCAGGTGCGTCTGCTTGGCGTGGAATTGGCACGCTCGGCACCGCAGACGAGGTCCGTCGCATCCTCCGGCGCGGTGGGCCAATAAAACCCTTGGCGGAATGCCTTTCCCACCAAGGTTCGGGACGCTGAGTGCGTCCCACATTCACCTTCGTGGATCTCGGCTAGGAGCTCGAGACCCTGTTCCCGAGCGATGCATTTCATGAGCACTCCGTTGGCACCGCGTCGGTAGAGTGTCCCTTCAACCAACACGTACCTCCTGGAGGTCCGGGCAATGAGTTCGCTTCCCTCGCGTTGCTCGGGCAATAACACGTCTTGTAGGTATGCTGGATTTCAAATCAAAGCCACCGCGCGTGGTGCCAGTCCGAGGCGGGGCCGGTGGGCGGCTGCAGTCCGGGCGTCGGGACCAGCCGATTCCTGCCTTCAGGGCGGTTCGGGGTGTGCCGACGGCTCTGTGAGACTTTCTTCAAACGCGCCTGGCGGGGCTGGGGCTCGCGCGGACACAATCCTAGATAGCTCGTCCGCCAGGGTATTGTCTCTTCTGGGAACGTGGCGTAGCTCGAGGCCATCGAAATGGCGCTCCATACGCCGTACTTCCTTGACATAAGCCTCCATCTGGGGGTCGGTGCATTGGTACTCCTTGGAAACCTGGTTTACAACCAGTTGGGAGTCTCCGAGGACCAGCAGATGGCGGATGTTCATACCTGCAGCCGCTCGCAACCCCTCTAGGAGCCCTTCGTATTCGGCCATGTTGTTGGTTGCCCGGAAGTCAAGCCGGACGATGTACCGAAGCACGTCGCCCGTTGGGGAGGTTAACACCACGCCTGCCCCGGCCCCGTGCAAGGTGAGTAAACCATCAAAGTTCATCATCTAGTGCGCGGTTCCTTGGCCATGATCCTCCGCACTCTCGGGTTCACCCGGGGGTGGATCGCTATCGGCCGTTGGCGTCCATTACGCCATGAAATCGGCCAAGGCCGGCTCTTGATCGCGTGCGGGCCGAAATGCGAGATCAAATTCGATAACTCGATGGCCCACTTGACTACCCATCCCATGCCCTCTCGGTTATGCAGGATTTGCCTGAGAGGGTAGGACGTGACTACCATTACCCGATGCGCCTGGAAATAACGGCGCAGCTTCCTGGAGGCCACGAGCACGGCGTAGAGAATTTTCTGGCCCTGCGGCGGGTAACGTGTCTTTGCGTCCCGTAGTGCCTCGCTGACAAAGTAGACCGGCCGCTGCACCTTGGTGCGGGCCTTGACTGCCTTGCTAGGGTCGACAGGTTCTGGTGCACCGGGGCGGGTTACCTCAGTGTCCGGGGCTGCCGGGCCATCACATCCCCTAGGACCCTTAGGGCCGCTCTGGATGGAAGTGGCCTCGGGGGCCCTCGGACTAGGGGGCCAGGTGGCTCCCTGAAGCTCGGGGGGCCAAGGGCCACCTCCGGGTTCGGGCGCCTCCTCGGCCAACACCGTTCCGGGGTTTCCTGCCTCGGGTGCATCGGGGCGGGTTATCTCGGTGTCCGGGGCTGCCGGGCCATCGCGTCCCCTAGGACCCTCAGGGCCGCTCTGGGTGGAAGGGGCCTCGGGAGCCCCCGGACTAGTGGGCCGAGTGGCTCCCTGAAGCTCGGGGGGCCAAGGGCCACCTCCGGGTTCGGACGCTTCTTCGGCCAACATCGTTCCGAGGTTTCCTGCCTCCGGGTTTGATGGGGTTGGGGGCGACTGAGAGTCTAGCTCGTCGTCGCGCTCCACAACTAAAGTCGCACTAATAACTTGGGGGGTTGCCGCCAAATATAAAAGGAGGGGTTCTCCTTCCCGGGGGGCTACCAATACAGGCGGTGAGGAGAGATAACGCTTGAGCTCGCCCAAGGCTTTCTCTGCCTCGTCCGTCCAAGTGAAGGGGCCAGTTCGCTTTAGCAGATTAAATAGAGGGAGTGTCCGCTCTCCTAGCCTTGATATGAAACGACTCAGGGCAGCTACACAACCAGTGATTCTCTGCACATCCTTGAGTTTTCTATGGGGGCGCATTCCCTCTATCGCTTTTATTTTTTCAGGGTTGGCCTCAATGCCTCGGGCAGAGACCAAAAACCTAACATTTTGCCTGCCGGTACCCCGAACACGTATTTTTCTGGGTTCAGCTTCATACGGGAGGACCGGAGGTTATTAAATGTCTCGGCCAAGTCCGGGAGCAAGGTTCTTTGGTCCCGGGATTTGACTACGAGATCATCGACGTACGCCTCAACATTGCACCCTATTTGGTCTTTCAACGTGATGGGGACACCACGTTGTAAAGTGGACATGGCATTCTTCAAACCAAAGGGCATAGACATGTAGCAAAAGGTACCCACAGGGGTAATAAATGAAGTTTTCTCCTCATTCTCTATAGCCATGCGGAACTGATAATAACCAAAATATGCATCTAGGAAGTATAAAAGGTCGCACCCTGCAGTGGAGTCGACTATCTGGTCTATTCGAGGTAGAGGATAGGGGTCTTTAGGACATGCCTTGTTGAGGTCGGTGTAGTCGATGCACATGCGCAGCTTGTTGTTGGCCTTCGGGACGACCACCAGGTTCGCCAACCACTCCGGATGCAACACCTCCCGGATGAAGTCGGCCTCATAGAGCCGTGTCACCTCTTCGCGGATGAACGCCTGCCGCTCCGGGGCCTGCCGCCTCACCTTCTGTCGGACTGGTCGTGCATCCGGCCATACTGCAAGTTGATGCTCAATCACCTCCCTGGGGACTCCGGGCATATCCGATGACTTCCAAGCAAACACGTCGGCGTTCGCCCGCAGGAAAGAGATGAGCGCGTCTTCCTATTTGGGGAACAAGTTGCCGCCAATGTTGGCGGTCTTGGACGGGTTGTCACCCAACTAGATAGACTTGACTACCACCTCATCGGCTCAGGTGATACGCCGTTTCAGGGCCCAGGAACCCGAGGCTTCCCCTTGGGGGCCCTCGGGTTCAATGCGGTCGGCAGCCGCGATGTCGTCCACGCGCGCTTTCGCACAATCTAGCGCGGTTTTAACGTCGGCATGGACGGTGATGGGGCCTCCGGGGCCGGCATCTTAAGTTGGCGGTAAGCATAATGGGTAGCTGCCATGAACTTCACCAACGCTGGCCTACCAAGCACGACGCTATAGGGCAGATTGAGGTCCATCACATCGAAGCCGATCCGCTCGGTGCGGAAATTGGCGGGACCCCCAAAGGTGACCGGCAGAGCAATCTGCCCGAGGGGCCACACTTTCCCGGGCGTCACCCCAATGATAGGGTAAGACGGCCCAAGTACCATTCCCGGGGCCTTGATTGCATCAAAGGCCTTTGGGGACAGTATATTGAGGGCCGCACCTCCGTCGATTAAGACTCGGGCGACCTTGACGTTGCAGATGGTAGGGGAGGTCACGAGGGCCAAGTGGCCGCTACGTGCGATGCTCCCCGGGTAATCGATCTGGTCGAAGGTGATGGGCACCTCCGCCCGGCGCGACCTTCGGGCCGTCTCGTGGGGCGGCACGGCCGTGAGGAGCTCGCGCCTCATGGACTTGAGGCTCCGGCGGGACACCTGGGCGCCTGCCCCACCGTCGATGACGGCGACGACGTGCTGGGGATCTTGGTAGCCTAGATTGTCGTCCTCATCTCCGACGGGGGCCGCACCTTTGGCCCCCTCCCGTCGGTCATTCGGACGCTCCGCCGGGGCCTTGCCCTTGCGGCGGATTTCCTTCTCATTCTCCCTCCGCACCTGCTCGTACTATTGCACCCGCTCGGCCAAGTTCTTGACCGAGCGGCATTCGGAGAGGTCGTGGTGGGAGGTTTGGTGCACCATGCACCATTTGTCCCCTACCCGGCCTTGGGGGCGAGGGTCCGGGGAGCGCCTGCGGTTGCCCTCGGCTTTGCCCTTCCGCGAGGGCTTATCGGCACCGTCGGCGGCGAGGACGTGGCCCTCCTCGCCACCGCGCGATGTCCTGCGCTTCCGTCGCCGCTCACGTCGCTCCTCCCGGGACGCGGAGGGGGTAGCGCCGGTGGAGGCTGGGGCAGGATTCCTAGGATTCCAAACCCGAGCCTCCTCCTTGCGGGCCACCCGGTCAGCAAGCTCAAAGAGCTCCGTGGTGGTCCGGGGGGCCTTGGACTCGATCTTCTCCTACATAACGTTGTGGCATACGCCACTCCGAAAAGCGAAGATCACCGCATGGTCAGCGATGGAGGGTATGGTGTTGTGTACCTGGCAAAAACGCTGGATGTATTTGCACAGGGACCCGTCCTCCCCTCGCCGGACCATGTGGAGGTCAGCCTCCACCCCCGGGCGCGGGTACGTGCCCTGGAAGTTGGAGGTGAGCCGCACGGTCGTCCCAAGAGGTGACCGGCGAGCCGGCAGATTCATAGCGGCGGAGCGGGCGACCCTTGAGCGCCATGGGGAAAAAGTTGGTCATGACGCGCTCATCACCTCCAGCAGCCTCGATGGCTGTGGTGTTGATCTGGAGGAACTCGGTGGGATTCACCGAGCCGTCGTATTTCTCCGTAAGGGCCGGCCTAAACTTGTTAGGCCAGCGCACATTACGGAGGCCGGCAATGAAGGCCTGGCAGCCGTTGCCGGATGGAGGCGGCGACGAGGGCTGAGGGGCCCCCTTGGGCATCGTAGAACCTTCTGCTCGCGGCTGGGCCATCATGGCCGCTCGCCGTCCCCTGAGGGGCTCCTCTTGTGGAAGGGCCGCTGCGGCCACTCGCCGAGTGGTTGCGCCCCCTGACGAGGAGGCACAATCCTGAGCCCGGCCCATGCGACGCTCGTCACGGCGCTGCTCAATGCGAAGTCGGGCGTCCGTTCGCATATAGCGGATCTCGGGGCACCTCTGGTTGGGCTGCTTGCGAGAGGCTCTCTTTCGCGCTCGCAGCAGCCGCTGCCCTTTGAGCCCGCCGTCGAAAGGACAAGCTCACCGCGGTATGTGAACCGCGCGGTTGGTGGCTGGAGGAAGCGAGGTCAGCGGCCAGCTGACGCTGGGCCGTGTCTACTAGCTTCGCCACATCGTCGAACCAACGCTTGGCGTTGGATCCCTCGCCCGGGGTGACCGGGGGGTGGCGCAAGAGAGCTTCTGCCGTCTGAAGGGCACCCTCTGGCGTGTCAAACTCCAGACGACGGTGGACGTCTCCGGCGAGGTTGCGGAGTACGCCGCTAGGCGTGAGTCGGGATCTGCGGGGCGTTGGCGATCTGCGGGTGCAGCCCCCGCCGCGGCCGCCGTTTCGGCGGGGGCGGGGAAGGTGGCTCGGCCCGGCGGCTACCGCAGTCGCCTGGGGCGGTGAGGGGGACAAGGGCCTTCCCCCCCGAGCGGAGGTGGCGGAAGTTGGGACTGTGTCCGCCCGTGTCAACCTCCTCGGCCGCCTTGTTGGCCAGGTCGCACTTGCGAGTGGTGAGCGAGCCTGACGCGGACCGCGGGACGTGGCCGTGGACCATGGTGTCAACGGAAAGAGAGGGTTCCCGCGAGGAATGAAAGGAATACGGGAGTTCAAACCAAAATGCAGTGCGCTCCCCCTACCTGGCACGCCAGCTGTCGATGTCGGAGATCGACACGCGGGGATCCGAGGGACCCCCTTTTTGGTTCGGCACAGGGGAGCGGTGAATCTAGGCTTAAACTCGCGATGAAGATGGGATGACGCTGATAACCGGGAAAAATCAAGACTGCAAGGACGCAAGGGTTTATACAGGTTTGGGCCACCTGCGAGGTGTAATACCCTACTCCTGTTCTTAGTGTAGTATGAGGGACGAATTACAGAGAGCAATGATGATGTTCTCTTGAGGAGTCGGAGGTGGACAAGGAGTCACTAAGAGCTAGCTGTCGCTCCGGGGACTGATGAACCGAGTCGAAGGAACCGTTTTTATGATGGAATTGGGCCTCCTTTTATAGTGCAAGGGGAACACCACAATAGTCCTCACTTTCTCTACTCTGCTCCACGTGAGGGAGTGGTTTTTGCCTTGTCTTGTCGAAGAAGCTACTCCCATCTTTGTCCCTGTTGCCGCGTCATGGGAGTAGGCAAAAAAAGGCGATCGTCGTGGTAGCCATGCTGCTGACGCGGTGATGGCCGGGCTACCTACTTCGATGGGGCCCACTGGTCAGCGGCCCATCTCATGGGTAGGTGCCCACACAACACCCCCTGCGCTCGTACTCTCTCTCTCACGCGGCCGCCCAACGCATTAAACGCGACTAGACGGGGCGTGAGGGAGGCGTGCGCGGAGTGGGTGTGCTGCCATACCGCGGTCGCAGTCAAGGACTTTATGCCTCCCTTTGCCTCGTGATGGGCAAAAAGGGGTGATGATGATAGCGGCTGACAGGCGTGCGCTCAGCCTCTCTCTTTTTAGGCATTAAATGAGGTGGTTGGCAGTTGGACTCGTCCCTCTCTCGGAGAGGTGCGGGGTGAAGGATGGGGGGTCCGGGTAACCCTGGACCACTGCCGTCCGGGTCGGGTGATCCGGACCTGCTGCTTGGGAGCACGGCGGCCTCCGGGCGGCCTCCGGGCCGAGCCCTCCTTGGGCGGCCACGTGGCCGCCGTGGCGGACTCGCTTGGGCCATTCGGGACATATCTTTGACGCTCCTTGATGGGCAAGGACGCCTTCCTTTTTCCGAGATATCATACCTCGACATACCCTCGGGCACATATCACCGACAGGGTGGATGATGAACTGGGATTACAAGAGTGGGTTCTTGGGGCTTAGAGCAATCTGCCCAAGAACTGAGAATGAGGATGCTGGAAAACCAAGGAATCAAACTTTCCCTCTCCCCTCGGCCCCATCACCCTGCCCATCCTTTTATAGCTCAAGAGGGACACTTACAAAATGACTTGGAGGTCAAGAAAGCTAAGACTAAAAAGCTAAAAGCAAATAGAAATAACATCTAAAAAGGTACATGAGATGCTCTGGGTCCTGCATGCCGTGAGCACCTTGTGCTCTATGTTGCCTTGGGATCCCATCCGCAGGTATTGTTTGTGGGGTGACGTCATTCCTTGTCGGGGTTGTTCCCTCCTTGCTTTCTTCAGCTATCCTTGCAAACCAAGTCTTGTCCCGAGGAGGCCGGAGGCCGGGTCGAGGAGTCGAGGTCGATAAAGGAGTGCCGAGGTCGGACCCGGGGGTGATCGGGACTGCCGACCCCAAAGGGAGGTCGGGCTCCCGACCACGTCCTTAGGACTCGCAATCTGACTTCGGCTTGACTTCAACTTTGGTCCATGTGCTACCCCGAGGTAACACCCCCACAACTATATTTGGATCAAAGTCGCAAAAATATAAATTTGAAGCGCAATATCACCTAACTACATATACGATGATATTAGATTTATCACAAACTACAAATTTAGGTGATAATATCATGAAACTATATATTTAACATAAATGTTATCAGGTAACTATAGACTTTGAAACTCTAGCATGCATGGTTATTGTTGTGTTAGCGACATAAACTCTAAAATGCATATCTTTATGATAATTTTATCATAAAATATTAGTATGTCATTCTGCAATACCATTTCTTCTATCTGGTGTTTCGAAACGAGTTCAATGATAAATTAATAGTCTTGTTATAATACATCTCAAATATATAGTTACTAGCAAAATGCCCGTGCGTTGCAATGGGACGACGACGCAGGGAGGGAAACAGATGGAGGGCGAAGGTCCATGCGGCGACGTGGGAGCTCCAAGCGGCAAAAGGAAGGAGGGGCGCAGACGCGGCGCGGATGGGGACGGAAGAGAGGGACACATGAAGTCTTTCTTTTTCATCTAAGCCCTCCCTTTTTTTCAGCATTGGAACTACGAGTTAATTTTATAAATACTTAAAGAATTTTCTCGCAAAATAACCCTCTTTTCTTCTTTAATTGGGTTTTTAAATAGACAAGTGGACCGTGGGTTAAATTCGGAAAAACCAAGGAGTTTTCTGCAAAATAGTCGGGCAAAACAAAATTTGGGTGGAAACACTACTTGCTTTATATATAGTTATAGATATAGATGTGATAGTATTTTTTTTAAAAAATGCTCTTCTAAAATTGTGGTTGTATATTGACCTGAATAAGGAATGGTCCGCTATGGATCATGAGAATCGAATTCTGACTGAAAATACGAGATGAGGTGATAACATGACAAGTTTGCAAAGAGAGTACTCCCTCTGTCTCACAAGTACTCCGACCATAAATTTTCAAGATGGATTTAAAAAGAGATACAAAAGACTAAAATATTTTTAATTAGTAGTAAAGTTATATTGGTGGATGGATAAGTAAAGGGTTTGAAGGAATAAAATTTTTTGATTTATGGATCAATGATAAAAAAGGGATAAAAGTTGGTTTATTGGATAAATTTTAAATTTTAGTAGTTGATTTATTTTGAAAGCAAGAGCTATGCCTAGAGTGGGTGTATGGCTGAATTATTTGATTGGACGGCGGTGCACGCCAGTTCCTTCCCACGTCTCATAAGAAAAAAAAAAGGAGAAGATGCAATTGCCTACGTAAATCTGCATTTTTTTTCTCGAAAACTAAAACCAACACAATAATATGCAAAACGACCAAATGCCCGAAAAATGACAATCCAAAGTGAGCATTGACGCTCCAGTCCAAAAGCATATGTATGCAACAATCTTCGCATGATCGCATCATGTCTAGGCACGACAATTCTAGGTCATCAGGACATTTTTGCCTAAACTGCTCAGCACACTGTCGCAACACCAATAATTTAAGTACTTCTCACATAGAAGAACCCATCCATTCTCTTGTTTTTCTCCTGCATAAAAACAATATTTTTTAATAAAAAACTATCGAATCTAGACCGAACAGTGCACGCAAAATAGACATTTTGTTCCGTGGCATGGGTTTAAAAAAACAGAGGACACCGTCAGCGCTAGGAATTCGTGTGTTGGCTTTGGCCATGCATGATTTCGTTTTGTCTGCAAGCTTAGCCGAGAGGAGAAAAAAAAATACTACACCTTGTTCAGGGGCAGGAGCTGTGCAATTTGCATTCGCTGTTCATGCTGCCCGACGGCAACGTGCAATGACGGCGACGTCCCGGCGAGGTTCGCTGCGTGTGCTCGTCGCGGCATTGATGTGGGTCTCTGGACGCCGGCCTCTTGATGGCAGACGGGTATTGCAGTTGGGTGGGTGTCATCATTCTAAGCGGCTTGCCTTCAATGGAGTATGTTTTGGATGGATGGAAAATACGCATGCATGATGGTGATGGCATGACACTATTTAACCCCCTGTGTGATGGGAATGCAGTAACTAAACTGGGATTTTGTGTTTGGAGAAAGATTAGTTTTGCTGAATTGGTAGGGGAACAGTGCCTAACTGGAGAGAGAGAGGAGTCGGGGTAGGAATGTACAAGGTGTACCAGGGGACAGTACGTTTGGTGTTCTCCCATTGCACATGGGATTTCCGTCCATTTTGCCCGTGCATGCACCGTGAGCACTGCAGCCAGGTAACATGCCGGGGTGCTCGAATAGTCAAGCTCACGCCCTGAAATGAAGGCACGCATGTTCCATCTCCCACCAAGAAAATGCCTAATCCCGCCCCCAAAAACAAATTCCTAATTCAGCCCATGCACTTGAACAACACTACTACTCCCTCTATCTTATTAGTACAACTGTATTAGTAGTACTGAAGTCTAAAAAAAAACTCTACGTCACCGTCGATGGAAAAAAATAACTCTATGCATGACATGAGTACTCCACATGACCATGATGTTCTACGAGACCATACCATGTGTGGTCAATTCGCAGTCTCACTCTCACGTCTAGTAGAACAAGACGAGTACTAATACAAAGCTGGAAGTACGTACGCATGTGAGAAAGTTGGGAGGAGAAGGCTAGAAAGTGTACGCCGTTGCTGCCGATCTGTCGTCCACCGGTCTTGAAAAAGAAGCTCGGATACGCGAGCCTTTTTTGCTCGCCCAATGCGGCCAAATCCGCGGAGGCCGGGGCAATGCACAAACACGCCCAAAATTCACCGTGGCGACCCGCTGTTCGCCGAGTCTTTTTCCTGCTCCTGTTCCGATCGAGATGTGTGCCTGCGCCCAACTGCGTCGCACGCATTGGCCGGCGACGCGAACCCGTGCGCGCGCGCGCGCGCGCGAGAGCACGGGCTCTAGATGGGCGCGCCGTTTGCTTCAAAGTACTCCCTCCGTCTCAAAATATAGCTACCAGAAGCAATTCAAATTTTGTCTCAAAATACAACTACCGTAAGCAAAAAGAGACACACAAATTTCCGAATTACCCTTATTAATGTACTACCAACCAACTCCACTTGGTTTCGGAGGATATTTTTGACTTTATACCTAACCCTTAATCTCTAAAAATCCTTCTAGTAGTTGTATTTTGAGACGGAGGTAGTAGCGGGAAAAAATGACAAAAAAACTGGTGCACGCATCTAAAAGCCGTACCGTCCCGAGGCGAGACCGCAACGCGACAAGACCACATCGCATCCGTCGTCTCGTGCTAGTAGTACGCCCCACCCGCCCGACTCGCGCTCTCGGAATCTTGATTAAAAGAGGAGGGGACGGACCCCACGGCAAATCTAATCGCTGTCTAGTTGTTAACTTTGAGTATAATCCTCAGTGGCGAACGTCTAATCTCGTGTGGGACCCCGGCCTAAACAAATGCTACTAGTTGTACTAGTACTAGGGATGGTTATCGGTCTCCACATGTTAGAGAACCTAACTTAATACTCCCTCTGTCCCAGTATGCTGGTTGTTTTAGCTCGAGGTGAAAATTACTAAGTTGCTCCAAATTATTACTAGTCTTAGTTGTAGGTGGTCATTTCAATAAGAGAATTAGACGGTTTTCTCATCTGGCGGTTTTTAAAAATAACATGTCGCTAAAAGATTAATGAATGAAACCGATATTCTAATGCCAAGTTTTATAAGTTGTGCATACTATTTATTTAATTACAAGATATGTGATTGGATATGGTCAAATGAAATGAAACTCTCGTCTTCAATGTCAATTTTATCAGGTTTTATGATTTTAAAAAAGTGCATATATAATTTTATTCTTATAAATCTCCTTTCATCTCTCTATTTATAATTGTATTGTTATATCATCATATACATGTGTCATATAATTTTTAGCCTTAACAGAAATGGCATCAGCTTCACAAGCCACACGAGGAATATTTAAACATAGAATTAAGTAGTGATACTTATGCAAGCGGTACTAGTACTACTACACTGCCAAAACGTCAAGTAATTCGGGTCTAATGTTAGGAGGTAAAACGTCAAGCAATCTGGGACGGAGGGAGTACTACTCCACTTTACTAGTACACGTATAGTACTCTAGTACGTAGGACTAGAGTAAGGAGTAGTAGATGCTGATGATGCCACTGTGCCACACTCCCTGTTGTTTGGTCGGTCACACGGGAGATCTCAGTCAGTATAATCAAGAGACATACTGTAGTTCTAAAACTGCATTATATCAGTATAGCACGAGGTTTTGATTAATTTTTCAGCTAGACAGTTTTAATCACCGACGCATTTGGCTCCCCCGAGTGCAGGGCACCGCGGCACGCACCCACACCTCCCTGGTGCCCGGCGTCTCGTCGCACCGGCGCCCACCGCGCGCACCCGCGCCACGCTGCTTGCTGCGTGCGCGCGCTCTCGTGAGTGCTGGTCCAGCTGCGTGCTCGCGCAGGCGCGGTGACACGCCGCGCCTGGCAACGTAGCAGCAGCTGCGCTGCGAGACTACTGCGAGGCGCTCTCCCTTTGACGACCAAATAATGCTGTCGCTTTTGCTTTCTTCCTCCTGTGCCGCGCCGCGCAGCGCTGCGCTTTGCCCCCACTACCACGCCCGCCGTGCCGGCCAGTTGGTGGCATACGTGCGCGCGCGCACACACAGGCACAGCAATGGCATATTGTCATGCACGTACTCAGCGTCTCTCGCTTCACTTCGGACTCCGGCTCGTTGTGTCTCCTCCTGTTTCGGCAAAAAGAAAGAACAGCGAGGAACTACTGCGTGAGGCACAGTGCGTGATAGGCATGGGCACGCGGTGGCTAACCTGTAAACTCATTAGGCCTTGGCCAATGAAAGCTACAGCCACAAGAAAAAGGGATGCCACTTAGGATGAAACCACACCTATAATATTTTTCATCTAATGCAAGTCACGGTCATATGGTATTTTTTTTTTCAGTCCCGGTCAATATGTTACTTTTCTATTTAAATCCTCATTATTTTTTCATTCACATGTAAATCCAACATTTTACGGATAGGCTTTTAAAATTAGAAACATATATAATAGCCCACCCCTCCCTCTCCCTTACTTCTCTCGTCTCCTCTTCCATCTCCCTCCCGCGGTGTCGCAACCACTCCCTCCCTCGGCGTGGCCACTCCCCTCTCCAACGGCGCCGTCACTTCCCTCCTTGGCACAACCTCTTCCTTACCCAATGGCATCGCCACTCCCGTCTCTTTTCGGCGGCGGCGCCAAGAAGAAGATAAGCTCAAGCTCCCTTCTCCCTTCCCTGGAGCGGATCAACATGGGGGTGACGGATCGAGCGGCGGAGGTGCGGATCGATGCAGGGGTGACGGATTGAGGCGACGGAGGTGCGGATCGACGCGAGGGCGGCGAAGGTGTGGATCAAGGTGACCAGAGGTGCGGATCGACACACGGGCTTCCCGGTAGGCCCTCTTTTCCCCCGTCCACCCCTCGTCATCTTCTTCCCCGGCGTGGGAGTTACTTGGTCGCAACAGCGCGGGGCGACGGCTCGGTGCAAGGCACGACGGCTCGAGGTAAGGCTTCCCCCCAACGTGGTTTCTCGCCCTTTCCTCGCCACAGCTTTGACGAAACTACGCAACGCTCTATTGGGGTCACTCAACTCTACTGGGGTGTGGTCTCGTCTGAGTTGTCACAAATATTTCCCTCGGCGGGGTGAGACCACGTCCAGCGTGGAGCGTTGACCATGGCCTTAGGGCATTCACAGTGCTGTTGACGCCAAATCCGTACCGCCGCTGTGGTGCCAAAAGATGTGTTGACATCAAACACACGCTAGCCTGGGAGATCTGCTTAGCTCCAGTGCAGGTCCTAAAATTGATGAAGTGCGGGCGTGCCAGTCAGTTTAATGCAGCCACTGACAAGATATACAAAACAGCAGAACATAAAGCATATCGACCGATAAGCCGATAAACGAGACAGTCGATCTGTTGATAGCCAATTGGCTGATAAGCCGATAGAGTGATTCCAGCCGATGCCAATGTGTTGACGCCAAATTCGTAGCGCCGCAAGATGTGTTGACTCGAACCACACGCTAGCCTGGGAGATCTACTTAGCTCCAGTATAGGTCCTAAAATCATTGAAGCCGATAATGCTGTTGTGGCTCTTCATGTTGATATGTTTGCCCCCCGAGCCAATATTGTTGTTGCCTATGATGTTAAAATCGCTCATCAATTATCTTGGGAACTATTTCCTCGATCAAACCACGTAATGTACTTGTCAAAACTCCAAATTGATCGAACACAGCACGATGAACGGTTTTATCAACAATCTCTCGAAGTGTATTGTCGTACATCGGCTCGGTAGATTGTTCCCTATCTTCATTCATCAGCTTGAGAGATTGCTCTTCCTCGGCCTTGACTTCTTTATCAGACATCGTGGGTTTCACAATCCATGTAAACAATCGTGAGGTCCCACTGAGCGTGTCAAAAATGTGTTGACGCCAAAGACATTGTGGGTTCCACAAGCCGTGTAAACAATCGTGAGGTCCCACCGAGCGTGTCAAAAATTTGTTGACGCCAAATTCGTACAACCGCAATATGTGTTAACGTCGAACCACACGATGCCCTGGGAGATCTGCTTATCTCTAGTGGAGGTTCTAAAATAATTGAAGCACGGACGTGCCAGTCAGTTTGATCCTGCCACTAACAAGATATGCAAAACAGCAGAGCATAAATCATATCGGCCGATAGACCGATAATCAAAACAGCCGATCTGTTGACAACCAATTGTGTGATTCCAGCCGATGCCGATGTCCAGATAACTCGTCGGCTGAAACCCCGACGAAACCTTTATTGGTAGCCATTAGGCAGGCTAGAGATTACGATTCTAATCACGACTTAGTATGTCAAACTGAATTGATGTAGCACTAAGTATGAAAAGAAACACAATATCTAGACAATCAAGCCCTTGACTAATTTTCAGTGTGGTGGACGTCTAAACTAATCTAATCTAGTAAACAGTTTAGCCGGTATCGAGACCCTAAGACGAGAGACAGCCGATAGAGCTAAATTGAGATACTAGGACTAGATTAATAGACATATGATAAGACTAGCTAACCATCCGGTGAAACATTAGCATGAACATATCGGTCTAACAAGACTTAGATTATCGATAACAATCTAGTAGGTCGGACCTAACCGATGCAACACGAGATTATATATGATAATCTAATACTCGATGAGTCGATAGATTTGTCTAATGTAATGGATATAACAAATCTACCTAAAGCGACATTACGTTTATAGAAACTTTACTTGATCGAATATCAAACCTAACCGAGAAAGTCCTAACTAAGCCGATGTATCTATGAATGGTAATGAAATTAAAGATAGATACGATATACTTGGGCCGACGGGATCTTGGACTTACCCCTTCGTCGGAGATCGAAGCCGATGCAGCCCCATGTTGGGTGCCAAGTTTCGCCGGATGATGAACAAAGTAGCCAAAAGCAAAAAGGTGATGATGCACCAAGTTGTATTGATCATGAGAATAGATTACATGAACCCCGAGCTTACATATTTATACCTATGGGCTAACAGAGATCCTAACAGATTATAAATCTAAACTTTTCTAAAGATAAAAGGAAACAAACCTAGTCCTTATTGGATGCTAACACACTTTCCTAAAGATAAAATAGAAAGCTAACAAACTCTTTCTAATTAATAGATACAAGCCCGCATCTTTCCTAAACTCGGTGTCTTCTGGATAAGATCTTTCCAAACCGAATCCAACAAGAATCTGACTGCTGGAGATATTGATAATAGAAAACTCTCATCAGCTAACACAAAAACTCTTAGCCGATTCTAGCTTTGAAATGATATGAACACTCAGCCGATGAGGATTTCGGGGCTTACCAAATTCTGGCGTTAACAAGATGTCAACCGATGCAGTTAGAGTTTTGAATAATCAGCTATATTTCCGATGTAGATCCCAACACTTGTGTAAAAAATGATATAAAGACAATCGAATGATGATAATGTATCAGATAATAAACCAATCGGCAAACAATGATATGATAGAATAAATACTGATCCGATGGTTAAAGCGTACATCGGCTGGAGGTCCGATGTCATTAAATCCGACAGATAAGTAATGATCGATGAATACTCTATTGTCATCGGCTAAAAACCAATTCGTACGCAATCCTTACAAGCCGATGCAACATCCATGAAAATTAGGCTTACTCGATCGACTTAAGACGAAGATTATACGCATTCATAGCATAGCCGATGTGATATCCAGATAACTCATCGGCTGAAACCCCGATCAAACCTTATTGGGAGCCAACAGGCAGGCTAGAGATTATGGTTCTAATCACGACTTAGTAGGTCAAGTTGAACTGATGCAACATTAAGTATGAAAAGAAACGTAATATCTAGACAATCAAGCCCTTGACTGATTTTCAGGGTGATGGATGCCTAAGCTAGTCTAATCTAATATAACGATTTAACCGGTATCGGCATAAACCCTAAAACGAGAGACAGCCGATAGAGCCAAATCGAGATACTAGGACTAGATTCAACACAGACATATGATAAATAATCAGGCAATGATGTTAATCGAATCGAAGCAATCCAAGAGGTCAAATGTACTGATGCAGCCTTGGACGACGCCAATGTAGCCAACACGATTGCCTGAGCTGGCGGGACCTTGGACTTACCCCTTCGTCGGAGATCGAAGCCGATTCAGCCCCGCGTCAAGTGCCAAGTTTCGTCGGATGATAAACTAGAATAGATGAAAAAGGTGGCGATGCGCCGAATTGTATTGATCGTGAGATTGATGATTACATGAACCTAGGGCTTACATATTTATACCCATAGGCTGACAAAGATCCTAACATATTACAATTTAAACTTTTCTAAAAATAAAAGGAAGCAAACCGAGTCCTTATTAGACACTAATATACTTTTCTAAAGATAAAATAGAAAGCTAACAAACTCTTCCTAATTAATAGATACAAGCCGCATCCTTCCTGAACTCGGTCTCTTATGGATAAGATCTTTCCAAACCAAATCTAACAAGAATCCGACTGCTGTAGATATTGATAAAAGAAAACCCTCATCGGCTACTGCAGATCTCTAAGCCGATTCTAGCTTTGAGCCGATATGAATACTGAGCCGATGGGGACACCGGACTTACCAAATTCTGGCGTTAACAAGTGCCTACCAAGCATTCAGTGTAAGCATGACGCATTGGAGATTCGCTACCACGTTTGCCTCTCGTGCTACCCACCTGAAGCCCGTGCATCCAAAGAGAGACACCCGTTCTTCGGTTAACTGTTAACACCAAAATTTGGTATGGTTGTTTCGTGAATTTGGTTAAGAAAAGAAGTCGATCAACCGATGTAAGTTTATCTCGAAGAGACCAAGTTCAAGAAGGAATCGTGAAGACCACGACATGATAGTTTAATTCTACGTATTAATTAGACATGATTTAGTATTTTTTATCTTTAGTAAGTTTTATCTAGTGTCCAATCAAGACTTGTATCTCTCCTTATATCTTTAGAAAACGTATGTCGTGTTCGACCAGGACTTGTATCAACCCAGGAATATAAATAAGTACACCTGAAGTCCTATTATGACATCTCTACATATCAATATAATTACTTTAGTGCATCGTCACCTTTTACTCCGACGTGTTCTTAGTTTCAAGCAGGGATACATCGGTTAAGTTTGATCTTCGATGAGGAAGTAAGTTCTGTCAACTTCGCTTGTATCGGTGTGGCTACAACTTACTCGATTAAGTCCGATATTCTATTCGGGTTGACACAAGCGTTGCATATCTGATATATATTAATTCTATTTTTAATTGCACTGCTTATTAGAGTCATATTGGCTTAGTTAGGACTTTCTCGGTTAGTCTGATATTTTGACTAAGTTGATGTTTCTCTATTTCATACCACAATTTTAGATAGATTGATATATCCATCAAGTTTGTATATATCTATCGGCTAAATAGGTTAAACTTATTGTCTGCAATCTAATACTATCTCTGTTAGGATCGATCTATCATATTGCTATTAATAAGTTTATTTCTACTAAGCCGATAGGTTTTTATGCAATGTTCCATCGGAGTTCTAGCCGATGAGTTATCTTGTTATGATTTATAAGTGTTGTATCGGCTCGCATTCAAATTCACATATTCACTAGTTAAAGCTCTCTTTATCAACTTCGATCTTATACTGGTTTGGTTCGGTCCAATCTATTAAGATTGTTTTTATAAAGAACGGTTTATTGATGATTATACCTATTTTGGTCCTAGCCGATGATAGCATGAATATCATTGTTTATCTGACTATTTGAATCTACATCGAATATATAGCCGATTGATCAAGAACCCTATCGACATCAGCTTCCTAAGTTAATGATCGGTTCTCTAAGTTGATGATCAACTTTCTAAGTTGATGATCAGCTCCCTAAGTTGATGATCGCCTTCCTAAGTTGATCATCGGCTACCATCTTGTTAGTTGCAGGATCAAACTAATTGGCACATCCTAAACCCAATTTGATAGAACTTGCACTGGTGTTGACGGTAAATTTGGCAAGATACTCAGAGTCGAAGAACAGACCGAGGCGGATTTGGTGGGAGAAAGAGTTGTTGCCTAATTTAATCGCGCATCGGTTGAAGGGCTATATCGACCGATACGGAGTCGGAGTCGGCTAGCCGATATGGACAAGGCAGCCGATACAATTGGTTTCAGGTTCAAGTTGGGCTTGGGTTGAGGATTCGAAAGTGTTGTTAAACAAGGATAGAGTCCATTACAGATAATTGTATATATTAATTAGGGGTATTATTGAGTCGTATTCGTTGGAGATATTTTTGCAGAAGCCTGTTTAAGGGACTTGTAATTTAGGAGATATTCATTGGAGATATTTTTGTATGTTTTCATAATTTAGGAGTTTGAGTCGTGTCCAGCATAGACAAGTTTGCATATGTGGGTATAAATAGATGCCAGGGCCTTGTAAGAAAAACAACAACAGTTCAATACACACTTTCGACGCAGCGCCACCCAAGTTTTTTAGGTTTTCATCTCGACGAGTTCTCATTTCGAGTTGGGCTCCATCGACTTCGATCTCCGACAAGGAGTAAGGCTTGTCATGACGGTTTGTATCGGCGGATTATTGTTTACATCGTTCGACACTCAAACTTATGCATTTGAATCTTTATCATATATCTTGATTAATCTAAGTCGATAGCTCTATTTACTTGTATCGGCTAAGTCTTCTTTAGGGTTTTGCTGGTATCGATTAAACCGTTTTGTCGATCTAGATTAGCTAAGGTATCCACCACCCTCAAAATCAGTCAAAGGCTTGATTATTTAGACTTTATGTTTCTGTTTATAATTAGTGTTGTATTAATTAAGTTTGACCTACTAAGTTAGAATCATAAAAGCTAACATGCCTTGGATTGCCATAAGGGTAGTATCAGGGCTAAAGCCGATCTTACCTGGTATAACTGTTTTGCTTTAAGTCATATGCTTTATTTTGCTCAATTGGTTATATCTATTGTCGGTGATATGCGCCCGGAGGTATAACAAGGAGGCGGTATCTGAAGAAGGAAGACGCCTTCATTTACCAGGGCGCCCCAAAGACATGCCCAGAACGCCTCATGCGGGTCCGGGCCACGGGCGGTCACGTGGCCATCCCAAAGGGACTTGGCTCGGGGCTGCCCGGAGGCCGCCGCTTCTCCCAGATGGCGTGGTCCGGATCACCCGACCCCCGTCCATCACCCCGCACCTCTCCGAGAGAGGAGCGAGTTCAACTACCAACTGCCAACCGCCACATTTAATGCCTAGAGAGAGGCCAGACGCCTGCCCCGTCGCATTTATTGCGATGTGAGGCACGCCTGTGAGCCACTTATCATCACCCCTTTTTGCCCGTCACGAGGGAGAGGGGGTATAAAGTCTTTGACGGCGACCGCGGTATGGCCGCACGGTCATTCCATGCACGCCTCCCCCCACGCCCCGTTCAGTCATATTAAATGCGCTGGGCGGCCACGTGGGAGAGATAATACGGGCGATAGGGATGTCACGTCCACCCCTCCCCAGGCGGAGGCCACTGATCGGTGGGCCCCACTGGAGTAGGTAGGTAGACCCCTCCTCACGTCAACAGCATGGCGGCCACGACGTTCGTTTTCTCCACCAACTCCCACAACATGGCAACAGGAGCAGGAGTAAGGGTAGCTTCCTTGACAAGACATAACTAGAGCCGCCCCATCACGTGGAGCGGAGTAGAGAAAGCTAGGATTATTGTGGTGTCCCCTTGCACTATAAAAGGAGGCACAAGTCCATGATAGGGGGGTTCCGCCATTTTTGGAGTTAGGTTCCCTAATTTGGTCTTTTACTCAGCCTCTTCAACCTTAAGCTTTAAGCATTCCACCTCAGTCATCAGCTTCAGCTTTCCTAGGGAAGAACAACCACACCAATTCCTGTAACTCATTCTCCACATAGTACAAAAACAGGAGTAGGGTATTACGTCTCCCGACGGCCCGAACCTGTATAACTTCTTCCGTGTCTTTGATTTCGATTTGATCCCACTTTCTTATTTCCTCTCTACCTCATCTTGAGTTCGAACCCTGATTCACCGCTCCCCTGTGCCGAATCAAAAAGGGGTCCCCCGGGTCCCCGCGTGTCGATCACACGCATCGACATCTATCATCTTATTTAAATTTATTAATCCTTTAAATCCACTGAGCTTGTTATTTGCCTCACACTATCTCGGTTAGGTCTGATCTATTGAGGTTACTTGTTTAACAGATTTAATCAAGGTTGATAATATTATATAAGGCTATATCAGAGTGTTAGCCGATATATTATCTAATCACCGGATCTCTTTCATCGGCTATGGTCTAAGTCCATATAATTGTTAATTTGTTTAATCTTGATTATAAACAATTAATACTGTCTCGGTTAAGTTCAATCTATCGTAATTGCTTGTATCTAACATAAAGATTAAATTAGTAATTACATGTTATTTGAATATACAGTCGATCATGATTGCTTTGGGTCTAGTATTCAATATCTGTCCATTGGCTAGTTATTTAGATTTTGTAATTGTGTAATAATCGACTTTAATAATCTCAAATTTATGCTGCATTGATTATGTTTGACCTATATGATTGATTTGTTAAGGAAAAGTTGTTTATGTTTGCATCTGATTTAAATCTAGTTCATGAGAAATATCTTCTACCTTATAGACGATCCACGACCACATCGGCTAGGTCACCACGATACGTCATCGGTATATCAGTTGATCGGCTATCATCTTCTAACGTTTACCATGTCTTGTTAGTCGCAGGATCAAACCAACTGGCACGGTCACGTTCCTTTCACCAGCGTTTGTTGGACCTGCACTAGAGCTAAGCAGAACTCCGAGGTCGCCATGTTTTCGCGTCAACAATTGGAGCTAAGCAGATCTCCCAGGTCTCTGTGTGTTACGTCAGGTCAACACCGACATTGTCAGAAAAAAGCAAGAGACTTGGGAAGCGGGTACGGCAGTTACTCCTCTCCTCCAACTTGTCCGCCACCGTCAGCAGGAGGAGAACAACGAGGCCACCGCGAGGCCGTCACCGTCGATCGAGCTCCCGACCTACGTCTCCTTGAGAGGGAACCAACAGTGGCATCAACTAGGGACTTGGGGAGGCCGCCGCCGCCTAGGCGCATCTCCGCCGGATCCACCGCTTGGGCTCGGGGAGGTCGCCACCGCCGCGTGGGCTCGGGGAAGCTCCCATTGCCGCCGCTACGTGGGCTCGGGGTAGTCGAAGGAGGAGATTGGAGAGGGGAGAGGAGTGGAGGCGCCGACGCTGCCAGATCCACGCCTAGCTCGTCGGTCGTGGCCACCATGGGGCACATAGGCGGTGGTGGCTGGAGTGGGAGAAGGAGGGACGAGCGTCGACTCGATCGCGCGCGCGCCGTGCCACCGAGGAGGTCCTCAACCGCCACTGCGTGGGCTCGGTGTAGCCGAAGGAGGAGGCGGGAAGGAGGAGAGAATAATGAAAAGAGAGAGGAGGAGAGGGTTTTATATTTGTTTAGATTTTAGGGTGTTTAGGTAAATTTTGGACCTCCACACAAATTAAAAAAATATGAGAACTAAAGCACAAAGTATAAGGGGCTAAATTATAAAATTAAAGTCACTACTAGAGCCACTTACGCTGTGAAAAATCAAGATTTTGAACCCATAACCTTAACCTACGTGACACTCTGAGGCTCCTTATGTGAGTGAGACGCACTGTGAATAGCCTTATAGGGCTTGTTTGAAAGAGTTTGTAACCGTTGCAGCTTTTTACAGAATCTTCATCTCCTTCAAATGTTTTAAATTACCATTTAGATTCTAATCTAAAAATATGTGGTTGTATAATAAAAATAAACTAAAAGGTAGAAGAAGGTCTTCAAACTAGATCACGATCATCATCATAGTATTAGTAGGAGTGATGCGACCTGTTGTACCGAGTGGCAGTGGGGAAACCGGTCGTTGTTACGTGACCTAACAAGTGTGTGTGGCCGTGGCTCACCACCTCGCAGGGAGCGGCCCCTCACCTACTTCTGCAACTCCCCCCAACTTTTTTTCAGTTAGTATTTCTTCTTCTATCTAAACACATGCAACTCAAGTTCTAATTTTCTTCTACTAGTTCTAAGAAGAAATGTTGTTTTTTTCCTCTCTCTTTGAAACTTTTTGGGGTAAAAAACAGAACTCGTGCGGAAACAGCAGGGATTTGGAAAGTAGTGGCACTCATCAATGCCACCATTGCTGAGGAATTCGGCCACGATTGGTTCGTTTCCTGTTATGTCGGGGCAGGTAGGCCATTCTCATCAGCTTTGTTGCATGGCACATCGGAGTGATGATCATAATCCAATCTTCAGCCAAACCGGAATGTTGGGGTGAACAAACATTCGATCTAGTGATGAAAATTATGTTCCGGTAAAGCTCAAAAAGGTCGCTCCTTTGGACCAAACTTCGATCTGAAGGAAGTGTTTTAGATCCAGCTTCTGTGCTTGTTTTCTGTATCCAAGCGTTGCCCATACGTAACAAAGAAAAAGTGAAGGGATATACTAATATAGAAGTACACGAAATTAGCCTGAGCTCACATGTTTATCATTTTCGTTCAGAAAATATATAATCATCAATAAGTACACGAAATGAATTCACAATGTAAAAAATAAACCCACTCCAAATGTTTTGGCTATGTGTGTAACGAATTTCGTGTTTAGAATTTTGAGTATGGATATCTTTTACAACATTTTGATCGGATAACATATGCGAACAATAATTGAATTATGTATTTTCAAGACGGTATTGTTGTCAAGAATAACATGTTTTAGTTACCGGATAAAGCATGCTAAAAATCATGATCTAAAATTGATCTTAAAGCATTGTACATATACTTTAAAAAAGTTATTGATTAAAATGGTTGGAGTTACAAAGTTGAAATAAAACCATCCAGAGGTTCCCAAGTCATTCCGAGTCTTAATTAGATACCTTTTAATTTCAAGTGTTGCCCATACATAACAAAAGGTGAACAGCTAGAATATAGAAGTGGTTTTATAGGATAAGATCCAAGCAAAATTCATATTTCTGAAAATATCAGCCTAAGCTCACATGTCTACCGTTTTAATTAAGAAAATACAAATTCAATAGTATAAGAAATGAATCCACGGTGTAAAAAAACAATTCATGCAAAAAAACGCATAATTGTTTGGCTATACATGTTATAGAGTGTTTACATCTTAAGGCAAAGCGCATGAATATCTTTTAGAGATATGCTAAACAATGGCATCCTGTCCCCACCATCCGCACACAATATCGTCTCGTCTGCTTCTCACTTGCACGCTACGCGTGATAGAACACTCTCGTAGCGAGAGACCTGCACAACCCACGCCATTGCTACTTCCCGTGTGCGTTCCTCCGCTTCCAATCCAACTTGCCACAATCATCCTCACGAGGTTTCCCAACGATCATAACCCAGCAAATCACCTCCTCCTCTTGGGCGTCCGCGCTACCAACGTTGGTGTTGCTACTGTCGACTGTTGAATCTGCGCAAGATCGACATTCCTTTTAATGTGAGCACTTGAATAGCACCTCCTTTCTCGCTGTATAGCTCAATCTACAGATATTAATATTTATTTTTTCGATCTATGATGTGGTGTTTGTGATTTGTTTGTGGATGATTTGATTAGGTTGTGCTCCTATACCTGTTATAATATTTGGATTGGATTATATATATATATATATACTAAATTATGTATTTTCAAGAGGTTGTTGTGGTTTAAAATAACGTGTTTTTATGACCAGATAAAACATATGCTAAAAATCCTGGTTTAAAATTGACCTTAAAGTATTCTACTGTTGTCGATTAAACATGAGCATCGCTACACGTATCAAATTTTTTATTAAATTTTACTAACAACCATCTCAACGTTAAATTTAGATAGACGAAAATTATAAAAAAGTAGATACACTCATCAATGTCAGTAAAAATTTAGTAAAAAATATTAACACATAGAGCAATGTCCCGTGCTTTCTAATATAGTAGTATTATATTAGACCTGAACCTTTCATTATTATTATTATATTTATATTTTTTAAGTTAATATATGGTCTCATTATGCTGGCATCGTTCATATTGCATAAAAACATTAAAAAAGTTTCAGTCACTGCTTAAATAAATGATGATTATATCGCTTCACACTTAAATAATATCCTTTCATGTTTTAAATACTATAGATTAATATAAATACATCTGAACTCTTTACTCTTTGATTAAACAAGATCAACAATTTAGATTGATTTCTACTACCAATAAAAAGCATCCTACCAACAACATTTTCTATTAAACACGGCAGTAGGAGGTTACAAATTGCAATAAAAACCATCCAAAGGTTTTCAAGTAATTTAAAGCGTTAATTAGACAGCCTTAATGATCCAAGTATGCTTTTAGACTTTTGCATGGGTCTTAAGAGCATTAATGGAAGGGGATATCAAAACGGCCGTGAGATACTAGTATCTGGAGAAAATCCTGGTCCACCTCATCCACCCGAAAGCAACGTGCCACATTTCTATGCAGAAAGGCCATTTCTTCAGCCCCATTTCATCTCCTCTCCTCTCTGTTCAACAGGAGAAGAGTACGGTGCGGCAACAGCTCGTACGTATACCTCCAGTTGTATACTGTATACATCGCGAATTGAATAAAAATACACATAGATAGAGAGGCAATACTAGTACTACCATCCCTCCAGTTGCCCACCAGAAAGGAGCAAACAGAGAGGCAGAACGCAAGCTGCAGAGTTGAGAGAGAGAGAGAGAGAGAGAGAGGCAGTGGCAGAGGAAGGGAAAGAAAGCTCAAATCTCGCCTCTGCTCCTGTCTCCAGGAAATCTTGATGCTTGCACATAAATGTAAGCCCCCTACTCTGTTACCAGAAATCTTGATGCTTCGGTTCTTTGTTCGGTTTGTTGGATCTGCGTTAGCGAAGTGGTGGTATTAAGGTAGGTGATTTGGAGCTTGGCTTTGTTTGTGCCTGTTCTTGTTTCTGAGGAGGTAGGATTCTTGCTGCCATGTCAGGTTCGATCGTTTCTTTTTTACCTGAGAGTAGTTACTAGGATGGTGGAGTAAATGAGATGCTTCATGCCGCTTCTCTGGGTGGAATTTATTGCGACGCTTTTAGTATCCAATGCAGGTTCTTGCTCTGGTTCTGGAAGCTGTAATTTTTTTCTTTCGGTTTGGCTCCGAGATTTGTTCCTCTGCTCCCCTTGTTTCTTGCTCGGATCTGTGGCGCGGGGTTTTCTCCTCCCTGCAGCTACAAATGCGCGTTTTCTGTTTCTCGTTCGTTGTAAGTAACTAATCCTCGGAGATTTCTCCCGTAGAGGCGATTCAAGATTGGACATTTGGAACGCGAGCTCTGAGCTATCCAAGAACCCGAGACTTTGGTGGAGAAGATGTCAGGTAAAAGAACGAATTCTTGGCTGCAATGGTTGCGTATCCTTTCCTGCGATGTTTTGTTCGTTATTGATGGAATGTGGAAGGCGCCGCTCTGTGCAGTGAGCCATGCGGAGGACATCGAGATATCGCTGTGCGACGGCAACTCGGAGGACGAGCGGCGGCGGCGGAGGATCGGGTCTAATCTGCGCCGGAAGGCCATCCACGCGATCAAGAAACGCGGCCGGCGGCGCGTCGACTGCCGCTTCCCGCCGGCCATCTCCATCGAGGACGTCCGCGACGCCGAGGAGGAGCGCGCCGTCGCCGCCTTCCACGACCGCCTCGCCGCGCACGGCCTCCTCGCCGACAAGCATGACGACTATCACATGATGCTGAGGTCTCGCCAAGAACCTGTTTTTTCATGTGTCTTTGATTCTTTTGGACAGCGTTTCGGAATGAAGGGATCTAGAACTTGTGGTTATGTTTGATACAGGTTCTTGAAGGCCAGGAAGTTTGATATCGACAAGGCAATGCAGATGTGGGCAGATATGCTGAAATGGAGGGAAGAGTTCGGAGCCGACACAATCCTTCAGGTGATCACACTTCAACCTTTTAAGGCATTGTTGATTAGTGTAGTTTTCATTCGATTCATCTTGGGACAATGCCTGGTATGATATGAGTTCTGTGTGGTCAGGATTTTGATTTTCATGAACTGGATGAAGTGCTGCGCTACTACCCTCAGGGCTATCACGGTGTCGACCGGGAGGGCCGCCCGGTGTACATCGAGAGGCTCGGGAAGGTCGACCCGAACAAGCTCATGCAGATCACCTCGGTGGACCGCTACATCAAGTACCATGTTCAGGAGTTTGAGAGGGCCTTCAGGGAGAGATTTCCTGCCTGCACATTGGCAGCCAAGAGGCACATTGATTCCACCACCACCATCTTAGATGTTCAGGGGGTGGTATGTGGACGATTCTTCTTGTACTATGCCTGCAGATCTTGTGTTGCTTGTGTGTCTTTTGTTGATTGTTGTTTGTTCAACTCGTTTGTTCCATGCAGGGATTTAAGAATTTCTCCAAGACTGCGAGGGAGCTTGTGCACCGAATGCAGAAGATAGACAGTGACTATTACCCTGAGGTAACTTCTAATTGCACTTTGTAACGGGTTCGTTGCTGCTAGTATTTTGATGTGAAGAAGCTCATTTTAACTTATAAATGCAGACACTACATCAAATGTTTGTCGTGAACGCGGGCAGCGGTTTCAAGTTGATCTGGAATAGCGTGAAGGGCTTTCTGGACCCAAAAACTTCGTCCAAGATTCATGTAAGCTCCATGAGTATGAGTATTTTTAAAATACATCATGAGACCAACAATAACCTTTTTTACCTGCTTTTATGTTAGGTTCTTGGTTCGAATTACCAGTCTAGACTTCTTGAAGTAATTGGTTCCAGGTTGGTTAAGTTCACGAGAAGGTTTCCTAAAAAAAGTTCATCAGAAGGACCTTTGTCTGAATTCTTGACATTTCACATCTGTTTGTATCTGTAGACTCTACAACATTTTGACAGTAGTTGTGTTTTTCAGTGAGTTACCGGATTTCCTTGGTGGGTCATGCACATGCAGTGACAAGGGAGGTTGCCTTGGGTCGAATAAAGGCCCATGGAATGATCCTTTCATTTTGAAGGTACATTGTTTTGCTGTAACTATTTGGAAGCCAATTTGTCTAAATACAGTTAATATGTTTATATTATATTGTAAAATACATCACTTACACATGCTCCATTTATAGCTGATACACAATTTGGAGGCTGGTTGCGTCAGAGAGATTAAACCTGTTTCTGATGGTGAAGAAAGAAGCAGCTCATCTCTTCGGTTGGAGCAGCTGAAGGCAAGATTCTGAAAATGACATTATCCAAATATCCAGTCAAGCAAATGGCAATACAACGTGCTTATTCTTTTTCTTATCTTCTTCTAAACCTCACAAATAGACATCTGTGCTTTCCAGTGGCAGGGCATGATTAGCGACATATCAAATGCTGAGTCAGGGTCAGACGTTGATGATTTTGGTTCTTTCTTTCAGAAAGGTGTTGACTATGGTTGCCTCACTCCAGTCCATGAGGAAGTAAGTCCAATGATTGTACTGTTCCATTTTAAGCCTAAGCCTAACCCTGCCAGTTTCTTGGTTCTATTCAGTTTTTTGTAGGAGCCTATGCTTAGTCTTGCACAAATAGACATCTGCTCTTTCTCTTGAGTTTGCATGGTACCTTCTATGGGTTGATTTGTTTTCTTCTTCTTATTGTAGGTAAGGGGAACAGATACCTCAACTTACTATAACTGCGATGACCAGACACGGCGGGATATGGCTCCTGAATCTTGTAACGGAGTGCAAGCTGGAATGGTGCAGAATCAACTACCAGATAACAGGCAACCCTCCACAAATCGAAACCCACATGACTCGGGTATCTCCTATATCCTTCAATTTCGCTTCTTTACCTCTATAAGTGCCATCAAAATTTGTAATTGGTTGCTAATACTGCTATCAATTTAGGTGTGAAATTTGAGTATTTGGTTGTCTCTAGTGTAGAACCATAAGAACTGTCTAGTTGACTGAAAAAGAACTCGATTTTTGCATTTCTGGTAGCTCACAGTAATGCTAGATGTCAAGAAGGATGGCTTTGGCGCAAGTGTTTTGATCTGACAGGAAGGAATAAAGTACCATGCATGTGGCATATCTGACACCTGTGTACTGTCCTCACGGACCCATTCATTTAACTTCTGCATTAATATGTATGGTCAATACTCATATGCATTAATATACTAGCAATGGAGTGTGTTCTTGTATGATTGCAAAAGTTGAAAGCATAATGTAAACTTGGTTCATCTCAGAGTGGGTAATGGAAGCATTCTGTTTATGCTAACCTTACTTCCAATTCTAGAAGTTTAATTTCACGGCATGAGCATCTTTGCTCAGTTTATTTGAGTTCATATAATAGATGCAAAATTTTGAGCCTAGCTCCAGTTTAGTATGTCTTGAGTAGCCATTGTAAAAGCTGCTGATGATTTTGATCTGTGTTCTGTTAATGGCAGGAAACAATGTTTATAACATGGATGGTGCAATTGCTCGAAGGGGTTTGGAAAATTTTATCAAAGTTGTTGTCACAACCTTTATCAAGCTACTCTCCTTCCTCCGCCTCTTCATCAACAGACCAGTGAGGAGGCTTGAGAATGTCCATTCTTGTTCCGTGCCTGTCCCAGCTGAAGAAAAGCCAGAGCCTCGGTCTATACGTGATGATGACATGACAATGTGCTTACAACGTCTTGACAGTCTTGAGTCTTTGTGTAACCATCTAGCCTCCAGGCCACCAGAAATTGCCAGAGAGAAAGAGCATATGTTACTGAACTCTTTTGAGCGGATCAAATGCATTGAGGCTGACCTGGAGAGGACCAAAAGAGTAAGCTCTTGTGCTGTGGTACCTTTTTACACAAATGCACTGTTCTACATAGATAAAATAGATCATCATAATTTATGAGTTTTGCCTTTCTGTATATAACTTGTCTTAGAAATAGACGTAGCGACCGATCATCCATTTTCTCATCTCTATTCATTTTAGCTTTATTACCAACTCTATTGATTTTCCATAGAAACTATGATGAGTTCCCAGTACTTGACAATCGACACATGAATGATTTACATTCTACTCTTTCTGCAGTCTGCTGAAAGACTCTTCATGTATGCATTCAGTTCTAACACGTTGCAAATTCCATGTCAGGTGCTCCATGCAACGGTGGTGAAGCAAAAAGCGTTGGTGGAGACTCTGGAAGCTGTACAGGAGTCATCGAGAGTTAGAGTACGTTGATTGTGACCTTGCTGATTGAATCAACTAAGTTCATGATTTCTGAACCATTCTGGATGGAGGAGCCGACATTGATATGCTGAACTGAACTAATACCTAGCTGCTCTGCTTGTGCAGAAGAGATTGTTTTGTTCATAGAATACCAACACCAAGTCAAGAACCATGCCGACATTTAACCTCGTCGCATGAAGAGCTCTACCAGTGCCATTTTTGACCTCCCCCGACTTCATCCCGGGCCAGGGAAAAAGCTGAAAGAGAAGAGAAGATAGCTGCTGATTGCCTGCTAAGCTGCTTCCTTTTAGCATCTCACCGTTTTTTTTTGGTAGCGTTGTCTGTACTAGTAAAGCCCAGTCAGTCCCTTCTCTTGTGCCTGGTGAATGCTGTGCCGTGCAAAGTGCTATTTTTATTTTTTTGGGCTAGCCAGCAAGTGATCTCGTCACGGTCTTTTGCATTCAGGGGCAAGAAAAGATGGCAGAACTGTATGTTGATTACTGATGCGTCTCTGCAAGTTTTACAGCTGACCTCTGTTTAGTTGACAAGGGCACAATGGTGATAGCTTACTGCTGAAAATGTCCATGTAAATGCTGATTTTAGTAGTACATTGCTACCTCCTATGAATGATGATGATCGGATAAATACTAGATTATAATCACAATGCAATAGTAGTGCTGTGCTCCGTTTTTCTTCTTCTTTTTTTTGGGTTCTTTTGGTTTGCACGTGGAAGCGTGGTGATTCTGGCACAGTGTTGTGTTTGCCGATGCGGCAGCAGGATGCGATCCGTCGAGGCGTCGACCGTGCTGGTGCTGCGTGGCGTCGGCGTCACGGGGGCCATGGCTTGGCTCCCGGCTTCGGGGAGGGACAGCGCGTGATTCGCAGGGGGGCTCAACAGTGGCACTAGTGTGTGTCGGCTGGTGCAGCGGGGTCAAGAGGCGAACCGTGAGATGGGCTGGGCTCTCCTCTTAAAGCGACGGGCCCTGCAGATGAGATGAGCCTCCGTTGCTGACCTGTGCCACTGCCACTAGGCCTGTTCAAACGTCGGGCCGGGACTGACGGGCCTGGAAAAGCCAGAGAAAAAAATGTAGGCCAGGATCTGGCCCGAACACCCGGCTTTCTCAGGCCAGGCTGGGTTTCTCGGGGTTTTTCATATTTTGGTGGAAAAAGTTCACAATGGATCCTTCATCTAAGAGCACAAATCAAAATATGCCAATTCTGCGACAAACAAGAAACCATTCAATATTTATTTTTTGACTGTTCAGCAGCCTCTGGAATGTGTTGATTTGTGCTCCCAATCTAAAAACCAGTTTTGAACAAGAATCATTTGTTTGGACAATGATTATCCAATTTTGACAAAGATCTGAAACTATTGGTTGTAGTTGGAGTGGCTGGTTTTTTGGGCCATCTGAAAAACCAGGAAAAAGCATGCTTTGAGAAAAATTCCCTAGCGACCCCACTAATCTAGTCTTTTTTGGCTTGCCATTTGATCGAATCTTGGGCTGCTATGCAGAAAATGAAGGCAAAGCAAAGAAGGCTGCTGCTGGGGCCAAGCTCATAAGATAAGACAGGTGACAAGTGATGTGTTTAACTCCAGGTTCGGGTGGAGAACCTGCAAAAGAAGACGGGAGAACTCAAAAAAATGGAAGCCTGAAGTATCGAGTCTTGAAATCATCTAACCTGGCTGGTGCTTACTCTGTTTTGTGATAGATGGTTGAAGCTGTCTCTGCCTTGTCTCGTTGAGCCTATGGCTGTCTTTTGGTGTTAGGTGTGCTAGTTCAGTTGGCTGTAGCTGTACGCGGTTGTCGAAAAAAAAAATACTTCTGTTTTAGGCCTTGTGGGCGTTGTAAGAACCTTGTAGTTTGGCTCATTTTTGTTAATGAAAATGGGGGATGCAAAGCCCTTATAAAAAAATAAAGGTTAAGTTTAGATCATATCTTTCATCTTGCAAAATTAGAGCAAATATAGTCTCAAGGTAGTTTGGACGACAATTTTGACTGACGTGACTCCCCACGTGGCATGTTAACTTGATCTCTATTGACATGTCGTTTACATGACGTTTCCAAGATATAACAATAAGAAAAAAAATAATTGTGGGACTATGTTAATATCAAAATTTATACGGTTCTTAGTGGATTCGGTTAAGGAAAAAAACCAATTGATAGATGCAAATTTATATAGGAGTCATGAAGTCCACGGTAAGACGTTACATATTTTTAGTATATCCTTTTAATAGATAGGACTAGTTAATTTTTTTTCTTGTTAGAAAATCTTATCTCGTGTTCGATTTGGACTTGTAGAAATCCAAGGATATAAATATATATATACCTGGGGTCTTTGTAATCAATCTCCTCGGATCAATACAATTATATTTCGACGTATCGCCACCCTAGTTGTAGTTTCGACGGGTTCTTGTCCTCGAGTGAGACTGCATGGTTAAGTTCGATCTTCGGTAAAGGGATAAGTCTTGTCACCCTGGCAATTGTATCAGCACAGTTAAAACTTTTTTGGGTTTTGCTCGATATTTTGACTAGTCTTTATGGTCGTTGGTTTATCTTGATATACTGGCATTAACTAATTTATTGGCTAAATAGATTATTATTATTATCTTTAATCTTTTATTGTCTCGGTTAGGTCCTATCTATTATATTACTGTTAATAAGTTTAATTCTACTAAGTCGAGTAAGTTTTTATTTAGCGTTCATCGAAATTTTAGCCGATGAGTCATCTTGTTGTAATTTTTGAGTGTTACATCGGCTCATACTCGGAGGCGGACAAACTATATGCAGGTCTGGGCACAATTGATTGAGCAAGACAACATTTTTCAAGATAGGTCATGACCCAGACTTCTCTCCCCTTGAGAAGTTCTATCTCTTGGTCCTTCTTAACGTTGTCGGCTGCTAGCTTCAGTTCTTTCTCATGGTTCGCCAGGACTCACGCTTCGCCTCCTTAAAGAAACTTTCCATATCTAATAAGAATTTTGTCATCATTAGCATTCCTATTTTAAGAACAAGGGAAATAGGTTATAAGTACAATCTTCTTTACTCGTATTATTCATGAAGGAGCGTGAGTTGAGTTTTACGAGAAAACAACTCACTGTCAGTAGTGATGATGATCAAGGCACGATCATAAAAAAATATAATTAAACATAATAATAATTAAACACAAGACCTGAGAATTATACTACATATCATTCTGCATGATCTTCTCGCTGACGGTTGAGTCAACATGTCAACGACAACGCCTATCTGACGTGGCATTAGAGAATCTTAATCCCACATTGGTCGTACATATGTCTTCGTCACCTGTTTTTAGTCCACTGGAACTTTCGCCGCACAGTGCAGTGCGCTACACTAAACTCGGTAAATAATTATTAGATTTAAATTGTCATCACGGTCAGTAGTGTGTCTGTGTGATAACCAGACGAAAATCGTGGTGATGCAGGGTACCACAATTTTTCAACAACGCATACACGCCCCTAATACAAAGTCATTGTCTGTCACTAATTTCCTCACCTAGTCAAGAAAACATCAGTTAGTACAGTTGAGCAGGCAGAAACCTTCTACTGCCTTAATTGGTGTCTTCTCTGCTAAGCATGCTACTAGCTTCCATGCTTTCTCCTTAATTAATAGCGCTCATGTGACTGGAATATTCTATGGTCAGCTAGCAATTGCATGTCTGCTCTCAAGCAATAAATTCGTATCTGCTCTCCAAATTTGGTCCCGTTCGAATTGGACCAAGATAAGGATTTTTCGACACCCCGACAAGCTATTAATATATAATTAATTAAATTTTAATTATTATAAATTAAAAAATAAATCTATTTAATATTTTAAAGTAACTTTATGTAGTTTTTATAAAATATATCGTTTAATAGTTTAAGAAACACAGTTAACAAAAAAAATCGAGGTTGAATCTGCATCAAAACAGGATATAGGTTCTCTTATTTTCTTTTTAAGATTTAGATTTTACCTTAGATTTTCGCTAACATATTTTTTAAACTACTAATTTGTATGTTTTATAAAAACTTTTAATATAAAAGTTACTTTAAATTATCAAATATATCAATTTATTTAATTAAAATTTAATTAATCATATGTTTAATTTTTATCTTTATCAGTTTCAAACACCATCGTAGCTAATATTAGAAAACATATTATTTAGCAAAATTGATAGTGTGAAAACTTATCAAGATTTAGCACTATTATCAAGATTTAGCACTAGCAATATTTTGATATCTTTTAAAAAAAGTTCGTATCGAAACTAATCAATATTTAGCCATAGCAAAATTGATGCCATTTACTATCTTCAGAGGTCAGCTCTCACAGCGATCGAGGCATTGTGTTCGGAGGATACGCAAAGAAAATCATAGAAAATTCCAATTCCTTCGAAATAAACGCTATAACGCACTGGATTCGTAGGACTCAGAGAAAAAAGAATTCATAAGAGTCCTACGCCAAACCTCCAAAATGCACTGATTCCATAGGAACAAAAATATTCACTCTATCCTCTTTAGTCAGCTTATCGAAGGAAAAAAAATACATGTTTCAATCCTTTTGTTTTGTATTATTTATTCTACTTTATTTTTTATATTTACGTGATTCGAAAATTCTGTGAACTGAAGAGGCCCTTAAAGCGTGTTGCAAACCTCAACTAAAATGTGTCCTGCTTCTAGAAACGTTACATGATTTCTTCACACCAGAGAAAATTAAGCAGTGATAGCTGCAGGACAGTAACAGATTAGTACGGGTCAGTAGAAAAGTCTCCATGGTGCCCGAATTTTCAGTGCACAACAGGCATCCCTCACCAAATTAATGTCTATCAAAGAGAAAGATTTTTTCACGAACACGTAAAATGATTACATATTAATATATTTAAAAAAATTTATTTGAATACATAAACACCCTACAACAACCAGACTGACTAGTTGGAGAGGAGGGCTAGAAACCTGACAGGCCAGGGGGTGCGAGGACTCCTAGGAACAAAGACCACTCTATACACGGGAGAGAAGGCAAAACCCACCTAATCTCTCACGAAAACTCAAAAAACAACAGAGCCTGCTAAGGACCACAACCAACCCTTCGACCTGATAGAGTCCACTAGCACCAGAACTTAAAAAAGGGTCGAGTCGGAGACCCTAAAGTTACGCTCTCTCTACAGACCCCAGAAGACCAGGAGAACCAAGAAATCAAACCCCGCATATAGGTGGTCCGACCATCGTGACCTCGCTGTCGGCCACCAGTCTTGAAATTGACCATGTGTTTTCTTCCATGAAATTAAGCATTTTGTATGAATCACTTGGCTAAGCTGTGCTCATGAGCAAATCCCAGGCAATAGAAAAGTAGAATTCTCTAACACAACAAAGAAAAAAAAGGTAGTCAATACAAAATGGAACAGGCAGAACTTTTGCATCTTTTTCATAATTAAAAAACCGAGGGAGATAGACAAATGACATATAGTCAATATAGATCCAAAGAAGAAAACACTAGCCTACCTTATCATGTTGATCTCACTTTTGCTGATGAACATCAGATGAAAGCAACCTCTCTTTCTGAAATAAATATATCATATCAACTGAAACCGCTGGAGAAATGGCCCTCGATTATTACAGGTATCCACAAGAGCAAAGGAGGAGGACAGAAGAAAGGGAAACAGGATACGGCGAAATTCAGGGGGCTGTGGCTTCCATTTGGCGCAAAATCCTGCGGCCTGCCGCATAAATGCAAACCATGTAACGCAACTTGTCAGCTGCTGATCAGTCGATTGGATTGGATGGTATTGGAATCATTGGATAAGCATCCCCTTGCACCTGGGTCAAACACTCAAACGACCCTGTTCTGGGAACCTTGTGTTTTTCTCTATTTGTAAACAGATCCTCAGATTTTTTTTATTTATATATGTATAGCAGGATGCTTTCTCTTCTAAAAAGACAAAACAAACAAAAAAAAAGCCCTCCACTAGCATCTTAAAAGGCTGGCCTCCTTTGGATGAATTTTAAAGCATCGTCCGTTTTATTCGGATTCCATATATCCGAAAATGGAAGAGAAACGGTAGAGGGTTTTTCTCCTATCGTTACCTTTTTATTTGATTTTTTTAAAAAGTTAATATATATTACTCACAAGAATAAAAAAATAACTATAACCCTTATGTATCGCTAGTATTATAGTAAAGATTCTATAATATCATCATGAAATATTTAAGTTAGTTATTTACGTTTTGAATTTTCACAAACAGTTACTTTCATGTTAAGTCGTAACGTAAGCATAAATATTTGATTGCCTTATGCTATGTTGTTTCAAGGGTTTTATTTTAATATTTTTTTTGATCTTTAGGTATTACCAATATCGTTATTGTTTGTGGTTTTATTATTTTGGTTTCGGTTCTGTTGTTAGAGGAAAAAATTATAGCAACATAAATGATTTGAGCATTTCCTTAATTGTTTCATTTCATTCATATTTATGATTTTTTTTCTTTTCCTAAAAGGGAATCCTCCACTTGGAGTAACTTATAGTCCATGGGATATATTTATCTAACATATAACTAGTAACTCAGAGTTCTCTGCAGAATTGAAAAAAAAGAGAAAAAAAATCAACGTTTCAGTAACAAAATACTAGAGGAGTACCAATAAAGCTCGTCATGAAAAGTACATTACTTACAGGGGCTAATATGAAAAGTCCACTATCCGTACTCCTCTTGAGGTTGTCTCCTTGCTTCTAGAGCCACCTGTTAAAGAGGCGGCCTTGCTTGCTTCCTTTCTAGATTCCTCTCACAGAAACCTCACCCTTGTTCGGCGAGAGCACAGGCCCCGCCCTGACCTCGGGACGCTATCACGCTACGCGATACGAAGGCAAGCGGTTCTTGCAGCAGAAATTTGAAGCTTTGCCGCCAAATTTGGTCCAAGTTTGGCTCAAAATCCACCATTGCAGGCCCTGACCCTCGGGAGGCTAAGCGAGGCGAAGGTAAGCGGTTCTTGCGGTAGAAATTTTGAAGCTTTGCCGCCAAATTTGGTTGTAGTTTGGCTCAGAATCCACCATTGCGGTGCAGGCCATGTCGCGGTCTGACGGCGAGCTCTCCGGAGCGTATCGCGCGGAGCAGGAAGACCGCCGCGTTGACCTGATGAGCGACTCCGACTTCGACGACGACGAGTACAGACAACCTGTAAGCTCTGCACAAAAAGCTTGCGCCATCTAACAGATTATCCAAAAAATGCTGTTTTTTTCCTTTTACATTTTTCACAAAAGAGTCGCAGTTGTTCCTAACTGCTGTTGTGACATGCGGATACCATGATATTAGAGTAGGTATGTGCAAACTTGAGCGCAGGAATGAATCTTTGTCTAATTCAATGCAGTTTTTTTATTAGTTTCCTTCTGGCTCTACCAGTAGCTAGTGTTGTTTTTAGATGATTTGGGCATGCATCTTCTGAATTATAGTTGTTTTGTTCAGTCTGATAAAAGGGTAATTTTGTTGTTTGTAGATTAATGAGTCCAAAGAAGATACGTCGGCAGGGCATGTGAAGAAAGGGAAGGACATACAAGGAATTCCATGGGATAAATTGAGCTTCACAAGGGAGAGGTATAGGAAGACAAGGTTGGAGCAGTACGCGAACTTTGAGAATGTACCCAACTCCGGGAAAACTTCAGAGAAGGCATGGCATAGTTACATGTTCAGATAAACTGCTGGGGTTCTTGCTTTGTATATAGCGTGGAAATTTTGATGTGTTGATCTTGATGCAGGTATGCACTCCTGTAGATAAAGGGGCACTCTACTATGAGTTTCAGTACAACACAAGATCAGTGAAACCGTCAATTCTTCATTTCCAGGTGAGAGCTGTGCCCTTTGGAGTCATAATTTTGAGCTCTTAAAATTAGAATCTATTAGGCGACCTGTCCGATAAATTCCAAGGTCAAAAGATCTGCTACACATGCTAATTAGGTAGTACATATGTTCTTTCTTTTGCAGGCTTGTCACTCTGTACTGTAGAAATTAATTAAATGCAGAACATTTTTTTTCTCGATGTGTGATGTCAAATAGTCAATATCCCTTTATGATAGTACTCCGTTTGGAATACATGTGAATATCACAATGAATACTAGTACTCTAGTAGGTCTACACGTGTTTCTGGTATATGTACTCGAATGAATTATAATTATTGTACCTATCACGACTGGAAGCAATTTTTCTATTAGATGAAAGCAGATTTGTCTTCCCCTACAAGGGAAAAATATGTAAACTTTTCATAGTAAAAGTAGTTCTGTAGACCTGCATGTTTGCCTTCATGGACTATAATTGTACCCAAAAAAGATCAGATATGCATATAAATTTCTTGCTTAACCCTGACTACATTATTACCGCCATTCCGTTGCTATTTTGCAGTTGAGAAATTTAGTATGGGCAACGACTAGACATGATGTGTATCTTCTATCACAACATTCTGTGCTTCATTGGTCACCATTCGCCAGTGAGAAGCACAAAGTCATTGATTTTCAAGGACATATCATGCCATCTGAGGTCCCTATTTCTCTTTCAAATGTTTGTTTGAACTTGCTAGCCTCATGAAGAGCCACTTCTTCGATATTTATATTGTAAGCATACATATTCAAATTCCATATATTTGACTTCAGAAGCACCAGGGGAATGTCTCCGAGGGATTTTACCAGGCTCAAGTTAGTACACTAGCAGTGAGAGGTAATTTGCTTGTTGCTGGTGGATTTCATGGAGAACTAATTTGCAAGGTGATTATCTTTCATAACCTCTTGTTCAATCTCTGACATCTATGTGGAGTTACAATGTAACCATAGTGACATGGTGTAATGTGTAAATTTTTGTGGGAGTGCAGTTTTTGGATCGGGAAGGAATAAGCTATTGTTGCAAGTCAACACATGATGATAATGGCATCACTAATTCTCTGGAGATTTTTGAGAAACCCAGGTACTATAACATCATTTGAAAAAAAAACTACAACTTTGTTTACAATGAAGCGAGAATGTATGAATCATAATCTTAAAAAATGAATTATGCAGTGGTTCGGTGCACTTCCTGGCTTCAAACAATGATCGTGGAGTTCGAGACTTTGACATGGAAAAGTTTCAAATTTGCAATAATTTTCGTTTTCCTTGGGCTGTTAATGTAAGCCTTTACTTCATTCATCAAACTGTTTATATATCTAGTTCTTGTGTTATTTATTGGATACTCCTAAACTAATCACCGCATTCAAGTCACTACCAATTGCGTTGCTAAAGATTATCTTATTCCATGAGGGAAGAAAGCCTAATGTTCTATTGATTTAATCTCGCTCCTTGTTTTATACCATGCAGCACACATCATTGAGCCCTGATGGTAAACTAGTTGCTATTGTTGGGGACAACCCTGAAGGACTTATAGTCGATACTAATTCAGGGAAAGTAAGCAGAAAACAATGCTCAGTGATTAACATCTAAATACCGACCTCACATTTCAGAAAAAGCTCATGGCTGTTTGTTTCTTGCAGACGGTTAATGATCTCCGTGGTCATCTGGACTACTCTTTCGCATCAGCATGGAACCCGGATGGCCGGACATTCGCAACCGGTAACCAAGACAAGACATGCAGGATCTGGGATATCCGAAACCTTTCCGAGTCCGTTGCTGTTCTGGGTGGCAACATGGGAGCCATACGGTCAATCCGCTACACATCTGACGGGCGATTCTTAGCAATGGCGGAACCGGCAGATTTCGTTCATATATTTGATGTCGGAAGCGGGTATCGCAGGAAGCAGGAGGTGGATTTCTTTGGTGAGATTTCTGGCATTTCGTTCAGTCCTGACACCGAGGCTCTGTTCATCGGTGTTCATGATCGGACCTATAGCAGTCTCCTCCAGTACAACAGACGACGGTTCTACTCATACCTTGATTCTGCTGTCTGAATTTTCTACTTGCTGTCATTAACAGAGCAATGTGAGATCTGAATCACAAAAAATTGTAGAAGATAGTAGAGTAGAGAATATGTATATATGTTAATATCTGTAGCTGTTACTGTAAAGGAACCTGAAATGCATCCACAATAGCCTGTTGCTTTTGCTGGACAAAACTGTAGCCATCAGACTTCAGAGTGAGCAATCATCCTTTGGAAGAGAAGGTGCTAACTAATCTGGCATGGCGCTATCTTCTGCAAAGGCAGAGAATAATATCTTCGACCTACTTTTTGCTGCCGCTAGTGGCCGGCCGGAAGCGGCGGCGGCTGCAATCCGGTTCACGTCTCCGTTTGGGGGAAGCGATGCGCGTCGACCGTGTTGTGCCAAAATGGGCCCAACGGAGCAGATGGGCATGCCTCGGGTGTGTTTACTACCAGCGAGAATTGAAAAAAATACATTTTACTCCCACGAACAATTACGCTAGATCACTTAAACCTCTAAATTATTTTTCTCTCGTTTAGCCTTCTAAACTGTTAAAAATATTTTATTTTATTACGTAATAATATTTCTCTTTTTTATTTCTATTTATGCGAGTCATAAAACGGCTTTATAAGGCATAAATAATAATATTACCAAAGTTCTAAAATATTTGCAAATTTTTTAATGAATTTCTTCTTAAAATTTGAAACCTCAGTATTTAAACAGTATTAATGCTTTTAACCTATATAAAAATTTTGAAAAAAAGGCTAAGTGCTAGGTTATAATGCATAGAACAATCATACTAAACCTGCAAAATATAACTTATATAGAGAACAAAAATAAGAAATAATGTCACGGAGTAAGGTAAACCTTTTCAATAACTCAGGATGTAAAATTTACTAAAAGATTGTTCTTGGGATTAAATACTCCGACGGAATAGTTGGGGGAGCAAAGTGGATTTTTTTCCCGAGAATTTGTATGCTGGGTTGATTTGGGCCGTCCGTTTTGCCGAGACAGGCCAAGCCTGAGCCCAAGTGCACGGCCTTCATTGGGAGCTCTATTCCTATCGCACGTGCTGGTTGCTGCCGGTTGCGCGTCAAATCCGAGGAGAGAGAGGGAGAGGTGGGAGAGGAGAAAAGAAACCGTTACGTGGAACTCACCATATATATTTTGTCATATGTTATTGACATGAGGATTTTAACCTACAGAAATCTCTTTATAAAATCTAAAGGAGTCTATCTGCATTTATTTTTAAGACTAGCAACTATGTTCATACGTTGTAACGGATGAAGTCGAGACGCGGCGTGGATAGGGACGGGCGGGAGGGACGTAGACGCGACACGGGAGCTCCGAGCAGCGACGGGATAGAGGGCGCAGTGCGGCGCGGGACGCGGCGCGTATGGGGACGGGAGGGAGGAGCGCAGGGAAAGAGGGCGCAAGAAGTCTTTTTTCTCATCCAAGCCTTCACTTTCTTTTCGTTGAGATTACGAGTTAATTTTATAAACACTCAAGAGATTTTTCGTAAAATAATCGACTGACGAAATTTTTGATAGAAGCACTATTTATTTTATAGATATTTATTATATATTATAGATTATTATAGATATTTATTATATATTATAGATTATAGATATAGATAAGAGATACGTTATATTCGATTTTACGGTCAAGGCATATGATTTAATCGGAAACAAAACCTAAGGAGTCAAATAGACTTATTCCCGCTGCAAACTATGCTTCATTTTCGGGCAGGCCCATTATGAGCCCAACAATACGGGCTTCATTGCGAGATCTCCCGCGATCTGGACCTCTTTCTTGGGGCAACCGAGAATTTGGTAGGAGCCGTTCGATCGAGCATCCACGGCCCAGATCGAGACGGGGAAGGTTTGTTTTTTTCCGTAGTAGACCGAGTTACCATTATTTCCGTCTTCCGAGATCGCCGCCCCCGCCGCGACGCCGGCTGCTTCTGGATCGCCGTTCACCGCATCCGTACGCTGGTTGCTCCGCCTCCGTTCGGTCAGGCCTCGATTCTCCGGATAGCCACCAGGTGAACTCCTACCGCTTCTGCGATGTGTCTATCCGTTTCTCGATTTTCCTCGCCGGCGGCGTCCGTGGGATTATCTGCTGGTTGGCATCACGGAGAGGCATTCCGCCGGAGCCCATCAACTTTCTTGTCACGTCGTGGATGATTTATCATGCTGAATTGAAGAATGGCTTAACAATTCCGCCGGAGCCTAGTTTTGTCCTTTCTGCAATATAGCATTATTATAACTTGATCCCAATGTAACATAGCTGGTTTTGGCGTTGAATCTTGATTGCCAGCGTATAAATATGGAATTATACACCTCGGTTATTCAAGAATTTATGAAAAGGTACCAAAAGAATTTTCAAGATGACATCTGAACAACCAAGACACAGCCAGAGATCTAGTTGATCTGTTGATGTTACAAGGATCTTTTTTTTTTCTTTTCCGAAAACGGAGTTACAAAGAAGATTTATAAGCTTCATGTCCTAAAAAAACTACTAGGGGAAATTTTTGGAAGCATGTCTACACAAGAGATTTCCTCATGTATGCTGGTTCTAAGCTTAGGTAGGTAGGAGTACAGCATCAGTAGGAGAGGGCAAGAGCCGTGCAAGAAAGGTTCCTGCAGCAGTAAACAGCAGAACAAACTGGATGAAACAAAAGAGCAAAACTCTGCTTGCTCTAGACTGCAACCGCAGGACTTCTGAACTCCCAGATAGATCTTTGCATTCAGCTTTCAGCTTCTCAGCCATCTCTTCTAACATCGCCGCTCGGTTCTTGGTATGCTGTAGTTTAAGTTCGAGCTGCTTGTAATCCCCTGACAGAGATTTCTGCGCATCATAGAGAGCTATTTGATCGTCGGCGAGGTGTGCCCAGGTTTGAGCAGCTCTTGTCAGGATGATGCTCTGAATCTCTGCTTCAGTCTTCTCCAGGAACAGCTGACCAAGGTAAGATGCTTCTTCCAGCCTGGACTCATTACCCTTTACATTTTGACTTGTTTTTTCAAGAGGTTCTTCCAGATGGACCGAACCACTCCAATCATCATCGCAGCCATCAAGATCATCACTTGACTCTTTACTGATCACTGCAAACTTTTGAATCTCTGCAATAGGCATGGAGCAATGGTTATCACAGCATGTTGTCACCATAACATTGGTATGAGAACTCACATTCAATGAACTGCACATAAGTGGGAACGAACTAAGAAAACTTAACAGGACAAGCTTTTGATTCGTTGATCAAACCATTTCTATAGAGAATACTGAGCACTTTATCCAATTATCATTTATCTGATGCAATTTCCACAATGGCCCAAGTGATTAGAATCTTCAACAAGGTGACAGTTCCAACTATATGATCATGCAAAGAAGAGCAATTAATTATTACAACCATCAAATTGATGTTAACGACTTCATCAATTAACTTCATGCTAGTTTTATAGGTTCCCTGAGTTGCATCACTGAATGAACTAGAATTATCACTTGATAATTTGATTAATCAGACATTTAGTTGCTTGACTTGACCGTGTGCCTTTTGGCAAAGGCCGGAGCTGTAAATCATTTCCATTATCTAAAAAAATTTTATCCAAATATTGTTTATCATTAGGCAGTAAGAACAAATGGACAATAACTGAACCATGACATGACATTGCTTCATCATCAGTAAATAACAATGACTGAAACAGAGTTCAACTTGACAAAATGCATGAGACTAAACCGGGAGGGAGCAAAATCAATTAATACCATTCTCAAGCGCTTCTTGCGTTCTCTGAAGCAACAAAATCGATTCCGCATATGGATCAGCACTCGACTCCATCCTTGACCTTGATCCAAGGTCACCGTTCTTCCCCACACTCCTCTCAGCAGCATCAGCATCAGCATCTGAATCAACACTCCCCTGTGCCAATCTCCTCACCACACTCCCATCCTCCTTGTAGTTGTGGATTCCATTGCCAGCAACGTTGGCGCCCGATCGCCGGGAGCTGACGGCGTTGGATCTGCGCCGGTCGGACTCCACGCCGGAGCGCGAGTTCTCTGCCTCGGCGGCAGCGAAGGCTCGCGCGCGCGCGGCGCGGGGGTTAATCTTGCCGTGCAGGGAGGAGTGCGCCCTGTCGGCGGCGCGGTTGCGCGCGGCGAAGGGCGAGAGGTCGTCGTGGCGGCGAGGGGCGCTCGCAGCGGTGGAGGACCTGCTGCTGCTGCTGCTCCGGTCCTCGCTGTTGGAGGAGTCGGCGCCGGCCGCGCCGACGGAGAATCCCGAGGAGGCGACGAGCGTGCCGAGGCTCGGATCCAGCTTCGCCGGAGGCGAAGCAAGCGGGACGAAGCGGGACTCGATGGAGGCGGTGGAGCTCTCCTCCTCCTCCTCCAACAACACCTCGTGCAGTTTCCCCCTCGGCGCGTCGGCGGGTAGGGGTATCCGCCTCTTGTGGAGCTGCGCCGAGTCCTCATCAGCCGCACCGACTCCGGCGCCGGCAACAGCGCCGCCGCCGGAGGATCCTTCCTTGTGCTGCTCCCGCGGGATACGGCGCCACCGACGGAGCCCACGGCCTTTGGTCTTGATAACAGGAGAGCTCTCCGGCTCTCCCCTGGCCTTCACGTCCGTCGCCGGCGACTCCGCAAACGGCCCGACGGCGCCATTCTCCATATCGGCCGCCGGAACTGGCATCAAAGAAGTGAACCCATCGCGGAACGGGACGGGAAGCAGAAGTTGTTGGGATCGGAGATCATGGTCGGGTTCTCGGAATCGAGCAAGGTAGTAGGAGAAGCTCGTACCAATTCTCCACTCCCGTGGGGAGATCGAGTATTCTTTAGTCGAACTGGACGATGAGAGAAGGGAGAAAAGAGGACAAAAAGAATTGATTTTTTCACCTTAACCGCAGCCTTTTTCCAGTTTCTTTTCAAAAAAAAAAAAATCGCACGTTGTCGTACGGTGCCTGCGTCAGTTACAGGCCACGTCTTGGCGAAACGCACTTAAACAAGTACTAGTAGTAGTAAATGGCGACGTGGATAACTGCATAGCTCAGCAGCTTGAGCTGTTAATCTTAAACCAGCCACAAATGAAGTTCAGATTGGCTGATGCGTACACTCGGGAGCATGCCCAACAGATTTAAAAAAATAATTTTTAAAAAAACTCATTTAGAGTCCTAAAAATTTAGAGAATGACATCAAAAATTGATACAAAGATTCTCAAAACCGATTCTCTATTTATTAACTAACCGAGATCCATCAACCGTTAGGGCATTAATCTCTTTCCAGGACATAGCAACAGATGTGGGCTAGTACATGCGGTGCAGGCGGAGCATCTCTGAAATTATCCATCACGCTAAACTCGCAAACATACTGGGTTTATGCCGGGCGGCAAGCAGCAAGCTGATTGATTTCGTGACAGGGGCAGCGACTTATGTTGAGCGGCAAGCGACAATGCGAGAAGCAGCCGCGGTTAAAGCGAGAAGCGGCAAATATGTTTTTTTCCGTGCGCCCATGGTTAAATAATCCTCATGGTGGCGGGAGCTATTTTAGAGACCAGGACTCTATTCTCGGTTTGAGCATGAGATCCTGATTTTAGAGAATCTCTAATTTTAGAGATCTATATGGAGTCTCTGTTGGAATCAGCTTTTTCAAAGAAAATTCTCTAAAATAAAATTAGAGATTCGTTTAGAATACTTGTTGGACATGCTCTAATACTCTCTCCACATAAAAAAATAGCTACGAATATAAATATAGCAAAAAATTTAAAGTAAACTATTACCAAGTTTCACTATAGAATTTTCTTTGTTTCACTTTAAATCACTTAAAAAACTTTTTTGAGCACATCAATACTTTAAGCGGATCGGTACCTGTAAACCGATAATCTTCTCGACTTATATCTACACTATTTTTCGTAAGATTAGAGAGTATACGCAGTACATACAGTTAGAGAAATGACTGGGGTGATAAAAAGTTAATCTTATTAAGTCCAAAGTGAAAATATAAGCCAATTGATGGTTTAAAATAAAATTTCGATAATAAATGATGAGTAAGGTGTAGATCTACCATGGATGGTGTAAGTGATAACAGACCATTTTCTTGTATGGAAATGGACTTGGAGAGCCATGCCACGCGCTACCTCGTAGACAGGACACGCCCGATGTGCGATGCCCGATGTTCTCGCTCTAGTGACTAGGGAGTCACCTCACTACTCGTGCATTCATAGGGCATCCGTTCCCTCCTTTTGCGCCTACCTGACACCTCAACCAGGTTTGGATCATACACTGGTCAGGTCCAGAGTTTACTAAACAGTATGGAGTATGGTTATCACACCTCCAGGATAAGGATGATTATCGTAATAATCACACGATAACAATAAAAAACCATACAAATTTTATGTCTAAATTTTTAAACTCAAATTCTGATGGTTTTATGGTTTCGACATGATTATTACGCGGTAATCATACGGTTTGACACGATAACCACGTTATTTGGCGTGATTACCTTCAAAATTTTGCTACAAATAAAACTAAGCCAAAAAATTGAAAAAACACTTAAATATGTGAAAAAAAATTCAGGATAATTAATAATATGTAGGATACTTGTAAACTTAATTTTTAATGTAAAATAGGAAAATTTGGCAGGATCTTTTTTATATTATTAACTTTGAAGCAATTCAACATTTCGTAGTTTAATAATTTAACAACGATAATTCAATAACCTCACATTTTAGAGCATAATGATGTTCATATGTAACTGAAATTATAGAGTATATAATATAATGTTCACGATGAAGGCCCTTGATGTTGCCTAGAGGGGGTGAATAGGCGATCCTGAAATTTTCTCGGGAGTGCAGCGGTTACAACACCCAGGCACCGGAACTTCCGGTAATTGAACTCCAAAACTTTCGGTGTTCTGTGACTTAACAGGATCTGAACTCAAATTTAAGTAGTTTCAACACAAGTTTATTGCTAGCAACATGAGGATACACACAGGCAATAGAGACAAACAACAGTAGGTAAAGGGATATAACACACGAGACATAAGGATTTTTACCCGAAGTTCGGATTCAAAGAATCCTACTCTCCGTTGAGGAAAAAGGGATAACACACGAGACACAAGGATTTTTACCCGAAGTTCGAATTCAAAAAATCCTACTCTCCGTTGAGGAACTCCGTAGAGTTGGGTCTCACTTAACCCCTTTGCCTCACCAAGCAGATCCCTGGGAAGAAGTCTACGGCCTTCAATTCCAACATCTCTAGGTTCTTACCTAAAGATCAAATTGATCACAAAGATCCAAATTCGATAATCTAGCGTGAACACAAACGTGAATTGCTCTATCTATACAACCTCCAAAAGATCAGCTTGGTTTGTCACTATCCATCCCTCGTTTCCTTGCGGAGGAGAGGTGATCCTTCACAAACTTTCCCGGGCCAATCCACAATTTTTCGAAAGCTCGCGGGAGACACCTAACCGTCTAGAAGATTGCTCTCTAAGAGTAATAGGCACCACTCCAAAGCCCTACAAGAATCACCAAGTGCTCAAGTCACCTAGCTCTCTCACTCTCACAATCACTCCAAACACTCAATCTTCTCACAAATTTGGTTATGTGGCTCAAGAATTGAGTTGAAATGAGCTAGAACACCATGGGAGAGGCTAGGAGACTGAAAAACGAAAGTGGGATGATCAAAAGTGAGCTAGGGACAAGGTGTGATATATATAGGTCCACGCTTGCGTCACTTAGTCGTTACTCACAAACTCAGCAGGAATATTGTCCGGAAGTTCTGGTCTGGGACTACACGAATCATATCAACAAACACAATGGCCTAGGAGATTTGCTCAGCTCTAAGGTAGGTCCTAAATTTTGATAAGATGCGGACGTGCTAGTTAGTTTGATCCTGCAACTGATAAGATGTAGAACTGATCGGCCAACAGGCCGGTGTTGATGAAACGAAGCCTAGGTTTCGTTGAGCCATCCAAAAAATGTGTTAACCGATAGTCGATAGCTTGATGTAGAATCGGTCGATAGCGTGATAACCGATATCCAATAGTTGTTGGTGCCATCCGATAGCTGATGTAGCGATACTAGCCGATGTTGATAGAGTTTTAAACAATCGACTATATGTCCGATGTAGATTCCAACGCTTGGATAAATAATGATAACAATCGGCTGATAATAATGTAATAAGATAATAAACCAACCAGTTAATATACATGTGACGAGGTATATATTCAATGAAACAATCGGCCGATATAGATATAGTGAAGCAAATATCCAATAACCCAATTGGCCGATATAGAATATTAGATATATGCTCGATGGTTAAAACATACACCGACTACTGATGTGATGTCATTAGATCCAAATAATTAAGTAATCAATGAAACCTTTGCTACAATCGGCTAAAAGCAATCTTGTATATAATCCTTATAAACCGATGCAACACTTAAACAATATCCAAATAACTCACTGACTGAAACTCCGATGAAACAATGATTGATGCCTACTGACTTAAATAATTCTAACTTACAAACATAACCTCATAGGTCAGACCTAACCGATGCAGTATAAGGTTAATAATTGCCTGATAAATTTAAACCAGCCAATACGACACCGATCAAAGTGGTCATGTATTAAATTTAACCAAGACAGTAAAACCATCAAAGAGAAATCTAACACATCAGATAAGATCGGCTAACCCTCCGATGAAACATTAGCATAAACCTATTGGCTAAACAAGACTTAGATTATCAATAACAATTAGTAGGTCTGACCTAACCGATGCAACACGAGATTATATATGATAATCTAATACTTAATGAGCCAATAAATCTGTCTAATGTAATCGATATAACAAATCTATCTAAAGCAACATTATGTTTAAATAAACATCAACTTGATTAGAATATCGGACCTAACTGAGAAAGTCCTAACTAAACCGATGTGACTATAAACAGTAATAAAACTAAAGATAGAGATGATATATCAGATAGGCAACACTTGTGTCGCCCCAATTAGAACATCGGACACAATCGAGGAAATCCTGGCCATGCCATCGCAAGCAAAGATGACATAACTCACTTCTTGCCGGAGGTAGAACTCAATCGATGCAACCCATGCTCAAAAACAAGAACTCGTCAAAGTAAAACATAGAAGACTAGGGTGACGATGCGTCGAAAGTAGATGTATATTGATTTGTGGAGATACATTACAAAGACCCCAAATGTATATATTTATACTCACAGACCAATATGAGTCCTAATTGAACACGGCATAAACTTTCCTAAAGATAAAAGAAAAAAGTCCTCGTCGAACACTAAACGCACTTTCCTAAAGATAAAAAGGAAAATTACTAAATCATGTCTAATTAATAGATAAATTAAATTGTCATGTCGTGGTTTCACATTTTCTTCTTGAACTTAGTATCTTCTAGATAAATTTCTATTGGATAGTTGATCTCTTCCCTTAACCGAATATGTCAAGGAATCTCACCAAATTTTGGCATTAACATATATACTATGTTGTAATCCTCCATGAACATGAGCATCAAGCCATGTAAGATACGAACAGAGATAGAACGAGTGGAGAACCATGAGAAAATATTTTCTTCTCTGTTGGGTCTTTATGGGCCAGTTGAACAGTGCATTTAGGCCCATTCCTTTTTTTTCTTTTTCTATTTTTTAAACTACTTCGGTTTTGCTCTCAAATATGATGTTTTCTTACTCTTTTCAAAAAATTTCTTTACCATATGCCACTACAATTCAAGAACTACTTACATGATTTTTTTGGAAAACTTGAATTCGGCTAAATTTCACTAAATCCTACTATCGGTGTCGAAACTTTGTTTCGGCAATAGAAATTTGGGATGCAGTCAAGATCGCCAAACACAATGGATTAAGTGGAAAACAAGATTTAGACAGGTTCAGGCCCTCTCGTGAGGTAATACCCTACTCCTGTTTCGAAGATTCGATCCGCCGGGTGTTTATTGATCTCAAGATCTCGTGTGTCTAGTAGCTTGTATGTGCTTTGCCTATATCTGATATCCCTCAAGGAACGTCCCTTACCCCCCTTATATAATCTCGGGGAATGGGCTTACAAGTCGGAAACCCTATCTTACTCTAAGTCGGTTTCATCAATATTACCAAGTTATGACTATGAGCCGTTGCCTTATCTAATCGACAACGTAACACCCAAGCCATAGCCGGTTTACATAATTAGCAGGCGTAACCTATCCCTATTATCAGTCAGATAAGCTTGCCATGTAGGTATCCGATTGCCACAATCTCCACAGTAGCCCCCCGAGACCTTCGCAGTCGATGAGATAACTTTGCCACGAACCAAAGCAACACACACCGAATGACTCCCCGGCCGAGTGCTTCGTTGTCGAGTGGTTCCATCATCTCTGCCTGAATCTCCCTAGTGGTTTCAAAGACTGTGAAGGGCTGAAAAATACCTCAAAAAATTCTCAAATATAAATATCTAGGTGCATCTCCTGATGCACCTAATTAGGTGTAGCCCCCGACTATGTGGTTAGTCAAAAACAGACTAAGCATATAGTCAAGAACTATAAAAAATCATTCTCATATAAATGTTTAGCTTAAGCTAAAACAAATATATAAAAAATTTCATTATTCGGCAAGCTCATGCTTATCCGAGTGAATTTGCCCGAGTCATCTCGAACAAATAATTCAATCAACCCTCGTGGGTGAAAAGTACTCGGTAAGCCCATGTTTATCCGAGTGGATCTCCCCGAGTCATCCCATAACAAATAATTTAATCAACCCTCATGGGTAAATTTTCCAGTCATCTGAAAAATATGACCAAAATATTGAATAGATCCTGCCACAATATTGGTCTTAATCTTAAAAAGATTTTCACCAAGACAGAAAAACAACATTGATATAATCACTTAATCAAATTCGTAAAAGCCAAACAGTCCCTGTCATCAGGACAGCTATAAAAAACTTAACTGTTGGCCACCTTTCAAGCTGCATCATGCCAACTTCTCATGAAGCTGCGCAAACCGCGGTATGAAAGGGTTTAATAGGTACTGGGCAATTAGACACGTGCATATTGCCAAGGCAAATCTGCTTAAGTCCATCCACTTAAGTCCCTAAAGACACATGTCAGGCCACACCTAAGCTGGGCCGCAAGTCTCTCATGGGCTCGGCCCAATCACGAGATGACCTATCAAAACCCTCAAATCTTCTACAAAGCCTCGAGGTCATCCTCGCCACTTCGTCTTCCCAGAAAATTTCCCCTTTCGCAACACTGTTCACCAGCTTGCTGCAGAAAACCCTAGGCTTGCGCGCGCACCCAATCCCATCGATCCAGAGCTCGTGCTTCTCCACAAGCTAACCTCCGCATCCAGCCCCAAAGATTCCCCTCTCAAATCCCCATTCCTCGAGCTAGATCCACTTTCCTCAAAACCACATCCATAGCAGGAGAGAAGAAAATCCCTTTCGAGCAATGGGCGACCTCGGATGTAAAGGAATCGACTCTTAAGGAAATGGTGAAGAACGGAGTTCTCCCTCCTAAGGAGATCGTTGGCTGGCGCCTGGCGGCCGGCGAGGAGTTCCCTACTCCGAACACCGGTGAGGTCATCGTCTTTACTTCCTTCTTTTACTGTGGCTTTGGCCTTCCCACTTCCGATTTCTTTAGGGGTCTTCTCGATTACTACGGCCTTCAACTCTATCACTTGAACCCCAACTCCATGCTTCATATTGCTCTTTCAATCCATGTTTGCGAAGCTTTCCTTGGCATCCTTCCCCATTTTCAACTCTTCCGCTGTATGTTCTATCTCAAGCCGCATCCGACCAAGGATGAGCCCTGCGTTGTTGGTGGGGCCGGCTTTCAGCTCCGCGGATCTCTCCGCAGAGACTACTTTTCTCTTCCTTTGAAATCCTCTAACAAGGGTTGGCATGCAAATTGGTTCTATATTGCAAACCTCGAACCGCTCGCCAAACTTCATCGGCCTCCTTCCGGTCCCAAGGCCTAACCGGAGCACCGTGCCGTAGCCCAAGATTGGGATGAGGCCAACACGCTCCTGGCCAGCATCTTGGAGATGAAGAAGAAGGGGTGAACAGATCACTCGGCACTTCATCAAGAACCGATTGGCGCTGATCAAAGAGAGGTCCAAACCCGCCTTCGAGTACGAGGGCGAGAGGGATCCTAATCGGGAGGACCGCGATTCTCTGAGCTATGAAACTCTGAAGACTCGCATGTACAAGATATTTTCGTCTGGAATTGCAGTCGAGCGCAGTCTAATGTTGCCCGTCCTCCCATTCAGCTTGTACCGTCCTCCTCCTTCGGTAAGCCGATTAACTTCTTTACTGTCTTTCATTTTTAATGTCGCGCCTCTTAGTGTAGATGAAAACTTCTTGTAGGAAAATGCTTTTATTATTTCGAAGCCATACAAAGTGCATCACGATGATGCGTCGGCTCCGGCCGCCAAGAAACCAACCGGCGGTGTGAAGATCCGAGTGATCCGATCGCCAAAAGGGCCACAGTGGAGAGGACATCGGCAAGCGGGCAAGTAAGAGAAGGCTGGTGATTGATGACTCGGATGACGATGTCCCAGCCCTCAAGCCGAAATGACCCTCCAAGGCCGTCACCAAAATCTGCACCCAAAATTCGCCGATCGACCTGGTATGTCTCATGACTGAAACCGTATCCTCATTGAAAACCTTTCTGCCTTTGTCCCGATTGCTCCTATCTTCTTCTTTGCAGGAGGCCTCAAAATATAGACCCCACTAGGCAGAGTGAGGGACCAGTGCCATCTGCAGTAGCTGAGGTGACAAGGCCTGCAGAACAGAAACCCCGGAGCCCTCTCCCGAGTGAGAGCGCTCCGAGTGAGAAGCCCTCTTCTCCCAGTGAGGATATCCCGAGCGAAGAGCCCCCGACCGCCAGGCCCCGCCGGAAACCAGTCGGCGAAGATGAGCCTCCACTGCCGCCAAGGGACCCCGATCGAGAACCGCCGGGCAAGAACCAAAAAGAGAAAAGCAATGAAGTACTGGGCCAAGGACTCACCACCGAAGCCGGTAAGCCTCGAGGCAATCTTCCATCCTTAATCTTCAGTCTGTTTTTTCTGTGTCCTCATTCACTCTCTCTGAATCGATTAGCCAAAGTGGAGGAGATCCCCAGGCTGCAGTCCTCTGAGGCATGGGTCCCTCTAATCAAAATAGAGTGGTGCAACTCGAGGGTTTGAAGCAAGGCATCGTCCCGAATAAACGAAGGAAAACGAAGAAAGGGATATGCTCGTTGACAGCCTGAACGAGGCTACTCGGCTGCTAAACGTAAGTCTTGCTCTTTTCTGTCTTGGCCTTATGATTGCTTTTTAGTTGACCAACTCTGAACTCGTGTGCAGAGGGTATATTGCCGATCAATGGCCAAGTTCGATGCACTCGAGAAACTGGTCCCATACTTGAACTCCCTGGAGAACATCCAGCAGGAACTGAAGACCACTCGAGAAGAAGCTGCATCGAGAGAAGCCGCTCTGAGGAGAGAGATAGCCACACTCCGGGAGAAAAACCTCGACCTCTGGGGTTCAGTCGGGAGTAAGCCTAACCCTCTCGGTCTTTTTGTGCCTTTATTCATAGTCTGTTTTGATTTTGGCATCGACAACTTTTGTTGTTGCAGAGAACTCGTTGGAAGTCCACACGCTCCAGACCCAGCTAGATGAAGCTAACGCCAGCAAAGCCGAGCTGGAGTCTGAGTTTGAAGGTGAGTCCTTTCAAGATAACGTTCTTCATTTTGCTTCATTGTCAAATATTCGCGTGATCATATGTCTTTGACAGCTTATAAGGTCAAAACTTGAGCCCAGTATGATGTCTTTATTGAAAGAGTCAAAAGGGCTGAAAGCGTAAGGGAGGATGTTGCTAACGCGGCGACACCGATTCTCTTATCGCTGTTCCATCATGGGCTCGGGACCAGCTCGTTGGACACCGTCGAGGTCTTCGACAAGCTCAGGAGGGCCCCTGATCAATACCTGGCCAACATCTCCGAGGCGGCCACCATGGGAGTGGGCTTCGCTCTTGCGCAGACCAAGTCACTCTATCCTCGGATAGAGGTTGACTCAGTCGGGGAGGGCTTCATCGATGGCACTTTAGACGAGCAGGCCTTGGAGTTGATCAGTTAAGCGCAGGAGTCGGCCAAGAAAGTGGCCGCTGATGTAGTGAACAATTTCCAGTCTTAATTGTTTTGCAAACATTGTATGTTCATAACTTTCTGATGTGACTTGTAAATATTCAGCTTATTTATGTTAATGCCTTGATCCGAGTCTTTATGCAAAATTTCTTAAGTAATTTTCGTCCGACTGTCACCAAACCTAAGCTTGATTAGGTCATCAAAAAATTCTTAGTCCTTATCCATTGAACTCGAATCAAGGAACATTAAACAATGATAAACCAAATATGCACAAGTTGCCGAGGAAAACCATGCTTTATTGACACGTATGCAGCACCCCGACTGCTAACTCAAGAAGTCATCTTGCTTGGGGCTGGCAGTCGAGAATAACACGAAACTTAAGGCAATTTAAGCATAGTATCGTCGAAAATGTCCGATGTTCCAGGAGTTCTCCACCATGGATCCATCGTCACGCTTTAGTCGATATGCTCCTGGCCGAGTCACCTCAGTGATTATATATGGCCCTTCCCATAGTGGAGATAATTTGTGACGGTCCTTGGTGGTATGAATCTTGCGTAGAACCAAATCGCCGACAATAAAAGCTCGCGCCCAAACATCGCGACTGTGGTATCGTCTGAGTCCTTGAAGATATTTTGCCGACTGGATCAGGCCTGCCTCTCGGGCTTCTTCCAGTCGGGTCAGATCGTCCACTCAGTCCTGATCGTAGCGCTCGTCGTTGAAGCTGCGGACTCGCAGAGATTCATACTCCATTTCGTTCGGCAACATGGCTTCTGCCCCTAAACCAGAAAGAAAGGAGTTTGGCCGGTGGCCCGACTGGGCGTAGTCCGTAGAGACCATAGAACCGAGGGGAGCTCTTGAACTCATTTGTTGGCATAAGGATTTAGCCGGTTAAATACTCGGGCCTTAATGCCTTGAAGAACCATGCCATTGGCATGCTCAACCTGTCCATTGCTTTTGGGATGTGCGACCGATGCGTAGCAGATTTTGATGCCGAAATCTTCACAGGATTCCTTGAAAATGCCTCCAGTGAATTGAGTCCCATTGTCGGTTATAATTCTTTTTGGGACACCAAACCGGTGTACGATGTTGAGGATGAAGTCTCGTGCCTTGTCGATGGTGATCGTAGCAACCGGTTTAGCCTCGATCCACTTAGAAAACTTGTCAATTGCGACGAACAGATGTGTGAATCCTCCTGGGGCCTTCTTGAAAGGACCGACCATGTCCAAGCCCCATACCGCAAACGGCCAGGATAAGAGAATCGTTTGTAGCTCTTGGGCTGGGATATGGCTTTGCCGAGCGAAGAACCGGCAACCTTCACACGTTCGGACCACTGCGTCGGCGTCGGAGACCGTCGTAAGCCGAAGAAACCTTGTCACGTAGGCTTTGCCCACTAAGGTGCGCGCTGCCGCGTGACTTCCGCATATGCACGAGTGGATATCTTGGAGTAGTTGTCGTCCTTCCTCAGGCGTGATACATCTCATTAGGACTCTAGAAGGGCTCCTCTTGTATAAATCAAAATCTACCATGACATAAGCTCGAGAATGGCGTCGGACGCGTTCCGCCTCATCCCGGTCTTTGGCGGCTCTCGCCGAGTTTAGAATTTGATGAGTGGTGTCCTCCGTCGACGTTGATCATGGCGACTTGGTTTGCGGCTTGCTCGTTGGGAGTTGGTTTTGCTGCAATGATCGGCTCATAGAGATGCTCTACGAAAACGTCTGTTGGAGCAGCTTCTCGCTTGGACCCGAACTGCGCCAACTCATCAGCTGTAACATCCTGAAAATCGAAGAAATTAAAATCGAAACAAAAAAAAATCGGAACTTACAAAAACTTTTGCTTGTTTCCTTTTTCTTGTGTTTGTTGCTTCTTATTTGCCGCCAGTTGCATGAATTTAGTTGTGAACAATTCCTCTCGATGTTTGTGAAAACCGAATGGTTTGGATTTTTGTTGGGAAGAAAATCTCGAAATATAAGGTTAGGAATTTTTAAAATAAAATCGGAAAAGGGATGCGGATTTATGAAGATATGTGTTTGAGAAATAAAAATATATTAATCGGTGATTATGGAAAATTTATTAGGAAATAAAATAGACAATAAAATATTTTAAGGGATTTACATGAAATCTAGGAAATATTTGGAATTAAAAATAGTGAATTATGAATTTAGAAAAAAAGGATTTAAATAAATATGAAAAATATATTGGAATAATGAAAAGTGGGGAAAAAGTTGAAAATATAATATTAAAAATTTTTCTAGGAATATTAGAATTTATTTTGAATTTTTAGAGTGGAAAGAAATAGAAATGGGAAAATTTTTAGCCAAGCTATTTTTAGATTCATGCATACTCATGATTTTATGAAGAGCTTTACGCTTGGGCAACTACCTTAGGGAAGGTAGTTGAGATACGGCATGTGGAGACATGAGCGCCACATTGCTATGAGAATGATAAAATGAGTTTTGATGATAACTGAAAGTTTCAAATAAATGTTTTAGATCTGGGAATGGATGATTTGGGTGGATTTCGAAAAAGGCAAGTGCCGACCCTGGTCAATTAAGGACCGAGCCATGAGATAGCCGGGAAACGAGCCAGTACAACCGTACTTCTCGAATGGGTATAGACCTAGCGGAGTAGATAGCCGAGCGGAGGCGGTACCAATGCATAATGGTTCTTATGGATGAGATGAGATTTGAAAGCGATGATGGAAAATTGAAATTTATTATAACTTGATGAATGAAGTCTTCCCTTACCCCGGGTGCGCCAGAACTCCTCTCACTGCTAGAAAATGACGGCTAGAGTTCATGAAGGCTTAAGTTCATGGAGCGGGTACTGCCGAAGTGAGGTTATCGAAAGGCTTTTCCATGACCATCTCATGTGTTGGGACGTAGGCTCATTTGTTGGGCTGCCGCGGAGTATGGGTAAAGTGTACATCCACTGCAAAGTGTGAATGAATCAATCTATTCGAATAGCCGTGCTCGCGGATATTGAGCATCGTGACAAGACTTTCGCTTGGCTAGACTTTAAACTTTAAAATGATGGGATGGGTTTGCATGATGATACTTAGTCACTGGTGGATCAACTTCTCGGGATGCGAGAAGGGGTGGACTCCCCAGAAAACCATGACGAACCAGAGGCAGGAAGCCATCCTTTGAATCACGATGGATGGTAGACAGAATCGTCGCCGACTTAATGAACTATGGAACTAAAACTTGACTTGGCTAGTTGTTAGGCTTGTGAAAAGAGTTGTGAAAATTGGCTTTATGCAAAAGAACACCAGCCATTTTTTGAATGACCCTATCATATGTATCACTTCTGTGTTGGCTTGCTGAGTACGGTTGGTACTCACCCTTGCTATACACACAAACCTTCAGATGGTGGAAATGAAGACTTGGAGGATCCATATGCCTACTACCGGAGGACGAAGAAGCCGATGACGCTTGCTAGGTCTTAGTCTCCGGTCGTTGCCTGTGGCAATTGACAAGTCCGCCTTCATTCCGTTGCCTTACCTAATTTCTACTTTTGGTTGTATCTGGACCATGAGGTCCTATGTGTTGGATATTGCCTTCGGGCATATTATTGTAATAATTTTGATGTAAGACTATTCGTGCATGTGCACCTGATTATTCAGTACTGTATTTCGTGGGTACCAAACTACTCGATCCAGGGAAATGGTACTATGAACATGATAGATTCCCGTTCCAAAAACGGGGGTCCACAGAGCTGGTATCAGAGCAATGCGACTGTAGGATAAGACCCAATGGCGCCCTACCCCTGACTAGCTGGCTAAAGGGAAATATCCCTACGTAGGATCATTTCGTAAACTATTATTTTTGAAAAACAAACATACTTTTTTTCCTATACCTTTATCCCCTTCTTTTACTCAAATTATTTTGATATTATCTCTCTCTCTGACCCTAAGTTGCTTTCAAAAGGAGATTTCGAACCATGTCAGAGTTTGGGAAATCACCGTTCCACGGGATGAAGGATTCGTGGCGCAACTCCAGTTATTGCTATGGTGCCTAAGGTATCCAGAGGCACCCACCTACCAGATTAGGAGGCATGGCACCGAAGGATACCCGGTATGGGAGGCAGCAGTTTCAGTTGAGGCCCGCATGGGGAGTGAGACACCCTATTGCTTCCACACCCGTTACCACCGAGATCTGGTAGAAGCAGCTCTTCAAGACGCGGCCCGTGAAGCGTTCCTCCGCCTCAACGCTATTCATCATGCTGAGCTCACCGTGACTGAGTTTGTACACCACCCCTACCGCGAGGAAGGCAATCCGGTTTGCACCGTGGAAGCCACCCCCTGCTGCTATAATCCTATGGTCACCTGTCTATCCCGCTGGGCAGAAACAGCGGATGACTGCTATGAAGAAGCTTTGCTCGAAATCGATGACCAGCAGCGACGCCTCAATGATCTAGTCGAACAGCTCAGGAAGAGCAAATAACAGGTCAACCAGCTGAAAGAACAACTTCGCTCCCACCCTGTCCCTGCTGTAGGTACTTCCACCGAAGTTGCACCAACACCCCCTGCCCCTGTGCCCGACCACTACTACCTCATGACTCCGGCATGCCTGAACACTTTTCAAGCCCTGATGGAGCAGGCCTTTATGTTGAGCACAGAGTCGGCACCATACCTGATAGACCCCACTGCTGCTACCTCAATGGAACCTACCTCGAACTCCATGGTTGTACTATCTGAGCCTGGTTCGGGAGAGGAGAACCCCATTCGGATCAGCACCGACTCCGAGTCCGAGACAGAGCCTATGGAGATCAAGTGGGAGTCCAGTGATACTGATCCAGCAGAGAAGGCAGCTCCTACTCGTCGCCTGACTCACACCGGAGGTCCCCTCACCCTCAGGACTGCCCAGAAGAGTACCCGACCACCAAGCAGGAAGATCAAGCATGACTCCGAGGCCACTACCTCTGAGCCATGGGGACTTCGATTTGCTTCAGCTAAGGACCACCCCCTTCCTGCACCTGGCTCCTGCAGTTGGTTGGATGACTAGGCGAGAGGACCGCCCCAACTTTGACCTTGCTTTGGATGGTTTTTGGCAGCAAGGATCACACCCTTCCCCCTAGTAGCCAATGGCGGTAGTACGATGTTAGCTTTCGCATTGTGTCATGTGGGACTGTGTATGTGCAGTCCATTGTATCCCCTTTAATGCAATCGCTGTGGACCTATGTAATGTTTTATGGTATGTTATTAATGAGTTTATTCCACCATGCTTGCTCTGTTCAAAGATCATTTAAAGACAACTTGAAGTGAAATCACCTAGAAACCATGACCTTAGTGGGTCCAATCTCTTAACTCATCTACCTCCTTCAGATGGCGCATCATCGCAGAGCTTCAACATCCAACGAGAACCCACCAGAGCCTAATCCCTCCACCCTAGCGGAGGTCATGGCTTTGCAAACCCAGTTGCTTCAAGCCATCGCCAACAACCAAGGGAATCGTGGAGGATCAAGCTTGGGAGAATTTATGCGAGCTAAGCCGCCTACATTCTCCACGGCCGACGAACCAATGGATGCCGAAGATTGGTTAAGAGTAATAGAGAAGAAGTTGACCCTCGTCAGGGTACGAGAAGCCGACAAAGTCATTTTTTCCACCAATCAATTGGAAGGCCCCGCAAGTGATTGGTGGGACACCTACAAAGAGACACGGGCAGAAGACGCCGGAGAACCAACCTGGGAGGAGTTCACAGCCGCCTTTCGTGAAAATTTTGTACCCGTCGCAGTCATGAGAATGAAGAAGAACAAATTCCGAAGGTTGCGCCAAGACAACACCACACGGTGCAGAACACCGAACAAGTTCACGCAACTCGCTCGATATGCCACGGGTGACCGGCAAACGAAGAAGAGAAAATCGATAAATTTATCAAAGGATTGAGCGATGAGCTGAGAGGGCCAATGATCGGTCAAGATCACGTTAGCTTCCAAAGCCTTATCAACAAGGTTGTACGATTGGAACATGACCAGAAGATGGTGGAAAACAACCGCAAGAGGAGGCTTGCTATGGCCCGCCCACTTCAGGGAGCGCCTCAGCGTCCCAAGGGAGCCACCCCGTCCGGATGGAAGCCAACCGTCATGGCAACCAGTCGTCCCCCTGCACCCGACCACGTCAGCAGGCCGACTGCACCCCAGTTCCGTACCCCGACGCCAACTCTAGCCGCTCCGGGAAGAAGAAATGTGAATTGCTTCAACTGTGGAGAGTTTGGGCACTACTCCAACAATGCCCCAAGCCACGCAACACTCCCGTGCGTACGGTGCCAATGCAACGGCATGCGAGGAACTACTGCTCCGTCGGGACGCGGTCCGTTTAGGATTTGCAACCCAATGAGACTGCTACCGGATTTCGGCGCAGACAAGTGAATCATATGCGTGCCGAAGAAACGCAGGAGGATCAGAACGTGCTGATGGGTATGTTCTCTATCAACTCTACTCCCGTTAAAGTCTTATTTGATTTCGGAGCATCGCATTCATTTATATCCTCACAAGTAAGCAAACAACACCACCTAAACCAGGTAGAACTTAAGAGACCCATGTTGGTACACTCGCCTGGGGGAAACATAACCGTACCCCATGCTTGCATCAATGTGCCCATACGGATTAGAGACGTGATATTCCTTTCAAACCTTATGGTACTATCACCACAAACTATTGATATCATACTTGGAATGGATTGGTTGACTAAGAACAATGGAGTCATAGACTATAGCCGGAGGGAAGTCACAGTATCCATCCCATGGGGATCACCAATGAACATAACCATGGACCAAAACCCGATGCTATGTGAGCAAGCTACGGGAGTATTCACCATGCTACCTTTGAGCGGGATGCCAGTAGTGCAAGAATACCCGGACGTATTCCCTGAGGAATTGCCCGGAATGCCCCCTGATCGTGACATAGAATTTATCATCGACCTAATGTCTGATACTGCCCCCATATCCAAGAGACCTTACCGAATGCCGGCAAATGAATAGAAGAACTCAAGAAGCAAATCATAGAACTACAGGAAAAAGGATTTGTACGCCCTAGTTCTTCTCCCTGGGGAGCCCCAGTACTCTTCGTCAAAAAGAAGGATGGAAGTATGAGAATGCGTGTAGATTACCGATCGTTGAATGAAGTGACCATCAAAAACAAGTACCCACTACCTCGAATTGATGACTTATTTAACCAACTCAAGGGTGCACAAGTGTTCTCAAAGATTGATCTTCGGTCAGGATACCATCAGCTAAAGATTAGAGCCGGGGATATTCCCAAAACAGCATTCTCTACGCGTTATGACTTGTACGAGTTCACCGTAATGTCGTTTGGGTTGACCAATGCCCCGGCATATTTTATGAATCTGATGAACAAGTTATTCATGGAATATCTTGACAAATTCGTGGTGGTGTTTATCGACGATATACTTATCTACTCCAAAGACGATGAGGAACATGCGAGCACCTACGACGGTTGGAGAAGTGCGAGAGCACCGTTGTATGCAAAATTTAGTAAATGCGAGTTCTGGCTTAAGGAAGTTGCTTTTCTTGGCCATGTAGTCTCAGCCAGAGGAGTCGAGGTGGACCCTCCCAAGGTCGAAGCTGTTACAGAATGGAAGGCACCCAAGTCAGTAACGGAGGTTCGAAGTTTCTTGGGATTGGCCGGATATTACCGGAGGTTCATTGAAGGGTTTTCCACAATAGCCTGACCCATGACTCAACTTCTGAAGAAGGAGAAGAAATTCGTATGGAACGAGAAGTGTCAGGAGGCCTTTGATCAACTAAAAGAATAGTTAACCACCGCCCCAATCTTAACCCTACCTGACAATCGGAAGAATTTTGTGATATACTGTGGTGCATCTCGACAAGGACTGGGAGGTGTATTGATGTAGGATGGAAAGGTCGTAGCATATGCCTCGAGACAATTACGACCCCACGAGGAAAACTACCCCACACATGACTTGGAATTAGCAGCAGTTGTCCATGCATTAAAAATCTGGAAGCACTATCTGATCGGGAACCACTATGATGTATACACTGATCACAAGAGCCTGGAATACTTCTTTACTCAGTCCGATCTCAATTTACGTCAGAGACGGTGGTTGGAATTGATCAAAGATTATGATCTAGGAATCCATTACCACCGCGGCAAGGCAAATGTAGTGGCCGATGCGTTAAGCCGCAAAGCCCAATGCAACCATATGAGACTGAAAGGCATGGCCAGTGAGCTCCAAGAAGAGATGGCTCGACTCAACTTACACCTGATTCCTCACGGAGAAGTGAACTCACTAGAAATCCAACCTCTTCTAAGGACTCAGATAGAAGAAGCTCACAAGGGTAATGAAGAAACACAAGCGATCAAAGAGCGCAAGCCGCTGGGCACGCGAAGGAATTCTCGGTAGATGACAAGGGAACCCTGTGGTATAAGAAAAGAATCTACGTGCCTGAACCAGGTGGTTTGAGAGGATTGATCCTAAAAGAAGCACACGAATCAGCCTATTTGTTACATCCGGGAAGCACGAAGATGTACCAGGATTTGAAGGGGGAATACTGGTGGCCCAATATGAAGAGGGACGTAGCCGAATATGTAGCCGTATGCGATGTATGCCAAAGGGTAAAAGCTGAGCATCAACGACCGGCAGGATTGTTGCAGCCACTCAAGATTTTCGAGTGGAAATGGGGTGAGATAGGCATGGATTTCATCGTTGGACTACCCAAAACTGCAGCAGGATATGATTTCAATTGGGTAATAGTTGATCGGCTCACCAAGACCACCAGATTTATCCCCGTAAAGACTAACTACAATAGCGCCAAGCTGGCAGAGCTATACATGAGTAGGATTGTGTGTCTTCACGGTGTACCAAAAAGAATTATATCGGATCGCGGTACCCAATTCACGTCCCATTTCTGGAGCAAAGTTCATGAGGCACTCGGGAGTCACCTTGCCTTCAGTACCGCTTACCACCCACAGACCGACGGGCAGACCGAAAGGACAAATCAAGTTCTCGAGGATATGCTGAGAGCTTGTGCGTTGGATTTTACCAAGGATTGAGAAAAATGCTTACCGTACGCCGAGTTCTCCTACAACAACAGCTACCAAGCCAGTCTGAAGATGTCGCCAAATGAAGCCCTATTTGGATGGCGATGCCAAACCCCATTGATGTGGTCAAAAACCGGTGAACGAGCCGTGTTTGGGCCAGACATAATCAAAGAGGCCAAGGAAAAGGTCCGCCTGATCCGGGACCGATTAAAAGCGGCCCAATCTCGACAGAAGAGCTATGCAGATACTCGTCGAAGGGACTTAGAGTTTAATACAGGCGACTATGTGTACCTAAAGGTCTCACCACTACGAGGGACTCAAAGGTTCAAGGTCAAAGGGAAACTTGCACCAAGATACATGGGCCCATTCCTGATAAGCGCTAAAAGAGGTGAAGTGGCCTACCAGCTAGAGTTACCCGAGAACATCTCCGATGTCCACCCAGTGTTCCATGTGTCACAGTTGAAGAAATGCCTGCGAGTGCCAGAAGAGCGAGCTCCTTTGGAAACCATCCATATCAAAGTGATCTCACATATCCGAAACATCCAATAAAGATCTTGGACGAGGCGAAAAGAGGACACGAACCAAGTCATAGCGCATGTACAAAGTGCAATGGAGCAATCACGCTGAAGAAGAGGCCACCTGGGAAAGCAAGGATTTTTTCGAAGACGAATACCCACACCTACTAGCAACGGTAAGAAATCTCGAGGACGAGATTTATTGTTAGGGGGTAGGTTTGTAACATCCCGAAAATCGAAGAAATTAAAATCAAAACGTAAAAAAATCGGAACTTACAAAAACTTTTGCTTGTTGCCTTTTTCTCATGTTTGTTGCTTCTTATTTGCCGCTCGTTGCATGAATTTAGTTGTGAACAATTCCTCTCGATGTTTGTGAAAACCGAATGGTTTGGATTTTTGTTGGGAAGAAAATCTCGAAATATAAGGTTAGGAATTTTTAAAATAAAATCGGAAAAGGGATGCGGATTTATGAAGATATGTGTTTGAGAAATAAAAATATATTAATTGGTGATTATGGAAAATTTATTAGGAAATAAAATAGACAATAAAATATTTTAAGGGATTTACATGAAATCTAGGAAATATTTGGAATTAAAAATAGTGAATTATGAATTTAGGAAAAAGGATTTAAATAAATATGAAAAATATATTGGAATAATAAAAAGTGGGGAAAAGTTGAAAATATAATATTAAAAATTTTTTGGAATATTAGAATTTATTTTGAATTTTTAGAGTGGAAAGAAATAGAAATGGGGAAAATAGGATTTTAATTCGGGAAAAATTGGAAAGTATACTATTCATTGATCACCATCGCTCGACGCTACGGCCCGCCACGCGCGCCGCCCGCGCGTCGCCGGCCGTACCGCGCCCGCGCGCACCACGCGTCGCACACGCGTCGCGCCCGCGCGCTCGCGCGCCCGCGCGCGCGCACTGCGCTGCGCCCGCCGCCCGCCGGCTACCGTGCACCCGCGCCTCGGCCCGCCCACGCCCGCGCCTCGCCGCCACGCGCTCGCCGCTACCCGGCCCCGCCGCGCTCGCGACGCGCGCGCGCCGCCCGCGCCGGACCCCGCTCGCCGCGCGCGCGTCGCCGCCATGCCCCGACCCCGCCCGAGCTCACGCCGCGTGCCGCGACGCCCCACGCCCGGCCGCGCGTCGCCCGCACTCACCGCACCGGCCCGCCAACTCGCGCGCCGCGTGTCACGGCCGCCGAGCCGCCGCGCGCCCGTATCCGTTCGCTCGGCCATGCCTATTTAAGGCATTCGCTTCCCTCTATTCCCCGCACCGCCGCCGCCTCTAGCCTCCTCTCCTCCCGAGCGTCGTCGCCGCAAACCGAGCGCCGCCACCGCCGCAAGCCGCCGCGAGACGCCGCGCCGCCACCGCCGTGCAGTGGAGCTCCGCCACCCACCCCTTGCCGTCGTCGCCGGTAAGCCCGAGCCGCCCCCTCGTGTTTGCGCCGGCCGCCGTGTGAGAAAGCCGAGAGAGAGAGGCGCCGGTCGAACACCTTGTGGGCCTATGAATAGTGGCGAGAGAAAAGAAAAGAAAAAGAAAAACAAAAAGAGAAAAGAGAAAAAGAAAAAAATAGAGAAAAAATAGGAAAAATTATGGAAAATTTGGAAAATATTTTGAAAGGATTTGAGTGAATTTTTGGGTAAAAATAAATTATTTTCTTGTATATTGTCTCGGAGCAAAATTTGAAAAATCGAAATCGGACTTTTTGAAATTTCGTTTCGCGTCGTTTTGAATCCGAATTTCGTTTAATTCTTTCTCGCCATTTAAATATGTTTCTCTTTTGTGCACGAACCTTCAAAACCTCGAGTACAAATCCCTCCGCTGATATTTCTAAATCGAATTTTCTCAAATAATTACGATCGTCGTTTTGCGAAAACCCTAGGGCATCGACTCGATTTCAAAACTCGGATTTTTCTCTTGCAATCCTCGTCCGAACTCAAGTAGAATTCTAGGCCAAACATTTGGAGTCATTTTCATGGTTTTTATGATTCTTTTCGATCTCTCGGTATTTTATTGAATTCTAATTGAATTCAATGGATCTTTCGCACGTACGGATAGCATCTGAAGAAGCAGGCATCGACTCCGGTTAAGACCCCGCTCAACAAGCGTGCGAACAAGGCAAGTCATCACACTCTTTGAACATATTGATCCCAATTGCAAAAATGATGTTATTTTAAACTTTAAACATGCATGCTATACATAGAGAATTACCTATACTTGTTATGCTATACCTTGTTATTGATTACCTTTAGATTTGTTCCTTGTAACCCTCGATACGATACATACAACCGGAGAATATTTTCGGTAAAATGCTTAGTCAAGCTATTTTTAGATTCATGCATACTCATGATTTTATGAAGAGCTTTATGCTTGGGCAACTACCTTAGGAAAGGTAGTTGAGATACGGCATGTGGAGACATGAGCGTCACATTGCTATGAAAATGATAAAATGAGTTTTGATGATAACTGAAAGTTCCAAATAAATGTTTTAGACTGGGACAACTGAATGATTTGGGTGGATTCCGAAAAAGGCAAGTGCCGACCCTGGTCAATTAAGGACTGAGCCATGAGATAGCCGGGAAACGAGCCAGTACAATCGTACTTCTCGAATGGGTATAGACCTAGCGGAGTAGATAGCCGAGCGGAGGCGGTACCCTTGCATAGTGGTTCTTATGGATGAGATGAGATTTGAAAGGGATGATGGGAAATTGAAATTTATTATAACTTTATGAATGAAGTCTTCCCTTACCCGGTTGCGTGAACTCCTCTCACTGCTAGAAAACAACGGCTAGAGTGCATGAGGGCTTAAGTTAATGGAGCGGGTACTGCCGAAGTGAGGTTATCGAAAGGCTTTGTCGTGACCATCTCATGTGTTGGGACGTAGGCTCATTTGTTGGGCTGTCGCGGAGTACGGGTAAAGTGTACATCCACTGCAGTATGAATGAATCAATCTATTCGAATAGTTGTGCTCGTGGATATTGAGCATCGTGACAAGACTTTCGCTTGGCTATACTTTAAACTTTAAAATGATGGGATGGGTTTGCATGATGATTCTTAGTCACTGGTGGATCAACTTCTCGGGATGCGAGAAGGGGTGGACTCCCTAGAAAACCATGATGAACCAGAGGCGGGAAGCCATCCTTGGAATCACGATGGATGGTAGACAGAACCGTCGCCGACTTAATGAACTATGGAACTAAAACTTGACTTGGCTAGTTGTTAGGCTTGTGAAAAGAGTTGTGAAAATTGGCTTTATGCAAAAAAACACCAGCCATTCTTTGAATGACCCTATCATATGCATCACTTCCGTGTTGGCTTGCTGAGTACGGTTGGTACTCACCCTTGCTATATGCACAAACCTTCAGATGGTGGAAATGAAGACTTGGAGGATCCATATGCCTACTACTATGAGGGAGAAGAAGCTGATGACGCTTGCTAGGTCTTAGTCTCCGGTCGTTGCCTGTGGCAATTGACAAGCCGCTGCCTTCATTCCACTGCCTTACCTAATTTCTACTTTTGGTTGTATCTGGACCATGAGGTCCTATGTGTTGGATATTGCCTTCGGGCCTATTATTGTAATAATTTCGATGTAAGACTATTCGTGCATGTGCACCTGATTATTCAGTACTGTATTTCGTGGGTACCAAACTACTCGATCCAGGGAAATGGTACTATGAACACGATAGATTCCCGTTCCAAAAATGGGGGTCCCCATCAGCTGCCTCGTTGTTATGTCTTAGGACATGGGATAGCTCCAGTCCGTCAAACCTGTCTTCAAGTTTGTGAACTTCTTGTCGGTAGGCTTCCATGGTGTCGTTTAAACAGGACCAGTCTTTCATCACTTGGTTGACAACCAGCTGGGAGTCTCCTTTCATGATCAACCGTCGTATCCCGAGTGAAACAACAAGTCGCAGTCCATGCAGCAATGCTTCATACTCGGCGACGTTGTGTGAGGCGGAGAAGTGGAGGTGAAGAACGTATCTTGGCCTTTCCCGAGTCGGGGAGATCAACACGACTCCTGCTCCCAAGCCAGTGATCCTCTTGGATTCATCAAAGTGCATGGTCCAGTATTGTAGGTCTTCTCGAGGTACTTCTTGTTGTTCGGTCCACTCGGCCAGGAAATCCGCCAGGGCTTGTGACTTTACAGACATCCTCGCTTCGAAAGTTAACTCCAGCGGCATCAGTTTCATGGCCCACTTTGCGATGCGCCCAGTCGCCTCCCGGTTGTGGATGAAATCGCCGAGTGGAAAGGAAGCGACGACGGTGACCAAGTGACCCTGAAAGTAGTGCACCAATTTCCTCGCGGTTATCAGAACACCATATAGCAATTTTTGTACCTGAGGATAGCGAATTTTGGCTCCTGTCAGCACTTCGCTGACAAAGTATATTGGCCTTTGAATCTTCTGGACTCATCCTTCTTCTTCGCGCTCAACGACGAGAACCGTGCTGACCACTTGGTGGGTTGCTGAGACGTATAGTAGCAGAGGTTCCTGAGGCTGGGGTGAGGCTAGGACGGGTGGCGTCGTGAGAAATTCTTTAAAATCTTCAAAGGCCTTGTGGGCTTCCGTAGTCCACTGGAAGTCGTCGGTTTTCTTCAGTAACCAGAAGAAAGGAATGCCACGTTCGCCGAGTCGGGAGATGAATCGGCTTAGCACCGTCATGCACCGGTAAGCTTCGGACATCTTTACGGTTACTCGAGGGCTTCATATTTAGGATAGCATTGAGTTTCTCTGGATTAGCTTCAATGCCGCGATGAGACACCATGAAGCCGAGCAGTTTGCCTGATGGCACGCCAAAAGTGCACTTCTCCGGGTTCAGCTTCATTCTGAAGGCCCGAATGTTTGCAAAGGTTTCTTCTAAGTCGGCAATTAGGTCTTTCTTCGCTTGGTCTTGATGACAACATCGTCGATGTAAGCTTCCATGTTTTTTCGATCTGCGTTTGAAAGCATCTTTGAATCATGCGTTGGTATGTGGCTCCGGCGTTCTTCGGACCGAAGGGCATCGTGATGTAGCAGGTAAGCTCCAAACGGCGTGATGAATGATGTTTTCAGGCAGTCAGATTCCTTCAAGCTGATTTGGTGGTAGCCCGAGTAACAGTCCAGAAAACTCAGAAGTTGGCAGCCGGCTGTTGAGTCCACGACTTGGTCAATGCGAGGCAACCCGAACGGATCTTTGGGGCAGGCTTTGTTGAGGTCGGTGTAGTCAACGCACATGCGCCACTGCGCTGTCTTCTTGGACCGGGACCGGGTTGGCCAACCGTCGGGATGGAGAACTTCTTTAATAAAACCGCGGCTAAGAGTTTTGTAAGTTCTTCCTTGATGGCATCTATTCGATCCTGAGCAAAATGGTGTAATCGTTGTTTGATAGGTTTCGCGTCATCTTTGACGTGTAAAGAGTGCTCGATCACCTCCCTAGGAATTCCAGGCATATCAGATGGTTTTCAAGCAAAAACATCTTTATTATTTTGGAGAAAAGTGACGAGTGCGCTTTCCTATTTGGGATCTAGCTCAGCGCCGATTACAGCGGTTTTGCTAGGATCAGATGGGTCAAGGGAGATCTTTTTCGTTTTGGCGTCGCCTTGTCCCGACTTGGCTATCTTTTTTTGCGAGGATTTCACCCTCTCCGGAAGTTGATGCAGCCAATCGGATTTCTTCTTGGCCACGCGATCTCTCACGAGATTGGGTCATGTCGCAGCTTTCCTTGTTGCAGGTGAAGGCTTGTTTGACGTCGAGATGACGCCGTTGGGGCCGAGCATCTTCATGCAGAGGTAGGTGTAGTGAGGTAACTCCGAAGGTGACTGGAAGGGCGATGTGCCCGAGTGGCGTGGATTACAGCCCTGGGATAACTCCGTGGAAGGGGGCTGAGCTTGCCTTCAACTCGGCTCTCAGAATTTGCATCTCGTCCAGGGTCTTGGCGAACAGGATATTGAGGGCGATGCCCCCATCGATGAGGACGCGCTTCAGCTTGATGTTACGGACCACCGGGTCTAGTACCAGGGGATACCGCCCCGGGTGGACCACTCAGTCAAGATGATCCGAGCGGTTAAACGTGATGGCCACCTTCGACCACCGTAGATATTGTGGGACTTCGGGTTGTGCCGCGTTGACCTCGCGGTCAATCAGCTTTTGCTTCCTTTTGGACTCATAAGCTTGCGGCCCCCCCGAAGATATGATTCAGCTCGCCCACGGGGTCTTGAAAAGGCTTCGAATTTCCAGTCAGGTTATTCTTCTTGGTCTCCGATGGGCCGGCTTCGTCAGTCGGCTTCTTGTTAAGCTGTGCCGCATATTGTTTGGCGAATTGCTTATAAATAAAGCAGTCCTTCGCCACATGCTTGTGGTTTGGATGATGCGTGCACTGAGCGTTCATGATCACGTCGTAGGCCGCGACTCGGGGACGGCGTTGGGAATTGGACGTCGTGGCAACCAGGTCCTTAGGCCGACGCTTGCGATCCTTCTGGCCCTGGTTGTTGTTGCCATTATCCTTCTTAGGATGTCGGCTTCCTCCCAACTGCTTGTCGTCCCTTTTGTCCGGCCGATCTTGGCGCGCCGCCTTGATTGCGTCGTTGGACTTGGCGTAGGAGTTCGCCGTCTCGAACATCTGCTTTACCGTCTTCGGTGGCTTACGCCCAAACTTCCCGATCAATAGTTCATCACGGACTCCCTTCTGGAAGGCAGCGATGATGATGTCGTCGGCGATGTTGGGGATCTTGTTGCACTTTTCCAAGAAGCGCCGGATGTAGTCTTTCAGCGGTTCGTCTGGCTTCTGGATGACATTGTAGAGGTCGAAGTGCGTTTCGGACCTTTCAAAGGTGCCCTGAAAGTTGGCGATGAAGTGGCCCCTCAGTTCGCTCCACAAGCCGATTAAGCCTCTTGGCAAGCTCGTGAGCCAATTCATGGCCGAGTTGGCGAGGGCAACAGGTAGGTAATTGGTCATGGCCTTGTTGTCACCTCCTGCTGCGCGGATGGCGAGGGTATACACGGTCAGCCATGACTCGGGGTCAGTCTTTCCGTCGTACTTCTTGATTCCTATCGGCTTAAAACCATTCGGCCAATGCACTCGGCGCAGATCCCGAGTGAACGCAGTACTCCATCGTTGTTGCGTCGGGCGATCTCCTTCGATCTTCACGGGAGCGTTGATCTCGTTCTTGATAGCGCCGGTCAAGGACTTCTCGCAGATCACTCGACGGGGTCCTCGGTAGGCTACTTCGGTAGTCGGAGTTGTTGCTGCGGCGGACCTAGTCGTGGATGGGTGGTCGTTTATGCCGCTTCTCGCGGGAGTCGATCGATTGCTCTTGATGCTTTAGCGTGGCCTCATGGCGGGGGTCTCTTGACCTAGTGGCCGTCTGATCTTGTTCGGGCCTCCTGTAATCCTTCGACCGCAGCAGCGGGAGTCGGTTTCTGTCAGGCGTTTCCGCGACGGACTCAGTCGGCCTTCGTGCTGAGGTGGAGGGAGGGCAGTTGGCTGTAGCCGCGACGATGGTTTTGATCTTGTCCAGGATTGGTGTCACGTTGGCGGGCGTCGTCTCGATTACGATGTCGAGGAGGGTGAGGGCGGCAACGGCGTTCTGTTGAGGCGTCTGGAAGATGTTGGTATTGTCGACTCGCATCTGAAGTATGGCCTCCCGAGCGGATCGTCCGGTCGCCCTCAGGTCTCGCTTTCTCTTGTCAGCTTCCTCCTTGCGCCTATTCCCGTTTCTGCCAGCTTGTGCTCCTGCTCAAGCCTGGCTTGTTCTTCCTCTGCGATCCTGCGGGCCATGGCTGAGTCGGCCTCGGCCACCTCAGCCAAGAGAACGTCGAAGCATTCGGCTCGTAATCCTTGTCACAGTTGGAGTCGTTGGCCTTGTCCGATGAGATGGCGTAGAGATCGTCGAAGCCTGAAGAGCTGAGGTACTCATCAAGCTCCGTGGATGAACATGACCCGAACGGTTGGAGAATGACTGCGACTTTCCTTGAGCCTGGGTTGCTTGAATCTTGATCGCTCCAGTCCGGATTGTAGCTTGATGACGGGGGTTCCTCCGAGTGGGTTGATTTCGACTCGAAGGAGAGGAGTTTGTAATAGATCTCGGCGGCGTTTGGTAATCCAAACGGTGCCGAGAGGGTTTCTCCTCCCGAGTGGATTAATTCCGACGGGGAGGTCAGACGGTGGCTGTAGATCTCAGCGGCGTTCAGCAGTCCGAATGGCGCCGAGAGGATTCTTCCTTCTGAGTGGATGGACTCCATCTTGGAAGTCAGAACTGCGTCGTAGATCTCAGCGTTGTTCGCAACCCGAACGACGCCGAGCGGGTTCCCCCTCCCGACTGGTCCGAATCCGAGTCGGGAAAGGAGAGCTTGTTGAATCCTTTGGCGGTGAAGTTGTCGACGCCTGAAGAAGATCTCATCGCGCTTGCCGGCGAGATTGAAGAAGAATACTTGACGCGCAGGCCCCTACCTGGTGCGTCAACTGTCGAAACTTGGTTTCGGCAATAGAAATTTGGGGGTGCAGTCAAGATCGCCAAACATAATGGGTCAAGTGGAAAACAAGATTTAGACAGGTTTAGACCCTCTCGTGAGGTAATACCCTACTCCTGTTTTGGGGATTCGATCCGCCGAGTGTTTATTGATCTCAAGATCTCGTGTGTCTAGTAGCTTGTATGTGCTTTGCCTATATCTGATATCCCTCAAGGGACGTCCCTTACCCTCCTTATATAGTCTCGTGGAACGGGCTTACAAGTCAGAAACCCTATCTTACTCTAAGTCGGTTTCATCAATCTTACCAAGTTATGACTATGAGTCGTTGCCTTATCTAATCGGCAACGTAACACCCAAGCCATAGCCGGCTTATTTAATTAGCAGGCGTAACCTATCCTTATTATCAGTCGGATAAGCTTGCCATATAGGTATCCGATTGCCACAATCTCCACAATTGGTAACCCTTATCATGTCTTCGCGGTAAGCTCAGTTACCGTGATAACCATATGGTTATCGATGGTTTTGCAAACCCTGGTCAGGCCGCATCATCTTCCAAAGATCGATCCAATCTCCCACATGTTCCACTCTTGATACTTTATCGGTTTCAAAGATATAGTAGAAAGAACTTGGACAGGTGTGCTTTTGGACCCATTTTAGCTATGATTAGGAGTTTGCTTGTATGATATTGTTGGTGAAAAACATCGGGCATCTTCTCTCTTTCCTTTTCCTTATAGTGTCTTAAGTGTCCTTTTTATGGTTGTGTTGCTCTTTATGTTTCTCCCCGTGTATTCACTCTCTTATCCACTAGAACTTTTTATGTTTGTGTCGCCGAAGCTCGACTTGTTTGAGTCTGTTTGACATAATATATTTAGATGGACATTTCACCCACTTGACCTATAAAAAACTAGTACCAATTTGATATATTTTTTGTAAAATGAAACTGATTATTTTTTATGGTGAATTTAGCTCTTTAAGTACTAGACTTAACATGGGTATTTGTATTTAAGTTTTTGAATACGTTTATAGATAGTGGTAAGATATACATGTATATGTTCATATGGATACTAAAGATATGCACGGGTACGTTCATATGAATATATGAATAATTGTGCGCACGTTGTTAACTTATGTGTTTGTATTGGGTTTCTAAAAAAATAATTAATCTATTTTCTCAACTTTTCTCGGTCTTTTAGAAAAATGAAACTGCAGCACATGGTGCAACCGTGCAAAGTTGGTGACAGCTACCAGAACAATCTAGCCAGGGTACTCTAAGTCTAAATGTTAAATTTAAAATGTAAAATCAAATTTTGTTAATTTTTCATACAGTTGTTTTTCTTAGGTCTGTTAGTCTGGTTCTACGGGCCTGGTTGAAGTAGGCGGCAGGCCGAACAGCGTGGGGGCGTCGTCGACTCGTCGCTCGCGCCTCGCGGGCCGCGGTGCGCACCTCTCTCCTGGACCTCGCGGCGGCCACCACAAATTGGCCCGAAAGTCCGAGGCTCCCACGCGGCGACGCATCCCGTACGTCCCGGCAACTGGTGGGTGGTGCCGTCTCGCCGGCCGCCTGCATGGTGGGGGACACTGCGCTGCGCACAACCGCACCCGTCGCATGGCCAAGTGGTGGTCATGGTTGGTTGGGTGGGTGGGGTTGGGAGAACCTGCTGCGATGCGAGATGCGACCATCCCGGCCGGCACGCTACCCAATGCCATATGGCCGCCACCGCACGCCTCCAGTCCCATCATGCTGGCACATGCCGCTGTCGCCGCCGACGCACTGCCCATCCAGGCTTTGCCTAGTTGCCTGCCATCTCCTACCACTAGTAGTAGTACTACTACTGTAGTAGTATGTGTATACAACGTGCAGCCATGTCGCCCTGCCATCTCCTACCACTACTAGTACTACTAGTACTATACTACGTGCAGCCATGTCGCCGGCACCCACGCCTGCGCAGTGCAGCTTTGCAGAGGACAGTTTGTTCATTTTGGGCCACTGTTGCAGATGAGATCAAAATCCGCAACCAACATGACACGGTGAGTACGTAGTAACCACCACGGAAAGAGATGTTGCACTTATTCCAGCTCAATCTCGTGTACGAACATGTAGTAACAACCATCATCTATGTCCCTACATCTCCGTCTCTCTCATGTCGAAGAATATAATAATCTCATTGATTGAAACAAGTATAGAAAATTTAAGCGGCAATTAAGGGAGAAGTAACAGTCGAAGAGTATAGTAGCGCTAGAAGAATACAGCAACACACGTTAATTAATCACGCGAGAGCGATGGATGGATCGGCCGGTGAGGTCTCGGTCTCGTTCTCACACGAGGCGGCGGCAGATGGTGATGCCATCGGCGATGGCGAGCTGGCAGACGTCGATACGCGGGTCGGCGGCGAGCCTGGAGTTGAGGTCCCTAATGGCGACGGAGAACCGGCGGTCCAGGTCCGACAGCGGCGTGTCCGGCGGCAGCGCCACCGTTCCAGCCCATAGCGTGTTGTCGTAGATGATGTGCCCGCCGACGCGCACCAGCTGGAGCAGCTGCTCGTGGTACTTGACGTAGTTGGGCTTGTCGGCGTCGACGAAGGCGAAGTCGAACGCCGCCTCCCGCCCCGCCGCCGCCTCCTCGGCGAGGAGCTCGTCCAGCTTCTCCAGCCCCTTCCCCTCGCGGAAGTCCACCTTGTGCGCCACGCCGGCCTTCTCGATGAACGGCCGCCCAATCTCGTAGCTCTCCCTGTCCGGGTCGATCGCTACCACCTTCCCGTCCTCCGGCAGAGCCAGCGCCGTCGCCAGCAGCGAGTAGCCGGTGAAAACCCCGACCTCGATCGTCCTCTTCGCTCCGGCCATCTTCAGCAGCATCCCCAGCAGCTGCGCCTCATCCGCCGACGACTGCATGAACCCCCTGCATCAATGAATGGATTAATTAACCCCAAGATCTTGCTAATTAACCACCATGGCCATGAATATTATTAGCAGATCGTGATTCTTACCACTTGTGCTTGTCGGTGATGAGGCGCAGCTCGCGCATGCACTCCGGCTCCCGTGGCAGCACCGTCGTGTCCAGGACATACTGCAAGTTCACCGGAGACGGCGACGAACACACCCATCAGCAAACAGAGATCCCAAACGATCCGACGAGCTGATCACGAATCATCACCACGTACCTTGTACAGGGCGTCGCTCTTGAGCAGCGTCTTGTTGGTGCTGTCGATGTCGCTGTGGACGTTCTTGATCACGGGTGCGTCGCCATTGCCGGTCGTCATGGCGATGAGATCTTCCTCCGCTGCTTCGGCTGCCGCTGTTGCTGGTAGTGGTGGTGCGGGTGGATTGGTTGGGTCGTCAACCCGGAGCTCCGGCGAGCCATATTTATCAGCTCACAAGAAAGGGTTGGTGGCGCCACCAAACACCGGGTCCTTTTTTCTCGTTACTTTTAAAAAAAGAAATTAGCAATCGATCGCATGGTGACCTGGTTGTTGAGCCACCAAACGTGGCCATGATCAGTGCCAAAAAAAGGATATTTTTTAAAGCGTTAATTTGGTCTTCCCGTTGAGATGGTCCGGTAAACTGAACACTACAGTACTCAGTACATGCATGTGAAGTTTTGTTTGTTTTTTCCCCTCTCTCTTTCTTCCTACCACCACCACCACCTGCCGCGACCTAACCTGCTTTCGTCGTGGTTTGGTTAAAGGGATCGCACCCTTTTGTCCACCCTGTTTATGCGATTATTATGCTGTCTGCTTAAATTCTTTTGCCAAGGGAAGAAGCTTCAGCCAAACGGCGCTACAGAACGGCACCTGCAAAGCTGTGACAAATATAGTACACTAGCTGTGAGGGTCGTGTTGGAAACTGACGAATACGAAGATGAATATGAAGGTTAAATTGACGTACATAGAAAACTATTAACATATAATTGGATTTAGTTATTAATATATAATTGGATTTAGTTATTGTAAACTTAACAAATAAATATATTTGATATTTTAAAATAGCTGATATATAAAAAAGTTATTTTATGAAACATATCGTATCGTTTAGTAGTTTAAAAAATTATTAATAAAAAATATAGTACTAGTCCATTAGTTTATTTTTGAGATCGTGTTCTGCATGTAAGTTTGGGGAGAAAGTCAAACAGGAGAAGCTCGGAGCTGTCAGGAAGATGGACCTAGTAGGCTTCCATTAATTAATTTGGGCACTGTGAAATTTCTGACTGTGACTGTGGATGGGCACCCAACATTGGGTCAAAACAGGCTTGCTACCGAGAGGATGGAACAGTTACAGGTCGGTACCGCGGCTAGAGGAGGGAGCACGCAACAAACGTTTTTAACACGCTATCAGGGGCCCAACGACGCCAATCACCAAATGGCACACTGGTAGAGTAGTACTAGTAGTAGCATGCAATTGGAACAGTAGATGTACAACATTATTGGACCGAGTACATTTATAATAAGTGACAAGAGCATCCCTTGACCCTTCTTCATTTATTACGTAGCTAAAAAACGTCGTTGAATTTGATCGATTTTGCACTCGAACACCTACCTGGCATTTGAGATGATGGTGTTGTGGGCTTATTTACTTCCTTTGCCCTTCACCAAACTCAGTAACCCCAGTAGGCCCACAGATAGGGACACACACCAAACCTTCAATTATCGTTGAAACGACCAGAAAGCTATGGATGGGTGCACCTGCTTTCGCCGTGGTGGTGGGCGCGCATTCGTCGCGCGTGCGTTGCGAGACAACGCTCGATGGGTCATTGACTCATTGCTGGTGGCGCCCCGCATCGATCGATGGGGCCAAAATTACCTGGACGATTGGGCGATTGGCCGGTCAAGCCGAAGGCGAGAGCCGCGGGTGGGTCACCGTCACTCGGCTCTCCGGCTGGCAAAATCGTACGGTTATCATGCAGTAATTATTTTAGTTTTTGAACTTTGATAAACTTTATGATAGATATGAATGTATGAAAAGTAAATAAAATAAAAAATAATTATATTAAAATTAGATAAAATAAAGGTGTTTTGTTTTTATTGTATTGATATATGTGAGATTGGTGAAAAATACATATATGTTAGATGGAGTAATTATTGATTTTGAGCCTAAATCGAGAAGTTATATTATTTACTATCTCTTGTCTACGTATTCACTCACTAGTACGTATTACTGTTTTCTCCTTGATAAAAACACTTTTGTTTTTTTCTCATTGATATTTTTTCTTAGAATATTAAATATTAATTTATTTTGTGGCTGAAGAACCCCTAGCTGGGAACATGAGAGAGCACTGGCTAGCAGGGTTTACGATGCCGGCGGCATATATCGTGCCGCCCCTCGGCACGGCGAATTTCGCCGAAATCGCGAAAGCCGACGGCAATGAACAGTAAAAATTTGAATTTGAACGATTTCGTGCGTACGCGAAAACCGCGCGAAAAACCGTGAAAACCGCGCGAAAACCACGCAAAAACCGCGAAAACCGCGCGAAATCCGCGAAAGCCGCGAAAACCGCGAAAACCGTGAAAACCGTAGTTTAAGTTTGAACTAAATCGAAATCCGTGTCGTGCCGCGAATTTCACGAAAACCGCGCCGATACCGCGATTTTCGCGACAAACATTGCGAAATGTAAATTTTTTTATAAAAATATATTTTTTGTGTTAAAATGAATTTTTTAAATTTTTGAATTTTCACGAAATTATTTGAACGAAACTGCGGATGCCGTGCCGCACCCTGCGAAACCACCGAATTTCGTGGCTTTCGTGCCGAAAACCGCGAAATCGGGAACCCTGCTGGCTAGTGGCTAGTACGAAGGAATAAAATATGAGATCACGCGATTCACGAGACAGCGAAAGCTTCTTAGGGTGTCTCACATTAGACTTATACGCGTACCTAAATTTAAAATAAATTTTTGACAGGGATATATTAGCCTTCAACAAAATATTTATATAGACACAACTCAAATATAAATATATTTATTGACAACAAATAAATATTGAATTCTTTGACTGTAGCGCTCAGGGTCGGTCCTAAAATTTTAGGGACCTAGAGCGACTAGGAAAACAAAGATCCTATAATCTTAATGTGTTTTTATTTCAATTACGAAAGACAAACATGCATACACTATCATACACGCGCACCATACTCATACAGCCATGATTTCGTTTCTTAACATATGTCAAAAGAACATAGACCAAAGACGCGCCTCCAATCTTAATATATTTTTGAATGAAAACACGCTCAAATGTACGTAATATTTAGGGTTCCTAGGATTAGTATCGCAATAAACACTTTTTTTTAAATAGGAAGGAATGTTTAACAGTAACATCATTAAATTAGGTGATAATTGAAAATAATATAATACTGTAAAAAGAATTCATGAACTCAAGTGTATAATACCTTATATGGCTGCTAAATACTAAAAACGCGTGTCAAAAATTTATGCAAGGACTTACAAGAACAAATCAATTATGAAGATTGTGCTATAGATACACTAAAGCTTAATTACCATCAACATCTGATAAAAGTGTTATTTATTTGCTTTTGTATTTGGAGTGCTATTTAAACATAAACCATAATAGACAACATGATACGATTAATTAATAATATGATTTCAAAAGAGGTTAACAAATGCATAACAAAACATCCTGTAAAATTATATAAATATATGACCGAACTACGTATGATATATATGGCTGAGGACCCTGATGGCCGGGGGCCAGGACGGTGGCAGTGCCCGTCCTACCCTCGGGTCGGCCCTGGTAACGTTATCAAATCTAAAATCGATCTTGTATTTTAAAAATTATTGTTGAAGATAGATTTATGTGTAGTAGCAAGGATCTTTGACGAAGCTGGTGGTGGAATCATGTAGCAACATCCATGATTGGCATATATAGATCTAGGGCTCTCGCGGTTTCGTCGGTACTTCGCATGATCGCATCCGGTCATCTGCCTGGAGAAGGTGGTTGGTGAATGGAAAAACGAATTGGATTAGCCAATACTAGTGTCGTTTCAAAAAAAGAAGTTATGTATTATTATAAAATACTTGTAGGTAAGCTATTTCGATCACTTTTATTTATTCAAAATAAAACTATTTATTTATTTACCTATCATTATCAGTGATGGGTCTAAAATTTGTATCCTAATATACCTTCACATATATCTAAGAGCTAAACCAAAGTCATCATATAAAAAATAGAACTAATGTCTTAATTTATCAAAAGAATAATGCCCAAACTCTGGTCTCTACCTCCAAGGCTTCAATTGCCGTTCAGACACATGGACTTGTCGTCGCTGTCAACGATCCGATGCCCACAAGCCACTGTGTGCCTCGTCGGCTTTTGGCATGGCCTTACAACCCAGCTCAGGAATCAGAGGAAGGCTACCAACGGCTCAGGGCCTCAGGCATGCTGCTGTTGAATGCATTGGATTTCATCGCACCAGCCATCGCAGCGTCACAACTCGGCCATCGCCTATCACGCTCGCCGCTTCACCAGTTTGCCTGCGCATGAAGCCGGCGCCCCCACCAGGAATGTCCGAGACGAGGTGAGAAAACCCTACGCATGTGCAACGACGTATGCACGCTGTGACGCTGGTAAACTAGGCCTACTGGGCTTCAGTTTGTTACACGGGAGAACCAACAATCATTTAGACTCATTGTTGAATACAACAAGTAAAAAAATTACAAAATTTTGGATATATGTCGGTGTATACCGAGAACCTCTCCTGCGTCCGCCCCTACCTATCATCTCACCTACTTTTCTTTTAATTTCTTCAACAATTTTTTTAACCAATTATAACGTTTTGGGACCGAGCAAGTATGCACGATATTTTCAAGATGTGGGGTCTTCATTCAGCGGAGTTGACCCCACTGCTACTTCTGGAATTGCTAGTAGGGCGTCAGTTTGGCGCGACAATTGCAGCTTTCTCCAAGAGGACATGCCAATCTTGAAAACAACATTTCCGTAAGATACTAGAGTGCAGCTGTCACTTGCATATACAGCAGGGAGAGAAGGATCAAATGGTGACGAAGTCTTTGACTTACTGTATTATTAGCATGAGTAGTACATATCATGTGATCTTATAATTAAAGATACCAGGAGTGAGTATATATATAGAGAGGGTTTGGTTGTCATAGGTTTGGGACCATGAGTAACAAAAACAGGTCTACTCTGGATTCCTGGTGAAGAATTTTCAGAACCTTGAGAATGCCAGAGATTAGTTTTGTTCAGACTTGGCTTCAGCCTTCAAACGAACATTTTTAAACCAGATGCATCATTCCATATTTTATATGCTAATCCATTTTTTTCTTTTTTCAATTACACCACACTCACAAGCTAAAACAAGTAAAATATGCTTTCTACTTTTATAGATGTGATGTACCATTTAAGATTTATTTGATTCAGCCTTTATTAATTATTATATATATATACTTTTTTGGAAACTCTATCTTGCTATAGTGAGATATCTAAGGGCCCGTTTGAAAGCAAGAAACGGTTCTATTTCTAGGTAGAAACCGGAGAATCCAAACCAAATACGGTTTCTCAGAACAGATTGTTTCTCTTTTTATATGTGTGAGGGTGAAACCAGTTTCTCCAGATTCTTCTTCCATTTTCTCACTCCACCCCTCCCACACCCCAGGCACGTAAGAGAGAGGCGCGCGGGACGCGAGCTCGCGGCGCCGTCCCCAGCCGCTCGGCGCCGCGACCCGCCCTCCGAGCCGCCGACACCGCCGTCCCTAATCCTTGCGCCGCCGACCCAAAAAAACAAAGCCGCTCAGCACCACCGCCCCTAGCCGCGTGCCGCCGTTGCCTCTAGTCGAACGACGCCGCCCCAAGCCCAAATCCGAGCGCCCCGCCCTCGCCCGCCTGCGGCGCGCCCTCGCCCTTCAGACGTCGTCGCTGCCAGCCGAAGAGCGCCGTCGTCGCCCAAGCACTTCCACCAGCTTGTCCCCAACCAGATCCGTTGAAGGTATACCATTATTTCAAAACATGTGAATAAATCTTGATGATTTTTGACTATGATTCTTGTAGCTTTGCTTTGTTTTGATTGTGACATGGGAAAGGAAAATGATTGTGACGAGGGGTAAATTTAGTCTATTCCAGCTTCTCACCTACTTTTTAGAATCAGAATCCAGCAAATCTGTCAAACGGTTTCGTAAGTGATTTTGATTTTTCAAAGAAACGTTTCTCAGAAAAATCTAAATTCGAAACGTTTCTTAGAAGAATCTAAATCCGAAACGTTTCTTAGAAGAATCTAAATCCGAAACTTTTCTTATAAAATCTGGATTCTTACCAAACAGGTCATAAGTCTTTACATTTTTTTTTCACGAGTTAGCATGTGTGTTCTTTTTGCTAGTTTGACCTCGTAATATTCTTTTTAAATATTTACAGGGGTTCACCAAACATATGGGCATTTAACTATTTCCTAATCTTAAGTAGCCTCGCTATCTATTTGCCACTTTTACGATTGTCCTACTTGACAGTGGAGAGGATGATTTCCTACTTTTATCACTTTTATCACTGTGACGTGACAGACGGGCATGCTAGCGTGACAAAGTGCTGTCTCCATTTTGCCCCTAAACCGGAGTCTAACCATCACCTTCAGTTGCTAACCAGTTATATTTGTCAAATACAATAACTTGCTATATTTTTTGAACGGATGGAGTAATGTTCTTACCTCCCACCGCTTTTATTTATTCATGACTTCAAAGATTAAGAAAAGAAAAAAAATACTGCTACACTCCAAAGAAAACAGATAAGGGCAGTCATAATAAAAATTTCATGAGATAGATTTCAAGAGAGAAATAGAGCAATTAATATGCAGTAGAAACTATTCTTCTCAATCTGTGATTTCTACAATAGTTTCTATACGATAACTGAAATGCAACACAAGAATGCAATAATTAACTCTGGCAAGCAACCATATAGTCTAATTGCGACCGGCGAGCACGGGCGACAGAAGGCGAGCGCGCGTTGGCGGGGCGACGGCCGGCGAGCGCGGGCGGCGGGCAGGCAAGCGCGGGCGTGGGCGAGCTGGCACGGCGGCATGGCCAGGCGGAGCGGAGCGGAGCCGGCGCGGCGGCGCGACCGACCGGGAGTGGGCGCGGCGGTGCGGGGCGGGTGCGAGCCACGACGCGACGGGCTTTGAGGAGACCGTGCCGGCGTCGGCGCCGTCTCCGTCACCTCCGTCGCTGCCCTGGAGTTTGCCGATGATGGCCACCCCGCCTCTGCCTCCGCCTCTAGCGCGCGCGGCCTCATCCCCACTCGTGGGAGCACGTCGGCGGGGGGTGCGGGGTGCGCGCGGGCTGCGGCCACGATGCATCTCCGCGGCGGCTACACGAAGCAGGAACTGCCGGAGCCATGCCCGACTGCGACCTTCCGCCTCGCCTCACCACCGCGCGTCTCCAGCTCTTCGTCCCCGTCGCAGATTTGCGCGACGAACAACGATGCCGGTGGGAGGAGAAGAAACGCCGGAGAAACGCTGAGAAACGACGAACAACGATGCAACCGAGCCGGAGCCAAGCACACACGGGAGGAGAAGATCTGGGGTGAGAGAGAGGAAGACACGACCTGTTTCTCCCCAACGCAATTTTCCCTGTTTCTTAGCGTCTCGGTGCACGCGTGGACTTCGTTTCTCCTGTAGGAAACAGTCTCTTTTTCTCTCTCTTCAATTAACTTTTTCTCTCTCTCTTCAATTAATCTGTTTACACATCAGTAAAATATTAATAATATAGTCTAATTAATACACATAAAACTATTATAAATATTATGTGCAGGATTGCTCACTACACTACTATGACCCCACGTCTAGATGCAGATCAGCGGTACTATATGTGCAGGATTGCTCACTACTATGATCCTGTTTGATTCACACTGTTTGGTCGAGAGAAACTAAAATTAGTCTCGTCATATCGAATATTTAAATATTTTTGTCTTAAATATGATTATTTATAAAATTCATTTATAACCGAACAATAATTCACGACATAAATCTAATAAGTTCTAATTACGCATGATTTGTGTGATACTATAGTAAATATTTGTTAATTATGTTAATTATGGATTAATTAGGTTTAATAGATTTGTCTTACAAATTATCTTTCGATTCTGCAATTATTTTTATAATTAATTTACATTTAATTTTTCAAATTGATGTTCAAATATTCAATGTGACACGAAATTTTTGAATAAACACCCCTGTGTCATATGTGGACCTCACGTATCCTTGGACCGACACATAGTCCTGGATGTCTGGATGACATTGCACATACCGTCATGGACAAAGCACTTGAACAGGTGACACACATGCTTATTCCCCAGTTGCCAGTGCAGATCACCCAAGATAAACATCAGTCTAGAATTTAACTTTTGTTTTCAGACACAAACCTGCATGAAAAGTACACAAGGCTACGATATAAATTGGCAGCTGCTTATTTCGACTACAGTTCAGGCTCGTTTGAGGGGCCCATTTGAGCCCAATCCAACTCCACTTCAGTCTCCCCCGATCAGTGTGCTTCCCACGGTTTGCACCGATCAGACGAGGCGGCGGCAGAGCGTGATGCCATCGGAGACAGGGAGCTGCACGGCCTCGACGCGCGGGTCGCTGGCGATCTTGGCGTTGAAGGCCAAGATGGAGCGGCGGATGTCCTGGTCGAACTCCTCGAGGACGGAGTCGTCCTCCAGCGCGACGGAGCCGCCCCAGAGCGTGTTGTCGTAGGCGAGCACGCCGCCGGAGCGCACCAGCGGCAGCAGCCGCTCGTGGTACTCGCCGTAGTTGCCCTTGTCGGCGTCCACGAACGCGAAGTCGAACTTCCCCTCGTTCTCCTCCTGCACCAAGACATGCAATCGAACGACGGTGAGCAGGCATGCATGTGGTCAAGGCGACACCAAGATCGCCGGCGGCGGTAAATTCGATGCGTACGTCGGCGAGAAGCTTGTCGAGGATGGGCATGGCGCGGCCCTCGCGGAAGTCGACCTTGTGCGCGACGCCGGCCTTCTTGATGACGGGGAGGCCGAGGTTGTAGTACTCCCGGCTGACGTCGATGGCGACGACCTTGCCGTCGTCCGGGATGGCGAGCGCGGTGGCGAGTACGGAGCAGCCGGTGAACACGCCGACCTCGATGGTGTTCTTGGCGCCTGTCAACTTCAGCAGCAGCGACAGCAGCTGCCCCTCCTCCGGCGGCGACGACATGAACCCACTGATTAAATCCATAAATTAGTATACACTAATACACAGCATCATATCAACTAACAGCATGTAAATTATGAGACGAATCGTACTAGGTGTGCTCGTTGGTGATGAGGCGGAGCTCGCGCATGAACTCGTTCTCCCGCGGGTACACCATCGTGTTCAGCATGTACTACATCCCAAAAAAAACATCTTTTTTTTGTCATCTCATCTCAATCAACGATTGCTGATCCATGCACTGCAATATATATGGAGACGAAAACCATGGAATTAACTAGAAATTGGTGTAGACCTCGTGGAGAGATTCACTCTTGAGGAGGGTCTTGGGGCTGTCGTTGCTGTGGATGGCCGTCTTCATCTCCTTGGACTGAATGCCGCCGTTCACGCCATGGGCATCGCCGTTCGCCGCCGCCATGGCCGTGCTTGATACTCTTGCTGGTGTCGTTCGCTTCAGCCGCCTGGGGTGCAGTGCAGGGAAAAGTGTTACAGCTGGTACAAGGCACGCACGCACGCAGCCGAACTCTATATACACAAGGGACGGCACGGTTGCTAGCTAGCTAGGCCGACAGCGCGGCGTCAGCTGGAGTGTCAGTGCTGTGCCATGTCATCCACTCGGTCTCGGTCACGCAGATAGCATGTAGATGTAGGGATGGATGAGGTCCCCACCGCAGCGGGCCAGCTGATCGGCGCAATGGTGTGTGGCTCAGTTGGATGTGCCTGCCACTGTGGCTCACCGCTCATCACACGGCCGGCCGTCCCCTTCACGTCCAGTCCGGGCCGTCCCCTTCGGTGTTTTCCTCGTGCGGTTGCTTATTTTTCGCTAGTAACGCTTGCGTGGTGGTGTGGGGGTGAGTGGGTGGGTGACACGCATTACGTGGTTGCGGACATGGGCTGATGGGCATGGTGGCTGCGTCACCGTGCTCTCTCGGATCACGCCGATCGCGCGGCGGGCGACGTGAGCGGCGCGGCGTGACGACGGATGGATGGGTGGATGGGTGGGATATTTGGGATCCGCATCGGCTGCGGGCATGCGGTGTGCTGTGCGGGTTGTGACTTGTGAGCCACGTGATCAAGATCTATCGGATGGGGCCACAAAGGACATACAGGCCGTCGAATGGGTCGTAGGGCCCTTGTTCTTGTTACCGCCAGGCCAGGGAAGGTGGTTAGATGTTGGAAAAAAGTATATTTTACCTCCTCAATTTTAGCTCTAGTCCGACTTACATCCCTCAAGCACAAAACCAGATATTCAACTATTAATACCAACTTATTTTGCCTCCCGAGCGGTTTAGACGACGGTTTTTGTATTACGTGATGCCTACGTGACACTTTTGACCTAGTTTTATCCAATGTGGTATTACACTGAGTGAGACCCACAGGTAAATGGACCTTCCTCCACCCAGTGGCGAAGCCAAAATTCTAGGATGAGTGTTGATAAGAAGTTGGTTTGATCTTGTAACCAACAAGAAATAAACAATAGATAATTAAATTATGATTAGATCCTACTCGATCGGCTATAGATATTCATAATACATAATTACTATTCCAAAGCATATTTAGACTAAGTGATTGGGATAGATCGATAGTGTACGAAGAGAGTACAAATCACTTATATCTAAAAGCACATTGGAACAACAATTATATATATATATAGCTTAGCCGATGTCGTAGATCTAATGTGAATCGACTAGTACTCCGATACAGTTTTATACCAAGATATTATTCTAAGCTAAATATACTAAACAAGGATCAATTGCCTATTAATATGACTTAATAGATTGATACACGGCTTAGCAGATTTAACTAGAATAAAATCTTAATATAAAAGACAGCTTTAACATATCTAACAGTAATAAAACATATAAGATGGTTAAAACAGGTAAGATCGGCTGAAACTCTGATACTATCTCTAATAGCAGTCATTGAGCCAACAAGATCTATATGATTCTAAAAGCGACTTAATAGATCAAACTGATGCAGCATTAAGTAAAAAAGAAGCATAATATCTATATAAGCTAATGAAGACCTTTCGAGATCATGGATACGCCATATAACCTAAATCGACCTCTGGATCTAGCTCTGTCGGCTGTTGTCTTCAGAGAAACGCTAGCCGATCATGAGATAGATCTAGATATTGATCTAAATTATATGTCGTATATGATAAATTAAGCAATTCGTAGCATCAAGATCAGAGTGTCATGATGATGAAAGCACTAACCCCGATAGCACAAACCACTTGTAACAAGAGATTACCTTGCTTGGAGATAAAAATCCGATGTAGCCCAAAGACGAGGCAAGTACTTGTCGAGATTGAAAGTAAAAACAAAAGATGGCGATGCGCCGATATTGTATTGAGTTGTGTCTATAATTACATGGTCTTGGGTCATATTTATACCGGATATACAATGAATCCGTAACGGATATACAGATTGGATTACAAATATTCTAAATAAACCGACATTATCTATAAGAAAACTATACAAAATATCTTGATTTAATGATATAATTGCCATTGTAGGACGTTATCCGTAGATAGCAATATCTTCAAAGCACTCGAAAACCGAATCCAATGATTATCTTCACGTCTTCCTTTTGGAATTGGTCTCATCTGCTTTTCCCAATCGGAATCAGCTATCGGCTATCCTGTCCGACTCGAACTCAGCCGACTGGCTCCTTAGCCGATTCGGACTCAGCCGACACAGCTTCTGTTTCCAAGGTTCAAACGCTCCCTTGATTTCATTTTATTCCTTGCTTCAAACTTGGGGATTTACTTACCAAATTTGATCGTTAACAATGGGGGACAATACACAACAAGACATAGCGCCACAAGGGCTACAAGGCCAAATATTCATAGCAAAAAAACAATCAAATTGTATATGAATATATAGCCATAAGCTTCATGTAGCAAGGTAAGAAAATAACATGTGTTTAGAGATACATAATAAGGCCTTCAACATCTCATAAACATGAAAATAAGGCAACATATGTCATCGGGGTACCGAGCAGTTGTCACGTCCAGAAATTCAGACCAGAATTTCCGAAGCTATATGTGTATTAAAATCCCTGTCCAGGACCAGCCAGGGTACACATACGACAATGGTTGATATTACAGTTCCACGTCTTAGAAACATTACAAAAAGATTATAAAAGAGCAACGGAAAAAATAAAAGGGGCCTAAGCCTAAACTTGACGCTTGCCACGTGGCTTCACCCAATCCACAGGCAACTTCCAGAGTGCAGGAAAAAGCCTACTCAACTTCATCTTCTTCTTCGGCTTCTTGCTCAGGTTCTGGTGAAGAGTCAAGGATGAGTACTTCCACGTACTCAGCAAGTCATACCGGAAAAGAGAGGGTATGAATGCAAGGGGGAAGACAAGGATTTGGCTCGGCTCGGGTTTGCCTTTAGCACAAATAGCTAGGGTTTTTTGCAAACAAAGGAGTTTTGAACATGAATAAAAAAGGTAAATTAATTAATTAATTTATATTAAATCCAACACTGTCCAACGTTATCCCCACGTTGAGACAGGCCCAAACCATTCAACTGCACTAGCCATGGTCAGATTAACATGTTTTCAGCAGTGTGGGACTAATCACGGTGAAGTCGGTTGATCGCTCATAACCGTGGGCACGGCTATTCGAATAGCTTCACTCTGATCAGAGGTGTTCAACTGTACCCACAAGACACAGCCCCACAACACGGCTTCCCGTGCGCCGGAATACCGCCACGGTACCCCGGAAAGGGACTATGATAGGACCTTTCGTATAACCCCTTGCTAACCAAGCGAACCACACCAAGGTTTTGCCCCCACTCCCGTTCTTGGGACGTGGGCAGCCCCCCGAGTGCCACGGTGAATTCGGCAGCCCAGCAACCGGTAAGCCCCCGTCCGACTGCAGCTCCATCACGCTCACCCTTGCCTGGGTTCGTCGGCTAGGAAGGGCTACACTACAGGACCCACCGTTGCCCATTCTGGCTTGTGGTTTGTACGGTCAGTCTTTCGAGGGTTTCCCGTGAACCGGTCCTTAAATGCCATGAGCACCACTATCAAAACCACAGCACCCACAACCCACCATTTGTCATGTTAGTTATTACTCCGGTCCACAAAGTCCTCGGATCATATCTTTCATTTCATGTGTCCAACATAATATAGTCAAGATGAAATTATCCATTTAGTGTGCTAGTCCTCGGACAAAATCATTTTTAATGTATTCTTGGCATTTTTATGAATTTAGCTTAAACGGAGCTCGGATTGAAAAGATGTGGATTTTAGAAGATTATCTGTGTTTTTACTAAAATAGGAAAAATCCTCAATTATTTAATACGCAACAAATCCCAGAATTGTGTCAGTGCTAGGGCTGACATCAGCGATGGCGTCATCGGTCACGGGAGCATCGGTCTACGGTGGACAGGGCCCATGGGCCGAAAGGGGTGGCGCACCATGTGGCGCACACGTGGCGCCGAGGTGGCGGCCACGTGGCGTGCCACGCGGGCGAGCGGGAGCGAACGGCTCCAATCTGTCGAGGCAGATCGGACAGCCGGGGAGGGGCGTGGGCGGCACGGACGGCCGGCAATGGCGCACGGCTGTTAACACTGAAATTTGGTAATTGAGTTCCTAAGTCCGCAAAGGCAAAGCCGAATCGGATCGGCTGAAGACAGGGATCGCATCGGCCAAAAGAGTGATCGGCTGTGGGGCTAATAGGCTGAGGATGGATCGAACGGGAGCAGCTGACAGCCGATGCTGGGTCCGAAAGAGATGAAACCGTTTCTAGTGCATAAACTTGAAGATAAATAGATGATTCGGTTGCTCATTGCGCGTTAAAAGATATTGCCACTTATGGATAGAGTCCTATAACGGCAATTGTATCTGTAATCTAGAGATTTGTTAAACTGTTAGTTGTAACACGGTATGGGTCCCGCTAGGGATAATATGGTGTTTTAAACAGTAGTTTAGATAGAGTCCAGTGGTCGCGGTGTAGTTGTATTTTGGGTATAAATAGGACCCGAGACCCCCTGTAAATCATAATTCAATCAATCAAACCTTCGGCGCATCGCCAACCTTTTCTTTAGACGAGCACTTTGTTTGGCTTCGGCCGCATCGTTTCAATCCCCAAATCCAGTAAATGTTTGTCATTAGTGGTATGATTTACTGTTTCTAGTGCTTCCACCGTAATGATACATTAGAATCAGGGGTTTATACTGCACTATTTATCATATAGCGCATATAAATTAGTTCAATGTTTAGATCTATCTTGCCATTGGCTGGTTCTAGCGAGAACTTGCGGCCAATAGGGCTAGATCTAAAGGTTGTCTGGTTTATATGCGGTATCCACCGTCTCGAGGAGTATAAATCGGCTGTAACAGATCGAATGTTTCTTTTTATACTTAATGCTGCATCGGGTTCAAACTATTAAGTCGTCTTTAAAACTATCAATGATCTGTTCATCTAAGATTTATATTATTTAGAGACAGTGCCGGGGTTTCAGCCGGCCTTACCTGCCCTAATATGTTCTTTTAATGTGCTTATTATTAGATTTGTATTAGGACTGCCTCTTATGTTAAGATCGTGTTTCTGTCGGACGCTGTCGACCAAAATCGGCCTTTCCCGGGCAGCCGATGGCCGATTTCCGGGTTGTACGTTTGGTTCAGGGATATTATCTTTACATAAGATTCATCGGAGTACTAGCTGATTCTTTGTTAGCTTTCCAGTATCGGCTAGGTTATCAATCCGTATATTTATTATTCTTCACTGTATTTGGATTGAGCGGCTGATGCTGTCTCGGTGTAGCCGATCCATTCCAGTCACTTGGCCTAAATATAGCGTAGAATAGCATATATATATTCATGGATTTCCTTAGCCGATCCCGTGGGGATCTAACCTAACACTTAATGCGTATTCTCTCGTTTTTATTGTTGATTAACATATCAAATCAACGGGCACGCCCTGCACGTTGTAGGCAGCTGAGAAGGACTCTGCACTGGAGTCAAGCAGATCTTCCAGGCCAATGCGTGAGAGAGATTTCTCGTCAACACGCTTCTTGGCACGCCCAGTGGGACTTTCTTTGTCGGCTCGGCTCGGACGCATAGACTCGAGCAAGATGGTCGACTCTAAGAGCCCGGCATCACGCGGACAACATCGTCCCCGTGAAGATGGAACAATTATCGGCTGAACAGCAAGCTGAATATAAGAAGATGTTGGAAGAACTCCAGACTAATTATTTGCAATCTTTCACCCAAACAAGATCTGGAGCTGTGCACCAAAAGTACAAGTTCAGCCTGAACGATACCAAGGCATCTTCCTCGGGTGACACAAAAGGCAAATAGAAGGTGAAAGAGCGGACCCAGGTGCAAGATGATTCGGCCGTATACTCTCTACAAGATCAGATCGACTCGGCCGTTCACCACGCACTGGTCAACCAAAGTAGCATCTTGGTCAATACCCTCAATAATATGATCTCTAATGTGGTCGACGCCAAGGTAGCTGAACAGCTGCAACGGGGGCCCACGTATTTCGCAGATGGCCAATTTCCTAGTTACAGGACGCTAGTCACCCAGGATCGGCCGCTTCCACTGATAGCACAACCAAACCCGCCAGGAGGAGTCGGTCAGTTGAATCTAGGTGAAACGGCTATAAGACCAGCGGTTACTATACTAAATCGACAACGCCCATTGCCTCGTGGTCAACTCGACAAAGATGTTCAATGACATCCGCCGGACCCGATTGATCTAGGCAAGCGGCACAACGCCGGTGGCCGGCGCTGTTTCCGAACCACCAACGCCACAACCAGCGCCTCGGCCACCTCCCGCTGACCATCGCTACCAGTACCAAGGGGGCCGTCAAGATCACCATTACAGGCCTCAGACGCCACCACAGCTGTATCGGCAAGCACTCGTGCCGTATGACCCATACGAGCCGATACAGCAAGACAACCGAGCATGGGCCGATCTGATTGCAGATGTCATGCACGATCAGTTCGGCCTCAAACCAAAAGATTCAGGGAATATGTATCGGTATCCCTATCCGAACATTTCGAGCGGATCCCGCCGCCCAATCGATACAAGATCCCGGACTTCTCGAAATTCTCGGGGCAAGACAACGTTTCCACCTATGAGCACGTTAGCCGATTCTTGGTGCAATGTGGTGAAGCATCGGCTATGGACCCCTTGAGAGTTCGGTTGTTCCCCCTTTCTCTTTCAGGATCGGCCTTCACTTGGTTCTCCTCATTGCCTTACAACTCAATCCAGAGTTGGGCCGATCTTGAGAAACAATTCCACAGCTATTTTTACTCCGACAACCATGAGATGAAGTTGTCGGACTTCACCAGCGTCAGGCAAAAACACAACGAGTCGGTCCAAGACTACATCCAACGTTTTAGGGAGATGAGAAACCGATGTTACAGCCTGGTGCTATCGGACGCTCAGCTGGCCGATCTGGCCTTTCATGGTTTGATCGCGCCGATCAGAGAACGATTTTCCGCGCAGGACTTCGATAGCCTAGCCCACTTGGCGCAGAAGGTGACGACCCACGAACAGCGTTTCCAAGACACCAAGAAGGTCGTCAAGAATATGACCCAGGTCATCGTCGATTCAGACTACGGATCCGACGACGATGAAACAGAGGTTGCAGCAGCCGAATGGGCCAAGAACAAAAAGGCCATCGTCTGCCAATGGCTGTTGAAGACGGCTAAGGAAGAAAGATACGACTTCGACATCACTAAGGCCGACAAGATTTTTGATTTGCTACTCAAGGAGAAACAGATTCAGTTACCCGAAAATCATGTGATCCCGTCGGTCGAAAAGTTGAAAAAGAAGAAGTACTGCAAGTGGCACAACTCCACATCTCACGCCACCAATGACTGCTAAGTCTTCAGACAACAAATCCAGTCGGCAATCGAGGCCGGGAAGCTGAAGTTCGCCGACTCAAATCGGTCGATGAAGGTAGACGGCAATTCCTTCCCGGTCAACACGGTCCAGGCCGGCCCAGGCAAGCGATCGACGAACGAATGGCGCACGGCTTAGCCAATACATCGATCGGGGCCAAGGCAGAAGGCGACCAGACTGGATGCCACGCCACGCAAATTAATATGGTGCGTCCAGTCATCAAATCGGTTGGCCGACAGCCGATCCATGAATGAAGCCGATACCGTCATCAATACCGGTCTCGGCATGAAGAAATTTACGATGAAGCACCTCGTCGGCACGAATAGAGTACTCAGAGCCGACAATACAAGGTAGAACACGACAACGCCGATCCACATTGGCATTGTGATTTTTTCAGGTACTGCTGGGAATCCGGCATGAGGCTACCAACATTGGATGATGTTAGTGATATGCCCTAGAGGCAACATGGAGATGTTGGATATCACGTCAATGTTTATGTATAAATGAATAAAGTGTTATTCAGTTCCATGAAATAGACATCTTGTATTGATCAATAAGTACGTGACTTATTTATGAGACTCGATATGTATGAATCTATTTCTAAACGATCCTCGATCATATGTCATATTGTTGGAACAAATATGATTCTAAGATCGGCATGTTTATTGATTGATGATCATGTCTCATAGATCATGGGTATGGAGATACCATTGTTAGTGATATGCCCTAGAGGCAACATGGAGATGTTGGATATCACGTCAATGTTTATGTATAAATGAATAAAGTGTTATTCAGTTCCATGAAATAGACATCTTGTATTGATCAATAAGGACGTGACTTATTTATGAGACTCTTTATGTATGAATCTATTTCTAAACGATCCCTGATCATATGTCATATTGTTGGAACAAATATGATTCTAAGATCGGCATGTTTATTGATTGATGATCATGTCTCATAGATCATGGGTATGGAGATACCAAATAAATAAACATGGACATATGTGTTGGAGAACACATTGTTGGATAGACCCACCATGAGACACTACGGAATTAATGTGCCATTAGTTGGTCTCGGGTAGTGTTGGTACAAAGTCCTTAGACCTGAGATCACCATGGATTCCAACATGTGTAGTAGCCTACTTTGGGACTACCAAACGCTATTCGTAATCGGGTAGTTATAAAGGTAGTTTTCGGGTTTGCTATGAAACATGGAGTGGGATGTGAGTGATCAAGATGGAATTTGCCCCTCCTTTGGAGAGATATCTCTGGGCCCCTCGAGGTAATGGATTATGGAAATGCATGGCCATGCTAAGTTGATTGAGGAGTCAATCAACGCACGATAATCCAATACGGTTCGAGTGAATGGTTAAGCTATTGAAGGGATGGCACACATCTTGCCTATAGCTTAACCGGTATCGTGAGGCAAAGGGATTTGTGTACACATTACAGGTTCGAGCCGATATTATTCTTGTATACTATGGTGTCAATATGTGCTTGCTAGGCGCCGCTATTGACGTCGGTGAGTTAGACTCGAGCCGACGATCGGCTAAGTTAGACTATAGCCGAAACCGAGTATACCGAACCTCTGGGTCGCACGCTTAAGGGGATAGAATAGATATTCGAGTTGGACTCGGATACGGCTCGATCGGATAGGGATCCGATCGGATAGAGTCCTATGGGCTTACGACGTGTGGGGCGGCCAACTCTATGAGATACGGATGAGATCCGTTTCAAAATAGAGTCCTAATCGGCCACTAGTCCCATCGGCCAACTCTATATAAAGGAGGGAGGGGTGGAGAGCGTGACACGTCAATTGCATCGCGTGCAACGAAGTCGCCGAGATCAATCTCCACGGAAACCCTCCCCACTTTCGAGCCAAACCCTAGCCTTGCATCGCGTGCTAGCACACGGGTGTACGACGTTCTGTCCCCGGACGTGTGGATACCGGTAGAGGCGCTGCTACGTTGCGCGCTCTTGATCGGCGTGGTGGAATCGGCGCGGTCGGGCGCATCGGAGCGAGGCGTGAGAACGCGGCCGGACGACTCGAATCGGGCGATTGGCGAATCGGCCGTCTCCGGAATCGGCTACACCTTCCGGATCGGATTGCCCCGATTGGCTATTTCGTTGCACTCTACTCCAATCGGTAACGATCTATCGGCCCTTACTTGCAAGTGTTCCTGGTTTGCGCGGTAAAAGTTTTTGTTTTCGGCTAGCGTAGCCTCCGCGTAACCCTTCAGATGATTGTCCAGCATGTAACGATCGCCGCGACGACGGACGCGGAAGCGTGACGCCGACAAGTCCAGCTCGGTGCGTTCCCAAAGCCGTCCAGCTAAACCAAAGGCGGCGACCTGTCCATGATCTACTCGGTCCGATCCATCAGGACTTCTTCGACGACGAAAACCATGATGGGGACAACCACGATGACGAAGAGGCCGATGATGAGGAATCGGCCAACCCTCAATGGTGCCCATCCGATCTCTTCACGAAGACCCAGAAAAGAAGGGTTCAACGGCTCAAGCGAGAAGGGAGAGAAGACGAAGTGCAACAAATGATTTACGAGTAGCGCCGTCGGCTGGGAAAAATCAAAAGGCAGTGGGTACCCAAAAGGAAAGCGGCCATAACCGACGAAGAACAAGCCAAAGAAAGCCCACTGATCAAGCCGGAGGGCAGCCAAAGGAAAAGGCAAAGTTTCGCATCGGTTAACATGGTCTTCGTATTGCCAGCCGAGTTCGACGCCCCCGAAGCCGATGCAGACACCATCGAAGATGACCTGGCGAAGCTAGCAATCTCACCAGACCAGGCTGTCTTCGACAAGCCTGAAGGAACCGAAAATCGACACTTGAAGCCGTTGTACGTTAAAGGGTTCGTCGACGGCAAGCCGTTTTCCAAAATGCTAGTCGATGGGAGAGGGGCTGCAGTCAACCTCATACCCTACGCAACATTCGTAAAATCGGGCAAGGGGCGAAGACCCGATAAAGACCAACATGGTGCTCAAGGACTTCGGCGGCAACCCATCGGAAACCAAAGGCGTCCTCAACGTTGAACTGACCATCGGCAACAAGACCGTACCCACAACATTCTTTGTCATCGACGGGAAGGGGTCTTACAGCCTGCTGCTCGGAAGGGACTGGATACACGCCAACTGCTGCATCCCTTCTACAATGCACCAGAGCCTGATCCAATGGGACGGCGACAAGATCGAGATTATGCCAGCCGACAGGTCAGTTAGCGTCGTTAGTGCCGATTTGCCACTTTGGGAAATCGAAGGCATCGATTGTTTATCTGGGAAAATCTTGCAAGCCGATTTTCTAAATGTGTCCAATTCAACAATACGCCCATCGGAAGCGACGAGCCGCAATGCTACTTTGAACAAGACATGGTGGAGGGCTCAAGCATTCTCGGCGTAGCCATCGCGGACGAAGACGATGGCAAGTTAGGGCAAGGTTTCACATCGGCCGACGAATTAGAAGAAATTGACATCGGCTCTGGTGATAAGCCGAGGCTGACGTACATTAGCAAAAATCTGTCTCCTCCTTGTAGATCCCAACTTATTGAATTATTAAAAGAATATAAAGATTGTTTTGCTTGGGAGTACTTTGAGATGCCCGGTCTCAGTCGATCGATAGTGGTCCATCAGCTACCAATCAAGGCAGGCTATCGGCCGTTCAAACAGCCTCCCAAGAGGTTTAAAGCCGATATGTACGACGCAATTAAAGCCAAAATCACTCAGCTGTACGACGCGGGATTCATTCGGCCTTGCCGATACGCCGAGTGGGTCTCAAACATCGTCCCGGTATTGAATAAAAATGGTAAACTTCGGGTGTGCATCGATTTCAAAGATCTAAACAAAGCAACCCCTAAGGACGAGTATCCAATGCCAATAGCCGATCTACTTATCGACGCTGCCTCAGGCCATAAGATTATCAGTTTCATGGATGGCAATGTAGGGTATAACCAGATATTCATGGCCGAAGAGGACATCCACAAGACCGCTTTTTGGTGTCCTGGTGCAATCGGCCTTTACGAGTGGGTAGTAATGACGTTTGGCTTGAAGAATGCTGGGGCAACATATCAACGAGCCATGAATTACATCTTTCACGATATGATCGGCTCACTAGTGGAGATATACATTGACGACGTGGTTGTCAAGTCAAGAGAGATAGAAGGCCACATTGCCGATCCGAGACAAGTGTTGGAACGAACGAGGAGATATGGTTTAAAGATGAATCCGCTTAAGTGTGCGTTCGGCGTGTCGGCCGGGCAATTCTTGGGATTTCTCGTCCATGAAAGAGGGATTGAAGTCACACCAAGGAGCATTAATGCTATCAAGACAATTCAACCCCCAAAAGATAAAAAGCAGCTTCAGTCGTTGATCGAAAAGATAAACTTCATCAGCCGGTTCATAGCTAATCTCTCAGAGAAGATGGAGCCATTCACACCATTGCTTCGGCTGAAAGCTGATCAGACATTCACATGGGGGGGCAGAGCAACAGAAAGCGCTAGACAACATAAAAGATTATCTAAGCTCTCCTTCAGTTCTAATGCCTCCACAAAAGGGGATACCGTTCAAGCTGTACCTATCGGCCGATGACAAATCAATCGGCTCCGTCCTAATCCAAGAGGTCGACGGCAAAGAAAAAGCCATTTTCTACCTCAGACGCTAGACGCAGAGACAAGGTATTCACCTGTGGAGAAGTTATGCCTATGCCTCTATTTTTCATGTACAAAGTTAAGGCACTATCTACTGTCCAACGAGTGCACGGTAATTTGCAAAGCCGATGTAGTTAAGTATATGCTATCGGCTCCAGTGCTAAAAAGGAAGAATCGGAAAGTGGATCTTCGCGCTAACAGAGTTCGATCTAAGGTATAAGGCACCAAGGGCGGTCAAGGGGCAGGCCATAGCCGATTTCATTGTGGAACACAGAAACGACTCAATCGGCTCAGTGGAAATTATGCCTTGGACTTTGATGTTCGACGGCTCGGTATGCACCAACGGCTGCGGCATCGGCTTGGTCCTTATTTCGCCCGGGGGGCAAGCTTCGAGTTTGCTTTCGCCATTAACCCCCACGCCACAAATAACCAAGCCGAGTACGAAGCCGTTCTCAAAGGGTTGACTCTGCTCAAGGAAGTAGAAGCCGACGTAGTCGAGATAATGGGAGACTCGTTGCTCGTCATCAGCCAATTATCAAGAGAATATGAGTGCAAAAACGGCGCACTTATGGTCTGTTATCGGCAATGCCGGGAGTTAATGGATGGTTTTCGGCTAGTCACCTTGAAGCATATCCCCAGAGAGCAGAACACAGAGGCCAATGACTTGGCTCAATGGGCATCAAGCTATCGGCCGATGCTGAGGGAAGTAGACATAGACATGGCCGCCATCACGGCCGATGATTGGAGGTTTGAAGTTTACAGCTATCTCAAAAACCCCTCTCAATCGGCCACAAGAAAATTACGATACAAGGCATTACGATACGTGTTGCTCGATGAAGACCTATACTATCGGACGATTGACGGCGTGCTACTCAAGTGTTTGGGAGCCGATCAGGCTACAGTGGCCATCGAAGAAGTACACGAAGGAATCTGTGGCACGCACAAATCAGCCCACAAAATGAAGTGGCTACTTCGCCGAGCGGGGTATTTCTGGCCGACGATGCTGGAGGATTGTTTCCGATATTACAAGGGGTGCCAGGACTACCAAAAATTTGGTGCCATACAACTGTTAGTGATATGCCCTAGAGGCAACATGGAGATGTTGGATATCACAGTCAATGATTATGTATTAATGAATAAAGTGTTATTCAGTTTCATGAAATAAAGATCTTGTATTGATCAATAAGTATGTGACTTATTTATTAGACTCTTTATGTATGAATCTATTTCTAAACGATCCCTGATCATATGTCATATTGTTGGAACAAATATGATTCTAAGATCGACATGTTTATTGATTGATGATCATGTCTCATAGATCATGGGTATGGAGATACCAAATCAATAAACATGGATATATGTGTTAGAGAACACATTGTTGGATAGACCCATCATGAGACACTACAAGAATCAATGTGCCATTAGTTGGTCTCAGGTAGTGTTGGTACAAAGTCCTTAGACCTGAGATCACCATGGATTCCAACATGTGTAGTAGCCTACTTTGGAACTACCAAACGCTATTCCGTAACTGGGTAGTTATAAAGGTAGTTTTCGGGTTTGCTATGAAACATGGAGTGGGATGTGAGTGATCAAGATGGAATTTTCCCCTCCTTTGGAGTTATATCTCTGGGCCCCTCGAGGTAATGGATTATGGAAATGCATGGCCATGTTAAGTTGATTGAGGAGTCAATCAACAGACAGATAATCCAATACGGTTCGAGTGAATGGTTAAGTTATTGAAGGGATGGCACACATCTTGCCTATAGCTTAATTGGTATCGTGAGACAAAGGGATTTGTGTACACATTACAGGTTCAGAGCCGATATTATTCTTGTATACTACGGTGTCAATATGTGGAACTCGAGCCAACGATCGGCTAAGTTAGGCTATAGCCGAAACCGAGTATACCTGAACCTACAGGGTCGCACGCTTAAGGGGATAGAATAGATATTCGAGTTGGACTTGGATACGGCTTGATCGGATAGGGATCCGATCGGATAGAGTCCTATGGGCTTACGACGTGTGGGCGGCCAACTCTGTGAGATTCGGATAGGATCCGATTCAAAATACAGTCCTGATCGGTCACTAGTCCCAGTCGGCCAACTCTATATAAAGGAGGGAGGGGTGGAGAGCTGCTACACGTCAATTGATTTGCATTGCGCCGAAATCAATCTAATCACACGCGGCTTTAGAAGTCGGCGAGATCAATCTCCACGGAAACCCTCCCCACTTTCGAGCCAAACCCTAGCCTTGCATCGCGTGCTAGCACACGAGTGTTCGGCGTTCGTCCCCGGACGTGTGGATACCGGTAGAGGCGCGCTACGTTGCGCGCGTTGATCGGCCGCGATCGCTGTGGTGGAATCGGCCGCGGTCGAGCGCATCGGAGTGAGGCGCGAGAACGCGGTCAGACGACTCGGCGAATCGGCTACATCGACGAATCGGCTGATTGGTGAATCGGCTGTCCCCGGGTATCTGTCGGCTTGCGGGAATCGGCTACACGGTTTGAGATCGGATAGCTCGATTTGGCTTTCGCTGCTTACTCCAATCGGTAACGATCTATCGGCCCTTACTTGCAAGTGTTCCTGGTTTGCGCGGTAGAAAGTTTTGTTTCTCGGCTAGCGTAGCCTCCGCGTAACCCTTCAGTGGTATCAGAGCTAATCTTGCTTATTCGGGTTTTAGATTGGATCTGGAACAAGTTTTGCACACGGGTTGATTAGATCAATCGGTTTTACGGGATTTGTTGAGGAGAGTTGATGGTAATTGCGTTCCTTGATAGTGTATCCGAACGGCGTAATGTCATTACGTCAAAGCAATATCCATAGAACTCGGTTTGAGTCGGCTTCGAGATAGCGTTCCTTGATAGTGTATCAGAACGGTATAATGTGATTATGCCGAAGCTATCTCGTAGTCCGACTTTGTTTGCTGCCTTGCGCCTACGCAAACCATCTCCCATGATAGTGTATCGGGACGACATAATGTGATTACGCCGATATGGTTTCCGTAAGTGATTTCATAGATTGGATCTATGAATTTCGCCGTGTGTGTCCCCCCTTATAGGTCGTCTCGATGCCGTTTCTCTGCGATAGGTAGAAAACGTTTCTACGCCTAACTTGTTTTTGCAGAGAATGCTTTGAGATGGTATGACCCTATTGTATGTATGAGATGCATGTGGTGCATGTAATATTCTTTCATATGTGCAATCCCCGTAATATTCTTTCTTACGTGCAATGCTTGTAATATTCTTTCACAACCTACGAGTCGATGTAATCTTCAATTAGAGCTTCTATAGTAGTAGCTTAGTTTGAAGAAATCAAGCATTCGGCACTCGGAAGAACGGTGATGAAGATGGAGATCTCTACATCGGCATGGAGATGGAGATCACCATGTGAAGGGGGCCATACTATTTCATGCTATTCTACCTGCTTTCATATATGTGATATGTTTGTTTGATAGGATAGCATCCCTCACAAAATTAAGTAGTAATGATGCCCTTCCAAATGTTGCACCCATCACCGTTATGCTCGTCAATGGTGGGTCTGCCAAAGCAGAGTGCCATTCTCTATCATAACACGAGGGGGTATATGTCGGACATATACAGCATGAGCATTTGGTTTACTTAACAAGGCTATCAAAACAGTTTTGGGCCTTGGGGCATAGGTTGGCGCCGGGGCATGGAGATGCCACACCAACAACAAGAGTCACATAGAGATGTGATTAGCAAGGAGTTGCTTACCGATGTTATTAATATTCTAGCAGTGATGCCAAAGCTCACTATAAAATTAATTAACATGTGGATCTTGACCCAATACGTAACCTAGAGGGAAGGTGAAAATACGTAATGGGAGTCTTATGTTAAATTGTTTAACAAAAGACATAGCATAAACATTGTGCTAAACTTTGCTTTTTCTGTTGTAGAATAAATGGCGGCTAATACTACACCCAGTACCTTTAATTTGCGATCTATTCTCGAAAAGAAAAAATTAAATGGAACAAACTTTATGGATTGGTATCGCAACTTGAGAATTGTTCTCAAGCAAGAGCGTAAGGAGTACGTTCTTGAAGTACCCTATCCCGAGGATTTGCCTAATAATGTAACGCAATCGCACGAAGAGCTTACGAGAAGCACACTAATGATGCTCTAGATATAAGTTGTCTCATGCTAGCTACAATGTCCCCGAGCTTCGAAGCAATATGAGAGCAGCGATGCTCACACTATTATTCAGGGACTTCGTGGCATGTTTGAGAACCAAGCTCGGGCGAGAGGTTCAACACCTCGAAGTCCTTGTTTGCGTGCGAGCTTGTTGAGGGAATCTCGTCTGTTCGCATGTGATAAAGATGATTGGCTATATCGAGAGTCTTGAGAAACTAGGTTTCCCTCTTAGCCAAGAGTTGGCTACGATGTGATTCTCCGTCGCTCCCTCCAAGCTTCGAGCCATTCATATTAAACAATCACATGAACAATATGGATAGAACCTTGGCTGAATTGCATGGGATGCTAAAGACAGTGAGGAGAGTATCCAAAAACGGTCATCATGTGATGATGATGCAAAAGGCTACGCGCAAACCACTGTCAAGAAACTTTGCACCAAGAGGAAATTAACTCCCGATGAGATCGCGAGTGCCTCTAATGCAAAGAAGGGCAAAAGGGTCGGCGGCATCGATGCCGTTTGCTTCTATTGCAAGGAGACAGCCACGAAAAAGGCGCAAGAAGTACATGGAGGATCTCAAAAAGAAGCAAAGTACGACTTCGCTGTCAGTATTAATGTTATAGACATTAATCTTGCTACTTCACCTCCGACTCTTGGATATTTGATACCGGATCGAGTAGCTCATATTTGCAAGTCGTTGCGGGGAATGAGAAGAAGTAGAGGATTGAGAAGGGGCGAGGTGAACCCGCGTGTCGGCAATGGAGCAAGCGTTGCTACGTTCTTTGCGGCACATACCACTTCATCTACCTTCGAGATTAGTTTTGGAATTGAATAATTGTTATTGTATTCCAACACTATGTCAAAACGTTATTTCCGCTTCATGTTTGCAAGCGGAAGGATATGATTTTAGATCAATGGACAATGGTTGTTCAATATATCTCGAGATATGTTCTATTTTCATGCTCCATTGGTGAATGGATTATAAGTTTTGAATCTTGAAGCGTCTCCCATCTATAACATTAATACGAAAGACAACTCTCTAATGATACAAACCCCACGTTTATCCGGCATTGTCGCTTAGGCCATATAAATAAGAAACACATGGAGAAGCTCCAAAAGGATGGATTGCTTCACTCTTTTGATTTTGAATCATTTGAGACATGTGAGTCTTGTTTACTTGGCAAGATGACAAAGGCACCTTTCACGGGACACGTGAAAGAGCAAGTGACTTGTTGGCACTCGTACATACCGATGTATGTGGACCAATGAGCTCAACCGCGAGGTGGTTATCGTACTTCATTACCTTTACCGATGACTTTAGTTGATATGGTTATATCTACTTAATGAGGTATAAGTCCGAATCCTTTGAAAAGTTCAAAGAATTCCATAATGAAGTACAAAATCATTTAGGAAAAACAATCAAGTTTCTACGATCAGATTTGGAGGGTTACGCGGAAGCTACGCTAGCCAAAAACAAAAATTTTCTACCGCGCAAACCAGAACACTTGCAAGTAAGGGCCGATAGATCGTTACCGATTGGAGTAGAGTGCAGCGGAATAGCCAATCGGGGCAATCCGATCGGAACAAGTGTAGCCGATTCCGGAGACAACGCCGATCAACGGCGCGCAACGTAGCAGCGCCTCTACCGGTATCCACACGTCCGGGACGAACGCCTTACACCCGTGTGCTAGCACGCGATGCAAGGCTAGGGTTTGGCTCGAAAGTGGGGAGGGTTTCCGTGGAGATTGATCTCGGCGACTTCGTGCACGCGATGCAATTGATATATGGCAGCTCTCCACCCCTCCCTCCTTTATATAGAGTTGGCCGACTGGGATTAGTAGCCGCTCGGACTCTATTTTGAATTGGATCTCATCCGTATCTCATATAGAGTTTGGCTGCTCACACGTCGTAAGCCCATAGGACTCTATTTTGAATTGGATCTCATCCGTATCTCATATAGAGTTTGGCCGCTCACACGTCGTAAGCCCATAGGACTCTATCCGATCGGATCCCTATCCGATCGAGCCGTATCCGAGTCCAACTCGAATGCCTCTTCTTATCCCCTTAAGCGTGCGACCCGTAGGTTCAGGTATACTCGGTTTCGGCTATAGTCTAACTTAGCCGATCGTCGGCTCGAGTCCAACTCGGCCGAATCACGACGGCGCCTAGCAGCACATATTGACACCATAGTATACAAGAATATAATATCGGCTCGAACCTGTAATGTGTACACAAATCCCTTTGCCTCACGATACCGGTTAAGCTATAGGCAAGATGTGTGCCATCCCTTCAATAACTTAACCATTCACTCGAACCGTATTGGATTATCCGTCTATTGATTGACTCCTCAATCAACTTAGCATGGCCATGCATTTCCATAATCCATTACCTCGAGGGGCCCGTGAGATATCTCTCCAAAGGAGGGGCAAATTCCATCTTGATCACTCACATCCCACTCCATGTTTCATAGCAAACCCGAAAACTACCTTTATAACTACCCAGATTACGGAATAGCATTTGGTAGTCCCAAAGTAGGCTACTACACATGTTGGAATCCATGGTGATCTCGAGTCTAAGGACTTTGTACCAACACTACCCGAGACCAACTAATGGCACATTAATTCTGTAGTGTCTCATGGTGGGTCTATCCAACAATGTGTTCTCCAACACATGTGTCCATGTTTATTGATTTGGTATCACCATACCCATGATCTATGAGACATGATCATCAATCAATAAACATGCCGATCTTAGAATCATATTTGTTCCAACAATATGACATATGATCGAGGATCGTTTAGAAATAGATTCATACATATCGAGTCTCATAAATAAGTCACGTACTTATTGATCAATACAAGATGTCTATTTCATGGAACCGAATAACACTTTATTCATAAATACATAAACATTGACGTGATATCCAACATCTCCATGTTGCCTCTAGGGCATATCACTAACAATCTCCCACTTGCACTAGAGTCAATCATGTAAGTATCTAATACCCATTGCTCTTGTGTGCGCCTCATGCTTCGGTGAGGGAGAGGTTTTGTCGCGGATTGGCTATGTTGAGATCCGTGTGCACTTTGCATATCTTGACATCACCTCTGTCCACAATCTCGCGGATGAGATGATATCGCCGAAGTATGTGTTTGGACTTCGATGTGACCTCGGCTCCTTGGCTTGCGCAATGGCTCCACTATTGTCACAATAGAGAGACATTGGACCATCGTACTAGTCATCACACCAAGCTCGAAACAAATTTCTTGATCCAAACAGCCTCCTTTGCGGCTTCCGAAGCAGCAATGTACTCGGCCTCCGTTGTAGAATCAGCAACAGTATCCCGCTTGGAACTCTTCCACGTGATCGCGCCTCCGTTCGAGCGGAACACGAACCCAGATTGCGATCTATAATCATCCTTGTCTGTTTGGAAGCTAGCATCGGTTGTAACCACTTACAACGAGCTCTTCTTCACCTCCATAGACTAGGAACGTATCCTTAGTTCTTCTCAAGTACTTAAGGATATTCTTTACGGCGATCCAGTGACCTTCACCTGGATCGCGATGTATCTGCTCGTAGCACTCAAAGCGTGAGACATCATCGGGCGTGTACAAAGCATGGCATACATGATGGATCCAATTGCCGAAGCATATGGAACCATACCCATCTTATTCCGCTCATCATGTGTCCGAGGACACCGATTCTTGCTAAGATTAATGCCATGTGACATGGGCAAGAAACCTTTCTTGGAATCATGCATGTTGAACCTTTTCAACACCTTGTCAATGTATGTACTTTGGCTTAATCCAATTAGCCTCTTGGATCTATCTCTATAGATCCGAATGCCCAATATATATGCTGCCTCCCTAAGTCTTTCATGGAAAAACTATTTTTCAATGAAGACTTGACGGATTCAAGCATAGGGATATCATTTCCAATCGTAATATGTCATCCACATATAAGATTAGAAATACAATTGCGCTCCCACTCGACCTTTTTGTAAACACAGCCTCTTCTTCATTTTTGATGAAACCAAACCCTTTGATTACTTCATCAAAACGAATATTCCAACTCCGAGATGCTTGCTTCAATCCATAAATGGATTTTCGTAGCTTGCATATCTTTCCAGCGATTCGGATCGACAAAACCCGAGGTTGTATCATGTATACATCCTCGCTTAGGTTTCCATTCGGAAAGCCGTTTTGACATCCATCTCGCCATATCTCATAATCGAAATATGCAGCAATCGCTAGCATAATCCGAATAGATTTAAGCATTGCGACGGGCGAGAAGGTTTCATCATAATCAACTCCTTGAATCTGTTTAAAACCTTTCGCCACCAATCGCGCCTTATAGATGTGAACATTTCCATCCATATCGGCCTTTTCTTAAAAACCCATTTACACTCAATGGTTTTGACACCATCGAGTGGATCAACCAAGTTCCAAACTTGATTGTCGTACATGGATTCTATTTCGGATTTCATGGCTCCAAGCCACTTGTTGGAATCGGGTCCCACCATCGCTTCCTCATAGGTCTTAGGTTCATCGTTGTCCAACAACAATATATCACGTTGTTCCTTTGTGTACTGTCGGGTGCACGACGTGATCTTTCGTACTCCGTGGTGGTGTATCTACAACCGGTGGCGCAACACTTTGCACCTCTGTTGTGGTTCGTGGTCGCGAAACATTTTACGGTGTTTCTTGAACTTCTTCAAGATGCACCCTGCTCCCACTAACCCTTCTTGAAAGAAACTCTTTCTCTAAGAAGACACCGTGTCGGGCGACAAACACTTTGCCTTGTTCCCGATTATAAAAGTAATATCCCTTAGTTTCCTTAGGATATCCCACAAAGAAGCACTTGTCGATTTGGGTGTGAGCTTGTCGCGTAAACGTTTTACATAAGCTTCGCATCCCCATATTTTGAGAAAAGACAAACTAGGGGTTGCCCTATCCATATCTCATATGGTGTCTTTTCAACCGACTTAGATGGAACTCTATTTAGTGTGAGCACAATTGTTTCAAGAGCATATCCCCGGAAGGATAACGGAAGATCACTTTGGCTCATCATCGACCGCACCATGTCCAACAAGGTGCGATTTCTCCGTTCGGACACTCCGTTCCATTGCGGAGTTCTGGCGGAGTCAAGCGTGGAACAATTCCACAATCTTTCGATGATTACCAAACTCTTGGCTCAAGTATTCCCTCCACGATCGATCGTAGAAACTTGATTGTTTTCCCTAAATGATTCAGTACTTCATTCTGGAATTCTTTGAACTTTTCAAAGGATTCGGACTTATGCCTCATTAAGTAGATATAGCCATATCTACTAAAGTCATCGGTAAAGGTAATGAAATCGATAACCACCTCGGCCGTTGAGCTCATTGGTCCACATACATCGGTATGTACGAGTGCCAACAAGTCACTTGCTCTTTCACTGTGTCCCGTGAAAGGTGCCTTTGTCATCTTACCAAGTAAACAAGACTCACATGTCTCAAATGATTCAAAATCAAAAGAGTGAAGCAATCCATCCTTATGGAGCTTCTCCATGCGTTTCTTATTTATATGGCCTAAGCGACAATGCCGGATAAATGTGGGGTTTATATCATTAGAGAGTTGCCTTTACGTATTAATGTTATAGATGGGAGACGCTTCAAGATTCAAAACGTATAATCCATTCACCAATGGAGCATGAAAATAGAACATATCTCGAGATATATTGAACAACCATTGTTCATTGATCTAAAATCATATCCTTCCGCTTGCAAACATGAAGCGGAAATAACGTTTTGACATAGTGTTGGAACACAATAACAATTATTTAATTCCAAAACTAATCCCGAAGGTAGATGAAGTGGTACTGTGCCGACAAAGCGTAGCAACGCTTGCTCCATGCCGACGCGCAGTTCACCTCGCCCCTTCTCAATCCTCTACTTCTTCTCATTCCCCGCAACGATTTGCAAATATGAGCTACGATCCGGTATCAAATACCCAAGAGTCGTAGGTGAAGTAGCAAGATTAATGTCTATAACATTAATACCTGAAGCGAAGTCGTACTTTGCTTCTTTTTGAGATCCTCCATGTACTTCTTGCGAGTTCCTCTTCCGTGGCTGTCTCCTTGCAATAGAAGCAAACGGCATCCGATGCCGCCGACCCTTCTTGCCCTTCTTTGCATTAGAGGCACTCGCGATCTCATCGGGAGTTAACTTTCTCTTGGTGCAAAGTTTCTTGACAGTGGTTTGCGCTTAGCCTTCGCATCATCATCACATGATGACCGTTTTTCGGATACTCTCCTCACTGTCTTTAGCATCCCATGCAATTCAGCCAAGGTCCTATCCATATTGTTCATGTGATAATTTAATATGAATGGCTCGAAGCTCTGAGGGAGCGACCGGAGAATCACATCGTAGCCAACTCTTGGCTAAGGGAAAACCAGCTTTTCCGGACTCTCAATGTAGCCAATCATCTTTATCACATGCGGACCGACGGGATTCCCTCAACAAGCTCGCACGCAAACAAGGACTTTGAGGTGTTGAACCTCTCGGCCCGAGCTTGGTTCTCAAACATGCCACGCAGTCCCGAATAATAGTGTGAGCATCGTGCTCTCATATTGCTTCGAAGCTCGGGGACATTGTAGCAAGCATGAGACGCTTATATCTAGGGCATCATTAGTGTGCTTCTCATAAGCCCTCCGTGCAGTTGCAGTGGCATTAGTTGGCAAATCCTCGGGATAGGGTACTTCAAGAACGTACTCCTTACGCTCTTGCTTGAGAACAATTCTCAAGTTGCGATACCAATCCATAAAGTTTGTTCCATTTAATTTTTCCTTTTCGAGAATAGATCGCAAATTAAAGGTACTGGGTGTAGTATTAGCCGCCATTTATTCTACAAATGAAAAAGCAAAGTTTAGCACAATGTTTATGCTATGTCTATTGTTAAACAATTTAACATTAGACTCCCATTACGTATTTTCCACCTTCCCTCTAGGTTACGTATTGGGTCAAGATCCACATGTTAATTAATTTTCTAGTGAGCTTTGGCATCACTGCTAGAAAATTAGTAACATCGGTAAGCAACACCTTGCTAATCACATCTCTATGTGACTCTTGTTGTTGGTGTGGCATCTCCATGCCCCGGCGCCAACCTATGCCCCAAGGCCCAAAACTGTTTTGATAGCCTTGTTAAGTAAACCAAATACTCCTGCATGTATATGTCGACATATACCCCCTCGTGTTATGATAGAGAATGGCACTCTGCTTTGGCAGACCCACCATTGACGAGCATAACGGTGACGGGTGCAACATTTGGAAGGGCATCATTACTACTTAATTTTTGCGAGGATGCTATCCTATCAAACAAACATATCACATATGAAAGCAAGAAGAATAGCATATAGTGAAATAGTATGGCCCCCTTCACATGGTGATCTCCATCTCCATGTAGGCGCCGAGGATATCCATCTTCGGCACCATCTTCCAAGTGTCGAATGCTTGATATCTTCAAACTAAGCTACTACTATAGAAGCTCTAATTGAAGATTACATCGACTCGCAGTCGTGAAAGAATATTACAAGCATTGCACGTATGAAAGAATATTACAGGATTGCACATATGAAAGAATATTACATGCATCACATGCATCTCATACATACAATAGGGCCATACCATCTCAAAGCATTCTCTGCAAAAACAAGTTAGACGTAGAAACGTTTTCTACTTATCGCGAGCTACGGCATCGAGACGACCTATAAGGGGGTACGCACACGGCGGTCCGGCTAGCCGGTTAGCGGGCGGGGGTCGAGGGGAAGCCGCCCCTCGCGGGCTTCGGCAGCGCCCGAACACCACACGAAATTCATAGATCCAATCTATGAAATCGCTTACGGAAACCATGTCGGCATAATCATATTATGCCGTCCCGATACACTATCAAGGGAGATGGTTTGCGTAGGCGCGAGGCAGCCTAACAAGATCGGACTACGAGATAGCTTCGGCATAATCACATTATACCGTTCCGATACACTATCAAGGAACGCTATCTCGAACCCAACTCAAACCGAGTCATATGGAAATTGCTTCGACGTAATCACATTACGCCGTTCCGATACTCTATCAAGGAACGCAATTACCGTTAACTCTCCTCAACGGATCCCGTAAAACCGATTGATCTAATCAACCCGTGCGCAAAACTTGTTCCAGATCCAATCTAAAACCCGAACTAAGCAAGATTAGCTCGATACCACCGAGGGTTACGCGGAAGCTACGCTAGCCAAAAACAAAAATTTTCTACCGCGCAAACCGGGAACACTTGCAAGTAAGGGCCGATAGATCGTTACCGATTGGAGTAGAGTGCGCGGAATAGCCAATCAGGGCAATCCGATCTGGAACAGCGTGTAGCCGATTCCGGAGACAACGCGATCAACGGCGCGCAACGTAGCGGCGCCTCTACCGGTATCCACACGTCCGGGGACGTAACGCCTTACACCCGTGTGCTAGCACGCGATGCAAGGCTAGGGTTTGGCTCGAAAGTGGGGAGGGTTTCCGTGGAGATTGATCTCGGCGACTTCGTTGCACGCGATGCAATTGATATATGGCAGCTCTCCACCCCCTCCTCCTTTATATAGAGTTGGCCGACCGGGATTAGTAGCCGCTCGGACTCTATTTTGAATTGGATCTCATCCGTATCTCATATAGAGTTTGGCTGCTCACACGTCGTAAGCCCATAGGACTCTATTTTGAATTGGATCTCATCCGTATCTCATATAGAGTTTGGCCGCTCACACGTCGTAAGCCCATAGGACTCTATCCGATCGGATCCCTATCCGATCGAGCCGTATCCGAGTCCAACTCGAATGCACGTTCTTATCCCCTTAAGCGTGCGACCCAGTAGGTTCAGGTATACTCGGTTTCGGCTATAGTCTAACTTAGCCGATCGTCGGCTCGAGTCCAACTCAGCCGACTGTCACAGACGGCGCCTAGCAGCACATATTGACACCATAGTATACAAGAATATAATATCGGCTCTGAACTGTAATGTGTACACAAATCCCTTTGCCTCACGATACGGTTAAGCTATAGGCAAGATGTGTGCCATCCCTTCAATAACTTAACCATTCACTCGAACCGTATTGGATTATCTGTCTATTGATTGACTCCTCAATCAACTTAGCATGGCCATGCATTTCCATAATCCATTACCTCGAGGGCCCAGAGATATCTCTCCAAAGGAGGGGCAAATTCCATCTTGATCACTCACATCCCACTCCATGTTTCATAGCAAACCCGAAAACTACCTTTATAACTACCCAGTTACGGAATAGCATTTGGTAGTCCCAAAGTAGGCTACTACACATGTTGGAATCCATGGTGATCTCAGGTCTAAGGACTTTGTACCAACACTACCCGAGACCAACTAATGGCACATTAATTCCTGTAGTGTCTCATGGTGGGTCTATCCAACAATGTGTTCTCCAACACATGTGTCCATGTTTATTGATTTGGTATCACCATACCCATGATCTATGAGACATGATCATCAATCAATAAACATGCCGATCTTAGAATCATATTTGTTCCAACAATATGACATATGATCAGGATCGTTTAGAAATAGATTCATACATATCGAGTCTCATAAATAAGTCACGTACTTATTGATCAATACAAGATGTCTATTTCATGGAACTGAATAACACTTTATTCATAAATACATAAACATTGACGTGATATCCAACATCTCCATGTTGCCTCTAGGGCATATCACTAACAAGATTGTGGAGGGGAATACTTGAGCCAAGAGTTTGGTAATCATCTGAAAGATTGTGGAATTGTTCCACAGTTGACTCCGCTAGGAACTCCACAATGGAACGGAGTGTCCGAATGGAGAAATCACACCTTGTGGGACATGGTGCGGTCGATGATGAGCCAAAGTGATCTTCCGTTAACCTTCTGGGGATATGCTCTTGAAACAGCTTGCGCTCACACTAAATAGAGTTCCATCTAAGTCGGTTAAAAAGACACCATATGAGATATGGATGGGGCAACCCCCTAGTTTGTCTTTTCTCAAAATTTGGGGATGCGAAGCTTATGTAAAACGATCCGACAAGCTCACACCCAAATCGACAAGTGCTTCTTTGTGGGATATCGTTAGGAAACTAAGGGATATTACTTTTATAATCGGGAACAAGGCAAAGTGTTTGTCGCCCGACACGGTGTCTTCTTGGAGAAAGAGTTTCTTTCAAGAAGGGTTAGTGGGAGCAGGGTGCATCTTGACGAAGTTCAAGAAACACCTAAAATGTTTCAAGTGACCACGAACCACAACAGGAGGATCAAAGTGTTGTGCCATCGGTTGTAGATACACCAGCCCCACGGAGTACGAAAGATCACGTCGTGCACCGATAGGTATACAAGTGCGGAACAACGTGATATATTGTTGTTGGACAACAATGAGCCTAAGACCTATGAGAAAGCGATGGTGGGACCCGATTCCAACAAGTGGCTTGGAGCCATGAAATCCGAAATAGAATCCATGTACGACAATCAAGTTTGGAACTTGGTTGATCCACCGATGGTGTTAAAACCATGAGTGTAAATGGATTTTTAAGAAAAAGGCCGATATGGATGGAAATGTTCACATCTATAAGGCGCGATTGGTGGCGAAAGGTTTTAAACAGATTCAAGGAGTTGATTATGATGAAACCTTCTCGCCTGTCGCAATGCTTAAATCTATTCGGATTATCCTAGCGATTGCTGCATATTTCGATTATGAGATATGGCAGATGGATGTCAAAACGGCTTTCCTAAATGGAAACCTAAGCGAGGATGTATACATGATATAATCTCAGGGTTTTGTCGATCCACAATCGCCTGGAAAGATATGCAAGCTGAATCCATTTATGGATTGAAGCAAGCATCTCGGAGTTGGAATATTCGTTTTGATGAAGTAATCAAAGGGTTTGGTTTCATCAAAAATGAAGAGGAGGCCTGTGTTTACAAAAAGGTCAGTGGGAGCGCAATTGTATTTCTAATCTTATATGTGGATGACATATTGTTGATTGGAAATGATATCCCTATGCTAGAATCCGTCAAGTCTTCATTGAAAAATAGTTTTTCCATGAAAGACTTAAGGGAGGCAGCATACATATTGGGCATTCGGATCTATAGAGATTGATCCAAGAGGCTAATTGGATTAAGCGAAAGTACATACATTGACAAGGTGTTGAAAATGTTCAACATGCATGATTCCAAGAAAGGTTTCTTGCCCATGTCACATGGTATTAATCTTAGCAAGAATCAGTGTTCTCAGACACATGATGAGTGGAATAAGATGGGTATGGTTCCATATGCTTCGCAATTGGATCCATCATGTATGCCATGCTTTGTACACGCCCAAATGTCTCGTACGCTTTGAGTGCTACGAGCGATACGCGATCAAGGTGAAGGTCACTGGATCCGTAAAGAATATCCTTAAGTACTTGAGAAGAACTAAGGATATGTTCCTAGTCTATGGAGGTGAAGAAGAGCTCGTTGCACCGATGCTAGCTTCCAAACAGACAAGGATGATTATAAATCGCAACGGGTTCGTGTCCCGCCGAACGGAGGCGCAGCTTATGGAAGAGTTTCAAGCGTGATACCGTAGCTGATTCTACAACGGAGGCCGAGTACATTGTTGCTTCCTAAGCCGCAAAGGAGGCCGTTTGGATCAAGAAATTCGTTTTGAGCTTGGTGTGATGACTAGTACGACTGGTCCAATGTCTCTCTATTGTGACAATAGTGGAGCCATTGCGCAAGCCAAGGAGCCGAGGTCACATCGAAGTCCAAACACATACTTCAGGTGATATCATCTCATCCGCGAGATAGTGGAGAGGTGATGTCAAGATATGCAAAGTGCACATGGATCTCAACATTGCCGATCCGCGACAAAACCTCTCCTCACCGAAACATGAGGCGGACACAAGAGCAATGGGTATTAGATACTTACATGATTGACTCTAGTGCAAGTGGGAGATTGTTAGTGATATGCCCTAGAGGAAACATGGAGATGTTGGATATCACGTCAATGTTTATGTATTTATGAATAAAGTGTTATTCAGTTCCATGAAATAGACATCTTGTATTGATCAATAAGTATGTGACTTATTTATGAGACTCTTTATGTATGAATCTATTTCTAAACGATCTCGATCATATGTCATATTGTTGGAACAAATATGATTCTAAGATCGGCATGTTTATTGATTGATGATCATGTCTCATAGATCATGGGTATGGAGTTACCAAATCAATAAACATGGATATATGTGTTAGAGAACACATTGTTGGATAGACCCACCATGAGACACTACAGAATCAATGTGCCATTAGTTGGTCTCAGGTAGTGTTGGTACAAAGTCCTTAGACCCGAGATCACCATGGATTCCAACATATGTAGTAGCCTACTTTGGAACTACCAAACGCTATTTCAGAATCGGGTAGTTATAAAGGTAGTTTTCGGGTTTGCTATGAAACATGGAGTGGGATGTGAGTGATCAAGATGGAATTTGCCCCTCCTTTGGAGAGATATCTCTGGGCCCCTTGAGGTAATGGATTATGGAAATGCATGGCCATGCTAAGTTAATTGAGGAGTCAATCAACGGACAAACAATCCAATACGGTCGAGTGAATGGTTAAGCTATTGAAGGGATGTCACACATCTTGCCTATAGCTTAATTGGTATCGTGAGGCAAAGGGATTTGTGTACACATTACAGGTTCAGAGCCGATATTATTCTTGTATACTATGGTGTCAATATGTGCTGCTAGGCGCCGTTGTTGACGGGTCGGCTGAGTTGGACTCGAGCCGACGATCGGCTAAGTTAGACTATAGCCGAAACCGAGTATACCGAACCTACGTGGTCGCACGCTTAAGGGGATAGAATAGATATTCGAGTTGGACTCGGATACGGCTTGATCGGATAGGGATCCGATCGGATAGAGTCCTATGGGCTTACGACGTATGGGCGGCCAACTCGTGAGATTCGGATAGGATCCGATTCAAAATAGAGTCCCGATCGGCCACTAGTCCCGGTCGGCCAACTCTATATAAAGGAGGGAGGGGTGGAGAGCTGCTACACGTCAATTGATTTGCATTGCGCCAAAATCAATCGATCACACGCGGCTTTAGAAGTCGGCGAGATCAATCTCCACGGAAACCCGCCCCACTTTCGAGCCAAACCCTAGCCTTGCATCGCGTGCTAGGACACGGGTGTTCGGTGTTCTGGTCCCGACGCTTGGATACCGGTAGAGGCGCTGT